>OX155900.1:38560077-39760077 GCA_944588485.1 Phosphuga atrata
GACGAGTACATTTTCAAATTGCCCCCCTTAACGATCAAATCGTTCTAATTTCTCGTTTCCCAACATAGGGCCCACGCCCCTACGCTAGTCGATACCAGTCTAGTCCGTCAGTTCGCCTAATCTATTTAGTCAACTTCTATTTATATTTCAATTATATTTCAAAGAACCAGTCTAGTCTCATTGACTCTGCTGTGATGAATCTATTTAGTTTATTGTATTAAGTCTAGACTATATATTCTTATGTAGTATATCTACTTTAATACGTCTTGTTTGAATAAATAATAGATTCTAGTCATTCCCACATATCTTTTCTAAAATACCTAATGTATTTAAATTCGAATAAACGATTTCATTATATAGCTTAATCGTTATTATTTATATTAACTTATTTTGTCTGTTTCCATTATTCTTTTCGCGTTCTATTCCAATTACTCCTAATCTGATCTAATTAACACAATGCATACAAATCGTTAGATAATCTCGTATCTATGATACATTTATTAAAATTAAACTTAATTAAATTTGAATTAAGTTTATTGGAATGTGATTGTATTTACTCGACACAAATATTCACGAAATGTACAAATGAAATAGGATGTAAGTCAATTTATCCGTTCCTGTGTTGCAGAAATTGGTAAACCTAAAGGGAGTCTACAAACCATATAAGCGGTAAATAGAGAATACCAGCTAACAAAAGACAACGAAATTACCTCATCTGGAAATGCGAGCCCAGTTTGAACGGAAGAACTTTACAGTCACTAAATTCACAAAACAATTTAAGCGGTCTACATAAAATGGGAAATGTATGATATAAATTTTACAAGGAAAATAAAATTCAAATTAACAGACTAATAAAAAATATAAATGAACTAGACAAATTACATTTAACCCTTTTAAAATAAAATTTGACGTTTTTTTATAAAACAGACAAATTTCACAGTGCTATCAAAACATTTCAAATATACCACTTTGTTTTCATTTATAGCTTGAGTCTCTAAAATTATCGTGTTTGTTTTAAGATTTTTCCACAGGAAAACCTTCTAAAATTGGAAATTCGGTCATTGTTTAAATATGTTAAGAGGAGAGACCGACATAAAGCTTTGGTGTTATATTGATGAAAGCTTTATGTAGGCAGCTTGGACATATAGTATAAAGTCAGTCTGGCGAAAAAGGAGCGCTCTTTGACCCGCGGGCGCAGCTGTTCCATATCACACTACACGTATCAGCTTATTGGATTTTCTATTATGGAAAATATACGATTTATGTATGGCTACAGGGCATTCCAAAAACGTTATCTAATATTTATATCACAGTGGTGAAAAATTAGGAAATGTTTATAAGTGATAAAGGATACGTTGACTTTTCGTAGGATATTCGAGAAAATTATATTTCATAATTTAATAAAATGAATCAATATGTTTAACAAATATATTGGAAAATCCTAAATATGTATTAATAATAAAATATAATTAATACATATCTAGGATTATTATTTTAATAATGTTTGATAAGGTTAATGAAATTTGAATGTCCCCCTAATGGAACAGGTGTTCATTTATCGGGTTTTGGCTGTACCTATTAAATAACATGAATCTTACCAAATTTTGCAAATCCTGACATTCCTAAAGGAATCGGACTAGAGGAGGCTAAATGGTGGGGGACAATAGATCTATAAAGGTCGCAGTACAAGTCACCAAAGAAATCTACAATCTGCATATAATAGTATATTACGTAACGAGAGTTGTAAGCAGCATATTACGTACGAGCGGAACAGGTATGCACGACTCGCGTAGAGGGGAGTGCGTAATTCCTCGGGTACGTAATTTGCCTTACAACTCGAGTTATGTACTATACTTGATCTACGACCACACTAATTTGTTTCTGTTCAATAAGAAAAATATGTTTGATGTAACAAATTTATTTCTTATTAAGTACATTATTTAACATTATAATAAACAAACAGTTTTATTTTCATATATAACTGTTACTAGACATTATCTAACTTGATAGAAAGACCTTATTATTTAGTACTTATTTGGGTTAAACTGAAATAAGACTCCTCAAAGATATAGGCAACCCAATGTACGCAATGTCAATATCCGTTAGTTTGAATTGTAACACGGGGGTGCGCTGAATGTGTGTTATCAATCAAAACTTATCAATAATCTCGGACTGTTACATACGTGTGTGTTATGATGTATGTACATAGTCCACGAACTGTACAATAATGGGCATTTACAATAGTGATCGTAGACAAACACATTTAAAGAGCAGTCTACTCTTTTATATGACGCTCAAGTCTACAAGTCTCGAGTTTCCAATTTTGACTACAGTTTGTTGAATATATATATATATATATATATATATATATATATATATATATATATATATATATATATATATATATAAGCACTCAAAGTATATAAGCACTCAAAGGAAACTCAGTCTCAGTGGTGTGGCTGAATATTTCACATGTTTTAAAATGTGAAAAACATTTACTTCGTAGTTGTGATTGAAACAGTATCAATTTCTTCCGGAATGATTTGATATTAGTGTATAAATCAGGAAGATGCTAGTTTTCTCCTTGCAATCTCAAATTCAGTTCGTTCACATGTTTTGTCAAATCAACATAGAATGCTAACTTCCACAGCCATGCGTTGTTTTGTATTTCAGTAAGAGGGCGATGCTTTTCATTCAAAAATATTTCGATCACTGCTCGAAGTTCAAAAAAGCGCCGAAGGACTTTCCCACAACTAAGCCTACGTACGGCAGTATGATAAGGTAAGTCATTTTCTCCAATCTCTTCAATAAATTGTCGGAATTGTCGGTGATTCAGCCCAAAAGATCTGATAAAATTAACAGTTGATATGACTGGTTTCAGAACTTCAGACATATCCAAACATTTTCCGCATAAAGACTGTTGATGAATGATACAATGTAAGACTAATGGTTTTGAACCACCGTCATTTTCTACAGCCTTTGACGAAAGGAAAGGAAAAAAAAGAGCGACAACTCCTTTATCTTTCCCACTCATGTTTTTGCCTGCATCAGTTGTAATACATTTCAAGTTTTTCCATCGAAGGTTCTTTTGATTAATGGCCATTTCAACTCCTTTAAAAATATCTGTACCAGTAGTTGTGCCATGAATACTATACATATCAAGAAGTTCTTCATGCACTTCATAGCTTTTATCTACTCCTCGAATATAAATCAACACCTGAGCAGTATCTGACACATCCGTTGACTCATCCAAGGCCAAAGAAAACCACTCAACATGTCCATTTTTGTCGAACAGTTGAGAGGATATATTTTCAGCGATGTTTTCTACCCTTCGAGCCACAGTGTTTGCTGACAAACTGACAGTTTTTAATAAATTTACCTTTGCAGGGCACATTTCTTCGGCTACTGCAATTATGCATTCTTTGATCATTTCTCCATCGGTGAATGGTTTTCCACGTTTTGCAATTTCAAGAGCCACACGAAAGCTGGCACGAGTTGCAGCCTCTTGTTCAGTTTTGAGTTTTCAATCCGCGCTTCATAGCTTCGAATTTTTCTGTCCGCAAACTTCCTGTATATTTTGAGTAATTTTGAAAATGTTTTGTTTCATAATGACGTTTAATGTTATATTCCTTGAGAACAGCTATGCTTTCATTGCAAATCAAACATAGCGCCTTGTTACTGGACTCAATTACGAAATACTGAATGAATATAAATGAATGAATACTGAATCTTTGAATTTTCTGCATTCACTATCAATTTTTCGCTTCTTTTCCATACTACTAAATCACACACAAAAGCAACAATTCAAATCAAAATACTGTTACAAAGATATCTTAAACTTAAACACGCACAAACACGTTTTAAGGAGGTACGCACTATTTTATTTCACAACAGTGTCATTGGAACTGACTTGTGGTTGCGCCACTAGCCTTATATATTCCAATTACTGCCATCTAGAAGTGAGTGGAAGACACCAGAAATTTCTCGAACCAACGAGATTATTCTGTACGTGCTATTAGCGCCATCTGTTAACGATAGAAGATACTACCTATTTCCGCTTGTGTCCACCAGATGTCGTGTCACGTTACTCCTCATGGCTCGTACTCTACGGCTAATCTAGAAATTAGAGATAATGACAGGAAAACTTATAATATGCAGTGTTGTCGTTTTGCAGACTTTAGAGTCCAATTTGTAGCCTTTTTTAAACGTTGCGTACTTTTTCGGACTTTTTTTTTCATCAGTGGACTATTTCACTTTTTAGCACCGGCAACAATGATAATATGGTTTTGGCCCTCGGAACTTACTGGAGTAATCAGTATGGCCCTAAGGCTGGAAGGTTTGGAGACCCCTGGTCTAGGTAATATTTGAAAGCGTCATCTACCGTTTTAGGTTTCTAATACGATTTATAGGAATCTGTAATTTGATTAATTTTTATTTTTAAACAGGAATCTATAATTTTATTATTATTTCTTTTTTACAGGAATCTGTAATCTCATTAATTTTTACAGGAATCTGCATTTTCTATTAATTTTACAGGAATCTGAAATAAAGTAATATTTAAAAGCGCCATCTACCGTTTTAGGTTTCTAATACGATTTACAGGAATCTGTAATTTTATTACTTTTTTTTACAGAAATCTGTAATCTTATTATTTTTGTAATAGGAATCTGTAATCTTATTAATTTTACAGGAATCTGTATTTTTTATTAATTTTACAGGAATTTGTGTTTTATTTAAGTTTTACAGAAATCTGTAATTTCAAAGTTGAACTAAAGCGCTATCTGTTGCTGAAAAGCTGAACTAAAGTTAAGGCCGGGTCAAGGTCTAGCAAAGATCAAGCAAAGGTCAAGTCAAGATCACGTCAAGGTTAAGTCAAGCTCGGTGGTGGCTGTGGCGCTAGAACGAATCATCTTGCTCTACTTCTATATACAGTCGAACTTCCATAACTCGAACTTGTGTAACTCCAATTTTTCTATAACTCGAATATTTTTAGAAATTCATACGTTTGTCAAATGCTATCTATTTTCATATAAATTAACTTCCATAAATCAAATTTTTCCATAACTCATAGTAAAAATTTGTACAATGGTAAAATTTTACATAGAAAATGATCTCTATAACTCCATTTTTTTTTAAATTTATGATGCCGGATATTGCCTACCATAAACCGTCGATAGTGAAATCCTCGGGCAGATTACCTAACATTTTATTTTTCATATTTTATGATCACCAAAAACTCGAATAAGGAAAAACTAAGAATTTACCAGCATCATATTAATAATGTATACGTATTTCTTTTTTGTTTATAAATATATACATATTTACATATGTATTTACTTTGAATAAATTGTGTATAGTGTACTTTACTCATTTTGTAGTTACGTATTTCTATAACTCCAATTTTCTATAACTCGAATTTATTTGCATTAACTTGAACTATGGCGATTCGAGGGAAGTTTGACTGTATTTATAAAAAATTTACATTGTTACTTTCAAATGGTTGAAAATTATTATAGTCAATTTTTTCGTTTCTATCGCGATATCTCCAAAATAAAAGCCCTAATCAAAATTTTGTATTTTTCAGAATAGTTTATCTCTTCATATTAGTGTTAAATTTATAATTTTATGACTTACAATAAAAAAGCGATACGATTAAATGCAATGCGATGTAAATATTCAGCGCTCGGCTTTGAGCCGCCAATACGCGTCCCCACTCCAATAACACATCGTTTATTTCACGTTCTTCGTAGCTCCATTGGACTTCCACACATAATGACAAACAGGATGCAGATGTGATCGTCGATATTATTGTTTAATATAATTTAGATATGATAGATAATAGTACATAATATAATATACATTATACATAACAGACTATATAACAGCTCAACCTAGATGTGATAAAGAAATATAATTACTTTTGTTTTCAAATTTGACCAAGGCCATAGATTAATTAGATTGGCAGATATGACGATGTAAACGCTAAAAAACACAAATGATTAGTTTCTGATTTTTTTTCAAAATAAAAATTTTTAAAAATGAAAATAGCCATTTCGTAGGTAGATTTTTTTTACTTTGTAAAATGTATATAGTCTCCTCTGGTTCTACGCTCAATTTTTTTGAGAACCGAGCTGCTTTTCTTGTCTATATCGCTCCACTATACGATTTTGGCGAAGTTTCAAACCTAAGATTTTATTGAGTAGCAGATGACAAAGTTTCCTTTAATCAATTCAGTGAGTTTTGCAATAGACTCATTATGTCGCCACTTTCTTGGTCCAAAGTGGGGCAAGAGGGGCGATCACAAGATTATGCCGTGGTTGGGTCTCTATATTATACCTACTCTCTGATAATACCACAGAGTAGGTCGGACTTGATCAGATAATACCACAGACTAGACCGAACTAGATCAGATAAATACCAGACTAGATCGGAATAGATCAGATAATACCACATACTAGTAAGGACTAGATCAGATAATACCACGGATTAGACCGGATTAGATTAGATAATACCACAGACTAGGTCGGCATAGATCAGATAATACCACAGACTAGGCCGGACTAGATTAGATAAATAACAGACTAGGCCGGACTAGATCAGATAATACTAGACTAGATCAGCTTCAGACTCGGACTAGATCATACCAGAACGGACTATAGAGATCAGCTAATACTGGACTAGAGATGAGATAAGATCAGCCGTACTAGATTAGTTAATACCAGACTATAGACCGGATTTGATCAGACAGGACTAGATCAATCCAAGATCGTACTAGATTTAGTTAATATCAGACTATATACTAGATTAGTTAATACCACCGGACTAGATCTGTTAAGATTGAACTAAATTTTCTATGCTTCAAAAATACAATTGCAAATCCGCAGCATTCCTGAATAGTTTATTGTCGCAATTAAAGGAATTTTGCTGACCAAGTCTTAGTCAAGAATAGTATAAAAGAAAATATTTTGTTGAGCGGTGTTCAATAATAACAATTAATTAATTAAGAAAACAAATATATTTTTTCATTTTTTTTTATTCGCGCTTACTCTTGATCCTCAGCGCCGGCTGCTCGATCCTCATCTTTTCCTTCGTTGGGGTCCTCGGTTTCTTCAAATTGGTCGGTTTGTCATATAACCGACATATATATATATATATATATATATATATATATATATATATATATATATATATATATATATAGATAGAGATATATATATATATATATATATATATATATATATATATATATATATATATATATATATATATATCAGGTGGGCCATTGAACACGAAACAGAGTTATTGTCGGATAGTCAAAGATAGATCCTCAAAAAACGCTCGGATACGTCAGCTTTGTTTGTGAGGGGGTCTCATGAGGGGGTTGTTGTCTTTTACAAGAAAATTTGTAAAATTTTCTTCGCGCTGGGACCACAACCCCTGAAATTTTAAATGGCACTGTGGGGTAAGTGATACTTCATTTTAAAGCCCGTTTAGCTCTGAACACTAAACGGCTAACATTTTCTAAATCTATCGATTTGTTTACGAGATAATTTAATTTAAATTTATGAACGCGCTTTTCGTTTATGTCGTTGAAAGGAAGTGCAATTGTTCAATGCGTGTGCAATTGTGTAGGTGTTCAGTGCAATTGTGTAGGTAAACATCTCGCTTGCAACTTACGTTCCAAGAAGAAATTAGTTGCGCTACGCCTGTTTTGTGTTTGTGCTAAAAAATTGTGACCTTTTTAAATATGGAGAATATATGTGTATATCGGGCAAAATAAGTCTGGCGGAGGGGCTGCGACTTCGGGTGCATTAAGTGCAACTTCTAGAAGGTTGAGAAAGATGAAAAAGAATCACTATTCATCGCCTTCTAGAGTAAGGCCATACAGTGCTGATGAAGTTTTAGGTCTCATAATTTTCGATACAGCTAGGAGCTAAAACTAGAAGGGCTGGTATATGTCAATATCCGTCAAATTACGTGGTATCGGAAGCAAAAAAAGGTTATCCATTACACGTCAGTGTATCTGAGAACGAAGCTGTGGTGCTGATACAGGATCTTTAAGATCAAACTGTGCGAAGACTTGTACAAGTTCAGTCGGATGTAATTATCCAAAACATGGACCAAACTAACAATTGTCTTAAAATTAGTTGTAAGTGCGGTCTGTTCAGGTACCTGAATCCTATCCTCGGTCTACCACCTGGCCTGCGTCCTCCTATAATGACTTCCAGTTCCCATATGGGGTGAGTAGTGTCCTCTATTCTGTTTATATGTCCAGCATATCGTAACCTACCTCATTTAATTGTCGCTACCAAATCTGCCTGTGAAAAAAAGTATACAGTGGGTAAGTAAAACTTTGCTAGTAACAATTTTTATGTGGACTCAAATATAAATTAAGGATGGTATAAAATGAGTGCGAGTGTCCATAAATTATTGATGCATGGCGCTGACATAATAAAATCACTTTCATTGCATGTAGGCGTCCTTTCAGAAGATGTTTTGAGTCTTAAGTCATAAAAGTTACAAACAGATTAGACAATATCACTCCAGGAAAATGTCAAGAATTAATACGAATACGGACATTTTGAACTGGTTACTTATATCATTAGATCCTCTAATCACTAGTTATAGGACAACACCCACAATGAAAAAAGAAAAATGGAATGAGGTAGTATTAGGAATGCTTCGAATGCCCAACTATCTCAATTAAGAATATGCACGAGAAACTACTGATGATATCGTTAGTGATGTTGAATAAGGTGCAGATAGTGATGCTGAAATTGATTTTGACGAAGATCAGTCGTGAATTTGTAAAAAAATGTTGCACTAGCTCTATTGTCATAGATATATTTATCGACTTAATTTTGCATTTTTAATTAATCGAGGGAGGGCGTATACATCTAATATAGGCTCATTTTATATTAAGATAATCAGAATGTTATCATAAGATAATATTTGTGGCAAAAAATTTAAATGAACAGCACTTTATTTTTGTCGCCGTAAATTTGAAATCCGGCCCAGTGTGCAACGGTAGAAATAGGCGGAAGACAGTTTGAAGTGGTGGAATCCTTGAAGGTATTTGGGATCTATAATAAACAGCAAAAACGAAATATCCGAAGTAGTACAACCCGCATACAACTAGGGAATCGTTACCTGTATAGTCTACACCGAATACTCAGTAGCAAAGACCTGCACTAATTAGACCAGTGGTGACATATGGAATCGAGACTTGGACCCTTACAAATGCACCCGAACTGCAATTGAACCGCTTCGAATGAAAAGTGCTACGTAAGATTTTTGTTCCAGTAAATCGAGGACGGAGCTGAAGGATCTTAATGAACGATGAGCTACGACTTATTTTCGGAACCATGAGCTATGACTGAGTTACGAGGCTGGACACTCCAAACGGAACTTTCAATATAGTCAATATAGGAGTACGCAGGGCGCTTGGCAGACCGAGGATAGGATTCAACCACCTCAACAGCGTGGAGGAAGACGTAAGAGCAATCGTAATGGCAAATTGGAAAGTGTCAGAAAGAAACTGAAGCAAAGAGGGTTGCGGAGAATGTCAAAGCCCTAGGCGGGAGGTAACGTTAACAACAATCAGAAAAAATAGAAATTTGCAAAGCAAACGCGACTTTTGACATGTTATGGATGTTGACATATAATACATCAATAGACACAAAATTTTGTATGTAACAAACAACTAATAATCATTTTCTGTTTCGGGTGAAACTTAAGCTTATAAGAACGTGCAAAATAGCGTACTTGTGGATTTTTGAAATGAACTTTTTCCAAAATAGTCTAAATTAAATTAATATTTTTCTAAATCATGCAAAATTAGATGCAGATTAAAATTATTTATGATACTTGCAGCATAACAAACTTTTAAAATTTTCTATAAAACGATTCGATAAATTTTTGAGAGACTCGAAACTTTGATCTCGATTTTCTCGGGCCCACAGGCAGGTACCCTTCAACTTTACGTTACGAGTTACGCGTTCTTCGTTTATGTCATTGAAAGGAAGTCAAATTGTTCAATCTGTCTTTACAAATACTGCAAGAGGAAGAAAAAAAAACACAATTCCAGCCAGAAAAGATTTTTATTAGTTTAACAAATGCTAAAATTGTGCGCCACCAACTTCCATACAAAAATACAAATTCTGCTCGAAATCTGCTCTTCCACAGACTCTGGTTCTGTTGCATATATTCTACTGTTTAGATGACCCCACAAAAAAAAGTCCTTAATCGGATGACGAGGGCATAAATCAGGTGAGCCCGGCCATTTCAGAGCACCTCTTCGTCCAGTCCATTTTTCCGGGAAAACTCTGTCCAGAAAGTCCTGAATAGCCTGCGTATAATGTGGTGCAGCTCCATCATGTTGAAAAGTCAAATAGTCTTCTATGTAACTATCATCATTTTCAACGATATCGACAAGCAATGGGTGGACAACATCTTCCAACACCTCCAGGTAACGTTCACCAGTCAAATTACCATCAAGAAAAGTGGGACGAATAATGTACACTCGTCAGAAAAACAAAAGTTAAAAAGAAAATTCGCATAAGCACCTTCCAATCAGCACCTTTCAGTCATCTGTCAAACTGCCTGAAAGAATAGGTGCCGCTGCGAATTTTCTTTTTAACATTTGTTTTCCTGACAAGTGTACATTTCTCCTAAAGTCTACTGTAAATCGCAATTACTGTCGATTTTGTTAGGACGAATCCAAGGATTTTCCACAAAATCCTTACTCAAAATCCACTAAAACCAAATGTCTGGTCCAGTATTTTTGGAGACCGCATTATTGGTCCCATTTTTCTTGATGGTAATTTGACTGGCCTACGGACGCCTACGGACGGATATAAAATTTGTAAGGAACGTTGCTTTTATTATTCAAACATCCACTAAGGAAGGATTTTTGAAAATCTCGAAGGGGATGAAAAGGGAGCCAAACTTTATTACTCCATATGCAGTCGTACTATTGTAGGCGATGGGTCGTGCCTATTCTTGATGCAATCTTACGTTACATATATGGATGTAAATTAAAATCTAGCTAAGGAAGATTATCCATCATTTAATGATGTAATCATCAAATAGTTTATATTGTTGAACACTGGCATTCTCTATAATGTCCCTTGATTGTGACGGTAACAGAAAATGACTGTCGTTACATATTTCAAAGCTCAAACTAATTAACCTACGAAACCTTAAAGACGTAGTATACACACTCGACCAAGTTTCAGGATGTTTCAGGATCCTGCACAGACCCGAGAAAATCGTGATCAAAGTTTCGAGTCTCTCAAAAATTGATGGAATCGTTTTATTCAAAATTTGATTTGATTTAAGTGTGTTATGCTTGCAACTGCAAGTATCATACATAGTTTTGATCTGCATATAATTTTGAAGGATTTAGAAAAATATTCAGTCAATTTAGATTATTTTGGAAAAAGGTTCCGGCAAAAATTTGTAAGTACGCTATTTTGCGCGTTTTAATAATCGTTAATGTTAAGAATATTTCAATATGTCAATATCAATTTTTATGTATTTGCGTTTTTTTATTTCTCCTTCTTCTTGTTGCCGTTGCGGTCCGTTTAGGGCTTTGACATTTTTCTCAAAAAGGGTTGTTCATCTACTTCAGTTTCTTTCAGAGACTTTCCAATTTGCCATCCCGATTGCTCACGTCCTCATCGACGCTGTTCAGATGGCTGAATCCTATCCTCGGTCTACCACCTGGCCTGCGTCCTCCTATATTGACTTCCAGTTCCCATTTGGGGTGCCTAGTGTCCTCCATTCTGTTTATATGTCCAGCATATCGTAACCTACCTCATTTAATTGTGGCTACCAAATCTGGCTTATTCAAAATCAATCATAGCTCATGGTTCATTAAGATCCGTCACCCCCGGCCTGCATTTACTGGGCCAAAAATTTTACGTAGTCTCGATGCCAAATTTCACCACTGGTCTAATTAGTGCCCTGTATATTCTTAGCTTGATTCTGCAAGGCAGGTCTTTGCTGCTGAGTATTGGGTGTAGACTATACAGGTAAAGATTCCTTAGTTGTATGCGGATTGTGACTTCTTCGGATATTTCGTTTTAGCTTTGTATTGAAGATACTAAATATTTTCCGGATTCCACCACTTTAAACTGTCTTCCGTCTATTTCTACCGTTGGTCCGATTTGCGCTCCGCTCCAAGCCCGCACGATATTTGGTCTTGTCGATATTAACTTTTAGTCCAATTTTACTCGCAGTTTCGTCTAGAGATTCTCATGCCTCTTTTATTGCCACTTTTATAAGTGTTTAGGGCTACTACATCTATGTCGTCCGCGAACCTAGGATCACTTTAAATCTGCTGAATATTATTCCTAATTCGCTGTTTCCCATTGTCGTCACCGCTTTTTCTAGGGCCAGGTTGAACAGTATTATTGAGAGGCCATCTCCTTGTCGCAGCCCTAATGTTACTGCGAAACTTGTCGCCTTGTATCCGACTCCAGTACTGTTTAATATTATAAGAGGTAATTTGATAAGAATTGCTGGTATTGAAAGCTCTTCCATTATCTTAAAAAAATAGTTCCTGTTTATGCTGACATATGCTTGTTTGAAGTCTATGAAGAGTTGGTGCATCTCGATACTATACTCCCAGCACTTTTCCAAAATAATTGCCTATACAGAAGATTGTCTGACTCTGGAGACTGGTCTGTTGTTCACCTGTTCCGCCGGAACCTGCACTGGTAGTCCCCAGAATCTCCTCGGCGTATGGGTGTGTTCTGGCTGCTAATATACTGGCGAAAACCTTGCACGTCAGATTTAATAGTGCGATACTTCTACAGTTGCTACATTCTTTGCGTCTCCCTTCTTGTGTATGGGTATGATAAAGCCGGTATTCCAGTCCTCCGACATTCGCATTCGCCGTTCTCCGCTGATTGCGCAGGAGTTTGATACATCCCTCTTTCGTACTTTGTATTCGAGTTGTGCCGAACGTGTGTTTCTTTGAAAGAGTCTAAAGCTCTTGTTTGATATTTCTCGTTGATTTTCGCCAAACAAAAAGTATCGGAATTAGTTTTAGATTTTCTGAAAGCTTAAATAAACCTTAAACTTTTGAAGTATAATTTATTAAAATTGTTTCAAACAATAAAACTAGGTAGACTGTTAAAAATCGACGACGAAATTTAGAAAACTTTTCTGCAACTTTGCAAAAACTTTGAAACCAACCACTCCATTGCATTCAAACTATTAATAGTTTTAACTTGATTTAAGTTATAAGTCTGAATAAAATCCATACGAAAATATTGGATCAAATAAGTTATTCAAATGTATATTTTATTTCAACTTGATTTCATCCTGCCCTCTTAAAAATTTTCAAATTTTACGGTCTATCTTAAAATTTATCTTTATATTACTCACAAGATACTTGTTAAACATAGCTGACCTGAATTAATTTGACTGATTTGACTGATCTACACTAGCGAAGCCGCTGGTTATGGCTATTATTCTATATTTCATACAATTATTTAAAATCTTTTTTTAACGGAAAGTTTAAACGTATTATATCAAGTATATCATATCATATTCAAACTCCAATACATAGATTTAAACTCATATTTCTATCTTGGGATTGATTATACATCAATTAGATTCCAGTTCTGCTGCGATCATCGATCATTATAATTGATGAATCGTTTGATATTATCCCCCGAGCGTTATAAAATGTAATTTTCTGTGCAGGGAACTGCTAAGAAAAAACATGGGAAACTTTCAACTCTAGAGACGAATAAAGCAACTGTTATTATATTTATAAAAATCAATGCTGATATACGATCAATTTTGTTTTATCAGAATACTTGAATATTTGAAATAAAACTACTTAAGTGACTTCTTTCATGAGATCGTTTATTAATCACTCTAGTTTCAACAACACAGTGGCATCTTCTATATCTTCAGATGTACTACAAATATTTTACAATTACCGTTATTTATACAATTTTAAGATGGGGTTTTCCATATTGTGGATTGTTGATTGGTGGATAAATTCGGTTTGTTCATTGATCTAATTACTCGAACTGAGACTGGTTTTCTCGATTTCTAAATTATTAGATGATTAGCATCTTTCCTGTTATTATTAGATGATTAGCAAAGGTAGAGTAATTGTTTTCAAGGCGTAGCTATAGTTCGTGTTCTTTAGACCGGGTTTCGAACTTTCTTCCTGTTTGGCCTATGTAGGTGCCGTAGCATTCATCGCAATTGAGTTGATACACGCCTGATTTATTTAACAGATTAATTTTTTGTTTATGATTGCACAACACCTTTTGAAGGGCATTGTTGTTGTTGTAGGCTATGACGGTGTTATTTTCTTTGATTAGGTTTCCTATCTTATCCGAAATCTTTCCAACATATGGAATACATTTGAATGTGTCTTCTTTTTCGAAATTACTATTACAGTATAATCTTGATAATCCGATACATATGGGACCAGACAATCGCCGGATTATCATAAAATTCCGGATTATCGGGAGTTGAACGAAAAATAACAATGTACAATTGTTTTGTTACAATTTTATGTACAATTGTATTTCAAAAAGAATAAAATAAGTACCTATACATACATACAATCCTTTATTGGCATAAATAAAAAAAAAACATAAACCTTTCCTATTACAATACTAAATAAAAACAATCTAGATTCCGCAAAGAAAAACAAAACAAACAAAATATAAAAAAGAAAACAAAATCAATAATCACCATAAACAATAAAGTCCAAGTTAAAAGAGAGAGAAAAAAACTGCATTCCTCTGTTTCCGTTCCCTGTTCCTTCCATCCTTTTATCCTTTCCATCATTACTAAACCACTACCATCCTCATTCATGCACTATTTCCATTTCGACCCTAACACTCTTTCTCTTTCGGTCCACACTCCTTTTTTGCTCTCCTCAAACCAATGCACCCACACGTCTTTCCCTGTCCCACATACACCACAACTCTTATACTTGTCATCCATCCAATACTTTCGCCCTCTTTCTTCACAGCCGCATCTAAACCTGGCAATTACTGACTGGGCATTCAGGCCCATTGTTGATTTTAAGTATTTAGGTAGCTCTTCAAATATTTGTATTTCCGCATAGTCCTTACTATATCTACTTTCCATTATTTTCCTTTGACGTTCTTGCATCTTGCCACATATATATTGAACCGTTCAACTTCCTTCAGCCTTACCACTAGCCATTCGTCAACTCGCACGCCTTCCCTCCTAAGCCTCTCCATTTCCATGATAGACATACCACCTCCTTCATAGAGTTTCCTTCTATTCCTTCCCCAATTTGTCTTTCTCCTACCATTAATTCCTTCCAAACTTGCTACCCTGAACACTTCTTTAACAACTCTTTCCTCAGTCATTCCCTTCACTTTACTTTCATACCTTGCTACTCGTCTCGGCTTGCTTCAATTCTTAATTTAAATGCATTTAGCTCCTGCAGTACTATGTAGGATGGGGTTTATCTGTTTAATGTCAGGGTCTTTTTAAACAATTGTAGTTGCACCTTTTCCACGCCTTCTTCTTCCTTCACCCCCCATATTTCAGCTCCATACATCAATATACTTCGCCAGCAAGCCTTCCACATCATCTCCTTCGCCCCGTAATTTGTGCTAAACTTTTCTTTTCCCCTTACCTTCAAGAACCTTTCTGCCGCCACCCACGCTTTTTTTGCCACGTACTCTATATGCTGTTTATTACCGCACCCACTCCCAAATACAAACTCTAAATACTTAAAATGCCCAACCTGCTCAATCTCCATTCCCTTCCATTCGAACCTCTCCTTCCTGCACACCCCACCTTTCTTAAACTTTATCCATTTTGTTTTATCTACATTTACAGTCAGTTTCCTTTTATCAAAAAATCTCTCCAATCTCTCAATCATTTCTTTCAATTCTCCTGCCGATTTTGCCAGTATTACCACATCATCCGCGTACGCCAGACTCCACAACTTCTTCCTCCCCTCCACCACTCCCCCTGCTTTTCCAGCAGTCAAGACCTTTTCCAAATCTGCCACATATATATTGAAGAGTGCCAGATAAGCAACCTTGCTTCAGACCCATATCTACTTTGAAAGCGCTCCACTTACTCTCTCTAACTTTGACCCTACACCACGTTTCTTTATACAGCCGCTCGATACCATCTCTCAATTTTCCAGATATACCCTTTTTTCCATACATTCCCACAACATTTTCCTATTTACCGTGTCATATGCAGCCTTTAAGTCTAGGAACAGAGCAAAGAGCTTACCCTTGGGACTTGCTAATTCCTGGTCGATAATATACCTCAGGGTTATTAAATGTTCAGTAGTTCCCCTTCCTTCTCTAAAACCTGCTTGCGTTTCTGGTATCAACATTTTTCCTTCCACTTCCTCCCCCAAACGCCTTTCCAATAATTTCGCATACATTTTATAGGATGAATCCATGAGTGTTATACCCCTATAGTTTCTCATTTCGGCCCTCTCACCACTTTTGTAGACAGGTATCACTTCCCCTACCGTCCAACTGTTTGGAATTCCAACTTCTTTCCGCCATATTTTATTGAATTCGTCTGTCACTCTCTTTAAACATTGCTCATTTGCCATCATCCAAGCCTCATTCGGTACCATGTCTTGACCTGCCGCCTTTTTTTTCTTTAAGGATTTTGCCATATTTACCACCTCTTCCACTGAAAATTCCTCTTCTTCCACTATGCTCATACCGAGTTTGTGCCTCATCGGTTCTTCTTGATCTATCCCCCCTCCTACTAACTCCATGAAGTGCAGTTTCCAATCCTCTATCTCAAATTTGTCTGTCACTCCTTGTCCTCTACCTCCGTTTTTCCTTAGGAACCGCCACAGCTCCGCTTCATTATTAATGTTTGATATCTCTTCCATCCTTTTCTTTTCCCCATCTTCTTTTTTTGTCTTCATAACTCTCTCAAGCTGCAGTTTTTGTTTCGTAATTTCTTCTTTGACTCCCTTTCCTTCTCTTCATCTTTTTACCACCTCTCTCAGCTTTTTCTTTTCTTTCCTGCATTCTTCATCTTAACCATGTGGATTTGGTTCCAGTTATCTTCATAGTTTTTGCCACCATTGACTCTCTTATACAATGCGTTATTTCTTTCATATCTTTGAGGTTTTTACAATCAACTTTTGCTAGCCTCGTGGCATATATTTCTTGTGCGGGCTGATCCCATTTATATATTATCCTTTCCCCACTTCCCCTTGTTTCGTATTTTTCTTTTAGGGTCACAATTACCGGGATATGATCGGAGTCCCCTCTAATACCAATCCTCATACTTTCTATTGATTCCATTGAATTCTCATTTGCCACCACTAGGTCAATAACGGATTCACCACTACCTCGCACAAGAGTAAATTCCCCGTCCCAGTCTCCTACACAGCACCCATTTAGCACTTCCCATTGGTTTTTCTTCAACCACTCCAACCACAGCTTTCCTTGAGCATTCATTACTTTATCCTTAGATTTCCTCGTGATTTCACCTCCACTACTGCTAATTCCCATCGGCTGCCCTTTATTTGCCCCAATTCTTACATTCCAGTCTCCTCCTATCAGCAGTTTTTCGTGTTCCCCTTCGTTCAGGCAATCTTCTATTTTTTGTTGTATTTCCGTAGATCTATTATTATTATAAACCGTCATCACCCCCCACCATTGCCCTTCAATTTCTATTTCCCTCATCACCAGACCTTCACACATATATTTCGCTTCACACATATATCTTTTTCTCTTCTGGGTATATCTGCGGAAGCTTCTTCCCTGAGAGCATTGTCTACCCCTGTTACTATTCCACCTTTTGCCCTTCCGAAATTTGAATCTTTTTTTGCAAATTGCGGCCTCCATCTTTCCTTCCGGCCTTCCGGCAACCTCTTAATGCACTCCTCCCATTCCTCTTGTTTTGTCCAAGTTTCCACTAAGTTAATAACTTGGAAATCAGACAAGAACGCCCCAAATTCTTCCTCTCCTATTCTCAGTTTCCTTAGTAATCCTGCCACGTTCCAAAATAAAATTTTATTTGTTTTCCCCTTTTTCTCTCTTCCCGCACCTGGCTTGCTGCACTTTAGTTTTTTTGCATAATCTTCTGTGACTCCTCCCATGTTACCCAATTTCCATCCACTTCTATCTTCTTATACCCGATCTTCACTTGGTGCCCTCTATCCTTTAAAATCTTTGCTTTCTGTCGCAACTCCTTTTGAATTTCCCGTTCTTTCTTAGTAAGATCGTCTTGGATAAAAATATCAGACCCCTTCAACTTATATTTATTTTGCATGACTATTCTCTTTACGTCCCAACTTAGCAATTTTGCGACAATTGGCCCTTGGTTCGAACCTTTATCTCCTATCTTGAACATGCTTCCTACACCTTCTTTTACTCCAAATCTTTCTTCCAATAACTTCTTAACGACTTCTAACCATCTCTCTCCTTTTACCCCATGAATCACAATATTATTTTTTATTTCCTTTCTTTCTCTTCTTTCTTCCATTTCTCTTAGTTGCTTTACTTCCTCTATTAGTGAGTTTTGACCATTCTCCCCACTTCTGACGGAGTTTTCTCTCTCTACTCTGTAGTCGTCCTCCAACTTCTTTATCCTGCCCTTGATATCGATATTTTCGTTTCTTATCGCTTTCAATTGTGATATCATTTCCTCTTTCCACACCCTTTCCTTCTCCTCTACTTCCTTATGTTCCCTCCTTGCCCTTTCCAAGTTTTCCTCGAGTTCTTTATTTTCTCTTCTCATTTCTTCCATCTTATTCTCGACGGCTTTAAAATCTTTCCTCATTTCCCGAAGGTCTTCAAAGATCTTCTCCAAAGCTCCTCCCATACCCACACTCATTTCTCTCTTTTCCAAATCTTCTTTTTTTGAACGTTTTGCCAATTGTGTCGGCGACCGACTCAATTTGGCGCACCGATCAAACGGATGGCACACTGGCGCACTGATCTAGACTCACTGTTTGATCTTGGCCTGCTGTCGTGGTCCATTGCCTATGCCTTATTTATTTTTTATTTATTTATTTATTTTCACTTTGCTACCAAAAAGTTTAAAGACCCGGCCCGGACTCGAACCCGCGCGCAGTTGTGCTTAAATAATTGTTTCCACCTCACCGGTTCACTCGGCTATATTCTAGCGTTCACAATTATTTTATTGTTTATTTCACATCAAACTTCGAGATTTTATTTACTATGGCGAAAAAGAACTTTTATCGGCGAATAATAAACAGTTTTGGGTAGAACCGTGCTATCATGGAGATAAGGAATAAATGTAGCGATTGTTTTTGTCGTATTCAATAGAATTTAATCACTATTGGGCAGAGTTAATTATTTAATAACACCAAAGCGAACCTATTATCACAATAGACAATTACATGAATATACACAACACTTTTATTTATTCAGTCGCAAAATTTCGGAACCTTATAGGAATAATTTCTGACGATTTTTTATAAATTTCTGGATCACGCTGAAAGACGTCCGTCCGCCTCACTCACTTCAAGTAGACTCCCAAGTACCTATATAGGTAAATGTGTTCATATAAAAAAATAGGTATATACTAATAACACATACATAGTATGTATTAAATTTAAATAACTAAAAACATTATACAAAATAATCATTTATTGTTTTTTGTTTCTTTGCCTCAAAGATTTTATCAAAAACGCACTTTTGTAACTTTTTTAGCACTAACACATCAGCACTTGCTATGGCGATTTCTTCTGCCCATTTCGTTCAAACATTGAGTGCGAACAATAGTGCGTTGAATGCGTCACCATTGGTTACAGTTCGCTGAGTTGAAATATTATGCCCGCTCCAGACTCTCGCGAAGTAGCACGGAGTTGAGCGAGGAACGAGAGTGTGGTCAGGTTACTCGCCTCGCCTTGTGCTTTCTCGCCTCGCCTTGGCTAACTTCGCTTCATGAAGCGGTTTTTCGTACGAGGAAGGGAGAGTATCACGTCTACAATCTCGTGTTTACTCGTCCTTTAATTTAGTCAACTGTATGCAGGTGGGTCAGTTCACAACCGTTTCTTGAACGATTAAAAACTAAAAATATTTTTATTCAATATTATTAAATTTTATCCAATATTAATTTAAATAATGTCAAAAATCATCAAGAACTCCAATTACAGTTCCATGAGGCTTTTCAATGGGAACCAGTTATTTGGGATCAGTTATTGGGATAACTTAATAATACTAATTAAAATCAGAAATAGCTGCAGCAGCAGCTACTACCTGTTCCGTGTCGGTCATGGCACTGAGGTCCTCGCGAAGTAAGGCGAGAGTGTGGATGCCTACTCCGTGTAGTTCCTCGCCTCGAACAACTTCTGCAGCGGAGCTGAGTCTGGAGCGGGCATTAATGTTATCGTTAGCTTCGTCGTCATCAGTGGAACAAATTTGCCTGAGGATTTCTTCGTCAGAAAGGGACTGCAAATTTTCCTCGCTTGTGTCTTGAAGCCAATCTTTTATGTCATCGTTTGTCACGGTAACATTCACTTCACATTTGCTGGAAAAGCTCTTGTAAAAAAATTGAAGATAATTGTATAGCGCAGTTAGCTTGCTCAGAATTGTTGACCAGGCTTTCAGAGTTAAAATCAGGGTGTGTTGGCCAGACCATTTTCCAAGAACACTAAATTGTGTGTCCCATCAGATACGTGGTCTGTTAGAAAAGTATCCGACCTTTAGCCGGTAAAAAAAAATGGCATAACTGGAGCGTTGGAAACCTAATCACCCTCAAAGTAGTCTCCTTGGGACTCCACACACTTCTCCCAGCGGTGCCTCCATTGTTGGAAGCATTCCGAAAAAGCCTCTTTCGGAATCGACTTTAGCTCGGCTGTCGTTACAGCCATAATGTCCTCTCTTGACTGAAATCGCGTTCCTTTCAATGGCCTCTTGACTTTGGGGAATAGCCAGGAGATGCAGGGGAGCATATCAGGAGGGTAAGGAGCCTGTCGAGCCAGAGGATTCAAAAAAAATTTCGCCAAAAAATTGTGAACAAAGTGCGAAGAATATGCTGGAGCATTGTGGTAATGGGGTCGCCAATTTCCTGATGACCGCAACTCCAGTCGCTTGCGCCGCACAGCATCACGTAGGCAAAGTAGGACATCCCTATAGTACTCTTTGGTAATTTTTACTTGCATTGAAAAACCGACGAAAGTACTACACACTATGTCACTCGAATACTGCTCAAGAAAAAATCAAGCATGCGCACGAAGGTTCAAGGTCGGCTCATGCAAGTGCGCTTGATTCAAATTCATCAGGTTTTCAAAATAAAAAATAAGGTCGAATACTTTTCAAACAGACCACGAGACATATCTGAACGTAGAGATTTTTTGTAATTTGTTTTTATTTGCTGAATTAAATTTTGATCCATGGGCTTCATTAGTGGGGTCGTATTTGTAGGCATGTAGAGGAATTGAATTTGTTGGTCTTCTTTACGATGAGTGATGTTCCTCTTTTTTAGGATGTCCAGGAGTGTTGTCCAGAAGAATCAATCTTTAGCAGGAAAGTTGTGAAAAAACTTTTACCGCTGGAATAAAATCTTGCTTGAGCCATTCTTTGAACTCTTCTCGGGTAACTCATACTTTGGCTTGATTTTTATATGTAATTGGTAAGTGAGTTACGTTTTAAAAAGCCCGCGGATGCTTGGCTTTCCCTGCAACCTATAAGGAAAGTTTGTATGTACCCGTGTAAATTGCACAGGGCATCAAGAAAAATGTCAAAGAACAGACATTTTCTTTGACATTTTTCTTCCTGGAGCACTTTCTTCGGAACACTGTACAAAGGTCTTATGTGGAAGCTTCCTCCAGAATAAACCACTTACATCTGCATTGTAAACCTATTCTAGTAAGATACCTAATAGGGAATATGCATGTTTTTTTTTATATTTTTAATTCACTGTTTACACGGTTATAATATGGTAAAAAATATAAATACTGCTTAAAAATGCTGTAATTAAGTTAAAAAAATATTTAAAATTGAGAAAAATTTGAGCTGTTTAAACGCTACCATTTTCGCGCGGTCTGTTGATGTCGAATGTCAGTGATCTTCGACGTCATCAACATATCCATTGTTTACTACAGCTGTTTTCATTTTAAACTTGACGTTTTTGACGTTTATTTTCTAACCAAAAAACTGCAATTACATACAAGTGTAAAAAATACGGACTTTTTTATATGGGATGTTACGTCACTTTCGTTTTAACCAATGGTGTGGCGTTTTACAAATTTAAATTTCCCTCGCTTAATTTGCTTTTATTTATTAATTTTAAGTATTTCAAAACATATTAATTACAAAAATAATGGTTTAGTTCAAATGTCCGGTCAATAAAGATTCGGAAAAAATATTTTAACCAAATTTAATGCATATTCCCTATTCTTGGATTTTTAATTTCCAATTTCTTCTGATCAAATTATCAGAAATTTCAATAAAACGACAATCACAAGCAAAATGATCAACAGCCAAAACATCAGTTGAGAATGTTTCTCCTATCACAGTTAAGAAACGAATCCCAAATCTTTTTTTTTAATTTATCAAGCCAGCCTTCGCTAGCTTGAAAATCCTCTTTCTTAATAAATTTTTCGTAATTATTTTGCCGTTTCACGGAGGATATCTCCCGATAATGGCGTATGCCGGGCACTTTCTTGCATAAACCAATTAAATAAGGCATTTTCCATTTCAGGACAATCACCTGTTTTAACAGTCTTTCTTTCCTTCAAGTCCCACTCGACAGTCCTGACGAATTGGAGGATTTCTTACGGATAACTTGGATGCCGTAGATGGTGGATCTTCGAACGCCATAAGTGCGTGCGAGGTTTGCCGTGGTTTCTCCCTAATCAAGATTATTGATGATCTCCTGTTTTTGATACAAACTTAAAGTGACGTGTTTCCATTTGGTTGACATTGTACATTAATAACTACATACACGAAATACACTCGATAAATGACAAATTAACAACAAAACAAGATGTAATCGAGCGGTGAACAGTATGAGTTGATAGTGAAAGAACGGTGGGAGGGAAGAACACGAGCGGGCATGTTTACTTATATGTATCCGGTGCGGCGTGGGTACAAGAAAACACACGTGTTTCTCCAGACCGCCGGATTACTGAACGTGTTCGACTAACCAACCGCCGAAATACCAAGATTATACTGTATAAACTAATTTTAGGGATTGACGTTTTAGGGATTATAGGGATTGATTTTTTCTTTAATATCTGTGTAATGATGTCTTGGTTGTAGTTATTGTTATTATTTATTTGTTTTATTGTATTCAATTCAATTGATTGAGAGGAATAGTGAGTAGTCTATGTATCGCCTATAGTGTATGGAACGCCGCGAGTTTGTGTTGTATGGGGTGTAAGGAGGTGTTGTGTATTATCGTATCTGTGTAAGTAGGTTTTCGGTATATTTTAAATAAGTGTTTTTTATTTTGACGGCTGATATTTAAATCTAAGAAATTTATTGTATTGTTTTCTTCTAATTCTGTGATGAAGTTTATTGAGGTATGTAGTGTATTCGTGAAATTGAGTCGTTTGTTTAACTGCCTGTTGCTTCCTGAGATTGTCCATAAAAATATCCGCAAATAATGGGGATAGTGGCGTTCTCATAGGTAGACCTTCTGTTTTGTTGTAAAAGTTATTTTTGAACATAAAGTAATTATTTTTTATGCAAATCGAGAATAAAATATAAAATTTCATTGGAAATAACGGGGTCAATATTGTTTTTTAACTAACAATAAGACATAATCAGTGGGAGAGATTGTTCTGGAGGGTGATTTGGGAATAAGTTCACTACGTCGAAAGATAATAGTCTGTAATATTTGTAGCCGTAGTTCACTAGTTTATCGTTCTTGCTTAGTTCTATGTCAGATATTTGTTTGCAAAGTTCTAATGAGTTTTTGATGGTATTTGTGAGTTTAAATTTAGTGAAGCTATGGAAGCTTTTATTTAATTTTCTAACTAGTTTTCCACACGGGGCTTGAGTGTATGAGCAAACTTGTATAATTGGGAGTACTTCTTTTCTTTTTGTAATTTAGGTAAGCCATAAAGTATGGGTAGTTGTGGATTCATGTGGGTTAAATTTCATTTTTGTAAATCAGTAAATAACGTTTTTGTTTCACTAATGGTTTGTTTAATTTGTTTTTGGTATTTACTTGTAGGATCGGATTTTATTTTTACAAAATTATAGCTGTTTCAAAAACCTTCCAATTTTTCTTTCAAAAATTTCTTTATCTAGGATAACCGCTTTATCCGCTTTGGTGAGGATTAAGTTCTTAATTTTTAATAAGTTTTTTTTATTTCTTTGGCGTGTTTTGGTTCTGAGTTGCTTGAATTTAAAGTCTTAGAAAATTTTTGGATTACATCACTGGTTTTGTGACTGAGAAGGGTTTTTTTTATTATTCTTGTTGTTTTTTAGGGAAATTTCTGTATGTACAGATAATAGTTATATTTGTTTTGTAAATGAGGTACCTGGGGTTTTATACTTTAGGCTTTTATTTAATAGGTTTAAATGGTTTTGATTGAAGTTGATATCGGACTTCGTGAGAATTTTGACTCGGGGATAAAAAATTACTTTTTAATAATCATGCGCGAAAAGTTCTTCTTGGCGTAGATTATTTAACACGAAAAATGTTACATCTCATTGTATCTCCACATAACCTGGATAACTGGGTTATTAAAAAAAACAAATAAATTAAAATAAAATGAACACAATCAAGACTGCGAAGTGATTAAAAAAGTGACGTGAAATGTCTGTGTTTTTTTCATTACAAAATAATAATAAAAAATAAAGAAAACGTTTTAAAATGAGTGTAGATTCTATGGTTTTATGGATACCGGAGACTGAAGAGAGTTCTTATGACGAATACACGACACAGGAGACAATTGAAAAAGCAAACTCTTCATTTTTGGTTCCATTTTTTTGGATGTCCCCTGGATCCCAAACTTGTAAGATATATCCCCTCACATGAGTAATAAAGAATATTGTTTGTAACACGGGCGAAATTGTCAATTTCCCTCTCTAGCGCATTTCCGCTAACTCATTCGTGCGCACAGTTTCGCCCTAGCGAAAAATTAATAAATTTTCACCCTAGTTACAAAATATACTATTTTCTGTTTCAGTTGCAATGTCTCTGTTGTCAAATAGCCCAGTCATTTTAGAATTTCACCCCGGAATCTGAAGGAAGAATCTTAATTTTAGTATAGACCTTTATTTTAGAATTACAAATGTTGTCTCAAAAGTCACTTATGCCAACATGTGAGCGTCCTTAGATATTCAAGGTCAAAGGTGGCAAAAATCTGTTTTTTGAGAATATCTCGTTTTGTCTGCCTCCTACCGTATTTGCATTTATTATAAAAGTTGTAGAGAATAAATTTCTCTATAAATTTTATCTGAAACCTTTTATTATATGTAGAACTGTTTTTGAGGTAGAGGACGCAGAGGAATCGCTCAGCCATACGTACCTTAGCGCAAGGTAAATCCTGAATCCCAAGGTATTATACCGTTTTTTTTTACATTGCATTGACCACAACCTAAAGAACATTGCATCCCTAACTTATGGCAACCACAACGCGAACCACGACCAGTCATGCAATTGCAGAATAATGAAGTGAATAGTTAATCTAGTGCAGGTAGTAAAAGTGTTGTTGCGGGCGTTAGGGTTTCATTTTGCAATACCCAATCCCATTAATGGGGTTGAATTAGAATAGCATTAAAATATATTTATAATGATTTACTTCATTATTTAATTATTTGTATGTCAAAGATAAGTAACATTTGATGACTATTTGATTTAAAAGAAATATAAATACATATTTGTATAAGGTATTAAATTATTATTTAAGTAATGTTAGTAAAGTAATTAAGTAAAAAAACGGTATATTACATTGGGATTCAGGATTTACCTTGCGCTAAGGTACGTATGACTGCTCATCAGCGCTCCACACTCTGTTCCCTCTATCTCAAAAAAAATTTGTACAGAAATTTTGTTTTTTTTATTCTCTACAACTTTCATAATAAATGCAAATACGATATAAGGCAGAGATATTCTCAAAAAAAAACTGATTTTTGCTACCTTTGACCTTAAATATCTAAGGACCAGTGGTGGCTCGCCCATAAGGGCTGCAGTGCTGCAGCCCTCCCGCCAAAATGAAAAAAAAATTGTAATTATTATAAACTATTCAATTAGTATAATTATAATTATTTTACAAAAAACATATTTTTCCGTTCGTAGTATATTTATTTTTTGAATTGTAGGTAATAAATACCTCGATAGGCACTCATTCGGGCTGCAGTCAGTGCAGACCGAGTCTCGCCGCGTAGTTAGTGTATTGACCTGGTTACCCCCAGCCGCGATATACGTTTTTGTAATATGTATATCGTGGGCTGCAAACATTGCAGTCCGCACTCTGTATTTTAGGCATTTTATGAGTTTGTTTCTAGGAACTCGAGTTTCGGCAACGGCAAAGAACCGAAAGTGGACAATTAATTGGTGGACAATTGAAAAATTGAAAATTTAAAACAAAGTATTAATAAATAAGTAGTTCTTAGCTATACGCATAGAAAGTAAGATAGTTATTTTTGAATTTAATTTTAATTAAATTTTTATAGAAATGAACGAAGCACAAAATTCAGTTATGCATTTACAAAAGATCAACTGTGCACTGGAATTTCAAGAAAAAAATTGAAATTAAATCATTAGGACGGTTAACTCCAGATTTAAATATTTGTCCAGTGTCACAAAGTCGTTCAAATAATTATGACCGAAAATTTAATTTCAACATTTATATGAAGCATAATTGGTTAATAGGTTGTCACTGAATTAAAAAATTCAATATGTTTCTCTACGGTCAATAAAAATGCGTTTTTTTCAACTCGTAGTGATTTTTTATTATCATTTTTTCCAGCCCTCCCACAAACATCATCCACGAGCCGCCACTGCTAAGGACGCTCATATGTGTGACCTTTGAGACAACATTTGTAATGCTAAAATAAAGGTCTATACAAAAATTCAGCTTCTTCCGTTAGATTCCGAGATTGACCCCTTTTTGAGTAATTTGACTGGGCTAAAAGTATTTTTTTATCCCCGAATCAAAACTCTCACAAAATCCGATATCAACCTCAATTAATTCCATTTAAACCACTCTTAAAAATATGCCAAACCCATTTTTTGTATAAATATCGGTAGTTGTAAAATATTTGTAGTATATCTGAAGATGCCACTGTCTTGGTAAAACTATTGTCATTAATAAACGATCTCATGAAACAAATCACATAAGTGGTTTTCTAAACTTGATAGACCTTGATAGAACAAGTTTATGCTCCAAGGATTACCTAGATAATGACTAAACGATAGAAAAGCCTAGACTTATAGGACTGCAGAACCAAGAATTAAAAATTTTGAAACTTTGTGAACAAAATAGACAAGACATCTGGTACATTAAGACCGAGATTATACTACAACAAATAATTATATGACTAAAAATATAGAAAAGCCTACATGGGTAGGACTGAGAAAACTAGAATGAAAAATGTTGAAAGTTTGTGGACTAAATAGACAAGATAAAACGGTTAAAACTAAACCGAGATTATTTTATAGATTATCTAGATAATGATTAAAGAGACTAAACTAAACTAAATTTCGTAGACATGTAGAACTGAAGATACAAAACTGAAAACCTTTTTTTGTAGAATATATAATCATACTTGAGCAAATCTATTTGGAATGTGTGTTAGTCCTATGCAGCCAGCTATACAATTTGTGTTAAACATGTCATATATAGTACGGAAACTTTAACTGGAATAAAATTCATAACTTCGATATAGGCGATTTAAAAAAAAAAAAAACGAAACACGATATTCGTACGATACGTTTGTTGATACGATTGTTTTTTCTTGCGCTCTTTTCTATGTATATGCTGTTTGTTTATCTGTTCTCGGAAATGCCCAGCCACCTCCGACCTTTGTTTTTCAAATGGAAAGGTATGTCAAGTGATACCTCATTTGAAAGATCTCTTCGCAAAGAATACAACACACTATTTATGTCTTGAATATTTTCAAAGCCCACGTGATAAAAAAAACAATTTTATAACTTGAATACTATTTAATGCAACAAATGTTCAAAATGGGCACCGTTTCTTTGCAAAGTGCAAATCGAGGATAACATGCACCTCTAATGTTTTGTAACTTTTCTGGTGTGACTTGCCGTATTTCATGCCTAATACGTTGCTTAAGGTCCTCAATGTCGTTCGGTTTTGTTACATAGATCTTACTCTTGAGATATCCCCACAAAAAAAGTCAAGGGGACTCTTCTTGTAAAGTATTTGCTAACTGCCTTAAATTTAACTCAAACTAACTAGATTATATTGATTATAAATTGCCAAAATTTTATCTGCAATACTCGTGAAACGAGAAAATTCTTAAGTAAAATAGCATTCTAGCAACAAAATTCGAATTTATAAAAAAAGAAAATTATAAGACAAATTTGAAAAACGTTTTTATTAGGCCAAAAAAACAAAAGATAGGCAAATAAGACTGCATATAAAGATATAACAAATAAGATTGAACCAGGGATACAAGACGAGATATTTGAACATAAACTTAACCTGAACTGATTGTGAGTTTAGTACAACCACTGAGTCTAGTGGTTGTCCAGTGATTGTAATTTGTTAAAATTTGTCTGCATTCAAAAAATGCAGACTTCCAATATAGTCATTGATAGAAAATTATCGAAGTAACAGAACTACTGTTTATAAAAGATATTACTATAGAAATGAGAATTTTTATTATTAAAAAACAAGACACATAAAATTAAAGGGATAAAACTAGATACAGGGTTGGACAAAATAATATGAACACCTGCATCTACACAATATTTATTGATTAATAAGGTGGAAGGAGTTGGACCACCATTTACAGTGAGAACAGCTGCAATTACTAACGGAATAGGTTCGTAGAATGTCGGAATAGTTTCCAAAGGAATGCTCTCCCACTCTTGTAGCAAAACAACACTTGTAAGCCAATTTCCGCATGATGTTTGTAATGAAAATCTGCTCCTCACTCTCTGCTTTAAAACCCACCGTAACCTTTCAATGCGTTGTGGTCTAGTGATTGTGCTGACCAGGGAAGATATTTGATGATATTCTGATGTTCTACAAACCACACCTGAACCATTTGGTTGTGTGTATGGTCGCATTATCATCTTGGAATATGGCAGTGTTTGACAGCAATATACTAGTCATAGTAAGCACTTCATTGTTGAGGATGTTGAGATATTCATTCGCAGTAATCCGGCCAGTAACGGTAATGATCGGACCAGCTGAATACAACGATATAGCCGCCATAACAGAACCTCCCCCTTGCTTGACTGTAGGAAGCAGACAGGCCGGATCGTAGGCTTATTTTGATGTTCTCATACATAAACCCGGCCGTTTGTGGGAAACAATGTAAACGATGGTTCATCGAACCATACCACATTCTTCCTATCATCCAGTGTCCAGGTTTAATGATCGTGGCACCACTTCTTTTTCAGCTTTGCGTTGGCTTCCATTATTGCAACCCGAAGATCCGTAGATCTCGCTGGCCATTCAATGTGACCTCTTCTTCCAATCCAGCTACTTTTACATCCAAAGCATCCATGGTGCATCCAAAGCATCAAAACACATGTCAAAATCATACAACTTTACGCGAAACCTGTTCACGTTCCACGTAAAAGTGGTTGTCTTTTTATCACGTGGCACAGTGGACGGAAATCTCAAAAAGCTGACAAAAGTGGAAAAAATATTTTTTTTTCTAGAGACTTTTAATAGTTGGAATAGTTGTAGTGATACATCTAGTATGAATTATGGCTATTAGCGGTATTATAATATGTATTATAATCGTGAACCCGGCACGCGTCTGGCCTTCCGCATTATTTGCTCGTTGCTAGTCGTAAGTAACACGAAGTTCAAACGGCTGTAGAATCGGGAAAACTTATCGAATTTGGATTTGGATAAAAAATGGATTCTTCCCTAGATAGTAACTACAATTTGAATGTGTTTCTCGAAATTATTATTAACGATGTATGATATAGTAAATAATTATTGAAAATAGTGTTATTTTTCTTGATGACGTTTTGGTAAATATAGCAATAAGTCAAAACCCTGGTCGACCCGGGCTCTTAAACCAAATTCAAATTGTTGCTCAGACATTTTTTCAAAACATATCCAAAAATTAACTGCGCGTTCGGTTTCGGTTATAATTTTTATGCGATGATGTGTGTGTGCACTTTCTGCAGTTTTTCGTAATTTTTGCGTATGAAATATTGTTTATAGTAAATATGAAGGGAACCGTCCAAACATCGTGATTTTTGGTCTCCTTGCATTTTTTGAGGTCGCTGATCACGAAACTGAATTCAAAATTTGGAAATTGAAAATGGCGGACGCAATATGGCGGAAAATTTTTCGAAAAAAGCATTCAATTTTGTTGAAAGTGGCTGTTAGAAGTGGCTGGTAGTGGCTGTAAATGTCACTGATCACGAAACTGAATTCAAAATGGCAGCCAAAGAAGGATAATTTTCCCAAAAAAGTATTTTAAATTTTCCCAAAAAAGTAATTTTAATTTCGTTGTCAGTAACCTGAAAAACCCTAAATCCCGAGTTTAGACAAAATTGAATGCTTTTTCGGTAAATTATCCGCCTTCTATTGGCCGAAATTTTGAATTTTGAAATGTTGAATTCAGTTTCGTGATCGGTGACATATACAGCCGCTAAATCTCGACTTTCAACAAAATTGAATGCTTTTTTCGAAAAATGTTATCCGCCAAATTGCGTCCGCCATTTTGAATTTCGAAATTTTGAATTCAGTTTCGTGATCAGCGACCTCAAAAATACAAGGAGACCATAAGGAGATCACGATATTTGGACGAAATATTCAAAAATAGGGTAGATGTACCGTTTATAATAACTAGGGCCCGGGGATTAATATGTAAATACATATTTTTAATTCAAATTATTTTCGGTCTCTATTTTGTTTCCACACAAATTATGATATTTGGAAGGAGAAAATGTAATCTTTATTTTCCATATTTTTCCATATTTCAAAGGTAAGTCCATATTTTACAAAAAAAAATTGAAATCATCCATATTTTCATTATTTTACGACGGAACAGCAATGCACAAAATTCGCGTTTGCGCCATTTTGATATCACGCTTGCTATGATATTGTGCGGTTCAAACTGGAAAAATATATCCAAAATTTTACAAATCAGTTGTTGAGTACCGATGGGAAAGTGTTGTTTTGTAATGTCTGTGAAAAATCTGTATCGACTGAGTAACGTTTTTTAATATCGCAACACGTATCTACTGCAAAACATAAGGTAAATATTACTAGGAAAAATAAAATTTACGAAAAACTATGGCTCCATATGGGTTGCAATCGACGAAACTACAGATACTCAAGGTCGTTGCACTGGCAACATGATTATTGGTCGTCTATTTGAATATAGATCAAGCAAAATCTATTTTATTGACGTGTGAAGAACTTCCTAAATGCAACCATCAAACATCAGTGAAGCTTTTTAATGATGCTATAGGTGTTTTGTGGTCTAATGGAATTAAACATGAACAAGTTTTCTTGCTGCTTCTTATATGGTTAAAGCAACAGATGCTCTTAAAGCTCTATATCCTGTATATGCTCTATATCCAAAAATGATCCATGTCACGTGAATAGAACATGGTATAAATAGATTAGTATCAAATGTGAAGAAAATCTTTTCGAAAGCACCAAACAGGATCTCCAAATTTTAAGAGATGTATCCCGACATTCTTTTGCTGCCGGAGCCAGTGCTGACACGTTGGGGTACATGGCTGACAGCAGTTGAATACTACACTTTGATCTTAGCCATAGGCCGAGAAGCGATAGCAGTTGAATACTACACTCAACATTTTAATGAAATCAAAACAAATATTTATGAATTAGAAGACGAGGCTGCTAGTATTTTAGTCTCAAAAGAACTTCTTGAAGATGAGACTCTGCGTATCGATGTGGTCTACATAAAAAGCAATTATTGTTTTTTATCACACCAGATAAAGGCACTTGAAAATCTTTCAACATCACTGAATAACAACCTGAAGATTATTAATACAATAGAAAAAAAAAGTGTCTGAAGCTGAAGGCCTCGTTGCTGAAGGGGTTAAAGAAAAATTAAGTTATGTTTTGGAAAAAAAATAAAGGATTTGATACCCTAAAATAAAATAACAGCATGCTTGGCGGAAGCCCCACTTACTTGCAGAATTGTGCAAATTTAACTATGCTCCAGTGACATCATGTGATGTTGAAAGATCATTCAGCTAGTACAAAGCATTTTTTCGACCAAACAGAAAGAGTTTTAATTTTGAAAATTTGAAAATGTATTGTGTACCTACTGCAATAATTTCAATAATGTGAATGAAACGGAAGGCGAATAAAATAGTACTTATTTATTTTTCACATTAAACTGTGTTTTCATTATAAACTATACTTTAAAGTTATTGTTATTTTTAACTCCATATTTTTTCCATATTTTAGATTTTATGGCCCATATTATATGTACATATTTTGAAATTTTTAATGCATATTTATCCGAGCACTAATAATAACCATTCCTCTAATTTATATTCAATAATGCGACCGAGTATAGATTCAGGACCAACTCGACCTGATGATTCTGGTAGTTTTCCTCTGATTTTATTAGACAACGTAATTCTCGGAATTTTGTATAACTTACTAGCTGCTGCAATAGCGGTTCCAGCTTTGATCAAGTCCAAGGCGTTTTTTAAGTCAGCATCTGAACAGCTAAAAATGTCATTTTAGGTTTTTGTTTGCCAATTGTGGCGTTTGGTAATTTTTTTTTTTCAGTTATATAACATATAGTTATTCAGTATATTTAACCTATAAAGTGTAGAATAATTAAAATAAAACAATTTTTTGTACTGTGTGTGCTCCATTTAATTTGCAAATACTCATTTAATTACTTGAGAATTAATAATTGAATAAGAAATGTGTGAACAATGTAATATATGAAAAGAATAAATATTATGTCCAAAACTGGATGGGTACATGATAAATCGGCACCGGATAAGTCGGCACCGGACGACTCGGCACTTCCAACTCGGCACCGGGCAAATCGGCACCAGTCATCAGAGTATGAATATATAAATTTTCTATTAGAACATAGGTTTTGGTAATATCAAAAACAAAAGAAATCTTTTTATAATTAAAGAATTTAACGCACACCCCTTGAAAGATGAAGGAAATTTTAAAGTATTTATTTAGTCACCTTCTAGCCAACAGTAAAATTCATGTTGACATGAAAACAGCGTTAAATTAAAAACTAATAATAAAACATAAATAAATTTATTAAAGGTTAAAAGGATAAGGGTTAAAACAAGGATAGGGTATATTCGGTTTTACGGGTCTGTCTTGAAAATATGTTTGTGTACTTTTTACCTGTTGTAACTGTTGTTAATCGTCTTTGGCACTCTTTTATTAAGCTCCGCAAGCAAAAATTAAGCATCTACGTTGTTTTTGTTGAAATTTTTTTTTTACATTTTTAAGATTGCAGACAGTATATTTGAACGCAATTATTTGGATGTTGCCACGTTCATTCTTGCCCGTTTATATCAAAGAGGATCCGATCCTCTTTGCTTTTATATGAAAAGCTAACTATGCTATGGTACAATGTCTCGTGTGGATTTTATTGGTGGTTTTGCCTTGGTTACATTAGGTTGTCCGCCGCGAAGCGGGAAGTTAAATCAAGACAACATACGCGCGGCAGCGCGAACTCTCGGTCCAATGTAAGGTTTTATCTGTTTGTTTTTTTTAATTTCAAAATTTAATTTGTATTTTCCAGATGGAGGATCTGGCGATTTTTTTTATTTAATTTGATGAAAATCTTAATTTATTTACATTTTTCCCTGGATATATTACTAGTTTTCCTTTTTTTTATTTCGAAGCAAATCTGTTGATAATTAGAAAAAATAATAAACGTGGCAACATCTAGTTATTTGCGTTCGCGTCGACTATCTGTCACGTTGACAATGTTTACAACTATTTCAAGAAAAGCACGAATATTTATTGAACCAGATAACTTAGATAAAAGCTTCATTTTTGCTTTCCGACCTTTGCGACCTTTCAGTTAACCCGTGACAAGGACGATTAATAACAGTTACACCAGGTAAAAAGTCCATAACACTAAATTTCAATAGACCCGTAAACTCGATAAATTCCAAAACAAAATTAAAAATACGAGTGCTGAAATGTCTCGGTGCCGATTTGTCCGGTGCCGACTTTTCCGGTGCCGAATTTTCCCGGTGCCGAGTTGTCCGGTACCGGTTTGGAAGTGCCGAGTCGTCCGGGTCCGAACTGGATAGCGTATACATCACTTGTGGCCATGGTATGACAAAAAATAGCGCTTGAATGATTTTACTGTGCCAGTTGTAGCCATGGAGTATTTTATTCATGTTTATTTTTTTATTGGTAAATTAACTATCAAGTGTGCGCTGGTGTCGTTTTTTTAAATTTCGTACATAGGCAATAAAATTTCGGACATGCACATTACAATGGGAGACAGAGGCGTAGTGAAAATAAGTTGAATATATTTTCTGGCGAGTAATGCCCCCCATTCACGATCAGTTAAACTGATCAGTTGAACTGACGTACATCCAAAAACTGACCGTGAGTGTGAAATCCTAACGTAAAATTTTGAACTGACGGCAACCCACGGATTTACTGGGCGCACCATAAATAACTGAAGAATTTATAGAAAAATAGCTTGAAATATGTACATTCGTCCATTCTTAAATAGTTATGTTTAGCCAGCCACTCGGTTTCAGTAACAACTCATTTATCAAATTAATATGAGATAACCGATTTCTTTTTTAACCTATCCGTTTAATCAATCCGTTTTTTTTTTTTTTTTATTGGTTGAACTAATTGTCATATGTAGAATATCCTCTTCAGAATCCGAATCAATTTTTTTAAGTTACGCGGGGAGAAATTTGCTAGCCAGATACATCACGCGACAATCGAGAACTGAAGGCTGGTTTTAAGCCAGTGAGTGGGGAAATCATTTTGAACTGATCAGTTTTAACTGATCAGTTCTAAACATCAGTTCAACTGATCAGTTTAAACTGATCGTGAATGGCGGGCTTAATAAAATATATTATATACATTAATATGGGTAAGGTAATCGCGTAATTCGCGGCAACGCGAATTCTTGATCCAATATTAAACAATGTGGCAAGGACCGTTGGTTTAACCCCTTTTAGATTAGGTTGCCCGCCGCGAAGTGGACAGATAAATCAAGACAACATACGCGCGGCAGCGCGAATTCTCGATCCAATATAGAATAATGTGACAAGGACCGTTGATCTAATGATAAATTACTACATTCAAACCAACTACCCTTCCTTACACTCCTTGTAACCCTTTTGTGCATACCCACTTCCGCCTTGCTTTTATCGCACCGTCATGCCCACCCATCCTTTGGACTTTTTGCTTTCACCAATTTCATTTTAATCTTATTCAATCTAATTTAACTTTTGAAAAGTTTTTTTTATAGTTAAACTTTGGGGATATATTCTATAGTGTGTTCCCGCGCAACGCCACTGAGCTGCCACGTTAGTTGTATTTTCTGTCACGCATCAGACTGGGTGATTTTAGGAATTAACCCTTTTTTTAATTATTGAATTGTTATTAATTATTTAGTCTAAACAGTACATAAGTAAAACATCTCAGGAATATTATAATTTCGAATAAATATTAATGATACTTACCAGTGTCTTTCGTAAGATTCTTATAGGCAATAATCAGAAATCGCTGGCATGCTACACGAAGGGTGAGGATATATTTGAAATATACGTTGAAACTATAGTTTCAACGAGTACAGGAAATTATTCACAACGTTGCCAACGTAACAAAAAAAAAAACCTAGCAATGTATATCATGCTACAGTACGAATATTATTCTTCAAATATCAATATAAATCTCAAAGTGAATATAATTAGTACACTGGCAACAAACGGTACATCTACCCTAAATGGTGTGTTGTACTCCTTGCGAAGAAATCTTTCAAACGAGCTGTCAGTTGACATACTTTTCCATTTGGAAAAAAAAGGTCGGAGGTGGCTGGGCACTTCCGGGAACAGATAAACAAACAACATATACATAGAAATGAGGGCAAGAAAAAACAATAATCAACGTGTTTTTAAATTTTTTGCAAAAATCGCCTCTTCGGAAGTTATAGAATGTTATTCCAGTCAAACTTTTCACACTGTATATAAACCAATGTTGGTATTGCAGTTATCCCATACCGGCTATACAAATATGACAGTCGGTGCTGTAAACGTCAAAAATGTAAACATAGCTAAAGACATATGTCAAAAAGAAATTACATTAAATAAGTAATAATGCTCCTAGTATAATCCAAATAAACCATTTAAAAACCAACTCTTTACAATGGCAACCCAAGAAAAACTACTAAAATCCCTTGAAACCTTAAGGCAACTCACATCTAATCAAACAACTGATCCCTTAAAGTGATTATTACAATTGAATCTGTGCTCTAGCTTATTAATAATATTTAACGTCTTTGCAGGAAGAAGGAGAAAATTCAACATTGCAACTCTGTTGCTGAAGCAATACTAAACTCCACCATTAAAATTGCAAAGAACTTTAATACTCTGTTAAGTTTTGCAATCGAAGTTTTACTACAATTATGTGATGACCAAGAATCTGATGTGCGGATGACAGCCGATGAATGCCTCAACAAAATAATAAGGGTAATATTATTATTTAGAATAGGCAGTAATAAATATTCAAAATAATTGTGTCATGAAAATAGAAATAATTGAAAAATAGCATTTTTTATCTATTGACCAGAACAAGGCAGCGCCTGCTCTAGTGGTTACATCACCATGGACAAAAAGATAAATTTCCATCTCTTAAGAAAATATATGTTATCACTATTGACATAATAGCAAGAATAATTCTATAGTGTAATAAAATAACTCTTTTATAATCAGAGGTAATAAGCAAGACTATGCATGTTCAAACACAAGTTAAAGAAAGCAGCACTCTGCTCACTAATGCTATTTTTTTCAGAGAAGTATATGCATGCTCAAACAGCATCCTCCACAAATTCTATGGCAATTTGTCAATAATAGTGTAAATATCTTTAGTTTTTATTCATATATACCCTACACACTGTAAATGTGTATTTATGATTTATTTTTATTATTAGTAACTTCATCACTATACAAAAATACAACAAAAAAAACTTAGAACTAAAAAACACCAACCCAATAAATACCCCAAATACCCAAACTTAAAAACTAAATTTATGATATATGACATTTTCTATTAATTGGGTATTTAACACATCAATATAGTTCTCACACTTACAGTCAAAAAAACGCCCCAACATCTTGGTGCCCCAAACAAGCGCCTGGGTTGCACACCCCTAGAGCAGTCACTTGAACAAGGATTATAATAATGATAATCATTGTCCTATTCAACTTCTGTAAGAACCAGTGTTTTTCTCAATCAGCTAGAAATTACAGCTTTTTTTCCATTTACACTTTCACAATTTTTACACAAGAATTTTACAGCTTTTTTTCCATTTACACTTTCACTATTTTTACACAAGAATTCAGATCAAGAAATGTGTTTAAACTCAGATATTTCATATTTAACTAATAGATATATAACTAGGGCTACCAAAAATATGCACTTAAAAAAGCACTTTAAGCGCTTAAAATATGCGCTATAAAAATCAAAATATGCTCTATAAAAATGAAAATATGCCCTATAAAAATGAAAATATGCTCTATAAAATTAAAAATATGCATTTAAAAAAATATATGCTCTTAAATCTGAAATAAAATATATGAAAAATTCTTAAATTCTAGGTACGAAAACAAATACAAAAGAAAAATCAGTTAAACTTCAAAATAATTTAAATTTCAATTTTTTTTAAAATTGCAATTTTTTTTCAAATTTAAATGCAATTGCTTCAATAATACTATATTTATTTTCTATTGTTGTAGAACCTCTATAGAAATCTCTAGACCTAGACAATTTTGTTGGAATTTTCTTCATAATGGAAAACCATAATTTTTTGAAATAACAAGTTTTTTTTCACAAAGTTAGCTGCTTCACCGTTAACGCCATTAATTACATCCTGAACAAGTTCTATTACCACAATCTGTTTAGCAAGCAGTAGCCCAGACGTTTCTAGCGAATTTATTGATGGGCTAAGGAATCCATAATTTGAGGCAATGAAAATTAAATCAAATTTTATTTCACCGTCATATAGTAGCTCTTTTGAAATTAGTAGCTGTTTTGATTCATGCGGCCTCTTCTTCGTCCAGTACATTGAACACTTTCACAATTATTTCGAAGTTGGTGGCATATACTCTGCGGCATCAACCCATGTTCCCCATCTAGTAGTTATTGGTTGCAGAGGAAGTGCGACGTCAGGTGCCAAATCATTAAAAATCGTTACCCTTGACGGTGATTTCAAAAATACTTTTAGGCGATCGGCGTTAGTATAAATTCCTCGAATTTGTTCACAAACTCTGAACTCATGAAGTTCCTGTGCAAGGCAAGTCAGATGAGCCACTTTTGGCTAAAAAGTTTTTGGTTTGTATGGCCTGAGCTGCTTTTACCATGTATGGAGCGGCATCTGATATAAAGAGTAAAATCGAATCTCGATTAAACTTTCACCCAGAATTTTTATTGAATCATCAGTCTTGCAATAGTGCTATGATTTGCCTTGTCTAGCACTGCAGTATTTAATAAGCGTCTTGAGATTTCCGTCAGAAAGCAGATCAATGAATATAAATATATTAACCAAATTGAGCCTAATATGCACTAAAAATATGCAGTTATTTTGAAATATGTCTTATCATAGCCAATATGCAATTTATGCTCTTATTGGTGAAATATGCAAAAATATGCCCTTACGAATAGGGCTCTAAATTCATAGTTTAGTCAGAAATACATTTCTGGCTAGTCCATTCTTTTATAAGTAGAATGGGAAAATATATGCATTTGCATATTTTTGGTTGCCCTATATATAACTAATAAACAGTGGGACTAAAACTCAACCCAAGCAAAACCTTGGTGATACAGGGAGGATCTTGCAGGGAAAACGTGGGGTTGTAATCCCACAATCCTGCGATGGGTGTACACTATGATAGTGAGGGGCATCACTTATGGGACAGTTGCGTGGGGAAATAGGACCAAGCTTTTCTCTATGAAGAAGTAGCTTGAGAAGATTCAAAGACTGGCATGTGTCTGCATCACAGGGGCGATGGGGTCATGCCCGACAGTATCAATGGAACTAGATCTGACTAAATTGCACCTTGTTGTGCAGGAGACCGCCGAATAGGATTGTAAGGTTCAGCAAGGAAAGAATAGGCAGAGGTAAAATAATCAGAAGCAGAGACCGGAACAGCCTTGCTGCGAAGATCCCCTGGTGGGATATACCAAAAAACGAAATGGTATGCAAATACCATTTCGAGACTACATAAATACTACACCTAAACAACAGCATACCATGTTGAGCAAAGTGTTATCAAGTGGTATATAGATGGTTCGAAGAGGTAGAGAGGTGCTGCTACCAGAGTGTTTGGACCTTGTGCAAATACTTTGAATCAATGGGAATCTACCCAAGTATCTTCCAAGCAGAGGTACATGCAATCGAAAGATGCGCACAATATAATCCCGACAGGAACTATCGCAAAGTTGCTATCTTGTCAGGTAGCCAAGCAGCCATCAAGGCCATTAGCTCATACACCATCATACCCAAACTGGTATGGGACTGTGTGGAAAAGCTAAACAAGCTCGGTTTGAAAAAGATTTGAAACGACCGAGAAACGCGGAGAAAAACTACACAGCAATGTGTAGTAGTTTAGAGCATAACTACTACACATCGCTGTGTAGTTTTTCTCGAAATGGTATTTTCGTCATTTCGTCTTTTGGTGCTTCCAGCCCAAGGGGATCTTGGCAGCAAGGCTGTTCAAGGCCTAGGGTCTTGAGGTGTTTTCTAAGACTGCAGTGTCCCGTCAGGACTCCTGTCAGAATTCTAAGCTTGTTCCTGTCTAGTTTCAGGCAAGCTTTTGTTCTTTTCTGGTTAACAAATCCCAGCATTACTTTGGATAGTCTCAACCCTAGATGTTCTTTCCAGGTTTTCATCCAGTGTTCTCTTATTTCTTCATCTAAACTAAGCCGATTGGAGCGACGAATCCTCAGCATACCACAGTATACACATGGTTCAAAGACAAAGGAAGGTACTGGTGCAGGAGTGGATCTCATACCAAATACTTCGAATCCATGGGAACATTCCCAAGTATCTTCCAAGCAGAGGTACACGCAATCAATAGATGTGCACAATTTAGCCTTGACAGGAATTAGCACAAGAAAAAGAATTGCTATCCTGTCAGACAGCCAAGCAGCCATTAGCTCATACACCATCAGATCCAAACTTGTATGGGACTGAGTGGGAAAGCTAAACAGGCTTTGGAGAAAATAAAGTAACGCTATACTGTGTACCAGGACACACTGGTATAGTCGGAAATAAAGAAGCCGATCACCTAGCAAACAAGGGATCCAGTAATCCCTTTATAGGTCCAGAACCCTTTTGCAGTATGAGTATGAAAACCTTCCACAAAAGTTTAGATGAAGAAATAAGACAACAATGGATGAAAACCTGGAAAGAACTTCCAGGGTTGAGACAATCCAAGTAATGCTAGGATTTGTTAACTAGAAAAGAAGAAAACCTTGCCTGAAACTAAACAGGAACAAGCTTAGAATTCTGACAGGAGTCCTGACGGGTCACTGCTGACTTAGAAAACACCTTAAGATCCTAGGCCTAGAGGATGATGACGGATGCAGATTATGTGGTTCAGCCGAGGAAACCCCAATTTATCTGTTCAAAGACTGAGGAGCACTGCTCCGCAAGAGACAAATGTATCTTGGGGCCCACTGCTTGAATGCAGAGGAGTTGCATTCCTTAAATCCCACCCAGAATCTTGAAATTGCTAATATACCAACGTTTAGAGGAAGAGGGTTTGGTACAATAGATCTATGAAGGTACAATACATGTCATCACCACCAAATCTACAATCTTGTGGTATGAGTATCACCACTATTCACCAAGGTTTAGTTGGAGAAATAAAAAAGCAATAGAGGATAAAACCTGGAAAGAATAGGGCTAAGAGAATCCAAAGTAATGCTGGGAACTTTCAATCAGAAAGGAACAAAAGCTGATCTGAAACTAAACAGAAACAAGCTTAGAATTCTGGCAGGGGTCCTGTCTGAACACTGCAGACTTACAAAACACCTTAAGACCCTAGAGGAAGATGATAGTTGCAGATTCTTCAGCTTGGCAGATTAAACCCTCATACATCTGCTCAACCACTGTGGAGCATTGTTCCCCAAGAGATAAATGAGCCTTGTTGTGTTGTTAAACGCAAAGTCTCACTCGACTTATCCATGAATTTGCATAATTTACTAGACCTTGGTCTTGCTGCCGAATTGTCGCCGCAGCTGCCTCAACTCGGTTACGAAGAACATCTAAATCAGTTATTACGTTGTACTTAACGAGTAAGGATCCGTCACTGAATAAAAAAGCGGTCCAAAAAATGTCAAGAAAATTACAAGAAATTTTTTCGGGCAGTTTCAGTCAAAACTTTTTTTGATAAGCTTTACAAAGGTCCGCTTCCGCAGGGAGCTGCTATAGGTGCATTTTAATTTTTTTATTTTTTCCTCAAGAACTTGGTTCCTCTTGCGCGTCGAAACAGCATATTGTCATTTTCTGTTAGCCTGCCGCTCGCACACAGCGACCCACACAGCGTTCTCCAGATGCCAGAAACAGGAAATTGTTTCTAGCACCTTTGAGGAGCAATTTAGGTCCGCGGCTCGATTTTTTTACTGGGTCCTCTTGTCGCGTCGATTTCACGTTTTTTGACGTCATACGGAAAAGTACGCGATCGTCGAGTTGTTGTGTCGTCTGTTCTCCAGGTTAGGAGCGGCTGATACAGAAACGCACCAAGACGCCCGTCAAGCGTGGTGTTTTAATTGCCAAAACCTTTCAACAACATATGTCGACTTCAAAACGAAGTAAAGTACCCCAGGTGGGTAGAGGTACCTCACAATCCCACACCAATATTTCGGTCAGCCTCTTTAATTCCAGGGGAGTCAAAAGAACGACATCCATAAAGAAAAAACAAAATAATAATGGATCGAGTAAAGCTAAAACGAATTGCTTATTAAACATTGCAACTTACAACACAATATCAATCAGAACAAAGGAACGTCTGGTTGAATTAGAGTACGAATTGGAGAAAATAAACTGGGACATTGTAGGCTTAGCCGAAACAAGGAGAAGAGGAGAACAATGCCTCCATTTTGGATTCAGGACATACTATGTTCTACATAGGGAATGATGATAATAGTAATGGAGGAGTTGGAATATTTATAAATAAAAAACTATCGACAAATCGGAAAATTCTGAAAACAAATCAGATATTGTAATTGTCAGAGTAATATATGTCGTAATCAACATAAATAAAAATATAATGCTAAAATTTACACAAGCTTATGTCCCAACTTTTTCACATGATGATGACGAGGTGGAAACAATATACGAAGACATAGCGAGAGCAACAAGAGAGAACCCAGCGACGCACACTCTGAGAGAAGACTTTAATGCAAAAATAAGCAGGGGAGCAGAACCAGCGGAAGCACACATAGGACAGTTCGGACTCCCCATCAGAAATGAAAGGGGAAAAAAGTTAGCAAACTTTCCAGAAAGAGAAAGACTTTATCTGATGAACACTTTCTTCCAAGAGAGAGAGAAACGCAAATGGACATGGAATAGCGCAGATCGACAAACCAAAAATGATATTGACTTTATAATCTCCCGCCATAAACACATAATCCAAAACGTAGATGTAGTCAATCAATTCAACACCGGCAGTGATCACAGGATTCTCAGATGCAAACTACTTATAAATACAAAAATGTTCTCGTTTCAAAGTACGCGTTTTTTTCGATAACATCATCATCTAAATTATCTGAATCAATATGATGTATGCCATGATCTTCATAATGCATGATGAATATAAATCAAGTGGCTTAAGATCAGGTGACCAAGGAGGCTATGCAGCAGGACCACCTCCACCGTTTTTTTCCACACATCATCTGAACGTTTGCACATAAGCGATTAAAATGCGGCGGTGTGCCATCTTGCAAAAGTCACATTTGTCGACGTACATTCAAAGGAATTTTTTCCAATAGTTTTATCAACCTATTTTCAAAAAGAAAAGGTTTTCCGGTCAATCGATTTGGCAACACGTGGGGCCAATAAGTTGTCTGTTGAACAGTCTGGCCCAAATGTTTATCGAAAATATGTACTGGAAATGATTACGACGATCAGCATATTGATTTTCGACAGTCCAAATATGACTATTATGACTGTTATTTATGCCGTTACGTGTAAAAGTTGCTTCTTCATCAGTCGCCAATACAATGGAAGAAAATTTTGGAATTGTAGCATGTTTTTGTAGAAACCATCGGCAAAATTGTAAACCTAAAGTATGATCTTCAAGTTGTACAGCCTGTTCTTTTTGTACACGGAAAGGATACAATTGACCCTCGCGCAGGGTTCGCCAGACAATTCGATTTGAGACATCTACTTGGCCAGATATTTTTCGAGTACTATTAGAAGGATCTACTTCGACAAGATTTAAGATTTCTTCTTCAGCATCCAAAATTCGTTGGTGTCGGCCAGGTACACCATCCTGACCTTGGCGTGATTGCAATGCACCAGTTTCTCGTGCACGGATTACTTGAGCGGTGAATTTTTGTGGAATAGGTTTTGGCCTGTTAGGAAACCGCTCAGCGTACAATCGACTTGTAGCAGCAGCATTTTGTAGTACTTCCCCATAAATTAACATGTCAACGCATGCACTGTTGGTGCGATGGACCATTTTTACTATTGGGAAAAATTTATTTCAAATCACATTGCAATAAGAACTGATGAATCAGGTTGACAGATGGTAAAAGTTACCAATCATAAATAAAAGTTACCATCAGCCTACTTAGTAAAAAATTCACTAATAATTTATCGTTTAAATTTAAAAAGTTTAAGAGTAATATCTCTTATTATGCATCTTTTGTTAAGACATTTTAAGGTTTTTTTTAAGTTGTTTTAATGGCCTTTTTTTAAGTTGTTTAATCACCTCTTGAAAATAAAATCACAAGACCGTAAATACCCTGTATATCTTTCATAATTTGCCCTGCCTTGACATCAGCCTAAGTTGTGATCTCAGACTAATGACCCAGTTTCCAAGAAAAGAAGATCCAACCAAGTACAATTTCCGCAAAGCGAATTTCATCGAATTATACGCTGCTCTCGCCTGTGTAGACTGGTCTGCTTTACTATTGATAAACGACGTTGAATCTGTATGTTCTTATTTTTATGATGTCCTCTACAAGTTGATGGATAAATTCGTTCCTAAAGCAAGCCTATCTCCCAAGACCGTCCACTATCCAATGTGGTTTACCAACGCCACAATTGCCTTAATCAAAGAAAAAAACAGGTCCTGGAATCATTATAAGAAAACCAAACTTACATGCCACCTTGAGACTGTGAAGAGTTTACGTCGTGATATAAAACAAGCCGTGAAAAACTCGTCGTGATTATAAGCGTTTTATTGCGTCTGCTGAGGACTCCCTGCGAACTGATCATATAAGTAACTGGCCTTATAAGTTCTGGAAATTCATCAATCAAAAGAAAAGGTCAACTAGTGTGCCGGGCTCCATGATATATGGTGATAAGCTCTTGGAGAACCAGCAAGATATTGTCGATGCGTTTGCCGACCACTTCGCAAGTGTATTTAATTGTGATAGTCATTTGCCCTGTGACAACTGTGGAGGGAAATGCTGTACTTCTGTATATGATAGCAATATATGTGTTAATCAACTCGCTCTCAACTCATTCACCATCAGTGACTGTGACATCCTCAAGTCTGTTGGCAAAATCAGATTGAACAATGTATGCGGGCCTGAGAACATACCCTCCTTTATTATTGTTGACTCTATTCACTGTTTGCTGGTTCCGTTATGCCACTTATTTAATCTAATGTTAAATACATCAGTCTACCCGTTAATGTTCAAAATGAGTCGTGTTATCCCTGTGTTCAAGTCCGGTGACAAATCCCATATACGAAATTACTGTCCGATTGCTCTCTTGTGCAACTTTGCTAAACTATTTGATTGTATTGTATCAGACATTCTTTACTCCCATGTGATCACCAGATTAGCACCAGAACAGCATGGCTTTATAAAAGGCAAATCCACTGCCACCAACCTGGTTGAGTTTGTATCGAAAGCTCTAGACGATCGTTTCCAAGTGGATGTCATATATACCGACTTATCTAAAGCTTTTGACCGTGTAAACCATTGCATTTTGTTGAACAAACTGGGTGGGTTTGCACTGTGTAATGGTTTCTTAAAGCTAATCAAGTCTCTTCTGGCTGATAGGGCACAATTTGTTGAATACGGCGGTTTCAAATCGGACGTTTACTGCACCTCCAGTGAAGTGATTCAAGGTTCCAATTTGGGGCCTCTACTTTTTATAATATTTTACAATGAAGTTGTTAGTAGTATTGACTGTAGAGTCTGAATTATTTACTTCTGCAAAATAGCATAGACCAGTTAAACGCATGGTGTACGAAAAATAGTTTGGAACTTAACATTAGTAAATGCAAAAAACTGTTAGATTTTATTACAATATCAATGGTTCCCCGCTTGTTTCATGCGATAAAATTTTAGATCTCGTTGTAACTATGGATACTGGGCACACCTTTGTACCTCACATTACAAAGACTGTTAATAATGCATTCAAAGTGTTAGGTTTCATTTTTAGAAACACTACAGACTTCACTAGCATCACCTCCATAAAAGCGCTATATTATGCTTTTGTGCGCTCCAAATTGGAATACTGCGCGGTTGTTTGGATGCCATGTAGTCAATTACACATCCGTTCTCTGGAAAGAGTGCAGCGGAAGTTTGCCAAATATATTTTCTTTAAAATGCGTGGCCATTATCCTGTGACGCATGTCGATGAGGCTTGGCTCCTAGACTTGTCTGGGCTCGACTCCTTATTATGCAAGAGAGATATTATCGCTTTGATCTTTTTACAAAAAATATTAACAGGAGCAATACATTGCCCGTCTTAAGCGAGATTTACATTGCCGTACCGAGAACAGAAAATAGGAGTCACATAACCTTTTATTTTAACATACCTAGCACATTTCACCACCTCAATTACCCATTGATTAGGTGCCTCAGACTCTACAATAATTTATATTCGCAAAACTCGGAGTTTGATTTATTCCACATCCAGTTCAATAAACGTGCAATTAAGAAGCAAACTGCCCATTTTGCTACTCGACCTATACCTTGATATCTTGATATTTTAGTTAATTTCGTAATGTATTTTATGTATTTTTATTATGATTTGTCCATTATAGACAAATATTGTCTGCTGGAAATAAACTTATTATTTTTATTATTATAATTTCCACAATTTGGCAATATATCCAGGAAACAAAAACAAGTATTTGCGTTTTTAAAAATAGTATATTGTGCAACTAGTACTGCAAGTTGTCAATTGCCCACGAGAGCGAAATTGAGCCCACGCAATGAGTGCGCTCATTCGCTTGAGAGGGCAATTTACAATACCACCACATGAGTTGCAGATAATATTTTTTATTACTCATGCGATGGAAGGTATCTTATAAGTTTCTTATAAGGTCCAGGGGACATCCAAAAAAAGCATAAAAAATGAAGAATTTGCTTTTTCAGTTATATATCCGGCAGTGTGGATTCGTCATAAGAACTCTCATCAGTCTCCGGTATCACCATAGAATGTACACTCCTTCTATAACTTTTTATTTTATTTCAATTTCTTAATAAAACAAAAATCTTTCACGTCACTTTTATTGATTTTGATTGTGTTTTTTTTTTAGTTTACCTATTCGATTTTTATTGAAAATTTGCGTGCGCCAGGCATAATTTGCGCGCGCCAAGCATAAATAAGTAAGTTTGTCGCACGCAAATAATTGATTTGACAAACAGCCATTTGTCACACTAAAAAACGGGCGCCAAAATAGTACTTGTCCCGCATGAGTAATAAAATTTTTTTAATTCAATTCTGCATTATTAGATGCTTTAAATACATATGCCAGTTTACAATTTATTGCATTGTATCATAATGCGGAATTGATCAAAAGAGTTAATCATTTTAAATATGTTCAATATTTAAAATGATTAAATTTGTATCAATTCTGCATTGTATACATTGTTCTGCAAATGACAAAGATTTGTACTGAAGAATTCTACTGAAAATTATATAATTAATTTAAAATTGAATCTTATTTTAGGGGATGGGCAATGGCAGTATGACAAAGATCCAAATAGAACTTCACAAAGAGATTAAGGCCAATAATTCTGCAAGGTCACTTAGAGCAGCCCTTGGAAGGTTTGCTTTGTTGGCCAAACACATTCGGCCACACAAGGGAAAACCATATGCTGTTAATCTGTTGCCATGTATTGTGAAGATATTGGAGAGAAGGGAAGAAAGCATACATGAAACACTGGCAAATAGTCTGAGTAAAATCATGATTGCTCTTGGATGTTTTACTATGGATAATGATATTAAGGTAATTGTTTTGATGAAGAAATTCAAATTGATATGTCTTGCCTCTGAATTAGTGACAATAATTGATTTATCAGTTTCTTAAATATTTTGATTTTTAGAGTTTATTGAAGGCATGTCTCAACAACATACAAAGTCCATCGGCCGTCATCCGTAGAACTACATCTAGTTGTATATTAACTGTGTGCCTAAACTGTCGTAAACCGTACATATTTCTCACATACGTTTTAAACATACTCATTGGTAAGAATTAACATTGTACCACATTTATTATTATTTCATATCCCGTTTATTTTTAGATTATTTAATACCCGTCCATGAAAGTCACACAAGTCCTTTAATATTAGGTGTCATGGGTTGTTTGAAAACCCTTTTACCTCACATCAAATCTACTGAAAACGACCTGAAATCCCAGAGCAGCTTCGGAGGAAGACGCGACATAATCGAAAACGATTTGCCGATAGATCGATTTCTTCAGGTATAATTAAGCTATTATTTATTCCACTCACAAACGGATATATTTTCTTCCAGGTTTATGAACTCTGTCTATACTATTCTTCTCACGAAGACCATAACATTATAAATGCGTCCTTAGAAACATTGAATATTCTTTTGCAAAATGGGTCAAAGGATCTCAAACTTGCCTTAACGAATCCAGAAGGTATTGCAAGCAGTAGAATTGCTATAGATTCATCTAAAACTAAAAATAGATCACCAAGTAAGTATAATGCATAAAAATTAATCTGATCTAGTAAGTACGATTATAAAATATTTAATCTAGATTTAGATTTTTGTTTCAAAGGTTTTTATTATTTTTAGGTCAACTAAGTGTGGCAACATTAATATCTAATGAAAATATGCTGTTAGAAGTTGACCTATCAGACACAATTCGTCCAGATATAGAGAAATGGATAGATGAATCCAAACTATCAGTAATTAATGTAAATTATGTTAAGGGTAGTGAAGAGAAAGAAGGTTGTGATTCTACTGATGCTGATATAAGTTCAATAGAAAAAAATAAGTGCTTTGACTACTCCAATATTAGCATTGGCACTATACAGGATCAATATGCAGAGAGTTTACAAAGTGAGAGCATTGTTGAAAGAATTGATAAGTTGGTGTTGAGCGAAGATTCGTCTGAAAAGAGTTTTTCTTTTAAAAATGAGGAAAGGTCTGCAGTTGTTCCATCTAGTGAAATATTCTCAATAGTAAGTATTTTAAATATAATTTCATATTAGTGTTTAAATACATTAAATAAATAAATGATAACTAGTGTAGACTAAATAGTAAAAAACTAGAGATACCCTGAACTAAACAAATGAAAGTGCCAAGTACAGTGGGTGATCGCTTAGCGAACGTTATCTGTTTTAAGTCTATATCCGCTGTCCGAATTGTTCATTAACCCAGCATCGATTTTAATGATTGCAATCCGTTGTTATTTTCAATCCGGCAGGTACCGGCAGGATCGATGTTCGGATCGAAATTAGGTTGATACGATCAGGATAATTTTCCCTTTTCGTTCCAAAATGGAATGTTCGCTGGGTAATCGAGTGAGTGTATTATATAGGTAGTTTACACACGCGCACACACATTTATAATTAGACAAACAATTAAAAATCTAGTACAGTGTAGGTAATTAGTTAAATTTCACAGATAGAATTTTTATATTTAATTTTAATAAATCTAACACAATAAACTTTACTTAACCTACTGAGATCACAACACTTAGGTATTTGAGCATGCAAGTCTTATTCTTATATTTATGACAGACATCATGATGATTTTGCGATGCCGAGGGATACAGGGAGCATTCCAGGGGGACCACTTGTCAAGTTAACGAAAGTGCTTGCTACGTAATTTGTAAACCACTTACTTGAAAACCCATGTGGTGTTTAAAGTAAATAGACACAAATAATTGTTATAGAGCTCCGGAAAGGCTGAATATATTTATATATTCGTTCTGTGTTCTGTTTGTTTTAAGTTTGTATGATTATCTATAATGTAGGATGGTTTTTGTTTGTGGCTGCCACAAAGGTGGACTGAAAGCTGTAAAATAACTTACAAATTTCATGTGATATTTGTTTTGGTAGTTCTAAAAAGACTCAAATAATTGTTATAGAGCTCTGGAAAAGCTGAATATTTATATTTTCAGGCTGTGTTCTGTTTGTTTTAAGTTTGTATCACAATAATGAGTTTATAAGTGTAGTATAATCATCTTACTATAAATACCGTATTTGCCGGTGTATAAAGCGCACCCTAAAATTTAGGTTTACCATAATTTACCAATCGATTTACCATAGATTTTTATGGGAATTCGATTAATTCGTTCTGGAGACCCTAAAAAATAAATTAAAATACGAGCATATGTAATTTTTTTATATATATAAGTATATACATATGTAAGTTTATTTATTACAGAAATAATACATAAGTCTTCCATATTAATCAGTCTTTGTTCTTTTTTGTTTATGGGCGTTAAATAACATGTCCAATGGAGGTTGCTTTCCCTCTTCAGGATTTTCTGGAAGTAATAGCATTGTCGTTGTAGAGATCCCCAACCTTATTCACTTGATCAGCTTGGTTTGAGTGCCATTCTAAGACCTTCACCCTGACGTCCTCCCACTTCTTCAAAAGATTTTTAATGCCAGATGTTGGCATTGGTTCTCTTTTTCAGAAGGCAACACATTTCGTTGAAGTGCTCTTCTTCTTCTTTTGTCATCAGCTCATCTTCATTTTCTATTATGAGCTCTTCAATGTTATCCTCATTTACCTGCAATTCCAGATCTCTCGCAGTTGTCAAAATTTCATCCATAATTTCCGGGGTGTCAGATCACCTCAGCCTCATTGAACAGAGGATGGTCTCAGCTTTCGTCAAGCAGAAATCAACTGTCGTTGTGTGATTTCTGACCACGCCTTTTGAACGAGATGAGCCGCTTCAAGGATATAATTTTTTTTTTTCTGTCGAAAATGTTAAAAAACATTAAATTGGCTTGCTTCAAAACGCCGACAAAACAGCTTTTCTTGAAACCTGTGATGTCACGAACAAAAGGAGGACCTTCGGCATCACTGGTGTCGTGTGCTCCGAGAGCCGAGTGGTGTTCGCTAAAATCCGTTTTAGTTCTACTTTTAGGCAGCATCGCCTAATTATTCTATTCTATTATTCTGACGCTTCTCCTGTGGCATAGAAGTCCAACTGTGTTTCCACCTTTTGGGAGGTCGGCCCGTTGTTCTTCTGTCTGTTGGTTTACCGTCTCTGACGATTTTCGCAATTCTGTGCTCATCCATTCTCGCGACATGTTCGTTCCACATTCTTCTTCTTTTCCGAGCCCAGCGTACAACGTATTCCACCTCACATTCCTTTCATATTTCGGTGATTCGTTTATAATCCCTAAGTGTGTATCCACTGATGGATCTTAGCGTTTCCATCTCTTGTTGTTTCAGAACAACAAGAGATGGAATTCTCTCTCAGGAGCGTGTTTGGTAATTAACGTGTCCGCTCGGGTTCTGCCACATACGTTAAGATGGGACATATGCAAGCCTTGTCGATCCGAGTTTTGCTGGGCATTGATAGTTCTTCCATATAGCGTGGCGCAAGCATCCTGATATCTTTGCAGCCTTATTTGCTTGGTGTTTGATGTCTTGTTACAGGTTTCCACAACTGGATAGTCGAATTCCTAGGAAATCGAATGACATCACTTGTTCAATTACATCTCATGGGTTCTTTGATTATTGTCATGTTCTTTGTTTTCTTGGTGGAGATTTTCGTGTTGTACTTCGTCGCTACCTTGTTGAATTCGTGAACTAGTTTTTGCAGCCCGTTTTCACTGTCCGCGAATAGGGTAGCATCGGCGTAGCAGATACATTTGATTGTGTTATTGCGTATTCGGTTTCCAGCTGTAATTTCCTCGGTCTTACTGATGATCTGACACATGATTGTGTTAAAGTATCGGGGTAAGGCACTGAAATATATACTAATTGGAACGATCGCTGGCCTCTAAGCTTGTGCGGGTAGAGAGAGAGGTCCCAAGGGGAGACCACCCTCCTTGTGTTTGAGAGAGAGAGAGGATGACTTCAATTCGAGAGTGGGAGGATGTGGTACAGTCAGAGCGAAAAGCTAGTTGTATCAATCCAAATCGAGTATTTATCCACACTATGTAAATACAAAATATTAAAAGTAATAATATTTTGTCATGTGCTACTAGTATTATAAAAATAATAATTCTCGTTTTGTGTTATATATTACATGTATAAAATAATATAGATATATTTATACTATACATTAGGTTTTTTACTAAGACTGTAATAGACGAAGACAGAGCTATACGAGGGCTCCCCTTGGGACCTCTCGCTCTACCCGCACAAACTTAGAAGCCAGCGCTCGTTCCAGTTAGTATATATTTCAGTGGGGTAAGGCTGTCGCCCTGCCTGATTCCCGTGCTCGTTTGGATTGACTTTGTGAGTCTGTTTTTTAGTTGTATCTTTGTTGAGTTTCTGGTGTTTAGTAACTTTATTACTCTTATCAGTTTATTTGGTACGCCTTTTTCTTTTGGTGTGTTGATGACGTCGGCTAGCTTTACGCTGTCGAACGCTTGTGTTAGGTCTAAGAAGCAGACAAGCAGGGGTGTGTTAATTCGAGGGCCTTTTCAATTAGTTGTTGTATTATAAAGATCGCGTCTGTTGGAGATCTGTTATTCCAAAAGCCTTGCTGTTCTTCATTTAGGGGAATGGTTTCATGCAGGATCTCCGCTAGTATGTTGGTGAATATTTTCATGATGTTGTTTAATATAGTGATGCCTCTATGGTTTGACGGATCCTCTTTACTTCCATTTTTATATATAGTGATGCTTGTTTTCCAGGCATTTGGGACAGTTTCGTATTTGTTGATTTTATTAAATAGTTTCCCTAATTCTTCTCTTAGAGTATTACCCCCATTATTGATGAGTTAATTGCTGATACCCTCTTCGTCCGTTGTTTTTGCGATTTTTCTGCCTTTGCACTGCTCGTGTTATTCGGACTTTGTCAATCTCTAAGTGTGAGTCATTGGTTTCAGGTGACTCTGGCTGTTCGTTGATATCGTGTTCACGGTATAGTAGCTTAAAGTGTTCTACCCATTTACTTTCACTGATGTTAGTTATAGTAGTGTGTTCGTTAATGTCCCTTCTCATCATTGATCTTATCGTCTTTCAAATGCGTTTTTGTCTATATATATATATATATATATATATATATATATATATATATATATATATGTATATATCTCGCTCCATTTCGCTACCGAATTTCTTCCAAAATTCTTCCTTGATATTAGGTATTGTGTTGTTAGATTTGTTTCTGAGTTGTTTGTAGTACCAGATCGTCTCAGGTGACGGGTTGTTTCGAAATTGAATGCCTTCCTCTTTTCGGCAGCTACTGCTTTGACTTCTGGTGCCAACCATGGTTTGGCTCATTTACGATGTGTCGTTTTCACTATTTTTGTGCCCACGGCTTCTGCGGCTGCTTTTTTGATATTGGTTACGACTTTTCCCCATTCATCTTCAACTGAGTGATTGCTTGTAATTGGTTGCGTATTCGTTCGTTATCAAAATATGTGTTCGTTGTCCGACACAAAAATCTTTCTCACTTTCAAAAGTGAAAGTTGTTGTCCAATTTGTTCGCAGTCCGAACTATTCGTAAACCGATCATACACTGTATAATCTATCAAGTCTAAATAAGCAAGACCATATCAATCCGGCACTTCAAGATTATGCAACAAGCAATTCCAGATTGCACAGTTGAGTTCAGCTACGTGTCTGGATGGACCCGACAGAAACACCCTGGTAAAAAAAATAAAGATAAACAAGGCCATATTATAAGAGCTAGATAAATCAGATGTGTCATAAGTCAGATGAGGGTAGTCTCTATACTGTGTTGTAAGATTGTAGTATAATTTGTGATTAATAAGATATTTGTATATCCTTGTATTGCTTGTTTTGATAACATTTGAAAGTAGAGATAAAATCAGTTTTCTGATAGGTCACAGGGGTAATAATATTGAAAAGTCACTCCGATCGGAATTCTCCGCCCATTCTCATTAGTCAAAAAAATTGGGAAAAAGTCAAACCTTTAAATTATTTAAAAATGTAGTGTTCGTGTTTTTCTCAAAGCAAAATCTTTTATGCAATTATCAATGTCAATAAGTAGGTACGTCATGTTTGATTGCCAATATAGCTAAATTTGATAGTCTCAACGTAGACATAGTCGATCTTAGCTAACTTTTAATTAACAAGAATCTTCTCTCGGTAAGCCATCTTCAAGCTTAGACTCAATGACTTATATTTTAATAAACCCAGCGAACCAGACTAAATGAGCTCTTTTTATAGTCTGGGTCTGTTGCAGCTTCGAAAGCCCGTAAACCATAGTTTCCTAACCTTTTCAATATCATTACCCCTGCGTCCCACCAGAAAACTGATTTTACCTTTACTTTCAAATGTCATCATAACAAAACATTATGTTTTGTGAAAACATAATTAATCACAAATTATACTACAATCTTAAAATTTTAACATATTTTAATAATCAGTGTGAAGGTTGGTATTGTTTTGCATTCACAAGTCTTTTTATGTTAGGTTTAATTTCATTTAAAGCGCATCTCAAGTCATGTTCCACTTTCAGACGGTTTCTGGCCTTTGATTTTCATGTAACTAAAGTTGAAATACCACTCTCACAGCTATAGGTGGGGGTATTAACATTTCTAAAGCTCTATTAGCTATAACAGGATATTCGGCACTTGCTTTACTCCAAAATGTGCCGAGATCGTAATTTTGAAATTCTACTTTTAAAGTACTATTCTCGCGCAATCCGAGAAACTCCACTTTGGCCGTCACATCTTCGTCTGTAATAATGCCATCATCAGTAGAAAATGGTCTTAATATCCAAGAGTTGTACTGACGAGTAAGTATCCATGTCCGGAAAATATGGCTTCAGTGAGTCTATTGCTGCATATAAATGCTGAAACAAGGAAATTTGAAACGTAATTTTGTTTGGTTCAGTATTTACCGATTGCTCATACAGCTGTGTGAACATCGACACATCGCCAACTTGCACTCTGCGTTGGTAAAGTTCCAATTTACGCACAAAACTTGCAATTTTATCCCGCGCTGTTAAAATATTCGTCATATTTCCTTGTAATGGGATATTAAGACTTGATTTCACTGAAAAAAATCATCAAGATACGGATTTTTCGATTTCGATAAATGTTTTATCGTGTATTCTTGAAAAAAACTTTTTGTTTTTGTGTTCTCTGTTTTTCCAAAAATAATCTTATTTCTTCACGAAGCTCGTAAACTCTGTTAAGAACTTTTCCTCGGGATAACCAGCGTACGTCTGTGTGATATAAAAGAGAAAATTAAATTTGGCACCAATATGCAGCACTGCCACGAATATGATTCACAATTTTCACATCATTCAATTTGCTTACCAAATCTGGTGGAAGCGTTTTAACAGCCAAAGCGTAGCGGTGTATCAGGCAATGATAAGATAAATCTTGAGGAGCAACTTGTTTCACGAGTACTTGAAATCCAGAACGAACACCAATCATAGAAGGTCTGTACAAACACCAACCAACTTTGACCAGTCCAGTCCGTTGTCTAGAATAAACTGCTTTTGCGTTTCGAATACGTCTTCACCACGAGTAGTGGTGAGCAGACTTGCAGAACAAGTATTCCTGCATCACACAAAGTTTGATGAGCTCCTCGCCTATAGTGTGCGGTTTTTTGTTCATAGCAATGCGATAAGAAATCTGATATGAATCTTTAAGACACGATTCCTTTGCCTTTTGCATATTTCCTGTGGAATCCAACCGCGAAGACGTTCAGCAGGCTCTCTTTTTTCTAAAAAAAATCTATATCTTTTCCTACGAACTCTTTGTGAACTTTATCGAAATGTTCCTTTAATTTGCTTGGTTTCATGCTCTCTGAATTAAGCACTTTACTACATAAAAGATACTGAGGCTTTTGTATCATATTCCTCTCTACAACATTCGTGAAGCCCCATTGTAAAAATGCTTCTTTATAGGAGAGTTTTTTAGGCATGTAGAAGCCATGTCACTGTTTAGACTCGCGATTGGTTAATGATAATCCTGCGAATTAAAAAAATTATAATCCGGAATAATCCGGCGGTTGTCCTGTACCATATATGTCGGATTATTAGGCGGATTATTATCAACTTAAATCAGGCGACAACGACACTGCTGCTAGAAAGATTTAAATACTACTGCGCGGTTTATCTGTTAATTAATTATTATGACATAATAGTTAATGTCATTAATAATACATTAATGCTCTTGGTTACTCTTGGTAAAAACTGATTTACCCCGGTGAGGGTAATTACCCCTAGGTTCGGAAACCCAGGCGCGTCGACGTACACGCTCAAGTTTGAACTCTTCTCTATTTATGCCTTGAGGAGCTTGATCTAGGTTAAGTTGGTCGACGCCCAATATCACTGCAGGTCTTAAAAAGGCGTATTTTTGCGCCAGATTCTGAAATTGTTGGAATCTTTCTTGAATTTCAGCAATTGCTCTGTCTATTGAAGCAAACATTGTTCGTCTCATGCCGTCTTCATACGATAACCCAATATCTCTACTTCTGTCGACATATATATTCCTCCTCCGAATTCGACTTGGGGGTTCAAAAGAAATTCAAAGTTCTTGTGTGGGCGCTTATTTTTGTGATCACGCTGATGAATATTTAGTTCCTCAGTTTGTAAATATGTAGTGTTGCGCATCATTAACTTTACTCGGTATCGGTTGCCAGAGGCCTAAGTAACATAAAAACGAAAATGATTCCATCGCAACTAATAAACTTCTTGCGTCTTTCCGTATGTTCAAGCTTCCGTCCATTTCCGTCAGATTTTCTAGTGCAGTTAAAGTTTTTTGTAATGATCTCTAATGAAATGTACAGCATCGGCTCTAGCTCAAGCTCCAACGAGTGTCCTGAACCCTCTTCGAAAAAAAGCGTAGCGGTGTTCTAGCGTGCCAAAGAAAGTCACCGAATTTATCTCCACTGAAGCCGCATGTAGGCAAACTAGGTTTTTTTAATGGTTTGAGCAGGGGAAAAAATCGGCAATAGGATTGATATCCTTTGCTCGCTGTTGTACACCTGTGTGACATCCAGCCATTAGCAGCATTATCGTAAGCTTGCCCTCCACACTTCATAATGTCGGGCGCATCTGCTACGATCATGTCACTAATACCTTCCGCAGTTTTGCTTTTCGCTTCAATTTTGAAATCTATAAAAGATTCCTCTACTCCTCTACCTCCTGGTTTTTAATCATCACATATTATAGTATTGACTTGTTTGATCTTTATGGGAAATATCCGGTGCTGTAAAAAATCATGGAATAATACTTTTCGATACGAGCTACAATTTTTTGGCGATCTAAAATTTTAATGAACTCGTTTTGAATTTCAGGTGACACATAAATATAAGCCATGAGTCGTAAGAGAAATTTTCTGGTCCATTTTTATTCTTGTACTAAATGCAAATATACAAATGCTACATGCTACAAAGTTACCTCTGTTGGCACTGGTGTCATCTTCCCTGTGGTCACGTAACGCCAAATTTTGTTTTGCTAGAAATTGTATTATATCAAGCATCATTCTCTGCAACTAGGGAGGTAAGTTGTCAATTGGCCACGAGAGCGAAATTAAGCACGAGAGGGCAATTGACAATACCGCCCGTGTTGCAAATAATATTTTTATTACTCATGCGACGGGACGTATCTTACAAGTTTGTGATCCAGAAGACAAGAATTTTCTTTTTCAATTGTCTCCGGTGGTGTGGATTCATCATAAGAACTCTGATCAGTCTCCTTTAAAACGTTTTCTTTAAGTTTTATTTTGTATTGAAAAAAAATCTGTCATTTTCACGTCACTTTTTTAATATTCAGATTTTTTAATGTATCTAAGCAATATTGAATATTTGCCTGCGTTACCAAAGTTATGTCGTAATACAGCCCAAAATGGCATTTTTCGCAGTAAAAAACGTGCACCAAGATAGTAAACAAAATATCTGTCACGTCACTTTTTTAATATTGAGGTTTTTGTTTTGTTTATTTTATTTATTCTATTCTCTATCTTAATGTAACTTAGCGATTTTTATGTAATATATGCGTGCGTTACCAAAGTTATGTGGTAATAATTGAATTGACAAAAACAGTGATTTGTGGCACTAAATAGTACTTATAGTACGGGCCCCTAGATAGTACTTATGCCGCATGAGTAATAAAAAGGATTTTCAAATTTTGTATTACAAAACTGCATGCTTGTGCTGCCCGGGGCCATGGTCCCCACTGGCCCTCCCCCACATTACAAACAATCCATATTTGAAACTGGCCAGGACTGAGACAAACTTATTTCAGAATTGCTTGGTATATTTTGCATATTATCGTGTAAAGAATTAACAGGCGCATCAAGACCACGAACCATTAAATAAAAGGACAACATTCACTTTGTTATAAATGTAAAAGATAATACTACTTTGATTGAATAACTCTCATGTACTCATTTAACTCCCTCCCAAATGTTTTGCTTTGTTATTTAAATGTATCCAACACTCGGAAATATGGAATCTATCTCCTCAACCTTACACGATGAAAGAGAATAAAAATAGATTAGAATTCTTCGTGGAAGATACCAAATCCCATATTTCTCCAGTCGTGACAAAAATCATTTTTTATTTCCAAAATTTAATTTTTTATTTTAATATACACTTCGTCTACTTTACAAAAGCCTGATGGCTTGTTTGGTCCGTTTTGATCTCTATTCTTCCTGTTCTTAGGAAGTAGAAACTAAAAATTCTGAAGACGCTAAAAAATACATTTTAATCAATAAAACTAAATTGTTTGCATTAAGATTAAATTATTTTTTTAATATTTATAGGAAGTTGATGTCGGAGACTATTTAGATAAGAACGTCCCATTAATCTATTTAGCTCGTCACATCACTAAGCAATTTCTACTAACCGGCGTGCCTAGCCAGATGATGCCCGATAAGAAAGTTCGCGTCTCTATAAAAAATTTGGCACTAACTTGTCTATCGAGTATAGCGCAAATCTATCCTCAAGTTCTCCTCCTGTACTTGGATAAGAATTACATGAAGGGTAATCATGAATACTCGAGTCAGCCACTGAGCGATGTTTTGTTATTCGCGGATCACTGCGATCCGCAGTTGCGAGGAGCAGTAAGGGTTTTGATCGCAAGTTTTGTTAAAGCGGCGTTGTTAACTAGTTATGGAGATTACGAAGGTTGGATGAAAAGCTTGGTTCAATTTGATGACTTTACTTCGTTTAGGATTAAGCATTTATTTGGTATTATATTAAAAGTAAGTAAATTTAAATTATTTTCATCATTATAAATTTATTTATAAATTCATTATAAATTATTTATATTTTCAACTTAAAATAAGTCTAAATTTGAAATAATGGAGCAGTAATTTGATCACCAAAAAATCAAGATCAATAAACTAATTATTTATCGTAATTATTGTAAATATTTTTAAGGGGTTGCAAGATGAATCTTCAACATGCCGACAGACTTTAGTTAGTCTCAACACTCTATTAAAATATTTATTAGAGTCTGAATATAGTGTGGACACGGCGCCGATTTTAAATTGTTTGCCAATTTTGGCTAAGGACCCATATTGGTTGGTAAAGGTAAATCTTTTTTAAAATAGTATGCTATTTTATTGTAATAAAAAATCATTTACAGGTCAAATTACTTGATGTTATAACTGACCTGAATTATGTGACCATTGAACATGTTTTCAAATCGTCCGATTTTCAAAATAAAGTCATTCATAATATTTTGTTCGAGTTATTAAAGGATGAAGATCCAAGGATTAGAGCCGCAGCTGCTAATAGTATTGTAAAGTAAGTTCTCATTAATTAGTAAATATACAGGGTGCGTGGTAAATAGATCGACAAACTTCAAAAGTTTTCATTTATTAAACCAATTAACTGTAATACTTGCTCATGTTGATAAGAAAAGGCTTTGCAAGTCCCATTTTTACATCATTTTGATTAGGATTTATATGTGTTATCACATCTTTGATTAAACGTTTTCTAATCTTTGAATCCAATTTTACATTGATAGACTTTAAAGAATTCTTCTCATAAACACGCATGTTTATTTCCAATATACAACATTTGTTGTAAAGGGTGACAAATTAAGAGTGTCCTGTTTTTACTTAATAAAAACAAAAAGTAGTAATGACTTATTTGCCATAATCTTAACTGCCTAATAAGTTCTCTTAAGTATACTAAACTTGCAGAGAGGAAAAAATAACTGCTAGAACAGAAGTTAATGCTTTGCAAGTTAGGAACAGAAATGAAGAAAGTTCCAATTAATCCGTGCGACGTTTATCGCGGCAAGAATTATTTCCAGTAAGTTAGTAAGAACAATTTTAAAGAAAAATTTACTCTTACTTTACAAGGCTTTGCTGCCTTGCAAATGGCCGAAAGCCTAAAACTTCTCCCAATGGACCGAAATTCACGTTTAGAATACAGTCGATTGGTTTTGGGTAGAGGGCATAATTTTACCAACAAAATAATTGAAGGGTGCAGGGGAAAACCCACGGAAGCTCATTTTTTGTCAATATTACTGCCATTTGTTAGTATTAGAAGTGTACTTTACATTACACTGTATAAGATTGCAAAAAAAGCATGTTAGACCCTATAAAACTGACATTATAAAATAGGTATCCAGGGGAAAAACAACTTAAGTCCTGAATATTATGGAAGAACCATGGTAGTCCATGTCGCACTGGAGTAGTTTGGTTAACCTCAGTCTCAAGAAGAAGAGCTGTGATTGTCTTAAGGTATTTATAGTATATATGGGGTTAATTGACCAAAAAGGTACATAGAAGTTCCATCGGAGTGGAGGGATGTTATTGAAAGTAGCAGAATAAATCCAACACTGTTTAAAGTCGTTGAGTGCTCTCAAGATCTGTCAATGAATCATGTGGTGGTTTTTGAACCCAATGTATATAAAAATGACTCTTCCCTACAAGGAAAATATGGTGTTTGAAAATTACTTCCTCGCCAAAAGAGCGCACAGAAGCAGCAACTCTTTTGTTGAATATAAAGATTCTTGTATAAATTGAGTCTCCAACTCAGAGAAATAAAAAGATACAAACACAATAACAACGTCCAGTTGAACTGACAAATTCCTACAATGGTCTGTCACCCATAGCAAAAAAGAAGTACGATGACCTTCATCATCTCAAGGAGTTCCTTGTAAAATTATTTTTATGTATAATAAACAGAGACTTCCTTTTTTAATGCTGAATGAAATATCGAAAATATTGAAACAAGACAAAAAACATCCACATTGAATAAATTTCTGTAAAAATATAAAAAAAATTAATTAGGATGTTTTTTTGTCTTGTTTCAATCTTTTGAAAAAAAATGATTTCGAAAGGGTGCTGGTTCAATGCAAAAGTTTATGCGAAATAAAAACAACAACAAATCATTGTTGTCAAAGAAGGTCTATTATATGTAGAATTTGATTAGAAAATATTATATGCAGAATAAGGTATATAGATCAGATAATTTTTGAACTTGGGGATAACCTGTTTTGAAAACCTTCAAAATTATTGGTACTTAATTTGGACTTCCGTGGATTATAAGTTGAACTTTCGTGGTTTTTCCTTACAGAAAAAGGTGTTTTGAGACGTTTTAGACTTATAGATTTTTTTTAGTTAAGCATTAATATTTTCTAAGACACACAATTTTACATACCAGTAAACAATACAATTTAGAAACAGTTTGCTTTTTTAAAACTGGTTTATAGTTTCTAGAATATTGGATACGTGACTTTAAACTTTAAATTTCGTTTTTCTCAAAACGAATCTAGGTGGACATGTTTGGTTTTTCCCCTGTGCCCTTCAATTACAGTACAAAGCACATGTTCAATTGCATGGGGAGAAGAACAAACAAAATTTACGTTACTGGTCTGCCGAAAACCCTCAATTTATATTCGAAAAAAAATGTTGAAGAGCAGTATTCTCAAAATATAACTGTATGGTGTGGAAGATGCTCAGCTGGAGTATTGGACCATAGTTTTGAAGATGAAATGTGAAACGCACAAGTTGTCAATAGTGAACATTTTGTGGAGATGCTACAAACGTTCTTAATGAATGCCTTCGCCCAATTCCGATTACCAATAAACGATATTTGGTATCAGCTAAATGGTGAAAGACCTCATGTATCCAACATATCTAGGGGAGTGTTACAAGAGTTTTTTCCTGATCGTCTCATTTCTCAGCGTGGGGATCAGTTGTGGCCTCTTCGCTCTCCGGATGTGTTGGCTTGGGATTATTTCTCATGGGATCATGTTAAATCTAAAGTTTATCATAACCGACCTGACACCTCGGAAGATTTAAAATGAAACATTCCACCAGCTATCGGTGAGATTTCCCCAGAAATTCAGTCAGCGTGCAACGGTTTATTGTTACATCGATCGCAGTCATGAATCGAAGCTAATGGAGGTCATCTAATCAAGGTTTTTTTAAGTATTAATTCCTAATCTAGGATTAAGCATTTAACTTCATATTAAACTTTAGATTTTCCTCTACAATGTTCAACAAAATATTTGGTCTCCAACTTATTTCGTTTTTTGATAATGCCAGTTTAAAATCAGGACACTCTTAATTTGTCACTCTTTATATTGCGTTTGAACAGATCGCAAGGAATGAAAAAAAATATTTGGAACTTTATGTTCAAAATTCCATAAAGCCATGTCCCATTTGGAATCCACATTATTGTTTGTTTTTGAGCTTCCTTATTCTGGATGAAAAGCAAATTAAATGAGTCACACCAATAAGCTGATTGTATTAACATAGACAATTTTTATTTAATAGGATTATTCCACGGTTGTATTTTGAACAGAGTTTTCCTGACGAGGCTACAGTCACCTACCGAGCTATGCAATACAGGGAAGAGTTTGTGCCAAAGCTAGCGAAAATGGAAACTGATGGAAATATTACCAAGAAACATTTTATTTCGAATATGCCATTTCCTTTCAATGCTTCATACGTGGGTTACCATAAAGGCGTTGAATTATCCCTAGGAAAAATCCTGGTTAAGTTGTTCCAGTATCTATTGACGACTACATCGAAATATTATAAAGTGAGTATATCTAGTGTGCTGAGTATATCAGGTGTGCTCAAACGGTCGTGTTCGCGAGATATTTCTAAGTCGATCGCCATAGGTTTTTAAGTCGATAGCGAAAGGCTGTTAAGTCGATCGCTAGAAGTTTTTAAGTCGAACGTGAGAAATTTTTAAGTCGATCGCGTTAGTCAAGCACCCAAATCCTAGCTTAGTGGGATAATTACCTTTAAGACCTGAAAAAACATGCCTATCTTTGAACATTATTTCTGAAGTAATTAATAAAGATATACACTTGCTTTTTTTTAATTCGAAGCCTCCATTTAACACATTCACTGCCGCCGTGACACCGGTGACCCGGCGGTGTTTTCTTTTTTTTTTTGCATATTACAGACCAGCACGTCACTGGGTCACCGGTGACCCATTTCGTGAAAACCACCTAAAATAGTTCTATGGGGCCCCTAGAGATAGAAAATAAATACCAAATCATTATAACTATCGATTATGTATGTGGTTTCAATCGGCGATACAGGAAAGTCAAAAAATCAGGCGCGGCAGTGAATGTGTTAACTTTATTTACAGTCATGAATTATCATTTAGCTTCGGTTTTTAAATATTTATCAAAATTAAAGTTGCGCGTGATTATAAAAAATAGCATTAAGCGGTGAACATGATTCCAGGTAATAGACTTATTCGAGACAGAAAAGGAAAAGGGTTTTATAATCTCTAATATATTTTGTAAAATGTGTTTGGTGCTGATTTTGATAAATTAAATCGAAGATACTTTTTTTTTTCTTGTAGAATTCCATGGTTTTTTAACTTTTTTTAAAGATTGTTCTTAGATATGCTGCTCCCAATACATGGTGCCTAATTTCTTTGTGTACCTTAGTTTAAAATGTCATCCAAATCGCTAGAGCGGTTTTCGATATATCAAGTTCACCATTTCGAAAAACATAGTTCGTGTAAATAGCGGTGAAAGTTTAGTTGTCACTTTTAAATCATTTTGCGGATTAAAATTGTTATTTGTTATGGGGTTTAGTCGATTCCAGCTCTATACAATACACCTTCGTCCGTGCTATTTCAATCCTGAACATGCCTTTCTTTTTCTTCAATCTTTTTCTCAATTCAGTCAAGTCCTCTTTTGTAGCCTGTGATACACGACATACAGCAGCTGTCTGTTCTCTGACCACATACAAAACTTTTAAAATGTTTAATAAGCCCGTTTAAGAAGGAATATACCGGAAACTCAAATTCGATTTTCTGAAAATTTGAGGGGTACAATATAAGCAAATCATTACAATCATATTATAAGATATACATAGATTTGGTTTCAATCTTTTTATTATTTATAGATTTGGTTGATTATTAATATATAGTGGAATTTCTAACTTAGTAATTGGCAAATTTAAATTTGAAAAGTTTGAAGCGACTTTTGTGTTTACAGACAAACGTACGGACTAATTTTGATAAAACTTGGTGGAATTAAAGATTTGGATGATTAATAATAAATAGTGGATATTCTATATTTGTAAATGCAGCTTTGACAATTTTATTTAAATTTGAAAAATTTGGAGCGCCTTTTGTGTTTACAGACAAATGGACAGTATAATTTTAAGAAAACTTGGTAAAGATTTGAATGATTATTAATAAATAGTGAAAATTCTTACTTTTAAATGAAGCTTTGATTATTTTATTTAAATTTGAAAATTTTGGAGCGCCTATTATGTTTACAGACAAAACGTCCGACTAATTCTGAAATAAATTGGTGAAATTAAAGATGCGGATGATTATTAATAAATAGTGGAAATTCTAACTTTGTAAGTGTAGCTTTGACTATTTTATTTAAATTTGAAAAAATTGAAGCGCCTTTTGTGATTACAAACACACGGACGGACTAATTTTGAGAAAACTTTGTGAAATTAAAGATCTGGATGATTATTTATAAATAGTGGAAATTCTAACATTGCAAATGTAGCTCTGACAATTTTATCTAAATGTGAAGAATTTGGACCGTCTTTTATGATTACTGACAAACGGACGGATAATTTTGAGAAAACTTGGTGGAATTAAAGATCTGTATGAAAGACTTTTTTACGGCTGGTAAAGCGCATGCGCATCCGCAAAGTTTGAAAGGCGGGAATATGAAAGTTTCGGGCAAATAATAAGGTTATACGTCAAAAAGTTCGGGAAAAACATGGCGGAAATTGACACATGTGCACAAAAAAATTTGAACTATGAAAAGGTCTATTGGAGCAATAGTGTAAATTCCAAATTCTAACTTTGTAACTATAGCTGTGATAATTTTATTTATATTTGAAAAAGTTTGGGACGCTTTCTTTGATTACAAACAAAGGTATTGATTGTTTATGTTAAAATTAAAGAGTTGGATGATTATTAATAAATAGTGGAAATTAAAAAAAATTACTTTGTGAATGTAGCTTTGACATTTTGTTGATTTCTAAAAATTTCGTGCGCCTACAGACAATAGAAAGGACTAATTTTGATAAAACTTAAAGATTTCTATAATTATTAATGACTAACAAAGAAGCATATCATAGCGTGCAAAGAGACTGCCTATTCAAGGCAATGGAAGATCTAGGAATCCTAGGGAAGCTGACAAATCTGACTAAAATGTCAATGAAAAACGCAAAGGGTAAGGTCAAAATACAGCAGACCTCATCAGAGGAATTCATCATAGGAAAAGGATTTCGCCAAGGAGACGGACTGGAACCATCGCTATTCAACATAGTACTACACCAGGCAATAAAAGAAACTGAGATAGACACTTACGGAACAATATTAACCAAGCCAAGTCAAATCGTGGCATACGCCGGCAACACAAATATAGTAGGAAGATCTGAGAAAGTAGTGGAAGAGAACTATGTAAAACTGAAAGAGAAAGCACAAGAAACAAACACGGGAAAAACAAAAATAATGGACTTCAAGGCACTAGGAAGACCCAGAAACCGGACCATCGGAGAAGATACAATTGAAATAGAGAAGATCAAGAACACACACCACATAAACCAAGAAATGCGGCTTAGAATAATGAAAGGAAGTATAGGCGCTGTACATAACACTCAAATCCAAGCTGCTTGAGAGACAAACAAAAATAATAATATACAAAAACCTAATAGGATCCATTATAACTTACGGATGCGAAACCTAGACCGTAACAAGGAGAGCCGAAAGGATGCTAAATGTATTCCAGAGGAAGGTACTGAGGGAGGAAAATATACCGACCAGTCCAAGAAGAGAGGAGTGGAGGATGTGGTACAACTTTGAATTGAAACAACTCTACGGATACACAAGCATAATGGAACATGTTCCAGAGACCCGATGGGAAGGGAAAGTAGAGAGAACCGACGATCAACGAGTACCACAAAAGGTAGGAAGGGACCAACTCGAAGAGAGGAGGGGTAGAGGGCGACCGAGAACCGAATGACAACATCGAGAAGGATGCATAAGAGATGCGTAGGGCTGCGGAATTTGCAGATGGCGGCCAGAAATATACTGATTTGTAGGCAGAAATTGAAGAAGGTCAAGATCCAGTAGGACTGTAGTACCAAGGGAAGAAAAAGTAATAGTAGTTTGTAAATGTAGCTTTGACAATTTTTTGTTCCAAAAATTTGGAGCGCCTTTCATAATTACAGACAAACGGACGGATTGCTTTTGCTGAACATGGTAAAATTACAAATTTTAATGGTTTTTAATAAATAGGAGAAATTTTAACTTTGTAGTTACATGTACATTTGTTTAAATTTGAAAAATTTGGAGCGCCTATAATATTGTAGTGGTGCTCAAACAGTTAATTGCGATCGACCAGGCGACTGCTTGATTTCGAGCGATTTTTAAGTATATCGCGTTAGTCAAGCAGCTAAAAATCCCAGTGATGAGCATACTCGAATGACTTGGATAATCAAATGATTAGTAATCGACTTAATAATCTCTCGATTCACTCTAAAAATTATTATTATCCGTTATTATTGTCTGTCTCTGTAAAATTACCTCTAGAATACAATTTATGTAAATTAAGCCAATTTCGTTATTAATTTAACGTATTTTTGGAAAGTTTTCGCGAAAATGAATGCGTATAGCGAGAATATATTGCAACATTCTATTACAATCCTAATAATGTATAACTGTAATATAAAATATATTGTAAATGCATGGGCTTCTATGAAGGTATTCTGTTTCAATCTTTGCATCTAGTTACGACTACCTCTACTTCGGCTATCATTCAATTTAAACAATACTTGGAAATATCGCTAATATAAAGGAAATCTCTTACAATTTTAGGAGTCAAAGAAATACATTTTCTTTCACATAACTATTTATGTGTACCAGCAACACGGCAGTACCATCTGGCCGAGTATTCTCAAATGGCGGCGAACTGACAAAAGATGAAAATAATTCTCCATTTTGATTATTAATAAATACTCGTATTTTTAGTTAAACAAGCTTTAATATTCATCAACTTAGTTTTTGTAAAAAAATTAAAAAAACTTGTTACAAAATTTTGAAATAGTGTAACCCATGACTATTTCAAAAACTTAATTAGAATTACTAAACTCATTCAATCATTAGTCCATTCAATTATCCAATTATGTGCATATCGACATTGCCTACGAGTACTAACGCACGATTCCGATTTTCAAGTCCAAATGATCATTCATAATTCGATTCGAATGCTTATGCCGAATATACTCTTGCAATTTTCAGTTGAGTAACTGTTTGGTTGCATTTTTATGTCCAAGGAGTTCTATGGACCTGACATACAATTGCATCTAATAAGTCCATGTCAATAGCACTCCATACGACACAAATATGCAACCAAAAATCTTAAAAGTATTTCTAAAAATAATACACAAAAGAATATATAGCCCAGTCAATTTAGCATTTCACCCCGGAATCTAACGGAAAAAGCTGAATTTTTGTATAGACCTTTATTTTAGCATTACAAATGTTGTCTAAAAAGTCACATATGCCAACATGTGAGTGTCCTTAGATATTCAAGGTCAATATCTCGTTTTTTTCTAAATACATATTAGTACAAGGATTAAATTGTTATTTAAGTAATATTTAATAAGTAATTAAGTAAAAAAACGGTATAATACATTGGGATTCAGGCGCTCCAAACTCTGTTCCCTCTATCTCAAAAACAGATCGAGGTATAAAAAAAGGTTTCAGATAAAATTTGTAGAGAAATTTATTCTCTACAACTTTCATAAAAAATGTAAATACTATAGGAGGCAGAGTAAACGAGATATTCTCAAAAACTGATTTGTACGACCTTTGACCTTGAATATCTAAGGACGCTCACATGTTGGCATATGTGACTTTTGAGACAACATTTTTAATGCTAAAATAAAGGTCTACAAAAATTCAGCTTATTCCGAGATTGACCCCTTTTTTGACTAATTTGACTGGGTTAATACAACAAATTGGAAGAAGGTATTAGTGATACTCATTTCGGATTCAGGAATGGCATGGGCACTCGCGAAGGGCTAGTGTATTATGAACGTAGAAGTATTATATTCTAATATCATAAGAAAATAATTACGTACATATTATTTTTATATTTCTGACACGTCCAGTTTGTAAAAAGTCTGTTGAATCATTTATAAACTTTGTATTTTATTTCTACCTAGTCAATCGCTTGCCGCCTAATGCATTTATGGTCGATCGCGGATTGTATAAGTCTGAACGCCGCATATAGATAATATTAGAGAAACAACAACGGATAATTATGCATCAAGCTATTCTCTCTCTCCGTGGCGCTACAGTCCTATATGGACCCGGGCCTCCCTTAATTTTCTCCTCCAATTCTCTCTACTTCTGGCTGAATTTTCCCAATTTCGGCTTTGTAGAATTTGTTCCGCATCTTTCTCGACATTTTCCGCCCATTGACGATGTGGTCTTCTTCTGGTTCTGGTGCCTTCCAGTTGTGCCTTATATATCTTTTTTGGGATTCTTTCTTCTGGCATCCTAATCATATGTCCAGCCCACTTTAATCTGAGGATTTTTATATGTGTTATCACATCTGGATAGCCGTATAATTCTCTTAGCTCGTGGTTATATCTTATTCTCCAGACGCCTTGTTCTTGTATTGGGCCGAATATCCTTCTAAGTATTCTTCTTTCAAACCTTAGGAGCATTTCTTCCGTTTTCTTTGTCAGGGTCCAGGTTTGACATCCATAGGTCAATATAGGTCGGATTATAGTCTGGTATATTTTAATTTTTGTACTTTTTCCTACTATATTGGATTTAAACGTGTTTTGGAGGGAGTAATCTGTTCTGTTGCTTGATATTATTCTTTGTTGTATTTCTTGAATTATTTCATTATTTTCATTTAGTTGTGATTCTAAATATTTAAATTGTTTCACCACTTCAAAGTTGCGATCCTCTATTGTTAAGTTTTGTCCCATTCTTCTAGATGGTTTCATGGCTAGACATTTGGTTTTCTCCTCGTTTGCCTCCAACCCTACTTCATGTGCTTTGGTTTCTATCTTGTTATACGTTTCTTTAAGGGCTGTTATTGATCTTGTGATAATGTTTAGATCATCTGCATAGCCAACAATTTGTTGAGATTTATTTGCTATGGTACCGTTCGTTTGTATTTTCGTTTCTCTGATGGCCTTTTCCATTAGTAGGTTAAAGAGTATAGGGGCCAAGCTGTCCCCTTGACGCAGTCCTAGATCCGTGTCGAATTTCTCTGTTAGCTTATTTTGTATCTTTATTTTATTTAGCATCAAGCTATTATTTCGCTAAATTTCTCAATGATAAAAAAGTAGCATAGGATATCGTTCATTTACAATTTTTTCATTATTTGTGTATTTGACCATCTTGAAGTTTAATATTTGTGTTTTGCTTTATTTTTTATAATCGATTTGTTAAGGAAACAAATTCCTTTTCTTGGAGCAAATTAAGTATAAAACATAAAGCTAAACAGAAACAGTTTTTGCATTTGAAATTTATAATTTATAGTAATAAAATTACTAAAGAAAATTGGTCACAAATATATTTGATGCTCTAAAAAGACAAAGATATGCGAAAATTTAGCTAACAAAATTGTTTAAAACAATTCCTATATTGTTGATACTCACTGATGAAATCATTAGAATATATATCATTCTATTATTAAAAAAAAACATTTACTGTTTGTTCCAGTTTGGTTGTATTGAAACCTTAACTAATCTAAGTTACTCCTACCCAACTACGATCTATAAATCTGCATGGAGTTGTTTTCGCAATATAACTGTGCCAAAAAAGAGATCGTTTTTTGAGCGCAGCAACTCCTTGGGCGGACAAAGCTCTCCAATACAAGAATTTGTTATCAGCAATTCAGCAGATTTACTCAATGTTTCTATTCATTTGCTCACAAGTGGCATTGTTGGATATGACTTAAATTGCCATCTAAACTTGATGAAAATGACTGGAAATGTTTTCTCAGGTAAGAAAAAAAAGTAATTAGTGGGCGTTCCAGTGTTACGTAAGCAAGCTTTCAATGGTTTTAGACCCCACCCTGCCTTTATAAGCAAGAGCAATAGAATCGTGAATCCCCAAATGAAAGACAAAAATTGTTTCAAAACTAGTATTAAAATTTTCATTATTTTGTAATTTTTTCATATTACGTCTTACATAAGTAATAAAAACTTGAACAATACAACCCGGTAAACCCGGTCACGTATATTTGAACGTCCTCTTAATAGAGATTCCAATTTTATAGTATTATATTTGTGATTTTGGAAATTTTCTAATAAAAATAATTTCTGAAAAATGTCTACATACACTTTATGTCTCTTTATTACTTTGTTCTAAGTTCAAATTACTCTTTAGATTGTTTTTTTTTTAATTTCAATTAAGAATATTTCTAAAAATCTTAATATACAGGGTGTTTCATAAATGTCTGGCAGAAATTATAGGGCCCAAAATAAGAAAAAAAAGTCCCTATAAAGATGTGTCCGAAAATGCTTCCTAATTTAGGTACATCCCTTCAATGGGGTACATGCTACATTTTTGTTAATATCTCAGACGCAACTAATTATAATTGAATCAAATTTTGTGTGTTCTTGTTACTGGTTCCGAACTACTGTTTGTGCTTATGTTCGTCTTGATAGCCAACCAGTGGCTGTAAATACGGCGAACAACCTTTGTTGAACAGAAAACTTGTTTGCACAATTTCATCAACTCAAGCATTTGCTAAATATGCAGATGGAAAAAATATTTGCAAAAATACAAAGGTCGTTCCTCGTATGTACCGCCACTAGTTGGATATCAAGACGATAATAAGCACAAACGGTAGTTCTGCACTAGTAACGAGAACACACAAAATTTCAATAAATCAGCATTAGTTGCATCTTGGATATTAGAAAAATGTTGTGTGACGCCACCTCTTTTTAAGGGCTGTACCTCAGTTAGGAAGCGTTTTCGGACATTTCTTTACTTTTTTTCTTATTGTGGGCTCTAGAACACGCCCTAGAATTTCTACCGGACATTTATGAAACATCCTGCATATAATTTCTCTAAAATGTGTACATAGATTTTATGTCTCTTTATTAGTTTGTTCTAAATTTAAATTGTTATTTAAATTGATTGTTTGTTTATTTAATTTTAATTAGGGAAATGGCTTGAAAACTTCAAAGCAACGACTGAATTAAATCCGGAAACGTCTCAAGAAATTTGGGATTTGTCTACCGACAAAACACTGTCAACTCTCTCGGAAACTTTCCTAATTCACGTAGTTAGGATGCTGAATGTATTTGCGCATATTATTGAGGAGGCGGTGCCTGCTTTACCCCAAACCAAGTTACCAAACCTACCATCCGCCAGCACCTTGTCTCCCATCAAGAGGAGGAAGAGTGATTTAGGCGAGAAGAAAATTCTTTCACCTGGTAAAACTCCAGAAAAAGACGACAAAGGAGAGAAGAAGGTTGATTTGAAAATTAATGCGATGGGTTATTTTGCCAATGTGCCGCATTATATGAAGTTTTACGAGATTCTCAGGATTGCTTATAATAATTATAAGGTATTAACTCTATATTTAAATAGCGAATACACAATTAATGTAAAATTTATTCGGTTTGTTTGCTTTGTCTAATTAGTACAGATTCCATCATTCAAATCTTATCAGCATGTTTTTTTTATCTAATTAGTACATTTTTACAATTTCCTTATATTTTAACTTTTTAATTTTTGCCAAGCATGTTTCTCATTTGTAATAAATCTTTATCTATAGCAGGGGTAGACAAACTTTTGATCACTACGGACGACCTGTTTTTTAAATTATAGGCGGCGGTCTACCAAAATCGTGTTGCATGAGTTAAATCAGCGTTTCCCAAAGTGTGTGTCGCGACCCAGCACCCTGTCGCACAAAAATTTGGCCGGGTCGCGAAAAAGAATTGTTAAAACACAAAAGAAAATGTTTGCTGATAAGGGATTAATTGTGCTCCAAAAAAAATAAAAATTTGAATTTTTTTCTCACCAATAAAAACATCAATTTTACAGCTTTTGAAATTTCTAAATTAATACCTGAGACTGGAGGTCTCCTTATAGTGCCAGAGAAAAATTAATACTTCCTGCTTTAAAAATTGTAGCAAATAATTTATGCGGAATAAAGGAAGAAAGTTTATTTTTGGCGATACCATTATCAAATAATACAGTTAAACGGAGAATTGACGATTGCGCGAAAAATTTAGTTGCTAAAAACTAGTTGCTAAAGTAAAAAATGCAACGTTTTTCCTTGCAAGTGGATGAAAGCACATATATCGAGGATAATGCATATCTAATGTGTTTTATCAGATAGATTGATAAGGCACCATACAACAAAAATGTTTGTTTTGTAAAAGGTTACCGACAACGACCTCAGATGAGATTTTCAACCTTACCAATGATTTTGAAACTGATCACTGTATTGATTAGATGAAGTGTGTTGGTCTAAGTAGCGACGGAAAATGCAATAGCAGACAGTCATAAATGTTTGTTTAAACAAATTGGTAGTTAATTGTGTATGAGTGCACCGTTATATCCATAGATTAGCGTTGGCGGTACAACACATGCCTTTAAATTTAAACTTGACTTTGGAAGAATGTGTTAAGTTTGTAATCTACATAAAATCTCGTTCATTAAATAGCAGGCTTTTTCCCGAATTATGCAAGGAAATGGGGAGTAATCATAAACACCTGCTATTGTATTGTAAATCACGATGACTTTCAAAAAGAAACGTTTAAATAAGTCTGCTTGAGCTAAAAGACGAAGCTTTGGTATTTCTACTACTACTAGGGTGGAGCGAAATATTTTTTTTGGGTTATGAGTGATCTAATAGTGTAAAATCGTTGCCTTTTAGATTCAAATTAATCCATGCAAAGTGTTATTTGATTTGATTTATAGTAATAGCCTCTACAACGTCATTGAATTTTTGAAAAAAATGGTTTTTAGACTACTTGAAATTTTAATAAACAGACGTATTTTATTCCCAGAAATTATTATAACTACAGTTTCTTTTTGATACAAAACAAGAAAAAATGCAGGATCTTAACTTTATAATATAAAATAAGGGAGTGAGGGAGCGCAGGAGGGGACAATTAGAACACTTGTCGCGTCGTCAGTGGACTATTGGTTTTGGCTCGAATTAGACTTGCGCTAGTTATTTAACAAATAAGTCAATTTTGTTTCGTAAAAAACATGCAAAGAACACGAAGTGTCTTTAAATGTCCTATTTTTGGCGATATTTGTGAGATAAAAGACAATGTTCTACTTACTCACTAAGATGTAATAGAATACTATGAATGGACAAGACATCAACTAAAGTTGCAATTGGAAACTGCAAAAGAGACCACATTTTCAGAAATAGCAGATATAGTGACATCCAGAGTTGAAAATATATGGCAAACAACAAGGGTCGAACAGATGTTAAAAGCACACCATTTAAAATGCAATAACCTACTCATGTCTGTCAAAAGGCTCTCTCCGGAAAAGTAGACAAAGTAGTAAGGTACTTCTTGATATTGCAGCATGTAAGTGAAAAGATGTATTAGTCGCAAGGATAAAAAGGTTCCCAAACAAGAACATACTTTTTTCCATTGATCAAAGAACCTCTCGAAGTGTGATAATAGGTGGAATCGACGTAAATGCTACGAAGTAGTTGCAAAAAACCATAAAGAGGAAACAGGAACGAGAAAACCTCCGAATTACAACCTTAAATACTTTGTTATCCGTTATAGAAATTAGTACTTAGTTCCGGTATCGTAAACACCACAAACAAAAGCATTCCGAAAAAAAAGAAAAAAAAAGTTTTCGTCGATTTTCCGACGTTATCGAAAACCTGCGACAGGTATGGAGTATCAGATAGAGCAGCAGCAGCGATTGCGTCGTCTATTTTATTCGACTTTAAGTCTGATATCGAGGTCATTGACATACATAAAGTACGAAGAGAGAGAACTAAAACTAGACAAAAGTCAATGAAGGAGATCGCAATCCCAAAACTGTTTGCTCTATATTTTCATTGGAGAATGAAAGAAGACAAAACGTTGAAGATTATTAAAATAGGTGGTAAATGCTACAGGTCTATGACAGTTGAGGAGCACATCTCACTAATTCAAGAGCCAGGATCTATTTACATGGGGTACGTAGTACTTAACGTTGGTTCAGCTAAAGGAATAGAAACTGCGATGACAAGGTTTCTATCACATGAAGAAATTCCCCAACACCATCTTATGACAATCAGTTGTGATGGTACCAATGCAAATACTGGCAGGTATAGGGCTGTTATAAGACTTCTTGAAAAAAGGCTACAAAAACCTCTCCAGTGGATAATTTGTTTACACCACATGATCAAACTTCCTTTGATTGTGAGACACTTGTTTTCTTCATCTTGACGGGGGCACTTCGAGGCCTGTCTTACAGTGTGACATTGGGCAAAGCACTCGAGACTTGTGAACAATTGCCTGTTAAAAAATGTCAGCACATTGAAGAAGAATTTCTTTCAGAAATGGCTCAAAATTTTAGTACAGATCAACAGTACCTGCACAAGATGCAGGATCTTAACTTTAATTATTATTATTTTTGTACCTGTACAGTACCTTTCTCAGCGGTACTTTCAGGTGATTTCCCAGAAGATTTGGCAAACAAATCTCCAGGTAAAATGTCACAAGCCCGTTGGCTCACATATGCCAACTGAATACACCATCAAAAAACTTGACAACTTTGGCTACATTTGTTGTAAAAGTTTACACATAATCTTGGTTCTACATTAAAATTAAACCATCATGCAAGGATGGCACACGACACTTTTCTAACAATTAAGGCCTCCAGGTACCTGTCAGAGGATCTAAAAAAGGTCATTGGTCCTATGATTCAACATAATGGCCATTTTGCACATCCCAAGAGCATACTCCTTGCAATGATAACTGATGACAGAAAGTACATTTGAGAACTGGCAGACCGGTGTATATTGAAGGCACGCAGGATGCATCAACCTTCAACATATATTGATTTAATATATTGGCAAGAAATATTAAGTGAACCACCGATAATGAAAAACTTGCCTGAACAAGAAATTCAGTTTATCGTTGAATCAGGTGGTGAGGGTGAAGTGTTGTTTTTAAGGCTTCTATGCCATAGTCAAGCTGTTGAACGGGCTATAAAATTGACGGCGATAGCTGCCACTTCTCGATGCACAAAAAATCACGATAAGGTGCAATAAAAGCCAAATTGGAATCAGGGAACGTAATGCCTAAATTTGAGACAAAAAGAGATTTTTGAGCAAATCAGTTTTTTTTTTAATAATATTTTTATAAAAAAATTGTTGTATTTTTGATAAAAGGTGATTAATATATATCTGAATTATATATTGCGTATCATTTATCACCCATTTATCATTAAATTAGAAAGATATTCATAAAATTAATTAAAAAATTATATTTATTTTAACTTTAATATAATGCACCAATCCCCCCCTATTACAACTTTAAATCTTTAAAATAGTATATTTTACAGCAAGAGATGAAAGTGGCGTTTTTTTGTTTGAGTGCAAAAGTTTTTGTTTTGAGTGGGAGTTTGCTTACGGCGCGAGCGAGTTAGCAATCACACCGAACCAAAAAAAATCTCGAGTAGTAAATGCAATTTTTTCTACTGATTTCGGTTGTAGAATCCATAATTCGACTAATAAATCCAATTCGAAGCGAACTGTCAATAGAAATTTAATTGTTAGTTTGGTCGTTCCCATGGTAACATATTGCATTCTCATAGAAGGTGATACTTTTCAAGTCAAATGTCCTAATTTTATTTCGGTTTTTTAAATAGTCAATTGTTTAAGCAATCATTTTCGTCTCTAGATGTGAAAATATTCTCATCTCTAGAATGAAAAAATGTCACTTTCCTGTAGGGTAAGTCGTGAAAAAAATGCCATTTTCACATATGTGCCCATAATTATGAAAGTGGTGTAAGTCAAAATTAAAAAAAAATGAGTTCATCAGTTATTTCACACCACATTATTAACACTAAATGAATTTCATATATTTTTTAAATTACAACCACTACCTAATGGTTCATTATTGACGATATCGTAAAAATTACATTGAATAAATTTAGTTTAAAATAATGCTGGGCAAAATAACTGATAAACTATTTTCTTTTTAAATTTTGACTTATACCACTTTCATAATAATGGGCACATATATCAGCAGAAAAAAATATTTTTGCATACATCCGTGCTCCACCCTAATGAACACCCACCATCTAAAAATATGCTATTTTTCCATTTAAGGATAGATTCCAGGATTTCGAACAAAAGTAGCTTATTTGTGCGACATAGTTGCTACATTCAATGAATTTAAATTTGCAAGGCTTTGCTTTAAATATTTTCAAAGAAACGGAAAAATATCGCTGCAATAATTTAAAAAAAATACTCTTGATTCGACTTTCAAAAGCAAATTTTAAATTTTTACATTTACATTACATTACATAAATTTATTGAGACGCATGCAAACAATGATGAAACAATGATTTACATCAATTTCAATTCAAGAACATCTTTCAGAGTTAATAAATAGTTTTAAAGCCTACTTTCCGGATATTCCTGCAAATAATATGTGGATAAAAGATCATTTTTCTGTCGAAATTGAAAATGTAGAATCGTTTAATTCCAGTGAACAAGAAGTTGATCATTTAATTGAAATTCCATTTGACATCGATCTTAAAAAAGTGTTTGAAACTGTACCAATAATTAATTTTTGGGTGCGCTGTCAACAGGAGTATCCAAGTATAAGCGAAAAAGCTATACTATTTTTAAAGCTGCGTGAGTTAGCTCCCTAAAATTGAAAAAAAATAAAATGGGTGGTGTTTGACCACGATTGACCACCAATTTGTTTTCTTTACCCAGATTCCGTTCAAAAGATATTATAAGAAAATGATTGGGGACATAGCCCCCAAGATGCATTTTTTCTTAAACATCCTTCAAAAACTCATTTGAACATGTTTGGCCACCATTCTTTTTGTTTCAAATTTTTTTGTAGTAGCCTAAAAATCGATTGTTTGATTTTTTATATTTTCAGTGTTGTTTTTTTTTAATTGATTGATATTGAAGAACTTCGTTTCATGATGTTAAAAACCCATCGAAAAATATGCGATCCTTAATATTTCATTGGATAATATTTCACAAATGTAAAAATAGTTATAAATAGAAAAACCCAAAAAAAAAATTACTTGCAAAGGGTACAAAATTGAAAGATATAGGTTTCGTGGAGAATTGTCATGGGACAAAATAATGGACAAACCATGAAAATTTATGAAATTATCGACCACCCCTCAAAATTTATTTTGCCTGCATAAGTGAGAATTTGAAAAATAAAGATGTTCTTGGGTATTAGTAATAAAAGCAAATGGGTAATGCTTGGAAATAAATAAAAGTATTTGAAATATGTATATAAATAGACAGATATTTTAATCAGAGGATATGAGTCTTCTCACCAGCTAATTACAGGTACTCCTCACTTAACAACCAGTTCTTTACCTTTGACTAGATCATTAGGCGAATTGGTCAATAAGTCTCTTCATTTATATTTATTTTGAAATGCAGTGTACAATACTTAGTAAATTAGATATTTCGGATATATGTACGTGTCAGACATAGAATAGCAGTGATCAAACATGATCTATAGCAGTGGTGTGCAAATCCCCGACAATCCACCAGAAAAATTTATAAAATTCCCCAAAAATTTGCAAAAATTACAATTTCAACCATTCTGCGTAATTTTTTTGTTTTTTTGCGATAAATTTAAAACGACAAGACGTTTTTAAAAGTGGTTTCACCCACAAAATCCGCAAACCTATCCCCGATAATCCAACGAAAAATTTTGCAAAATCCCCCAAAAATTGTAAAAACTCCAATTTCAACCATTCTGCGTAATTTTTCTGTTTTTTGCGATAAATTTTAAACGACAAGACGTTTGTAAAAGTTGTGTTACCCACAAAATTAGCAAACCTATCCCCTATAATCCACCTAAAATTTTTGCAAAATCCCCCAAAAATTGCAAAAACTACAACAATTTCAACCTTTCCTGTGTAATTTTTTTGTTTTTCTGCGGCAAGAAAATTTTAGAAAAATGTTCGATTCATTCACAAAATCCGCAAAACGATCCCCGACAATCAATTGCATCAAAATTGCAAAAATTACAATTTCTACCATTCTGCGCATTTTTTTGCGATAAATTTCAAACGACAAGACGTTTAAAAAGAGGTTTTACCCCCAGCATCCGCAAACTTATCGCATATAATCTACCGAAAAATTTCGCGAAATCCCGAAAAATTGCAAAAACTACAACAATTTCAAGTTTTTTGCGTAATTTGCGTAAGTTGGTCGCGACTCCTAGAGGGGTCGATAGGGCATTGTTTTGGGTCGTCGAATTCATAAAATATTCGAGTGTATCAAGTAGCAATAAAATAATGAAATGTAAAATAAACAAATTTAAAAACGTATACTTTCTAACTACTGGTCGCGATAAAACAAAAATGCACAAAATGTTGCAAATGAGGATCGATGGCTGGTTCGATAGTATTTTTTTATTAAAATCTTCCCGAGAATATGGTATATGCTCTCTACTAATTTTGGGATGCTGAATCGATTGGTAAAAACTAGAAATCGCCGAAGAAGAAACTATAAGCTGTTAAAAAGTTATTATAATGTGAAATGTGCGGAAAATGCGAGAGATTTCCTTAAAATCATTATTTATCAATTGAATGGAAAATTTCAAAGTGTGTCTAACAGTGATTTCCCTGCTGCTTGCAAATGTACAAATTACATTTTGCTAGCCGCTTCCGTTCGCGAAATATAACTTCATATAATTGGCGAAATCGAAAGAAATTTCGTGAAATTTAGTCCCAAGCAGAGAACTGGAAAACTAATTAATGTTTTTAGGAAAGTCTAATTGCATCCGTAGGGAAATGACCTCCTGAAAACGATTCCTCAATCTGTTTATTATTATCTGCAACCGACCGCGAGTAGGGATTGCAATCCGGTCTCATTTTCAATCCGGATCCGGCCGAATTTCCATGGATCCGGTCAGATAATTTTCCCTTTTCATTCCAAAATGGACTGTTTTCAGGATAATGGAGTGTGTGTATTATATAGGTTGTTTACACATACACACATTTATAATTAAACTTTACTTAATGTACTGAGATCACAACAATTAGGTAAATACCTATAGTTGTGCATGCTCAAATTGGCCTACCTCAAATGTACCTTGTTAGCATGCTCATTTGAGTCTTATTCTTATATTTATGACAGACATTATGATGAATCTGTCTAATGAAAGGCACAATTATCACAGTAATGAGAACTATTTCATTTAATCAACTTACTATAAATACCGTATTTAAATGTGTATAAGGCGGTGCGCCTTATACACATTTAAATACGGTATTTATAGTAAGTTGATTAAATGAAATAGTTCTATAATAAAATCTATATCTATAATAAAAAAATGTCTCTAAAACATTAGTCGCTGTTAGGTACAAAAAACGTAATTTAAATTTTAGGGTGCCTAAAATTTAAATTACGTTTTTTGTACCTAACAGCGACTAATGTTTTAGAGACATTTTTTTTATTATAGATATAGATTATACATTTTATATTTAAGTATAAATTATTTTTCACAAAATCAATTTTGGTGAAAAATTCATGTAGTAAATCATCACCGGATCCGGTATGTTGGTACCGGATCCTGTAAACGTTTAGTGATCGCGGATTACCGGATCCGGTTTTCCGGATTGCAATCCCTAAATGCGAGATATAGACTTATGAAGTTGAAATAACCAATATAAACAAATTTTAAAAACGACTATTTTCTATCTAATTGTAAGGGTCGCGATAAAATTTTACACAAAATGTTAGGTCGCAAATGATAATAGTTTGCGCAACACTGATCTATAGTAATTTATTATATAAGGAGTAAAATTGACACACGGTTTTATTTTAAAACAGTATTCCTAATAAGGCTACAGTCATGTATAGATCTGTGCAATGCAGAAAAGTGTTTGTGCCAAAGTTGGCTAAAATAAATTATACACTATGTATTAATAAATAGTATTAACTGAATAGTATTATCATATTTGAAGTAAACACTATAGTTAAAATTTTAAATCTGAAAATAAATTAGAATAATCAATTTTATTTTTACATGGAACGAGACACACATTTCACACTCTGAATATTTTTAAGTTAAGTGTGAATGCTGTGATTTTTTTTTTTTTATTAGCTTATTGAAAACTAACATCTATTATCTTTTGATTTGATCAATAAAAGTGATTACTTTTACGTCTATATAAAATTGATTACTTTTATACCTAAGCAGAAAGACTAATCACTTTTATGTTCAGGACTAGAAGTGAGATTTGACTTGCAAAGCAAATTGAGAGTGAAAATCAGAATGTTTGAGTATGTTATATTTTCTATTTGTTTAATTTTAGATAACTTTGGATTCGGAAGCTTCAGAAAATTTCTTGGGTTTGTTAAAGACAACTCTAAATACGCTTTCGCAAATCTTAGAAGTTACAACTCTTGTTGAGACTGGTCGGATATCTGAGGAAATTCTTTCATATTTAAAGTCTACATTTGGTTTGGAATCTGCAGCAACTGTGAAGTGTGTCAGACAACTACTGAAGAGTCTGTTTGGAACGAATTTAAGTTCGGAAGTGGAGGACATATTGAAATATCTTAAAAAAGATATTTCAACAGAAGCAGTAAGAAGCAGTGTTTTCTGTTTCACTTTTCAATGTGATTAATTACAAAGTTATATTTTAATTAATCATATTATTTGATAATATATAATTAATCAGAATCACATGCAAGATGATAAGTTTGTTGTTAATAATTCTTGTAATGTTAACAATAAATTAATCATCATTTGTATAAAGATAAATCTTGTATAAGTGTTGTTATTGTTTTACAACAAACTGCTTTCTGTTTTTTTTTTGTAATTCCCTGATTATGTTTACTTACTATTAATTATTTTTAGGAGGAACAAAACGCAGGTTTTTATTATCATGTGGCTCAAATGCCTTACACCGAAATATCGACATGCATAAATTCTCTTTATGAAGCAGCCAAAGTTAAATGTGATGGGGACAGTTTCGTCATGGGATACCTTCATCGTAAAGAGAATAAGAAGGTCGTGAGCAAAGGTTCTGATAAAATATTAGCCAACTACATAAGGATATTTGAACCAATGGTCATAAAATCTTTGAAGGTAGATAAGAAATAATATCTTTAATAACTTTTGTCTATCTAGTCTTGTTCTGTTTTCTGTTTTGTCTTGTCTATCTTGACTTGTCTCGATTAGTGTCTGTCTTCTTGCATGTCTAGTCTTGTCTGTCTTGTTTAGTTTATTGAGTCTTGTCTGCATAGTGTTGTCTATCTAGTCTGATCTATCTAGTCTTATCTGTTTAATCTTGCTTATCTAGTATTGCCTGTCAGATTTTGTCCGTATTGTGTGTCTGAATTCTTTGATCACTTTGATCCCCGGTTCAGTGAAACGAAACGTGGTCAAAGTTCAAAGAAATCTACACGGAAAAAACATACAAATCTTCCTTTCATTACATTGGCATTGGCAGCACATTACATTGGCATCCGCTCTCGTATTTCTTCAGTGTAAAGGGACAACCCTTACGCTCTACTTCCTAGTATCTTTTTCCATAGTTTATATAATCTTCCGAACAATGGTGTACACTTCTTTCTATGACTTGTCAGATCCTGTTAGACCCTTCATCATGTTGTACGCATTAAACGTCCTTCCTGTGGTATGCTCGAAGTTCGTCCTTTCTTCTATTCAGAAATGGCCATGCAAAACCGTATGGTTTACAAAGTCTACCTCCCCACAGTAATTACAGTGGTCCGTGTCCGCTCTAGTGCGGTCATAGAGGTATTTCCTGAAACGCCATAGCCTGATAAAGCTTGAGTTAAAAAATAGTCTGTTTCACAGTAGTCCGTTTTGCTATATCTGGAATTAAGAAACAAGTTCAGCGTTCATATGTTGCGTTATTCCATCTCTCCTGCCATCTTCTTATCAAATTTTCTCTGACTTAGCCTTTCTGTCCCGTTATAATATGTTTCTGTAATTTGTAGCTCTATCGGAGGAATTCCTGCTATAACTCCCACCCCTTCGTTGATATCGTCCTGTGCGTCCGCAGCATGTTCTACTACACAACAGACGTACAATTCAAGGATCAGAATTTTTGTTTTAGTGTCTTGTCACAATATGCCAAGCTGGTGCACCATACATTGATTAGGACTGGACCACGCTGAGAATTAATTTTCGTTTGTATCATTTGGGTCCGCCGATGTTTGGTAGAAGGCTAGCAAGAGCATTTGACGTTTTTTTCCGCCTTCTAGAATCTTGATAATTTTGTTCACGTGGTACATGAGGGTTAGCTTGGTATTCCGCCATATTCAGATATTTTACTACTGTATTAGGGGTTACCATAAAATCTGGCATTAAAAATAATCGGGGATTCGATCTTCTCTGCCGCCAGTTGAAGCTGCCACTGCTCCAGCCAGTGAGTACTCTTTGTAGTCCCGTATTAGCTGTATCCATTAGCATGGATTCTTTTATGGTTACCACCACAACCACGTCGCCAGCGAATCCAATTAAGGTTTTTCCCTTTGGCATTTCAGTTTTCAGCAGATCGTCACATAGTATGTTCCACAGGGCAGGGTCCTAGACTGGGTTCTTCCCTGTGGGTCACCACTGTTTATCCTTTTTGTAAATTTTGCCTTCTGCCTCTAGGATTAGAGGCCTCTCTTTTCGATAGTTATGCCACAAAAAAATTAATAAGCCTATCATCTATCTTCCTCTTTCTTAATCAATTTAATATTTGCTGCCACGAGGCACTATTGAAGGCATTCCTCACATCAAGTGTTATTACTGCACTCAATCTCCAGTGTAGATGTGATTAGGCACCAGCATCTGGCAATTTTAATAACTTCTATTATGGCATCTACTGTCCGCCGACCTTCTCTAAATCCAAACTGTTTGTCATACAAGTCCCCTGTTCGTTTAAGCTCTCTCTGTAGTCTTCATATAATTTTCCCTCTACATCAAAAAGGCAAATTGGTCTAAAAGATGAAGCATTTTCTAAAGGCTTTTTACCCTTCCTTATCCAAACAAATTTTGCTCTTTTCCACTCTGCTGGGAACTTTGCCTTTGCTACTAGTTTATTGTATACAGCTGATATATAATCGGGTTTTTCCGCTGCAATTCGCTTCAGTAGTTCTACTGGAATATATCCGGGCACTAGTGATTTATTGTTTCTAATTTTCTGGCAGGCTATCCGTAGTTCGTTCGATGGGAATTCTACAAACTTAGCGTCTTTATTACAAAAAAAAATACTTCCTCATTGTCTGGGATACTACTTTTTCTACTGTTTCCATGGTCAATTTCAACGTCGGTGTGTGGCCTTTTCTTGATTAGTGTATAGCCATCCCCCAGACATCATTATTTATATCCTTTCAGAGAATTTTCCAGTTGTTCATTTTAGATGCTTTAATAGCGTTAGTCACTGTTTTCTTTGTATATTCATCCCACAGGAGCCGGTTAATTTCGGGTAAATTTCTTGCCACATTTCTGGTGTTGGTCCTTCTTCTACGAACACATTCCTTGTGGAGTGCAGATAAATCCTGTGTCCACCAGTATACAGGTGCTTCTTTGGTTACAGTTCTACATTTTGGAATATATTTATCACATGTTTTGGCAACGGTATTGCAGAAGTCTCTGCAGATATTGTATGTTCACCTTGTTCGATCCTGTCTAACACATGTTGCAGTTTTTGCTGATCCATCTTGCTGACTTGCCATTCCTTACTTTTCTTTTTCCTTGAGCAATGTGTCTTCTTCCTGGCTGAGATATCAAAAACAATAAAGTTGTGATCACTTAGAGATTCCTTTTTCTCACTTCCCATCTGTTAATATATTTCTAATGTCTTCTGTTGTTTTTGACCAGTCTAAAATTGAGGATTAGTCCTTTTTTAGAAACATAGGTTAGGTTAGGTTTTTTACATAGGTTTCTCTCAATCATTAAGAATAAACAATTTAGCCAGTGCAATTCACTCTGTATTGATTTAGCCCCTTTGCTATGTGAGATCCATATCCCACTGTGGTGATTCTGTGACCATTTGTTCATCATATAAACATGATTTTGTCTGTTTAGTCTTATCTGACTAGTTTTGTACGTAGTAGCCTAATGACGGAAGTCAAGAGCATGAGCGAGTGATCTGGCTGGAAGCCGTCGGATGGAGATGGGCACCCCTTTTCACTGAAGGAGGGAAAAGCGCTGGATCCTGATGGTGTTCCACCCAAAGCGTGCAAGGTGTTTGGGCAAGTGTGCAAGAACATGTGCTTGAGGATGATGAATGAATTGTTTATGAATGGTAGTTTCCCCAAGGAGTGGAAGAGAGAGAGAGACTGTTGATGATTGAAAAAGGCGAAGAAGAAAGCGAGAGGAAGGAGAGGAAGTCAAATACAATCTACCTGCTGAATGGGATAGCGTAGATTTTTGAGAGTATGATCGGACCTAGAATAAATGATCAACTCTAGAGGGCAGGGGGTCTTCCAAAGGAACAATATGGGTTCAGCGACGGCCGCATTACGGTGAACGCAATGATGCAAGTAATAGAGAGAGCAAGGTTAGCCAATACGGGTCCATGGCATACGCGTAGCTACTGCGTACTTGTAACCCTGAACGTGAAAAATGCTTTGAATTCGGTCCCATGGGGCGATCATGAAGGCTTTGGAAGGGGGTAGTTCCCTACCTTCAAAAGATGGAGCTACTTGAATTACAGGGAGATAATGACTTCGGAAGGTAAAATCTTCAAAATGGGTGCGGTTGTTCCACAGGGTTCTGTTCTTGGACCGATACTGTGGAACATATTTTATGATGAGGTTTTGAGATTGAGGCTGCCAGATGGGGTTACACTCGTTGGGTACGCAGATGACTGAGGAAAGCGATAATGAATGAGGCAATTGACCGGAGATGGGGGAAAGGTGACTTGTTCTGGATCCCCACAAAATCGAGGCCGTCCTGCTAATTGGGAGAAGAAAGCTGAGTTAATTGACCGTGCAAATGGGGACAGTTGACTTACCTGCTCAGGAGTGTAAGATATCTTGGGGTATAGCATCAGCGAAATCTCAGGGTATCCGAACAGGTCCACCGGGTGGTGAGCAAGGCTACAGTGTGTGTGAGAGCCCTTGGATGGCTGATGTCCAACATAGGTGGGCTGTTGGTCTGCAAGAGAAGGGTTGTGAATGCGGTTGTGCACTCCATTCTCCTGTATAGGGTGCCAGCATGGATAAATGTCTTAATGAGTGAATGTTACAGAGCAAGACTGATGAGAGTGCAAGGGTTTTTGGCTGCTGCGTGTGTGCAGCACATACAGGACTGTTTCTGGCGACGCCGTGGCGGTCGTTGCTGGAGTCATCCTTTTAGATCTTCTGGCGCATGAAAGAGTGGGACTTTGGGAAGGCACTGGCCCTTGAACTGAAAGGGGAAAAAATGCGTGTGTGGCAAGAGCTATGAGAGGGGTCGGATAAGGGAGCCTGGACAAGGCAACTGATTCCGACTATCGATGAATGGATCAACCGTGGGCACGGGGAGGTGAATTATCACCTTACCCAGGCGTTTACGGGACATCGATGCTTTCGGCCTTACCTGCTGCGTATCGGGCATCTGGTTGAGGCGCACTGTAGGTATTGACTAGCGACTGAGGACACAGCGGAGCGTATCATCTTTGAGTGTATGAGATGGGTGAGAATGAGGAGCGCAGCTGAATGCAAGGTGGGAGAGGATGTAAATAAGGAGAGTATGGTTAGGATCATGCTCCGCAGTGAGTATTGGGGCGCGTATTGTCAGCGCGACGGTATGATTAGATATATAATGGGGAGAAGGATGAAAGGGATGAGCATTAGGCGGGACAAGGGGTTGCTACGCGCGAGTCGTGCGCGCCAACACCGGGCTCCCTTTTGTGCTGAGAGGGCGCACAAAATTATTGTAAACCCCGATGTGAGGGCGGACACGGCGAATAACGGCCTACGCGGCAGAACGGGTGAATGCTTTGGAAATTAAAGGGGTAGGAATGTGTTGAAGTTATGCAAAATTTTGTATTCCATATCATTTTCTCTGTTTTTGACTGGGGGGTCTGAATGGTGGGGTTTTTTTTAGTTGGTCTGTCTAATCTTGTCTGATTACTCTTGTTTGTCTACTCTTGTCTCTCTAGTCTTGTCTCTGTAGTCTTGTCTGTCTAGTCTTGCCTGTCTATTCTAATCTGGTCCATCTAGTCTTGTCTATCTAGTATTCATGACAAACAAATAAATGGTAAATGAATGCATTTTAATCTTAAGTACCGAATAATACAACAAATTAAATATATTAATAGCCTGTTTCTGTTTTTTAGCATTATACAATCACAAGTGATGTCAGTTTCCAGTGCCAAGTTTTGCAGTTGCTTAGTCAGTTGGTGCAACTACGAGTTAATTATTGTTTGCTAGATTCTGAGCAGATCTTTATAGGTTTTGTTTTAAAGCAGTTTGAATTTATAGAAGAGGGACAAATTGGGTAAGTATTATAAACTATTTTGTAATAATAATAACTTTGATAAAATAAGGATGGGTAACATACTGGCTTGTTCATGAACTCCACCATTTTATTTATTTTGTTTTAGTTTACCAGAAGAGTTGATTCCACAAATATTTCAATTCTTGGTTCACTTATCCTATGGCAAACAACATTCAAAAAGTATCATCGTGATCCCGAAAATAATTCAGCTTTGTGATGGCCTTATGGCCAGTGGACAATCTCCCATAACTCACTGCATTCCTGCCCTCAAACCGATAGTGGAAGACGTTTTTCTACTCAGAAATAAAGCCAACACTTCAGATTTCAAGGAACTTGAAACCACAAGGGAAGTTTTAGTGTCGATGCTATTACGTCTTTTGTGTTACGGAGAAGTTATTGAGCTGTTTGTGTTGATTTTAAATGAGAGTAAATATTGTGATAGTTCAGAAAGGTGGGTAAGATGGTCGAGGCAGATATTTGATGTGTTGTTGCCTATGTTGAAGCACAATAAAGTTCGATTGGATGAAGGGAAGTGCATGGAGAGTGCTAGAAGTTTAATATTTTCTCTCCATCCCATTGTTTTTAAAGAAGTAGGAGACATATTAATCGTGTTATTTGGAGAACCTTCACAGGTAATTTGTCAGAATATTCTCAAATTAAACAGTTACAGTATAATCTTGATAATCCGACACATATTGGACCAGACAACCGCCGGATTATCAAAAAAAAATCCGGATTATCAGGATTAAAAGAAAACAATAACAATTTTGCATATTTTATGTGCATTTCTATTTCAAAAAGATTAAAATATGAATCTACATAGGTAAACGTGTACATATAAAAAAATATGTACAAACTTAGAACAGATAGTAAGACAATTGTAGAGTGGAGCTTGGTCAGAATCGTTAATCAAGTTTTCAGAGTAAAAAGCAGGGTGTGTTGGCTAGAGCTTCTTCCAAGAACGCTGGCTGGTGCTGTTTTTGACTTTATTTCTTCTGTGCGCAAGGTTTTTATCGGGCGCGGGGCAGCGTAAAGAAAACACATGTTTCCCCAGAGCGCCGGATTACGGAACTCTGCCGGATTAACCAATCGACGGATTATCAAAATTATGCTGTAGTTATAACATAAATATAACAGGAAATTAAGTTAATAATTATTTTATTTTTAGTGTGATAAAATAGATAGATACTTGGCTAAAGTATCACTTTTACTCTTAATGTTGTCTCAAGTTAAAGAAGACAAACTGTTGATCAAAATAATGGAAAATCAGTCCGAGTTTTCTCCACAAACTATTTTTGAACATGTCATATTCATACCAGATCCATTAAATGTAACAAAAACTTGTGACATCTTTGACGGAATTTCACCAGAAGTAATTTTGATCAGATTTCTTTTCCGTATTGTACATTTAGCTGTTGAGAAGTGTTTAAGTGTTGGTTTGAATGAAGAGGATGGATTTATTATTAGACAGTTTGGATTTTTCTTATTATATTGTCTTCACATATTTCAATCAGGTAAAGATATAATAGTTAATTATAATAGAATAATTGATTGATTTGAATTAGTTTAAACTGAAATATTGTTTATAAAATAAGAAATTAAATTGATTTCTTTTGATGACTGATTAAATGATGACCCTCAAGGTTCTTTTATTAAACATTGCTTTGTATTAACAGATAGTTTTTCCTCCATATTAGTCTATTAAATCTATGGTTATTACAATTATTATTACCTTTAATACCAATGAAATTAATCGCAATGGAAATGTTTGTTTTGTTTTAGGGAGTCATTGTAAAACATCGAATGTAGCAATAAGTTTAGTGAGTGATGAAATCACGTTGGACGAGAATGAGAAAATACCTATTAAAGTAATTAATAATTATTTTTTGAAACTGCGAGGTTTTTATCCACTGTTGACCTTCCAATGGTGCTATCTGCTCACTTTATTGAACTACAATGATCGCAAGTTTTGGGCCTCAATTATGAGGCTCACAGAGAGCTACGGCATTAATAGACAATTGTAAGTATTTTTATAACTACACATATAAATTTCATTGTTTAGTTGTTTGGAAACTTTAGGTAAATGGTAAACCATTGATTACTTCATCAAGAGTGTTTCTCATGTTGTTTTTCTTAATTTTACTTAGTTTCAAGCGTACCTTGCCTCTAGATTGTCTTATTTTTGTATAAAGGGAATAGCTTCTTCTTGAATAGCCTGTTGAGAATAGCGTTTGTAGCACACTATACATACAAGTTATGACTTTGTTATTAGGTTTTTTGACTTTGTTATTAGATTTGTTATACTTTGCAAGTTGTTCAATAGGTCTCTGTACCAGTGTTTGACCAGTCTTAATCATCTCCTAGTCCAGGGATCGGCAACGCACGGCACGCGAGCCCCATGCGGCTCTTTTATCTAAGTTGTGTGGCTCTGTCTGTTCAAAATATATAATTTTTAATTAAACAACCAAAAAAGTTTATTGAAATAATTTAAAATTTCATTTATTAGAGTAAAGATTCTGCAAATTTGATTATCTTCAAAGACAATTCATGATAGAACACTCAAAATGATAGGTGTGAAATCACATCAACTTTCCAATTTAAAATCATCACCTGTATTTTCTTCAGAATATGTCGAGCCGAATACAATTAAAATGTCAATAATACTATATTAAATAACGAGTTTATGTTTAGAAATCGACGTTGCTGGCAAGGAGTTTTCTAATGAACAAGTGCGATAAACGCCTTTTGTACGAGTTTTTATACAATTTTTTTCTATTTTGCGCCATTTTATGCCATTTCTAAATATAAAAATCGCCGATACATATTGAGAAAATTGTATCGCACTCAGCGACCAATTAACGAAACTATACGAGTGCTTTAATTACTTAATTATAGACGCAAAATAGAAAAACAACATTAAATACAAACATTTGTGAATAGAAATGATCTACAGTGTTTTTCAATACTCTATACGGGCTCTATGCATAAAACCAGTTGCCGACCCCTGTCTTAGTCCATTAAGTTCAATTAAACACAGATTTATAAAATTACAGACATGCTGAAGCTGTCCAATCTAAGGTCCAATGTATTAATGATGAAATAGTAAGAATTGGTGGATCAATTATTTTCTCCGATTACTTAGTAAGTGTTCTAAGTTTACACAAATTACATCATAACCCTGATTTTAATTGTATTTTTAGTGCGAAAACATTTTATCTGATGGTGAGCAGATGTCTTGGCTGCTGGTTAACAATATTGAACTTTTGGTTTCCTATCACGATGAAGCACCTATTTCGGAACTATTTGCTTGTATACATCGAAATTCTGCAGCCAGTGGTCTAGTTATACAAGCTATAGCTACCAAATGCATAGAAAATACTGATGTAAGTTCATTTAAATTCAATTATTCATAGCTAATTTATAGACCATACTCAAAGTCCCTGTAATACCATCTTTAAACATTCGATTATTGAATCTAGAAAAGACAAAGTAAAGGCATAGTTGTCGAAAAGATTGTGTTATGTTTATTTAGTGCATGGGCAGCCAATCTTTTGATCACAACGGGCGAATTTTTTATAATTGTAGGCGGCATTAAGAATTAATCGCATTTTTATTTTATAAACTTGCGTGCATAGAAATCGGCCCACTGTAAACTTTTGAATGAAATATGGTTACTGACAATCATTTAAATTAACACTTAATTTTTAATAATGGTATGTGCTTCCATGGTATGTACCCCCTCTTGCCCTAATAATATCTCTACGTACTATTAGGCTCTCCATGCCGAATCGAACTTAAACAACAATACCCCAGGCAAGTAGGGCTAGAGGTCCGAAATCTTGCACTGCGAAATTAGTCTCAAGGATTCTTCTTCTTCGGACGCCGTCTCCCATGGAAGGTTGGCGATCCAACTGGCTATAATGGTGCTTGAAACCACACCTCTGAAAATCTCTATAGATGTTCGTCCGAATCATCGACGCAGATCCGTTAGCCAGAAGTTTTTCCGTCAGCCCACAGATCGTTTACCCTCGTTCTTTCCCTCGATGACGAGTCGAAAGATCTCGTAGCGTTCTCGCCGCACAACGTGCCAATGTATTGGAGCTTTCTTTCCTTGACGGTTGTCATCAGCTCTTTATCTTTCTATTTTCCTCAGTACTTCCTTGGTTATCCTGTCTACCCAGTATATACGCAGTATAGGGCGAAGTACATCTCAAAGGCGTCAATGCGACTCTCCATTGATTGGCTGAATGTTCAGCTCTCGGAGCCATAGAGTACCACTGGGAAGATATTGCAACGCAATATACGTATGCTGAGCTGTGGGTTCAGGTCTCTACTAGTGAAGATGAGAATGTGGAGATGAATTTCCTTCTGCAGTTTGTTGCCAGTACAGCTGCGTGATGATGTTTAGATCTTCCTCATAGACTCCGGTGTACTTTAGAATCTCAATGAGCGTCTGGTGCGAGACACACGCGAAAGCTTTGCGGTAGTCAATAAAGCAGGCGTATATATCGACATGCATGTCTCTGCATCGCTGTGTGAGAGAAGAAGAGAAGAGAAGAACTTTGAGAGAGAAGAGAGACTCGTGTGTGCCCACTCCGTTCCTAAATCAAAATTGGGTTTCTCTAGCCTGTCCCTTGCATCGCATTGAGAAGCGTTCGGTTTTTTGGTAAAGTGGTCAACGTCGACCTCCGCCAGTCCGTTGGTATTTTCCCAGTTTCGATATATTGAGTTGAACAAGGATGTAAGAAGTTTTAGGCCCCTATCATATGCATTGACAATCAGTTTCAAGGTTTCCTCGTGAATCTGCTCTGGTCCTACAGCCTAGTCATTTTTCTGAAGTTTTATTGCACGTCTCACTTCCTCTATCGTGAAATCAGGACTGGGCTCGTTGATATCACTGTCTCTATGTGGTTGCTGTGGTCGTGTGTCTTTGAAGAGAGCCTCAACATACTCCTTCCATATTTTTAGCTTTTCTCCAACGCTCGTTAAAATCTTGCTGAACTTCAAAATACCTTGGATCTGCTTGCGTTGAATGTTTGTGAATTCCTTGATCTTTTTGTGAAGATTAAACGAGCCGTACATTTTTTTTATTGTCTCCATTTCACTTCATTTTTCAGCTAGCCATCCTTCCTTTGCTTTTCGGCATTTTGATCTCACCGATGGATTCTGGAGGAGTCATTAGCTCGTAGTATATTGCATGGTACAATATCTGGTATCATGGTACATCTGACGAACCTTAAGAACGAGCTGCAGAACATCAAATGGGACGCAGCCTTGCTAATCCACAGGAACATAAAACAAACGAGTCTTAAAATTGATAGCAAACTAAGCATTCAGATTATCCAAGCATATGCACCCACTTCAGCCTCAATGAAATTGAACAACAGCAACAAATGCGGAAAAAACACGATCACGATCATAACCACTGGTTTTAATGCTAAAATCAGGACAAAAACTACTACAGATTCTCCATACGTCGGTACATTCGGCTTGAGGGAGTATAATGAGTGGGGACAAATGATGACCATCTTCCTTAGTAAAGAGAAGATCTATTGTCCTTCTTTAAAAAATAACCAAATAGGAAGTAGACTTGGAGAAGCCGAGATAAAGTTAGAAATGAAATCGACTACGTGCTTGCTACGGACAAATGCCTGTATTCGAACGTGTCGATTTTAAATAGGTTTGATACTGCCAGTGACCACAGATTGGATTTTTTTTTTCAAAACGACCCCCGGCTAGAGAGAAAGCGACAAATGGAAAGATAATTCGCCCCACATTGATCGAACTTAAAGGGAAGGAAGAAGAGTACAGCGCACAATATTGATAAAAGGTTACGACCAACCGAACTACAAGTTCAAGCAAAAATCAGACCAGAGACTAAAAGCGTGGAAAAAGGAAAAAGTATTAGAAAGGACTGTGGAACATACAACACTATAATGATCAAAGCAACGACTGTCAAAGGGAAGGGTTAATTTTTATGAACGTGCAGCTCTACCTGGAGATGAACAACGAGAAAATGCATCCAAAATGTGGGATCCGAGAAGCTCCAAATGATCGACAGAGCAGAACTGGAAACAGCATTGGGCTAGTTAAAAAACGGCAAGGCACTTGGGGAAGATTCACGAACGAAATGCTGAAGGCCGGAGGAGAAAAAATAAAACAAACAATTTTGATACTCCTGAACAGGTGTCTAGTTGAAAGCAAAATCCCTAACCCATGGATGAATTCAGAAGTTATCTTGCTCTTCAAGAAGGGCGACTGTACGAATGTCCAAAATTAAAGACCAATCAGTCTACTATCCACCCTTTATAAGCTGTTATCCAAAATCCTAACCAATCGTCTTACCCAGAAATTCGAAGAAACAGGGGTTGTGGATGTGGTGGAGCGAGTTGTGCGTCTTAAGTGGCAATGGGCGGGTCAAATAGCGAGATTGTGGAAAGAGTTTAGGGAGGGAGACACGTTAGTGCGGCCCAAGATTTTTTTTTGTTTCTTTATAGTGTAATTTTTAAGTTAAATATTTGGGGTATTTTTGGGGCGGGTTATTAGTTCTGTTCTGCTTTTTTTTAAATTGAGTTTTTATTGTGTTTTCTCTATTATTGTTTTGTTTTGTTGTATTGTTGGAGTGTGAGGAAGTCTGTATTTTGTGAATAATAATGTCAATAAAGGTAAATAATAATAATACATAAATAATAACATAGCGATAGACATCAAGGGGACTAAAATTCTATTACAATGGAGGCCGCGGAGATCGAAGAGTGTTGGCAGGCCTCAGGCAAGATGGCAGGACGATAGCCTACGCCACGCTTGAGGAATCTGGATGAAAAATTTATAAGAGGCCTATGTTCAGGAGTGGACGTAAACAGGCTAAAAGAAGAAGATACGATTAGGCATAGATCTAATCAACTTCTCTATTGTTTCTTGTGTGTTGTTAAGCCACTCTTCTTCTACTGCAACAATAAGCTCTGGGATCGAGGTTGGGGCATGGAAGCTTAGCTAGAATTGTTCGTTTTAGCTCATTCCATAAATGTTCTATCGGATTTAGGTCAATTTCTGTAATTTAATCTTGGAAACAATTTTAGAAAGAATCACGGGACTCCGTACGCGCTCTGATTGTTCATCTTGTTTGTGATGTCCTCAGGGTAAAATAATTCCAAAATAGTACACGGTCGACGTTTCTATATTGATGTCTCTATTGCTTTTTATTAAAAACTAATTTTATCAAATAAATAATCTGTGATAGAGGATTTATAAAAGCCAACTCAGATAATATACCTAGTGTGGATATATTTATGACAGCGTTTGTTTTTATTCGGCACACTGCTTGAAACCATTGGTTTCGACGTTTAACATTGTATTGTACATTTAAAAACATTTTTTGAGGAGTTCTTTTTGTAGTACTCCTATGCGTTGGAACCAAACAAGCACGATGACTTTTAATATTTGACCCGTCTACTTACAACTACTGTATCAACAAAGCCATACGCTCCATTAAATGGGCGAATAGCGCGCTCGGCCTGTTTTCGGTAAAAACTAACTTAAACTTTTTAATTACAAAAAAAAAAAAATAAACAAAAAATTGTTTTGTTATAAAACATATATTTAATCTTTCGATTTATGAAAAAAATCATTCAAAAACCAAATTGTGCTTCCAGGAATATAAGTTTCGCCTTGAATGCATTTAAGTCGCTAACCATTTCAGTCAATGTTTTGTTATTTCCTTGAAGTTTCAAATTTAATTAATTTAGCTTTCCTGTAATGCCAGAGAGAAAAGCAAGATCACACACTCACTTATCATCTTCCAATGGAATATATGCTTTATTAACATTTGCCATTAAATCTTTTATTTCAGGAAAAAGATCCAAGAATCTGCATTAAATATATTATATCATAACTTAGCGCGTCTTAGCCACCTTACATCAGTGTGTAATGATAGTATCTCTCTATCATCAGTGTGTTCCTCTACTAATGCCCTGAATCTTCGTCTATGCAAATTGATTGCACAAATTCAATTAACTATTTTGAATACGAAATTCATCACATCATCTGAATAATATTTTTGAGTACAATACCTGTTGATGGATAATCCAGTTGCAATGATGGATAATGGTTGTTGGTAAAACTTGGAATATCATCATCATTTTTACAATCAGTTTCAATAATCCATTATGATTCCCAACAACAGAAGGAGCTCTATCAATCGTAATCGATATCAGTTTATATATGGGAAATTCTCTTTTAGCAATATATATATATATATATATATATATATATATATATATATATTTATATATATATATATATATGGCAACCACATATCCCTTGATAATCTGATAGTAGGAGAATTATGATTTCAACAATTTAACAATCTAAAATAACTGAAGAAATGTCGCTGCGGAGATACCCTGTTATGCGTAGAACAGCGATGGGTAAAAATTTAGAAGAGATTCTGATAGAAAATATTAATGAATTGCAGGTTTCTATCTATACAATTCGACGAATCAACAGATCTCACTGATACCTGCAATTCATTAATTCATCAGAATCTCTTCTAAATTTTTACCCATCGCTGTTCTACGCATAACAGGGTATCTCCGCAGCGACATTTCTTCAGTTATTTTAGATTGTTAAATTTTTGAAATCATAATTCTCCTCCTATAATAAAACTCTCCTTCCATTCGTCGTCTTCAAAAGGTTTCTTATGTTTTAGTCAAATTTCGGTTACCTAGAATGAAGCCATGGTGACTGTTTTCAACTTAGTACTTAATATCACATAAAAATGGCTGTTGCAGATTTAACTGTGTCATTAACTGCTGCACTTTTGTTTTCCGCAACTCGGTGATAAGTGGATAATCATTCACATGTTGTTTATGGGGTGTTCTAAGGAATCTTTCAACATTAGTCCTTTTTGGAAGTGCTCCGCCTAAAAGACAAATAATGCAAATACATTTATCATTGTGAAAAAAATCCTGTTCCTATTCATCATTATGGTGATATATTTTCAGCTTCTTAGAACTTGTGATTGGGTAACTCTTTTAGTTATTATTACTAAAATAAAAAGCATGGTAATTAAAGCGCAGAACCTTATATTTTTGTAGATTTTGGTGGTAATTTGTACTGCAACTTTCATAGATCTATTGTACCCCACCCTCTTGTCGTTGTTATATGTCTCTAATCGTTGTTATACTTACCAACATTTAAAGCGCCTCCCATAGTCCTGATTTCTTTTAGCATTTCAAGATCTGGGTCGGATTCAAGGACTGCAACTCCTCTCTGTTCAAGCAGTGGGCCCCAAGGTACATCTGTCCCTTGCGGAGCAGTGCTCCATAGTCTTTGAGGAGATATAAGGGAGTTTCCTCTGCTGATCTGCAGAATCTGCATCTGCCATGCTTCTCTAGGCCCATGACCCTGAGGTGTTTTCTAAGTCTGCAGTGTCCCATAAAGACTCCTGTCAGAATTCTGAGCATGTTCCTGTTTAGTTTCAAGCAAGCTTTTGTTCTTTTTTTATTAAAAAATCCAACATTACTTTGGATTGTCTTACCCCTTCAAGTTCTTTCCAGGTTTTCATTCATTGTTCTCTTATTTCTTCATCTAAACTTTTGTGGATGGTGTTCATGCTCATACCGCAAAAGGGTTCCAGACCTATGAAAGGATTACTGGATCCCTTGTTTACCAGGCTTTAATCGGCTTTCTCGTTTCCATCTATACCACTTTCTGCTGGTATCCAGTATAGCGTTACTTTTTTTGCTCTGCCAAGCTAGTTTAGCTCTCCCACACAGTCCCATACCAGTTTGGTTCTGATGGTGTATGCGCTACTGGCCTTAATGGCTGCTTGGCTGACAGGATAGAAATTCGTTTTATGCGATAGTTCCTGTCGAGGTCAAATTATCAGTACAGTACAGGGAACATCAACAGTACAGGGAAGATAGGGCTTATTTGACCTTGTTCTCTGATTGACTTCTTGTTCTCTTCGAGGAGAAGTTCACACCGACAATATTTACTTCTCCATCTCTCTGTTTTCACATACATTTGCAGTCACTAGCGTAGAATTTGGTGATATGTAATTAAATGAATACAATACTACAAATAATTTCTAAATATAATAGAACGTTAAATTATACTACAGCTAATAAGTACTATGATATACAATAATGTTTTATATTATAATTTATTTAAATTTAAAAATATAATAATTAATTACTCCAAGTATTTTTCGTATGCCAATGCATGTTGAGCTGTTAGTTGTCAATGGCTGCTGTGCCAATTCACCATTGTCATCTGATCTCTTTGTATCATTTAGATTTTTTGTGTTTTTCTCCATTTATTTGTTAGTATTTTATTACTATTGTTGCCATTTGGTGTATTTAATAGATATTCAAGTAACTATATTTGAATTTAGCGCCAAATTTTGAAACTAGATTGAACATTTGTCATAGTGTAAATCAGGTATCTAGTTACTGCATTCTTTAAAAAAATGGACTGTGGGTCCATACAATCCTGCACCTGCATCTTCCTTTATCTTCAAACCATCCGTGTACCATTTGATAGAACTTTGCTCTATGTGGTATGCTGAGGATTCGTCGCTCCAAACGGACTTACTACTACATATTGCTGTATAGTTTTTCTCGAAATGGTATTTGCATAGCATTTCGGTACTTCCAGCCAGGGGATCTTGGCAGCGAGGTTCTTCCGGTGTCTGCTCCTGATTATTTTACCTCTGCCTATTCCTTCCCTGCTGAACAACAAGCACGACAAGCTGCAACGGCTTCAGCTGCTTCTTCATAGAGACCAGATTGGTTCTACTTCCCCACGCAACTGCCCCGTAAGCTGGTCTTACTATCATGGTGTACATCCATCGCAGGATTGTGGGGTTATAACCCCACGTTTTCCCTGCCAGATTTCTGCACACCATTTGAGCGCGTTTGGCTTTTCCTACCACTTCTTCAGCATGCCTGTTTTTTTCTATCTAGTGTTATACCCATATACCTTATCTGCTGTTTTTATTATACTGCCCTTCCATCTAACAGTATGGGTTGTAGGCAGTTTAGTCTTCTTTTTCTAGTAAATGATATCACCGTGGTTTTGCGCGGGTTGAGTTTGAGTCCTACTATTTGATACCATATATTAGTTACTTTGAGTCCTCTCTGTACGATTTCACAGAGTGTTCGCTCAAACTTCCCTCTGGCTATGATGACTACGTTATCAGCATAACCTTGACATTTAATGTCTAAGTCCTTCAGCTTAGCCAGTAATTCATCAACTACCAGGCTCCACATTAGTGGTTATAACACTTCCCTGTGGTACACCTTACTCCGAGGTGTTATCAAGGGCTCTTTCAATGCCTAAGAAGGCATATACTGCTACTTCCTTTGCATCTAATGCTACTTCTATTTAATTTGCCTGCTGATACAGGGCTGTCTCTGTGGATTTTCCTGCTCTGTATGCATGCTGGCAGTTGTGTAGTGGTGCACCTACCAGCACTATTGTCCAAAGGTAATGGTCAATTAATTACCTTCTCCATTGTCTTTAACATGAAAGATGTTAGATTAATGGGTCTAAATGACTTCGGTTGAGTAGAGTCTTTTTTCCCCACCTTCGGTATGAATTAGCCCTTTTCAATAGCTCCGGTATGTATAAGAGCGCTAAACTACTTCAAAATTTTTTTAGAACTGCATTAATTCTCTCCCTCCCTTTTGTAGGAAGGCGGTACTAATTCGTCTACGCCTAGGGCCTTGAATGACTGGAAAGTGCGTATAGCCCATCTGATTCGGTTTTCTGTACAGGTGGACGCGGCCCTCCTCCAGTCAGCCCGACTTGGTCTCCGCGGTTGCATAAAGCCCTCGTTTTCTTGGTATGTTTTACATTCCGGAAAATGGGTTTCTAGTAGGAGGAGAGCTCTCTGCTATTCGCCTTCCATATAGCTCCCATCCGATCTCTTAAGAGTGGCTGCCATTTCCACTCTATCCTTCGCTAGTGCAACCTTATATGAAATGATGCCTACTTGGTTGCCTCTTTGGATGCCTCTTAGGTATTGATACAAACACGTCATAACTGAATCGTATGAAATAACCACTGAAGGCACTGATTATAGCAGAATATCACTTCTAAGACCCGAAACAAACACACACTCATCCTCTATAACCACGGTCGTCACGTGAATTTATATACAAGTTACTACAAGTTAACTCTTGTTTAACCCGTCGGGATAATATACCGCCACCTTAGAGATTGTAAAACGTTGTCTCTGTCTCTGCACGGCTTGTCTTGCACGCTTTGTGCACCGGGCATCAGACGAATCAGATAGGCGACTAAAAAATGTTACGCGGTCGACGTTTTGGCCACACCTGATATAGTGTATTCAAGCTAAAGCCAAAGTAGATAATACCCTACCACATTTATATTGCATATACATATACGACCCTTTTTAAGCTTCTCTGATTATGTTAAAAGAGACAATTGAAACACATGCTAACTCACTGACTATTCAATAGGAGACTAACTCACTGACTAATCAATATGATAGAAATGTCATATTTTGATTTCAATTATATAGAAACTTAAAACAAACGGAACACAGCCTGAATATATAAATATATTCAGCCTTTCTGGAGCTCTATAACAATTATTGAGTCTCTTTAGGACTGCCAAAACAAATGTCAGTGAAATTTCTAAGTTATTTTATAGCTTTAAGTCCACCTCCGTGCCACTCAACAAAAACCATAAAATTAACATTGTTTCTAAAATCATGTCTTTCCGATACCTTAAGTGGATAGCCATCTGTGGACGCGTTTCGAGATCTCTCATCAGCACAGTTTTGCAAACCACTCAGTTGAAAACCCATGCGGTGACCAAAACTGTTGCAACAATAGATAATAGATAGTTCTGAAATAAATGAAAGCAAATAATTTGTAATTTATTGCATTTGAACATATTACATAATCACAAATACACATTGGTTTGAAATAAAAGTAATAGAAAAATGATTCTAAATCTTTTAATTGTTTTTTCTAGCCAACATTTAGGAAAAAAGTTTTGTCTTGTATAGAAGATGTTCACATTTCGCAAACTGGGAATCTTCTTTTATTGTTAATTCCAAAACTAATTGACTCCAAACAATTATCTATATCTAGAAATGTAGCCAAGTTGGCTAGTAGACGAATTGAGTTACTACTAACGTTGCCAATGGACGATGTGACTAGCCAACTGCCGAAAGAGGAATTAGTGCGCATTATGGAATTGCTCTTAACATTGAAACTGGCCAAAAAGTAAATTACAAAATACTTTTTCATAAATTAATTTAACATACCCAATATTGTTGTAGACATGAGACTTTAGTTGGATTATTGAATAAATTAGCAACCCAATTCTATGATCTGAGTCCATTAGAACTAGATCAAAGAAGATCAATAAATCCAGACTACATTAAAAAACTGAATATAGATAAAACTTGGTATCTATCCCAAGTAAAAAATCGTTGTCATTGTGCCAATAAAGGATCGGAAACAGCGGAATTGCTAAGTAAACTTAACGCTGAAGAACTGATGTCTGTTATGACTCACAAAGATTTCAGCAAGTCTTTGTTACGAGATTGCATAAGATTTGGAATCAATGTGGAGGCAATAGAGTTGCTGAAAGCTTGTCGAAACATTTTGTTGGGGGAAATTTTGAAAGTTAGAAGTATTGTGCCAAAACCACACCAAGTAAGTAATGGTATAAAATTGTTTCTGCACTTTATTTATAGATTTCTCTATCTATTTTAGGTATTTTATCCAGAGGGTAGAGAATCATCAGTAACTGAAACAAAATATAGTTTGAAAATGAAAGAACTCTATGCTGAAGGTTCATTTTTAAATTATTTACAAGAGATTGTCCCAGCAATAACATTGTATATAAACTCGACACCTTTACATCCTGATTTAAAAATTCCTGAGTCCCACTTTGAAGACTTAACCAAGTTAGGTGTAATTTGTCTTGAAACAATAACTTACCTTTATGCAAATAAGACTAGCTTTAATGTAGATTTTGTTGATACATGTTTAAGTTGTTCAGATATTATATTCAAAGAAAATTATTTATGTAGTTTACTAGGTCTAGATACTCATTTAACTTGGCTTTGTTCGGCCGTCAATAGCCTCTACAAATTAATTAGTAACTTGCTAATAAATTCCGAACCATTACCGAGTATACCGTTAAATAACCTCGAAGAGACTTTATCAAATTTAGACACTCGGGTTGCTGGCCAATCCGTTCATCAACTAACAACACTGGTTTGTTGGTTGGAGAAGATAGTTCTTAATTATGTTGAAATTCCAAATTGTTTATTAATTAATATCAAAAGCATTGTGATATCTTTAGCTAGGCTGCCATTGGTTAATTCTTACGTTTTAACTCCACCCACTGCTTGGAAATCAGGCTGGGTTGTTCCTTTATCTGGACCTTTTATTACCCAAGTACCTCCCTTACCCATTGAACTCTTGCAAGAAATTGAAATCCTAGAAGAATTCATATTCAGGTAAAACTACTTACAAATTAATAAAAGATAAGAACATTTACATCATTATTTTTAACTAATAGGATGAACACTTCTAAATGTAATAATCACAAATGTTTAGACCAGCCATACTCAAAGTGTGCTTCATGGGGCTCTAGGGTTTTGCAAAGCCTCTGTTGGGGCTATACAAGAATACTGATAATGAGAAAAAAATCAAAGATACTACTTTTGTATCTACGGACGCGCGTAAAACGGGACGCGACGAAACATGAGGCGCAGCGGAGATAGTCGAACAGTGTTGCTCGCCACGCTGAGCCGTACGTTCGCCATTCACGTCGTGTGATTTGCGCTACATCGTGTTTGTTGTTTTGAAGTCCTCGATATGTCGTGAAAATATTTTGTTCGTCTTTACTTCACTCTAATTATTAATAAGAATAATGGAACGTTCTCTTAAAGCGCTTAAAAAAGTTTAAATAAAAACTTCAAAAGTCATACGCGCGGAGGATGCAATACACGATCATGCTCGATCAAGGCGAAAAAAAGGAAATATGTTGAATCATACAACAGTCTCGGATTTGTTGATTCTAGCGGCTCATCTCTCAGTATGTTATGCAGTAAACTACTGCCTAAAGGATCCTTCAGACCGGCGCGAAACGTTTTCGACGCGAAATATCCGCAGAGAAAAATTCGGTAGCGGCGTGGCAGCGAAATGGCCATGCCCACATCAATACGCAATTTTTAGGTGTATAGTAGTCATGATTTCCTCAGAGGAAGAAGCTCTGCTAGTATTAGTATTGACCACAGAAGAAGAAAATCGGTCAGTTTGTTATTTTTTATTTGTTTTTAATTTCGGAAACACCTAAAACCCATTTAAGAAATAAAAGAAAAAGAACATGGGATCATAAAATCAACTTGCTTTTCAACATTTTCTTCCAATTCTAATTCTATCTGCTTACAAATTTTGTCCTTCTTCCTTATGTTTTTTATAGTTTTCATCATACAAGTCATACAATATAGGATATTTTTTTTAATTCTCAATCAACTTCTTTGTAATCGTCATTTCAAAACACAGAGGCAGCGAAACTAACTGCGCATGCAGCGTTCTTGTCGTGCAACGCTCTTAACCGCGGATTTGGCGGAAAAGGCGCCAGTTGTTCGGAACATGTACATAAGCCTATGTACATTTATGGCTTATGTACATTTTGTACGACCGATTGACGTGGCGTCAATCGGTCCACCGCGACAACGCACCGATCGCGGCAGCGAAATTTCCGCGCCGGTCTGTGAGCTCCTTTAAGGTGCTCACAAAAAGCGGAAGCTTCGCTGCCGCCACCGGTATGGTATCGCGGCGGACTAGCTGACACGGCGGCTTATGTACATGTTCAGATCAAAAAGCGCGATTTCCGCCATAGTGCAGCGTTGTGCGGCAAGGACGCTGCATGCGCAGTTAGTTTCGCTGCCGCCGTGTTTTGGCATGGTGATCTCTGTAATCTCATATGAACCCATGAATTGAATTAACCCATCCATTTTTTAATTCTGAAATTAGTTTTATGTGTTTTAATTCAAAATAAATACAAAATATCCTATTTCATCTTATGCAGTCAATGTTTAAAATAGCATAACTTCTTGCTCTGAGGATATCATGACTACCATATACACGTAAAAATAAATAGCGTTTTGATGTGGGCATTGCTATTTCGCTGCCGCGTCGCTAGCAAATTTTTCCGTCTCAATGAGCCTTAATAGTTCCATAGTACCTGCCAAGATGCGCCGACATTTAGAAACTGTACACCTCGAGTTTAAAGACATGAATGAAGAATTTTTTGTACATAAAAAAGTACAATTATTGAAAAGTCAAATAACTATGATGCATACGACCAAAACTGTCAATGAAAAATTCACGGAGGCGTCATATTTAGTTAGCTATCGCATTGCAGAATATAAGGTCAAAGCTGGAAAAAGGTGGAAGAAGTGCAAGGAAGCACTCTTCTCGGTCAGCTCAGAAGTCCTGAGCCTGCACAGGCAGCCTAAGACCAAAGACTGGTTAAACGCGGAATGCGAAAGCAAACAGCAGAAAAGATTGAAGCATATAAGAAGATGACACAAAGAAGAACAAGGGAAAATATGAAAGAATACAGAAGAGCAGAAGGCATGAAAAGAAGTTACACAGAGAAAAAAAAAAAGAGCTTTTGAACAAGCACAAATAGCGAATTTAGAAAAACTCCGGCAAAACAGCAGCTTCAGACTTTTCTATAAGCAGATAAACTAGCAAAGAAACGGATACAAACCCAGAAACGTATTGTTAAGGGCACCAATGGAAACCTACTAACGGACTCGTAGGAGATACTAACTATAGTTCATGTTTTTTAAGAAAGCACAGGGAAAATAGGTTTTATTTGACCTTGTTCTCTGATTGACTTAAATCGAGCAGAAGTTCACACCGACGATATTTGCTTCTCCATCTCTCTCTTTTCATATACATTTGCAGTCACTGCCGTAGAATTTGGTAACATGTAATTAAATGAATATAATATTACGAATAATTTCTAAATATAATAGAACTTTAAATTATACTATGGCTAATAAGTACTATGTTTTATATATAATTTAATATTCAATTTTAAATTTAAAGATAACAAAATTTATTAACTCCAAGTATATTTTTTTTCGTACGCCAATGCATGTTGAGCTGTTAGTTGTCAATGGCCGTCGTGTCAATTCACAATTGTCATCTGATCTGTTTGTATCATTTAGATTTTTTGCGTATTCTTCCATTTATTTGTTTGTATTTTAATAAAATTTGCCATTTGGTGTATTTAATTAATATTCAATTAAACCATAAATAAATTACCAATTTTATATTCAAGTAACTATATTTGAATTTTGTAACTAGATTGAACATTTGTCATAGTGTAAATCAGGTTTCTAGTTACTGCATTCTTAAAAAAATGAACTATAGGTGGACGCAGCACTGTAAACAACTCCTAAACGCGAACACAAACGCAATCGTTTGCGTTTGTGTTCCCCAGAAATTCAGAAATTGAACCCCAGAAATCGGACAACGAATGGGCGAAGAAGAGATGGAACCACTCAGCAGACAAGAAATTATAGACGCCCTTAAAAATATGATGAACGGTAAGTGAGGAACGGCCTGGCGGCGACTGAATACCTGCAGAATTCTTCAAACAGGGAGGAAATCAGCTGATTTACCAGCTACAAATAGTATAATCTGAAATATGGGCGAAAGAAGAAATGCCCGAAGAGTGGAACAAAGGAGTAATATGCCCCATACACAAGAAAGGGGACCATCTAAACTGTAAGAATTACAGAGCCATTACGTTCCTAAATGTACATTATAAAGTCCTCTCCAACATACTCTACGGAAGACTACTTCCAAAGGTGGAAAAACTAATAGGGCACTATCAGGGAGATTTCCGTCCCGGAAAATCCACAATTGACTAAATATTTGCAGCTTAGACAAATATTAGAAAAGGGAACACCAAATGGACACGTATCATATGTTCGTCGATTTTAAAACAGCATATTACAGTATTTTACGAACCAAACTCTTTGATGCTTTAACGGCCCTAGAAATTCCAATGAAGGTAGTGCGACTGGTAATGATGACAATGAAGAACGTTAAATATAACATACAAATTGAAAACAATATCTCAGAGCACATAGAAATACACAACGGGCTACGTCAGGGAGACTCACTGGCGTGCCTCCTATTTAACATATGCCTAGAAAAAGCAATTAGTGGCGCGAACGCAAACAGAAGAGGCACGAATGTAACTAGATCTGCACAACTACTTGCATACGCAGACGACGTTGACATAATCACCAGGACGATAAGAGAAATGACTAGAAGTTATTCAGCCCTCGAGGAGGCGACCAACAACTTCGGCCTACAAATAAACGAGGAAAAATGAAAAATAATGTCAGTAAGCACGTCACAAAGGGCCCTGCATGAACTCGGTGAAGCACTTACAATTGGAACAAAAAAAAAATCGCAAAAAAATAACTACAGGGCTGAAATAGGAAAGAGAATAATGCTCGGTAACAGGTGCTACAGCGCACTACGAAAACAACTAGCAAACGCTAGCATTACTAGAAAGACTATGGCGCGGAAACATGGACAATAAGCAAACAAGAAGCTAACCTAAGCATTTTTGAGAGGAAAATCTTACGCACAATCTTCAAAGGGATATGCCACAACGATACATGGCGACGTAGATACAATTTTGAACCGCAACACTTACTAAAAAAGCACGAAGAACCCGACATCGTAACCAGAGACAAAATAATGCGGTTGAAATATTCAGGACATGTGGAAAGAGCCCCGGAAAACAGCGTACCAAAGAGGCTATTAGACGCCGGGGGGATCCGGGAGGACGAAAAAGAGGCAGGCCAAAACTCAGATGGGAAGACGGAGTAACAGAAGACGCATCAAAGTTAGGACTTCGAGGCGGGAGAGGACTAGCACAAAACAAGGACGAATGGAGGAAGACACTTTGGGAGGCCAGGACCCGCACAGGGCTGTAGCGCCACATATGATGATGATGATCGCATTGCACAAGCAGGTGAAGCGCATACTGTCGCTGATAATTTGATAAAAGCATGTGTGTTACACATAACAAAATGAATGCTCGATCATAAATCTGCAAAGCATCTTTCCACAGTGCCGCTATCAAACGATACTGTTTCGCGCCGAATTCATGATATGGCAAACTAGTTACACGTCTACGAAAAATACGATTCGTCTTGCAAATGGATGAGTCGTGTGAGATCGACAGTACCGGAGATGACATTTTTAATAAAACAGTTATATTATTTGAAGAAAACCATCTCAATTGGAATGATTGCGACATTTGTACAGATGGGGCCAAGGCGATGACATGGTAAAACATCAGGAGCAGTATTACGAATAAAATGTAAAGCGCCTAATTGTAGTTCCAGCCGTTGTATCCTGCATAAACAGGCACTCGCGATGAAAAAAATTCCGCCAAATCTAAAATTGCTTCTGGATGAAGCGGTAGAAATAATTAATTTCATCAAAACACGACCACTATAATCCCGTTGGTTCTCATTATTGTTTGAAGGCAGCAAACATAAAACACTACTGCTGCACACAGAAGTGAGATAGATGACTATCTCGGGGTAAAACTTTAACGGCTTTAAAGGCTGTTTGAACTTAGAGCGGAGTTACAAACATTTTTTTACAGATATTTCTTTTAATTTGAAATACCGTCTCTGTGATAAAACTTGGTTGTTCTGGCTATCTTTTATGGCAGATATCTTTCAAAAAGATCCGAAGTGATAGAAAAGAACAGAAGTATGCGGGTAATGAACAGAGAACTAGCTATAGGAAGAAACTACATCCACAACTTAGCAGACGTAAATGGAAACATAACAATCCGTAAAGAAAATATCATAAAATTACTATTGTATATAAATCGACAGATAACCACCATGTATACCACGAAATACTTAAAGTCTTAAACCAACGATCAGACGAGATTCCCGACATCACTATGAAGGAAATTAAAACGTCACTGAAGGAAATGAAAAGAAATAAGGCCTCGGGTGAACACGAAATCGTTGTCGAGGCCATAAAGGAGGGAGGGGAAAGACTTATTCAGGCACTTAATACTCTAACTTAAAACTAAAACTGTTTAATAAGTGCCTCACAGAAAAGAACATCCCGTCAAAATGGAACAATGAATCATTATCATGCACAAAAAAGGAAATCCAGCAGACATTGCAAACCACATGCCCGTAAGCTACCTTACACACATATAAGCTGTTCATGAAGATCATAACTAAGCGTCTAACACCGAAGCTAGATTTTTACCAACCTACGGAGCAAGCCGGCTTTAGAGGAGGCTTTGGCACAAACAACCACCTACAAGTTGTCAAAACACTCATTGAAAAGTGTGTAGAGTACAATAAGCCCCTAGTCCTCATTTTTGTTGACTACGAAAAGGCGTTCGACTCCTTAAACCAACGAAAACTAATTGAAGCCGAATGCCGTATAGTAATGCCACAGATATTCCGCGCTAATCAATAACATCTATAAAAATGCGACTGCATGCGTGAGATTACAAGAAGACACCGATAAATTCGGAATAAATTCAGTAGTACGGCAGGGAGATAATATCTCGCCCAAATTATTCACAACAGTTCTGAAATACATATTTAAAAATGTCAACTTTGAACACGTGGGAGTCAAAATAGACGGCGAAAAACTAAGTCACTTGCACTTCGCCGATGATATTGTGCTTATAACAGACTGTATGAATGATGAAGCTAGAAAAATGCTCGAGAAATTAAAAGCTGCCTCACACCAAGTGGGCCTAAGGATCAATTACTCAAAAACACAAATAATAACCAACCTCGTACTGAGTGAAACCATTTCAGTGGATAATCTCAAAATAGAACAAACTGTCTCATATAAATATCTAGGACACCATATTCGAATTGGTAGATATAATCAAACGAACGAATTCTACAGACGAGTAGGACTAGCCTGGGCCGCTTCTGGTAAGCTGAAATACTTGTTTAAGGCTGACTTACACATCTGCTTGAAAATAAAGGTGTACGACCAATGTGTCCTGCCTGTCCTAACAAATGGAGCAAAACGCTCCAGATAAACAAAATCAGACTAAAAAAGCGGAGCATGGAGCGGTACATGTTAGGAATAAACCTGCGTGACAAAATCCCAAATGTTACCATACGGCAGAGAACGGGAGTTGCAGATGCGATAGAGAGGATCACCCTCCTGAAGTGTAATTGGGCAAGCCACGTAGCAGGAATGACGGATGGAAGATGGATGAAAAGTATCATTGAATGGAGGTATAGACAAGAGGCATACCAAAGCAGAGGTTGTCCACCGACGAGATGGAGTGACGATATAAAGCGTATCACATCTAATTGGATACAAGCAGCGCATCAACGATAAAAATTGAAGAAATTAAGGGAGGCTTATGTCCAGCAGTGGACGTTACAAGCTGATTAATGATGATGATGAATTAAAAAACGGATTAAATTTATTACAAATAAATAAATTAAATTATAAGGTAAACTTATAACAGTGTTCCAGGCCTGTGATAAAACAACCGCCATCAAAAGAAAATTATATTTTTTTAATTGTGTTGGAAAGAGAGAAATCGAAAGCTTTACAAAAACAAAAACACTCAGTGAGTTTGTCCAATATTCCACTTCAATGGGCGCATCTTTTGAGACGTATTTTCCCGAGGAACAGAATTCAAGAATTAAAATGAATAAAATGCCCGAAAGTATGTCAAACCAGATATATGAATCGTCTTTATAAATCGTCATCAGGCACCATTATAGAATTAATTCAAAATGATGCCTGCCAATGATTTTTGGTGCAGAATCCGTGATGAATATCTACTTCTTGCCACAATGGCCCTGAATGTTCTTCTTCCGTTCCCAACAACATACTTGTGCGAAACAGGATTTTCGACCTATGCAGCTACAAAAACAAAATACCGAAATAGACTCGACGCGAAACTTGATATGAGACTTCAACTCTCTTCTATCAAACCTGATATCAACCAATTGATGAAAAATAAGAATTAGTTTCATACCTCCCATTAGATAATTAAATATCATGCAACTGTTACATTTTAACATGATTATTAATAAAGAATGTTCATAAACAAATATTTGTTTATTTTAGGGCTACGTCAAATATTTATTTCGCTTTCTAAAAGGTTTCCGTCACCAAAAAAGTTTGAGAACCGCTGGTCTAGACAAATTAGTTAATGTGCTATCATAAAGTATTTAGTTAATAATTATAATTCAAATAAATATACTTGTACATACAGTGTAATCTTGATAATCCGGCAGTTGGTTAATCCGGTCATTCGGGTCATTCCGCTCCATCGTTCAGTAATCCGCCGCTCTGGAGAAACACGTGTCTTTTCTTTCCGCTATCCCACGTCGGATATAAACCTCGGGCACAGCTGAAATAAAGTCAAAACGAACACCCTGAAACTCTGAAAACTTGTTTCGCGATTCTAACCAAACTAACTCTAATCTACAATTGTCTTAGGAATTTTTACAAGAGCTTTGGTGTTACGCTGACAAGCGATGACTTAGCTTGGCTTCAAGACACAAACGAAGAAAATTTTCATTCCTTTTCTTACGAAGAAATCCTCTGCCTAATTTTCCACGGATGACAATGAAGCTAATGATGACTTGAATGTTTGAATTCGGCGAACTGTAGCAAACGGTGACGTGTTTAAAATATGTAAAAATGTTATTGTTTTGTTTTAATTCCGATAATCCGGAATTTTTGGTTAATTCGGCGGTTGTCTAGTCCCATATGTGTCGGATTATCAAGATTATACTGTACTAAAAAAACATAGACTATATTGGACTTTTAAACATATTAACATGAAGTGGTACAGTGGGATAAAAAAAAATAATTTTTCATTGAATTGAATTCATTTATTTTACTTGATTTATTCTAGGATTACATTATTAGGTTGGTCTACCAGGCAGCAGTTCGAGGAGACTTGGATGTGTTTGTTAAGTGTTTTAAGTGCAAGTCCAAGCGAAGACAGTTCTCCAGAGGAAATAAATGCCTTGACTCATTCCACTAGTTTAGTAGTCCAAGCCATCACTTCTCTGTTGTTGCATACCTTGTACTATCCTCAGCCGGGCAATTCAAACGTTTCAAAATTGATTCACGTCTCCAGAGATAGCAACCTGGATGAGGCTACAACAAGGTAAAATAATATCCTAATAATAGTACACAAAAAAAAAATTCCTTGTTTAGCTTATCTTTTTCATAAGGATTTTAGCATCTTTTTCTTAAGGATTATAAAATCAAATTAATTTTTTTAAACATTCAAAGATTTAATGGTACCAATTTAAGGATACCCTCATATCTCTTGTGTCGTCGTACTTGTGTCCATATAGGAGCCCCGTGAGTATTGAAGGGACTACGCCAACAACCTCCTTGATCTCGGCCCTCCAATATTTAGCATGATTCTTGCCAAAGCCAAGAGGGTAACATTAGCCTTCTCGCATGTCCAATTAATATGTGTTGTCATTCTTACGTCTTTGTCTATGTGTATCCCCCATATACGAATCGTATCTGGAACAAGTATTTCGTTAACAATTCAACCAATTCAATCCTTCTACTTCTATTCTTAGATTGCACAACTTGTATCTCCCAGCCAGGAGGACAATCTTTGTTTTTTAAGGGCTAGCTTTTAACCATTTCCTTCAATGCAAGGCCGATTTTGTTTATGGCATGTCTTACACGTTCCTCCAGGATCTGTGGTGTCCGAGCTAATACAACAACGGCAAGATGGTCTGCGTAAACTATTAGTCTAACACCCGTTCCTCTATCCGTTGTCGTAAAAGACTGGGTACGGTACGGTTCGGTTCCCTGCGGCACTTCACAGTTGTTCTTCTGCGTGTTCCATCAGTTTTTATGATTAGATAGCCATGGGCTGGACTTTTTTGTGAACGATGGCCAGTCTAGGCTGGCTCAAGTGGCTCCACTGAAACGGATGGACAGAGGGACCGCCAACGATGGCATTACTGCCTCTGCTCACTCTTCGAGTTTTCCCGTAACGGACACCAGATGAACTATATTCAATAAAAGTACAAGATGCAATAGCATTTACAATAACAACAAGAAAAAAAAACCTACCGACCTTGTTCCCACCCAGGCAACTCCTTGGCCTGTATGACTGTATTCGCAAATCGGCTTAGGGCCGCCCACGCCCCAGCCCCATCTCAACAGTGAGGTCTCCCGCCACGGCTTCGACCCTGACTTCCCCTTCCAGGGCCAACGCCAAGGCCTGTCGCTCCTTCTCTCAACGCAGACACGCCACGAGAGTATGCTCCGTGTCGTCGCGCACGCACTCTCCACAGGACGTACACCTGTCGTCTGGGGCTTTCCCAATCCTGTGGAGATACGCTCCGAAGGACCCGTGTCCGGTAAGAAGATGGGTGTGGAAGTATGAACCCACAAAGGAAACGCATTGGTGTCTCCTCCCATCAGTTCCTGCGATGCGATCGTCAAGTCCACGATTGACGTTCGCGGTCGTCTCATGTAGGTCGGAACCTTTCCCTGGTTGCAAATGCCGAGGTCCAGTGCCTACGCCCAGTCCAGGACTACCTTCCCTCTCTCGTCCGTGACGTCGCCGCCCCACTCGATTCCCCAAGCATTAAAATCGCCCCCATTAAGGAGCGCCTTTCCCTGGATGGAGCGCGTTAGGCCGTCGAGGCATTCCGCGGAAACCTCGTCCGGGTTGTTGCGAAAGAAGGAGCAGCTGTAAGCTACCAACCATCCGTTTACAATTTACATCCGTTTAATTGAACGAATTCTGCCATTTATTGTTCGTTGCAGCCCCAAAGTGCGGGCAATTAACCGCGTTCGCCCGGTGCCCTTCTTTCTCGCAGAAGGGGCAGTAGGGTTTGGCCCAGCATTCCCGCGCCAGATGCCCTGGCTTTGGACACCGGTGGCAACATTTGCTCATTGGTCTACGCCTTCACAGCGGACCGCCTTGTGGCCGAGCCCCCAACAGCGCTGGCACCGGTCTTGGCGAGTGCGCTCGTCGATGCGCACCGTTGAGAGCAAGACGTGGGCTGGACTAGTTAGACAAAATTATACATACTAAAACATTTTTGTATATTTATTATACTTCATTTTTTGTTTTGTTTTAGCATGAAGAAGTTACGGTTGCTGCAACAAAGTTTTTATAATAAACTAAAGCAAAGTTTAAAGTCAAATTCTGAAATATTCATGGATGTATTTCATAAACCCAATTTGGAAAAATTGTTAACGAAATATTCATATGGCCAATTATCCACGGAGTATCTCCAAATAGCTACCAAAATGGTGGAGGTTTTAAATGAAGACAACGTGGCAGCAAAAATCTACCTGCAAAGAAAGAGGGTCTTGGCCGATATTGGTCTTGATTTAAATTCTTGTCTCCAATTTCTTTTAGACTTGTACTCACAATGGATAACATCAGAAGTAAAAAAAAAATAGTAATTCTAGTCTATTTTTTAAAAACATTTTTTGTAGACTGTATTGCCATTAAGACTTCTTCAAGAAGTAGTGAAGTCCATTTTGACCATCTCTGATATTTTTACAGAGAAATCGCAATTTACTTGGATGTTAGAAGTTTGCACAGAAATATCAAAATCCCATGCCATTGAAGATGAAGTCGTCCATCAATATTTAGTTGTTGGAGCTTGTAAAGCAATTGCTATACTTTCACCAGTAAGATTATTTACTATAATAAAATATGAATATTTAATATATTTTGACTTAATTTTTTTAATTTATAGGATGCAGAAGTTTTGGAAGTAGCAAAGAAGACTATAACTCAAAGTCTGAAAAGCGTATTTATTTCAGTGAGGATAGCTGGGATTCATAGTCTTTTGTATATTCTACAAGGAGGTGTATTGGGGAATTTGGTAATTGGTGGGATTTCTGAAGACATGCAGTTGTTTCTACCCATAGCAGTTGAATATATTCTTTGCCACATACATACTGCAAACAAGTAAGTTATAAAAAAAAACATTTTTTACCAATCACGAAGGAAAAACATAAAACAATGATTTTATTGTAAAAACAAATTCATTTATTAAAAAATAGTAAATGCTACATAAAAAAAAAATTTTTTCAAAAACTTAAATGAGAATGGGGTGTACTCAAGTGGGTACACTAGAAAATTCTGGGTTCAGTAAGTGTGGTAAAGTTCCAAACAATTAAAAAAACATATATACGCAATCCAGTTTTAGCTACATATTATTAGATGGCGTAAAAATGATAAAATATTGGTGTACCTGCTTGAGTACAGCAGTAAAAAATGGGTTAATTGATTTCAGATTTATTATACAAATAAATCAATATTATGATACCAATGATATTAATATTATATCATTATGTACAGGGTGCGGCAACATAACTTCCTTTTTTGAAATGCGCGCCATTCAGGCTGTAGGCGTTGTAGCGTGGCGGAAGTGGTCTCATTCAAGAGGCGTGGTTGTGCAGTGAGGAGCGTGCGTTTGCCGAGGCTTACTTTTCGAACGGATATTTTGTGATCGGAGCCTAGCGTGCCTTCTGAATTCGCTTCAATATAGTACAGTTGGTTCCTGTCATGGACCGGAAATCAATGGAGAATATGCAAGTGATTTAAATTTACTTGATTTTTTTACCCCCATACTTTATGATCTTAACATTACACCTATACCATTATTTTGTCATTTAGTTTGTATTTAATGCCATAAAACATGTGCCATATTGTTACATGGGTCACTACGTTCTGACAAACCGGGAGTGCGACAAGACGAAGAACTGAAGTCCCTCGGCCCTTAAGATCACCTCAGAACATTGAGGCAGTGAGAGCTTCAATCTTGCAATCGCTGCGGCGTTCTGCGCGCAAACATGCGTTTGTCTTTGCACTTTCAGATCGTTTAGTGAGGCGAATTCTTCACGATGACCTTCATTACCATTTTTACCTACAAGTTGGCGATTGTGCATGAACTCTCAGAGCGAGACTTCAATTGTCGATGAAACGCATCTGAGGCACTTCTCGAAAACGTTCCTAAGGAAGCTATTGTTTTTTTCAGTTATGAAGCCGATTTTCACTTAAGTGGATACGTTAGCAAGCAGAACATGCGCTACTAGGCTGACACCAATCCCCTGGATTTGCATCAAAGGCCTTAACATTCACCTAAAGTCACAGTGTGGTGTGCAATTTCCTCAGCTGGGATTGTTGGTCCCTGGTTTTTTTGAAGAAAATGAGGTCACAATGAATGAGTGAATTTGGACCGGTATATGAACATGTTTGAGGAATTTTTCTTTCCATGACTTGATGAATTAGACTTACAATTAGGTTCCAACAAGTCGGAGCAATGGCTCACACTTCAAGGGCATCAATGGCTGTTTAGAGGGAACACTAACCAGGGCGCCACATCTCAATAAGGGGCAATATGGAGTAGCTAGCCCAGATTTGAACTCCAAGTCTCGATGCAGAAGGTGTGGAAATAGCTAGAGGCAAAACAGTTAACAAGAGGGCAAAAATTATGGATAGACTGAGTTGAGAATCATAACAGGTATTTGCCAAATGGGTGCACAAATGGCGATTGAAAAGCGGAGTTAACGTATATTGGGGTAGACGGTACTTGGGTCATTGACTTGGGGATCGCCAACGAAGACGCTATAAGACATCGATGTTTTCAAAATAGGAGAAAGGCTGCAATCAAACCATCTACCACTAAAAATTACACTGTATGACGAGATATACAGCTGGGGGGAAAGCAACGGTGTGGTTAAACAAACGGTGTTGGGGAATGAGTCGGCTATTGCGCGATAGCAGGCAAACTTAGACAGGATGGTAGGAGTGGAAGGTGCAGAACTCCCCAAACTCCTGTTATGATAAAGAGAACACTATTTTTTTAAATATCGCACCCAAAGAACAATCGCGGAAATGGTTGGATAGACGAGGAGCTAATAGACGTAAAAAACTAGAGCTGAATTTAGAACCTGGAGAGAAGGAAGAACGACACTCGAAAAGCTCAAAAGGCAGAACAAAGAAATCAGAGAAGCAGAGACGAGAAAAAAACGAGAGTGGGAAGAATGTCAAATACAGAAAATCAGCCAGCTGAACAGAGATTCGGACATTTGGACATGGACATGGAGAGATTTTAGACCAGTGGAATCGCAACTACAAGAGATTACAGAAGAAGAAGTTGAAACAGTTATTTCGGCGCTTAACAGAAAGAAAGCTCCAGGCCCAATGTCGGTGCCAAGTGAGGCGTGATGTCTAGCTACACCAATTGTGAAGAAGAGTGTGGCGAACTTAACAGCTTCTTCAAATGCAGCAAACAAATTGTGGACAGTTGGAGCGAAGGAATTATTGTAACAGTTTTTAAGCAAGGTAACAAGGACGAACTAGGAAGCTATAGGGGGATGACTCTAATGGACACATCATAAAAGATACTGGAAAAAAAGTGACAGGAAGAAGCAGAGGAGAGGAATCTAATCCCAGAAATACAAGCTGGCTTTAGAAAAGGACACGGAACAACCGAACAGTTGTCCTGCCTGCTAACCAGATTTGGCGCATCAAATTTTCTTTTTGCCGAGTTATTTGAAATCCCGCGTTTCAATCCAAAGTCAATCGTCCACGGACCCTACAAGAATCCTATATTTGGGTAGAGATTGCCAACATACCAGAGATTACTCAATCTATAGACAATGGGGGGCATCACCTTCCTGACATAATTTTCTAAACTATGTATAACAAAACTTTTCGGGACTCAGCGTTCAGCGAGAGTGGACGTGCGAGAAGCCAGTCAATTAAAAGTTTTTAAAGTTTCTTTTTAACGTGTTTTTAAAGTTTTTGTCAAAGAGTTTTTAAAGTTAATTTTTAAAGTGTCCTCCTTAAAAAGTCCTAAATAAGTATGCCAATGGAATTAAGGTCGGTTAATAATGTTAATTATCCGGATAAACAGCCCGATATCCTGTCAAGTTTTGGATCAACAGTCAACAGTCCGAACTTCGAAGATGTGATTTCAATAATAATAAAAAAACATGTCGACCCGCTAGGTTTTTTAACCATCATAGTGGAGTTATCCAGGAAAATAAACATCTTGGTGGAAACAAATGAAAAATTAACAAAGCTGGTGACTTCGTCGCAGTGCAAAAAGCCAACTATTCTGCGAGAATCAACTCAAAAAGATAGTGCTGAAGCCAATGTCAGCGATAGCGACCCAAATATCTTACCTGATAAGACCAGCAAAACTAATCTTCGTACGGACGGGCTTATCAAAACAAAAAATACCAACATAGAAAACGAACCGGAGAGGCCAAGGTCTCCCTTATACACAGATATAAATAGTGGTAATTGGGAAACCCAACGACAACAAAAAAGAATGAATAGGAAGTCGAATGTTTTTTTCGGAACTAACGACGATACATCTCTAATAAAAGCAGCTACGAGGTACGCTCACCCTTCATTACTAACTATCTTAAGAATGTATCATTCAATCAAGTAATATGAATAAAACTTATCCAGACATCCACTTGAGTACTCGTCGTTCAAATTATCAGTACCAAAAGAGGAGCTGGAAAATCTAAGAAATAGACGTAAGAAATAGACGCAATTGTCAGGAATCTCTACCAATTTAATACTTTTCCTAAACATACAAAGCATTAGAAAAAACTGCACCAGCTCGAAATATTAACATCTGACCACAAACCTCTATTCATGTGGTTGTCAGAAATCTGGGTCAACGAAAGCATAGTAGATCAATTACATATAGACAATTATCATCTAATACTACTGGCGGAGGAGTAGCTGGGCACTAAACTCACCTAGTCACTATAATACTGAAACTCAAACATTAAATATACATAATAAAAGCATTGAAAAACAGATCGAAATCTGTGGAGTTGAATGGAAATATAAAAACAAAACCACACAAATTATTACAGTTTATCGACCTCCCACAGGCTCAGTGCTGCTGTTTTTAACTACTCTGGAGAACATACTGGACAACATCTTTAAACCAGGTTCTGATATTATACTGGTAGGAGACTTCAATATCAATTTCGAAACTAAATCCAAAGAAAAAAACAATTTCCTAAATTTACTAATGTCATATGGACTAGTGGCCCTTGTCAAGGAATATACAAGGATTACACCAATATCTAAAACGTTAATTGATAACATTTTTGCTATATCGTCATATCCAACAACAATTCTTATAGAAGACACGCCCATATCAGACCACCGATTCCTGATACTAAAACGAAACATAAACAAAATGAATACTCAGAAGGAACATTTTAGAAGGAAATTCAATAATACCAACAAAGACAGATTTCGCAATGCTTTAAGAAAAGAAACGTGGGAGGACGTGTACAGCACAAATGACTGCGACCAAAAAACGGCGGCCTTCATTCTGACCCTACAATTCCACTTCTTTACATCATTTCCATTAATAAAGACTAAAAAGCATACAAAAACCTGGATAACCGCAGAAATACAAACATCAAGCAGAAATCTGTAAGACCTATATGTCTTGCAGAAAAGTTACCCACAGCTAGACGGGATATATCTACAGAATAAAAAAAAGCATGACAACTTAATTAAAACAACAATAAGAACCTTCTACGATAAAAAATTGCAGCGATCAGAAAATAAGCAGAAAACTATGTGGGAAACAATTAATAATGTGAACAATAATTGTAAAAGAAGAGATGAAATATATATAAAAGTAAATGATTCGCTATTAAAAATATCTGATGACGTAGCGAACGCGTTTAACCATTTTTTAAAAATGTCCCGGAACTAGTAGCTAAGAATATTCCCAACACTACTCTAAATAATAGCCACATCCAAGACAATAGCAATTGGATGTATCTGGAAGACTATTCTCTAAAGGAAATGTCTTTAATCTTTAGGAAATTAAAAATTAAAAAAAGCAGTGGGCCAGACCTACTGCCCTGCTGCATAGTGAAATAATTCGAAAGCGAGTTAATTCGTCCTATTACCGATATTGTTAACTGCTCATTCAATAATGAAACTTTCCCTGCAGTGTTAAAAACGTCTGTAATTACTTCAATATTTAAAAAAGGGGAAAGTTAATAATTACAGACCCATAGCATTAACCTCGGTAATCAGAAAAATCATTGAATACAGTATGGAACACAGACTGCTGCCTTTAATCAATAAATACAACCTAATTCCGAGTCAACAGCACGGTTTTAGGAAGGGGAAATCCACAACATCAGCTATGGTTGACTTCTTCAATAAAATAATGGCGGAAATAGATAAAGGAAATATAGTATATATATAATACAGTGGGCATTTTCTCTGACCTTGCCAAGGCGTATGACTGCGTCTCCCACAGTAAGCTTTTAAATAAACTAAACTCATATGGGATAAGAGGGAAAACTGGCCAATGGTTTCAATCATTTTTACAACACAGGAAACAGAACTTCTAGACCTATAAATAGAAACATTGTGATCCCACAAGGAAGTGTACTGGCGCCCACATTATTCTCCTTATATATGGCTGATCTAATTAAATATACGAAAACATCTCTCTGTGTGTTATATGCCGACTACTCCAGCTTTATTGTGTCAGAAGAGAACAGGCAAAATACTGAAGAGGCAACCAACGAACTTCTTAAGTGTATTTATAAGTGGTTCAGTGGAAACAATATGTGCCTTAATGTGGACAAAACGAGATATATATAAAAGCATGTCAATTTCCTTGGACTCTACAGAGAAGAACAGCTTACATGGAACATCACAGCGTTAATATGTAAACTAAATAAAATATCGTATCTGCTAAGACATATATGCCATATAGTAAGTAAGCCAATACTTGTACAGATCTTCCACGCTGAAATACAATCAGTTATTAGTTATGGAATTCTCGTGTGGGGCTAATCACCTCTCATTAAAGATATTTTCAAAGCTCAAAAGAGAGCCATGAGATGTCTCATGGGTATTACTAATATGCAGTCCTGTAAACCCCACTTTATAGATCTGAAAATCTTAACGGTGCCTTGCACTTATGTCTGGGAATTAGCCTGTTACATACATAAGAACAAAATGCAATTCTCCACAAATAAAGATCGACACAACCACAACACAAGGAATCGACAAAAGCTTCACACTCACAAAACAAAATTAACCTAACAATATGTAGTAAAGCTCCAGACAAAATTGGCATTAGAATCTATAATGGATTGCCAGACAATTTAAAATCAGAACCATCATTCGGAGATTTTAGGAAAAAATTAAAAAAGCTGCTGGTTGAAAAAGCCTACTACAGCCTGGAAGAATATTTGGAAGACAAAGGGCAACTTTGAATTATATTTTGTAATATTCAGAATAATTTTTTTATATGTCTCTATTATTATTGATAATGATATTAATGGTAATGGTATTAGTATTATATCTTAACATTAGTACTATTGTTCTATTTTTTTTTTTGCTCTATTTTTATGACTTGTTCAATAGGTGCCAATGTACCTCTCGAAATTAATAAAGATGATTTGATTTGATTTTATTTGAACTTTAGATATGTACCTACATTATAGAAAAAAAAAAGAAGATTCATTAAATGATTTTTATTATTTTTTTTCAAAATAGGACGTTATGTTGTCGCATCCTGTACTATATAGTTGGCACAAAAGTTATAATCATCATATAATTTTAAATGAAAAAACTTGTTTGTATGGTAGCTTTACAAAATAAAAGCTATCCTAATTGGGTAATGACTTTTGTGCCACGTAATATTGCCTTTTTTATGTATAATTTATCTTCTCTTTTAGCATATTAAATCAATCACAAGAACACTCACTTCTAGTGTGGACATTAGCATTCTATGTAATAGAAAACATAGATTTTCCCGACTCCGATTTTCCTGAAACTGTCATGAATGCAGTCTTGTCCATATTAAGTGAACCAAAGATAAATACTTCCTTATACATTCCATTACTCAAGGTAATCTTCCTTAATGTTTAATTAGCTTTTAAATTATACAAATCCATTTCAGGGTATAGAACGACTCTTGATCAAAAATAAGCTTTCAATCCGAGCAAATAAAAGAATTATGCAATTATCTTTGGATAAACTGAAAAATACAAATCCTGTGATTGCCTTACCAGCAGCTCAACTTCTTTTTACATCCATGTATATAGGTAAATTGTATTATTAACAGAGGCGTACTTAGGGTAAATGGCGCCTAACGCAAACTCCGATCTTGCGCCCCTCTCGGGCGATTGGTTGCTTACGTTTTATGTTCTAAAGAAAACAACTTTAAAATTGGGTAAAAAAGCACACAAATTAAATCTATTAACACTTTATTACAAATTTATCTTTCTTGTTTTAGCTGACGCAGATTTTTAATTATATTTTCAAAGTCAATTTCTTCGGTCATTTCTCGCTCTTTACTCAGTAAAGCAAGTTCACATAATCGTCTTTGGCCCATCGAGGTTCTCAAATATGAAAGTATCAATTTTAATTTGCTAGACGATCTTTCACAACTGGCAATAGAAACCGCGATTGCCAGCAATATTTACAATACTATACGCATAGTGGGAAAAACGTTTTCATCTCCATTGCCTATGTAGTTTTTTAATACACATATTTACATCTATATAAATATTTTTACGTTAGGTGCTTTTTCGCGCCCCCCCATCATTTGGCGCCCATGGCATGTGCCATGCCTACCATACCATAGTTACGCCACTGATTATTAAACATAGTAATATATTTTAAGTTCTATTATCTATTAATTTTATCATTTTTTAGAATATTCGGATCAATTGGAAAACACTGAGATTGCAAATGGTGTTGTTCAAAGTAATCCAGACCATTTAGTACAAACCATCGAAAAGGTTTCAGTTATTTTTGATAAGATTAAGAAAGGATATCCATTTGAAGTGAAAATTCTTAGCTCATCCCTTTCAACAATTCTCTCTGATTTTTTCTCCCCTTCAGACATTCTTACTAAGGTTATCAGCGAGTTTCTTTCCCCTCAACAACGACATGCCATGCTTATGAGTAAAGTTGTCTTCGAAGTAAGCAAACCGTTTATTTTAAACTCACAAGTTCTTCAATTATCATTATGTTTTTATTTCAGATCTTTGAATACACAATCCAACAATCTCATTTGTCGCTTCTTCAAGACTGGGTGGTGTTTAGTTTGACGAATTTCACCCAATCTTTTTCAATAGGTATGGCGACATGGTGTTTAACTTGCTTCTTTATTTCTGCCAGCACTAATGCTTGGTTACGAAACATGTTTCCTTATGTCCAGAAGAGGATCGGACGTTACGAATACGAAGACCGAAAAATCTTGTGCATAGCTGGAACGGATTTCTATAATAATTTGAAGACGGATGTACAAAAGAAAACGTTTGTTGATACTTTGATGAAAGTGAAGGATCAGGCGGATACGCCTTTTAATGAGTTATTGGGATGTTTGTAGTTTTTATTGAATCGTTTATGATGTTGACTAAATAATTTTGATGTTCAATTTTTTCTAATGTAAATACTATATGTTTTATCTAATAAATTACTTGAAAAATACGTTTTAGATGGGGAGTTAGAGAGTGACACATTTCCAGACGATTTCCTCCAGTAGGGTATGCCTCTTGTAGTATATTGAGGTTCGGTATTTGTGATATACAGGGTTCTTCATAAATATCCGGCACAAACTATAGAGCGTTTCCTATAGCCGAAAATAAGAAAGTCCCTAGTTTTGCTGATGAACCACATTTGGCGTCTAGTCAAAAGAGGCACTTCATTCAACCCTGATAAAATTTCTTTTAAAAAATGTCGATAAACTTCTCCGGTCAGCCGCCCTGGTAGGATATGAGGACCGATTAATACATCGCCAACAATACCACACCATACATTAATGGAGAATCGTTGCTGATGCGCCCCCTCACCACCCTCGTGCCGTCCCCAGCAGCTGAGGTTAGTTCAGATGAGTTAAGCTTAGGTTAGGTTACCGTAACCGTGCCACTCACCATAACAGTATGAGGATTTTCGTTTTTGCCGGACATTTATGAAACAAAATGAAATTCAAGGAAAAAGCTATATGCAAAATCATTGGCATATCATACCGTTTGCGTGAGTCTATGGGGTCGCCTCGGACAGGTGTATCTGTATTTAAAAAAATATTTATCCGCGTTTTCTGAGCAGTCTGCCATGGAGTGTATATGCTATACGTGAGTATATGCTACACATGTATATGATATACGTGAGCTAAAAACAAATGGCATACAGTTTGCGCATGTCCAAGGGTACCTCGCATTTAAAACATGTAGTACATTTTTCTTAATAATGTTCCGTCATTTAATTTAGTAAGCCATTATGTTCTCATGCAGTTTATGATAACGTATGATGTATATGAAATTGGTACATATAGCGATTGGGATAGAAAGATGTGAACGTATACGCAACAGAAGTTTCAAAGCGGTTAACCATTTGAAATTTCCGTGTGTTTAAACCATAGACATATATGAATAGACCGAGTAAGTGGACGTGATATGCGTTGACCTTAGAACTTATACTTACATATACTAATTTTTCAATAATAAAGAGCCGAAACTAGTTGGTAATAATAGTTATTATTATTATTGTTGAAGTAAATAAATTATAAAATAACGAAACAAAAATTACAAATTATTATTGTTTCTTTATTGTTTTTGTATGAAAATAATAATAAATATTTTTCAAACTGCCAATAACATGCATGCGCATACAGTAAGTCACGCCCAAAACAAGGATAGAGGGACCCGTTGTTATTCGTTCTCTTTTCATCGAACCCTACCGTCGACTTTATATAGTAGTCTCATTAGTAGAGTGGCTATTCTTATATGGTTTAAACAGTATGCCCCTTTGTTTATCACTCCATTCAGATGTATTTAGGTGGTATGCCGAATGGCATACCGTTTGGTTAGGTGCAAGGCTATCGAAACAAAATAATTTATAAAAGCCGACAACGGCTAAAGAAAAATGAACGACTTATTTTTTATGATTTAATACAGTATGCCTCTCCGTTTTAAAATCAATCGGGTGATTCGCCATGTACGCCAAATCACAAGCGGCATACTGATTCGAGAGGTTCATGGTTTCATGGATTTTCATTACGGAGAGAAAAAATCTAGACAAGGGGCTTGCCTTTTCATCAATAATTTCAGTTCTTTCCTCCGATTTTTTATTGTTCGCAATATGTTTTATTTTGATTTCGATTTAAACTGGAAACTACACAAAATTTCAGGAATATCTTAGCATACCAGTAAGCTGGAAACTACTATTTATTTAAAAAACTATTATTTTTCTCGACTTTTTGGCTATATCTTGGAAACTAAGGGACATATCGAAAAATACAAAGAGAGCTTTTTTATGTAGATTTGAATTTCCTGCATATCTTCCTTCCTTCCTTCTTCCTGCAAGCTCTTCAATTTTCTGGGTCACGCATAGATCCAAAGATATATGAAAATATAAAAATTCCCTCGTCACCGGTCAATCCATATTTGCGGCCACCGCTTATAAAAACGACTGAAAGTGTTGCATTTGCAAGCACAATGAGACTAATATATGAAGCCTTTACACTTATTAAAATGCTTTGCCGATAGATAACTCGAAACTGACCCATTTCCAATCAGCTCGCTCTCCAACATTACTGTTGTTAATTCGGAAGAGTCAATAAACGTACCAACCTTTTTAAAGAAAGCCATTTCTATGTGGAAGCCACCGAGGTGTATAAACAACCTTTTGAACTCCTCGTGCTTTGTATTTTGCAATGGCATTGCAATTTATGCAATCCCCAAATCATAAATGACTTGAACCACACCTATCAGCTGTTTGTAAAGCCCTACGCCTAGTTTCTAGAACAGCAGACATATGTGGGCGATTGGTTGATCGGTGTCAAATTAGCAATCCGGTGTTTCGTGCTGCTATCGGGTATAATTTGGTGGTAGATTTTGCTTTTAGGTTCCCCTTGGGTATCAGTTTTAGAAACTAATAACTAACTAACTGGTAATAAAATCGTTTTTAAACAATGCCGCGCGTATCTACAGTCCAAACCAACAGCCAACTATGTCTTGGAACCAGATCATGGAACCAGATATCATGTATGTATGTAGTATTGATTCATTTACCGTTTCGCGGCATGTAACCCAATCTAACCTAGATTAAAGCAACAGTCCTTGCCACTTTAGCTTATCTTGGATCGAGAGATCGAGAAATCAATCAGCGGTAGATAAATCAATACCATATACGCGCTGTCGCGTATTCGCTGTATTGATTTATCTACCGCTGATTAATCTAATCTATCCCGCGGTCTGAATTGCGCTCACAGTGCTTACGACGTACTAAGGTACGTACTAAGTACGTACGTACTAAGGTACGAAGTGCTAAGGTACGGTCTGATTTACTGAGCGCACAAACGGCTGTTCGCCATAAATACCAGTAATTCGGACCACGACAGGTTATGTCACGGATCACGGAGCATGTCGTCACTTCTGTCGTCATAATGTTTGCAGCACAAACGGTGAACGTTTAAATCGGACCGAACATGTGTATGCTTTGAACGCTGTGAGCGCAAGTCGGACGTAGCGGCCCTAGATGAAACCAAAATTTCTGCGCGCACATTTCAGTTAATAGTCATCCTTGTCTTGAAAGTATTAATGTTTTTCAACTACAGTATAATCTTGATAATCCGACACATATGGGAGCAGACAACTGCCGGATTATCAAAAAAAATCGGATTATCAGGATTAAAACAAAACAATAACAAATTTACATATTTTATGAGCAATTGTATTTCAGAAAGAATAAAACATGTATCATATGTACATTTGATCAAAAACGCACTCTTGCAACCTTTTCCGCACTAACACATCACCACTTGCGGTGGCGTATTCGTTTGCCCATTTCGTACAAACATTGAGTGCGTTAAACGCGTCACAGTTTGTTACAGTTCGCCGAGTTCAAACATTCAAGTCATCGTTAACTTCGTCGTCATTCGTGGAACAATGATAATGTCTGTAAGATGAGTCATCATCATTGTTAAGTCTGAGGATTTCTTCGTCGTTCAAAAGAAATGAAAATTTTGCTTTAAATAAAGCCAAGCTATATGTCATCGTTTGTTAGCGTAACATCCACTTCACATTTGTTGGAAAGTTCTTGTAAAAAATCCGAATACAATTGTAGAGTGGAGTTAGCTTGATCACAATCGTCAATCAAGTTTTCAGAGTTAAAAGCAGGGTGTGTTGGCCAGACCTTTTTCCAAGAACGCTGGGTGGTGTTGTTTTTTACTTTATTTCTTCTATGCGCGAGGTTTATATTCGGCTCGGGGCAGCTTAAAGAAAAGACACGTGTTTCCCCAGAGCGGATTACGGAACGTGCCGGATTATCAAGATTATACTGTACTGGTTTGCTTACATTCTCACTGTCAAAAAATTTGTAGTGTCGCTGTAGTCTGGGAGGGACCTCCCAGCAAAATCAACCAATTTGGGCATTAAAACCGACCCACATTGGAACTCTTACGCCTAACACATAAGAGATCATCCATACAATATCTGCAATTCTGTCCAACACATGATTCTATGCCACGTGCTACCAGGGTGTTCTGAACTGGGAGCCGCAGGACCAAGAACAAGGATTAGACCAAAATAGGGGGAAACATGACAGGATGCGCCGTGAAATTTTATAACGTGCTTTTTTTAATACGAGAGACTCGCACAACTAAAATATATAGTAAGCCATTTCATTTTATCGAACTTTGTGACTAATTTGAAATATAAACTGAAAGGCATAGTGATACATTTTTCGTTAATTTCGCCACAATTTGTAATCAATTTGAGTAAGTAAAACTCGCGCAACTTTTATGCATACTGGTAAAATATACCGAAAATTATTTTTCTATTTCACAATTTAACTTTCATTTCGAAATATGATAAACAGGCATAGGTGGGCATTAACGCGTCGTCAATTAACAAAGTTAACAAAATGTTTAACTGATTAACTTTTAAGTTAACTCAAAAAAATGTTAACGCTCTTGTTAACTTCCGTTAAATTGAACTTCTGTTAACTTTAGTTCGTTACAATGGTTGTTTGTTTGACATGCTGTCAGTTTTTGTTTGAATTACACGCCACGCGGGCACACGGGCCACACCGACGCGGCGCGCCGCTGTAGTTCAAAGAGCAAAAAACCAGAACCGAAAAAATAAAGCGACTCTGGTGATTATGGTTGATTATTTGCTCTGTGCGAGTGAATACGACAAGTTATTATAACCTGACTTTTTTAGCGTTTGCGTCATTTTAACCGACCATTTATATTTTATCATTCTTCGTTTATTTATCTTTTTCATTTGTGTTGATTGTTGGTGGAAATACTTGATGGTGTAACATTTACAAGTATACATCATGAACACTGCTACTTCTACTCAAAGTACGCAAAGCTCGGAAAGTGAAACTGAATCAAATCCTTGGCCTCACTTGAGTGATTACTTTCAAATCAAATCTTGGAGAACAGAAGTTGATTTATGAATGCAAACTGTGTTTGCCTAAAGTTTGTACAATAAAGTCTCACATGTCCAATCTTAATAATCTTAAACAACATGTGAAAAGGACGCATGCATCCAAATATGTGTTGTTTAAAGAAAAAGTAAAAGCAGCGTCAACCAGTGGGAAAAAGAAAACCGTTCTGAAGCCCTTTTCAAGTGCTGTGAATTTGAATTCTTTTGATGTTGTCAGCAGCCTTTCACTCGCAGTTTCCACTTATGTGGCTGCAAAAGTATGCTAGCAGAAAGTTATCAAAAGTCAAGAAACTTATGGAAGCAAAAGTTGAAGACCCTCTGAATAGAGAAAGGAAAGTAAATTGAAATGGACTATTAGCGGAAGCAGCAATAATGAAGAAGAAGATTTTCTCAGCTCTGTTACTCAGTCTGAAGTAGATAGGTCTAGAGGACGCCAAAAATCTCTCAAAAACAAAGCGAAGAATTTGGTGAGAACTTGGCTGACCTCAAATTCAAAAGAATCTTTTACGGGTGTTGCCTTTCTAGATGAACAAGTTTTAATAAATCTTTTTTTTTTATATTTTACTGCAATCCCATCACGCGCCACAGTAGCTTTTTTCTATAGGGAATGATATTTTCTGCCTTTCTAGGTGAACAAAACCGTTTTGGTTAATATGCGTTAAGAGGCATGAGCCATTCAGCGCCCTCCGTGCCACAATTGAAACTAACGAAAACTGACATAAAACCTCCAGTGGCGTGTACAAAACGCCACCATAGCTACAGATTTGAACAAAATGGATGGTTAGATTAGGTTATATTAGAAGCAGATCAATCAAGACCACATATCGCGCGGCAGCCCGACCTCGCGATCCGAAATAAGAAATGAATTTCAATAGCATAAACAATTTTATACACCCCCTTCAAATGTATTTTCCCTACGCCTTTGTGTTTTTCCCCCAATGCGCATGCGCATAATGCGTATAATAGGTTGCCTATACATTTCATGCCTCTTAGCGCAGATTAACCATTTTGGCTAACGATATATATGGGACATCATATATATATATATATATATATATATATATATAGGCAACACAATGTACGCATGTGCATTAGGACAAGGCTGAAAGGCGTAGGGAAAATAAATTTAAAAGGGGGTATATAAAAATTGTCTGAAATTGTTTAAAGCAGGGGCGGACCGTATGGTTGTGGGGCCCTGGGCTATTACTACTTGGGGGCCCTAATTAATCAACTAATTGTCATTTTGTCAAAAAAATGTTTTCGATAATGATACACGGTATAAAAAAAAAAGGAAAAAAAAAATTTATTTAACTTATGTCTTTTATAAATTATAAAACAACCTTTCTGCTTTTTTGTGCTGCAAATTCCTTTATTTGTTCATCACATGCTAAGTCCTTTGTTAAATCACAATTTATGGAAAGGACTGATAAATGATTTAGTCTATTGTTTGACATTGTTGTCCTATATTTGTTTTCTATATACGACATCCTGGAGAAAACACGCTCTGCTTCACAGCTAGTGATTGGCAATGATAAAAAAATCTTTAAGATGGTATAGCAACTTGGAAAAACATCAATAAGTTTCTTTTCATAAATTAGCATAAAAATGTCACTGCAAGAGGAGTAAGACTCTGGCTTAGACTGTAATAAGTAAGATTTTAACTGAATACACTCATGCACTAAATGTTCGTCTACGTCATCTGAATAATAATCAATAATATTACGGGCACTTTCCAGATCTATGTACTCCATGTTTTTGTCTTGCAAATCCATTAAAAATTTGAATCTGTTGCTATATGTCTGATAGACTTGGCTTCTTCTATTTAAGTCCATAATTAGCTTATCCAACCCAATGTTTAGCGTGTCTCTTTTAAATTTTTCTGCGCCGTATACAGAGACTGTATTTGTAGATTTATCTGGAAATTTTGAAGTAATACGTCTCTTGTTTATGTCACTGTATTCTGTTCCCACACTTGTACTTAACTTTTTAGCTTTCTCTTCGTATTGCTATAGTTTCTGATCTGATTGGTGCCGTATATTGCTGACAAACTCTTTTAATTACATAATTAACTTATTGCCTTCACAAATATCTAAACCAGGGCTCTGTAATTTTTTGCTAACTAAATTAAATCTCTCTAAAATATCTTCCCAAAAAATAATTAAAATTGCAGTATCGAGTTTCGCCAGTTTATTAAATAAATTTCCTGCTTCTTTTCGAAAACCAACTTTTTCATCCTCATTTTCACTAAATTTTTTTAATATTTTCATAATGTTATCATAATTATTTTTCAAAGCTCGGACAGCATCATAGTGACAAGACCATTTGGTCTGGCTTAAACTTTTTAACGTTAATTTAAATTTTGTTTCACGATTTAGCAGTTCCCACCTATGGGTCGAAGCAGAAAAGAAAACGTATATTTTTTGTACTATTCCAAAAAAGTTCATAATTTCGGTTGAAACCTTAACAGATTCTTCACCAACTAAGTTAAGGGAATGCGCAGCACACGGTACATAATCTGCGAATTTATTTTTTTGTTTTAGTCGTGCTTGTACCATTGTAGTGACCCGCATTGTAGTGATATTAGCAGCGTTGTCATAAGACTGCCCTCTACAATTATCCAGTAATAGTCCATTTGTTTCTAAAAAGTCTTGTAAAATATTAAATAAATGTAAGCCAGTATGACTACTAATTTTAATGAACGACACAAATCTTTCATAAACTTTTCCTCGAAAACAGTATCGTAATACAATAGCAAGTTGATCATTGTGAGACAGATCTGGGGTTGAATCCATCACAATTGAATAGTATTTTGTGTCGTCGTTATTTATTTGAGTTATAATTTTCTCAATTATCTGTTTGCCCATAATCTCAATTATTTCATCATATATTGTTTTTGATAAGTACGATATTATCGGTTTTGGTCGCAGTTCTGTTTGTTCAATATGTTCACAAATGAATGGGTCGAATTCTGCCAATAGCTCCAGAGCACCCATAAAGTTACCATTATATGGAGAACCAAATACTTCCTCGGAACCTCTAAATGCTAAGCCCCTTATACTCATAAATTTTACCACTGCAATAACCCGTTTTAGGACTTTGTGATAATATTCTGTTTCTTTCCTTAGTTGATCGTGAAACTGCTTGTCTAAAACAGACTTATTTTCTTTTCGTGTCAACCACACTAACATTGAACTCATATGTTCATTAGAATTTTCTTGATTTTCTAAACATGTTCCTATGTGTTTCCAATCAGAAAATCCGTTTGTGTATTGAGAAGGGGTTTTGGAAAAAAGGCAAACAAAAAACACTACCAACACTGGTTGAATAACATAACCACAATCTTTCCAGTAATTGGCCATTTTTCATTTTCTTAACGAAATACCTATTTGAAAATGATCTGTTTTGTTCTTTGTATTTTTTTACTGAAGATGGATATATATTTTTCGAATCTTTATTTTGAAACTCAGTCATTTCATGTGATAGAATGTCATGAATAAAGTCATTATTTAGCAAAACTGGCCACAAGCCAACGTCAACATATTTCTCAAACTCAAACTGAATATGTACTAAATTTCTTTCCACCTCGGTATTAATGTGCTCTTGCTGAACAACAATATCGCTCTCAGAGGGATCAGAGGGTTGCTGGTAGTCAAGATCTTGCACATTTTCATCACTGGTATTTTTTTCTTGGTATTGCGACTTTCCACCCCCTAAGTTCCCTTCCTTTTCGCTAAATAATGGATTTGTAGCTATTACATTCTCGTTTTTATGTGCTAATTTAAAAAAAGTTTCAATTTTTGCACATTTATTTTTTCTCTTTTCCTCGATCTAACTGTAATTTTCGTTTTTCAGCTCCACTTTTATATTTTCTAGCAGACATGTTAAATAAGATTTTGATATTTTTCTGAAAATAAACAAAGAACTTGATATTTTTTTGAAAATAAACAGTGCAAGAGAGATAATGGATGTAATATTGTCCCTCTCGTAACATTTTGATACTTTGTAATGTGTGCAGCAATTCGCAAATTTTCATTAAAAAATCGATTAGAGTTTATTTACTATTGATAAATAATATACACACAAAAACATCACGACTTTTGATTTCAACGTAAGATTTTCTTTGCCGTCCGTGATAAATTGGGTCCAGGATTGATTGGTAGCAATTTTTTTATTTATACTTACTAAAAGCAGGAAATCTTATGTAAGATAACTGACTTTGCTGATTACTTTGATTATAAGTAAAATAAGAGAAAGGTTCGGTCTTTATAATTTTTAACTTTTTTGTAAACTAAACACTAAACACAGTACACTACAAACAATAAACACTAATTGTTAGTCCGTTTTCACTTTGGCGGCGTGAACAAAAGTGATTTGGCGCGCACACGGTTTAATGATCGTAGGGTTGCCAACTTTATGATAGGAATTTTTTAAATTTTAGATATTTTTAAAATATATAATACTTTCCATTGTCTTCAATGGGCGTTGGGGGGCCCTTATATCCACGCAGCCCTGGGCTGCAGCCCAAAAAGCCCTTGTATAGATCCGGCCCTGGTTTAAAGTATTGAAATTTCTTCTTATTTAGGATCTAGAGGTCGCGCTGCCGCGCGATATGTGGTCTTGATTGATCTTCCAATATAACCTAATCTAACCATCCATTTTGATCAAATCTGTAGCTACGGTGGCGTTTTTTTTACACGCCACTGGTGGTTTTATGTCAATTTTCATTAGTTTCAATTTTATCCACATTTAGCCCCATATATCAGATCAACCCGGATTTTTTCTACAGAAAAAGATATTTTAAGAGCTAAACGCTCATCAGTGTCAGATGGCAATTTTCATATGCTTATGTTGAACAACGTGAACATAAAACAAATGAAAAATTATGAATAATACAATAAATAGCCTTTCTCTTCCATATTAGTTAGTCTTCCATAGTAGATGCATATATGCTCTGCTAGCCTTGCGAAACCAGGGCGGGTTGTTACTGTCGCTTGTAATAATTAAATCAATTAATCTATCTTGTTTTTGTTTTATTTACAAATGTATTCCATATCAAAACTAGCAATAGCAGTATACGTTTTGGAAGGTTAACTTTTAACGGTTATCTTTAACTTGCGTTAAATTTTCGAAATTTTAACGATCAACGAAGTTAACTTTTTGATTAACTGTGCCCCCCTATATAAACTGGTTCAAATCGCATGGCATTTTACATATCGACATTTTAGGAGACATGTTTTTTATTCAAATATTTAATAGATGTTTTTAATGCGAGGTGTTCTTGCACATGTGCAAACGGTATTTGTTTTTTAGCTCACGTATAGTATGGTATAGCATAAACATGTATACTACGACATGGTAGTCTGCCCAGAATCGCGGGTAATAGTATATTGTGCAACTAGGGCGGTAAGTTATCGATTGCCCACGAGAGCGAAACCTCACTTCGTTCGTGCACCCATTCGATCGAGAGGGCAATCGACAATACCGCACGAGTTGCAGATAATATTTTTTATTTCTCATGCGAGGGGACGTAACTGACAAATTTGGAATTTTTATTTTGAAATGAAAAAAAAATTCAGTCACTTTTTAATATTAAGGTTTTGAATGTGTTTATTATATTTATTCAATTGTTTTTTTTAAATGTAACTTTTTACGATTTTTATTGAATATTTGCGTGCGTTACCCCAGTTATGTGGTAATAATTGAATTGACAGCCACTTGTCGCACTAAAAAACGGGAGCCAAGATAGTACTTATCCCATATGAGTAATAAAAATATATTTTTTTAATACAGATACATCCTCCGAGTCGATCATATGGACTCACCCAAACCACCTTTTATATATGAAAAATCACGGAATTATTTATTAATATCTGATTTATTGTCGCCAGAATATCCAAACGTCAATATACTCCAAGAGCCATATTATAGGAAAACACGTCTGAAAGTCTAAAACTAACTCCCGGACTATTTTATACTTTTTATACAAATTTATATTGAATTATAATCGTAGGATGACTAATTCCTGATTTATAACTGTATAAGCATCATATTCTCCTTCCAACATTGGAATTCTTGAAACGTTTATTTCATATAAATATAATTTATTTGGAAACCCAATTTTGAATATGACAACTGACAACCCTACTTCTGTCTTAACATAATTGAGCCAGCTATGAGGTAATGAGAACACAAATTTATTTTAAAAATAATATATTGTCTTATATAAAAATCACATTAAAATTTCGTAATTAGACTGACCTTAAAAATGTATCGCTTTTTTTTTATTCCCAAGGAATGTATAAAATACACAAATTACACTATTTAAATAATATTATAAGACCGAAAAGTTAAAATTCTGCAATTGATGTTTAGCTAACGACAATAAACATAAGAAATAATTCCTGCCCAGTGGATTAACATAGAACGTCAGCAATGTTTCTTTATTACTATCACCATTTGGTGACGCACTGGGACTTAAATGCGGAGAAATACTTATATCAGAATGTTCTGGACTAGCGTCAGGTAATTGCAAAAGTCCCACAGTACTCCTAACGTAATCCGCTACTCTAGCTCTACACGCCGGGTCCATTTCAATAACTTCATCATCTTCAACTTTAGCCATAACTTTTGGAGTATCCAATTTCAAACATAATAATGTTGGATCGCTATTATTAATACCAGTTAGTTCTGACAAGCTTAAAACGCGTTGAGTCATATCTTCATCAATATCGACAACCACCAAAGCTTCAGAAGTTAGTACTAAAGCAACAGCTGTGTACTGACTAATATTAGTGATTGCTGTTGCTTCTATCATAAAAAGTATGTTACTTTGTGTTATTGTTTGTATAAATTTCCATTTATATTTTAAAGGAGCGTTTGGAGTAGAATAAATATGATTTAGTACTGGAATCATACGAGGTTCTGGTAAATTGTTCCAACCTGCACCTTGTAGAAGACCTAAAATATACAAATCCCTATAGAATTGAAACTTACAATTACTAAAATTCATACCTTGACCAGTCAAAGCCACCAATTCAGCAGCACCGCTTAAGGGTTTAGTTATAACACCAACAATGCCTTTGCCAACACCTGCTACAAGACTTCTCGGTGAAGCTCCTTCAACCATAACTGATTGAAGAGGATGATGTGCAATACCACCAACTGCTCCCAATAAACTTATACCTAAACCAGTCAATCCCTAAAACAAGGAAAAAGAAATAGTAAAAAAAGTTCTTCATATGCCTTGACTTATATGTTTTTGTAAGAATTAGAATAAAGTTGGGGCTATCTGTCTAGAATTAAGTTTGTACTACATAACTCACTAAATAGATATATAACTGTTTAGATAATTGGTTAATACTATTTTGTACCTGCATGAATCCTTGGGTAACTCCCTGTGGTCTTTGCCTTCTCGATTCTTCTGCTCTCCTCAAATGTTCTTCATCTAATGTTAATCTATCCAAATTTCTAGCAACACTTGAAGCTAATTTAGTAACAGATTGCAAAGTTCCGGCCGTGACGTGTTTCATAAGACTAGCCGAGCCGTAGGAGACGCCCCAGAGGAAAGCCCACGGTCCTTGCACTAACCCATAATATGGGAGGCTTATAAAATCTCTTAGACCTGTCCCCATTGCTCGAGCTAATCCCCCCGGACTTCCAAGGAGCTCCAAAGAACCGACGACCCAGCCTGCTCCGAAAATTGCACCAGATAAATAGTGCATAGTCAAGGAATGGCCAAGTCTGTGTATAAAAGGTGATTAGAAAATATATCACAAACAACAATCTGATTGAAATTATAAATGTTTAGCATAATTAATTGAATAATATTTGTTCTATTTTTTTTGTCCGCCAGCAGGTATTGACGATTTTTAAGTTATGATTGTAAAGGTCGGTCCAAACGTTCCGTTTTGCACAACCTTTTGTTTGCGCAGTCTTAGGACGGCATAAAAACGTTGCAATTTTTAAAGCGTCTACATGGTGCAGAGATATCTGTATATTTCGCACAGTTTTAGTGACATCTTCATGGACGAGGTACTACTCTGGTCAATTTTGGCATGCTGTCTTGTTAAGAAAAATAAAAGATTGTAACGTCTCAGATGTACCTGGCGTTCAAAGTGGTCGCGGAAGTAGCTTCTAAAAAGGCAGCACTTTTCCCATATTAGATTACTGCGTTAATTATGTCATGAACTTAATGATTGGCGGAACTACTTGAGAATGACACGTATACTTATTTATTGGAATTCGTGACATCGCATATCATCAAAGAAAATAGTTGTATGAGAACAGCAATATCACCACATATTGGGAAAGGCTAACAGCTACTTTCAGATTTTTGGCAACTAGCAGAAGTTGCAAACACCTAGAATTCACAACAATTATATTGAAACAATCGTTAAGTTAAATCATTCCAGAAACATATAGCTATCATGTAGCTATCTTCAAGGTGCTATTGTAAATACTGCTTAATATGTATTGGTCAATATACTTTTCAATAATGCTATTGTCTATAAAAGATTTATATTTATATGAACCTTAAAAGTAACATCAGTGTTTCACAAAACTTGGGCAAAGCATAATGAAAATGCATGCTAGTACTTCAGATTGGTTGAAATGTTGGCAAGTAGTTTGCAGTGGAAGATGGGGGCAAGGATTTGATGGGCGTGTATCTGTTGATCTTGTTCACCTTGCCGTGGGATGATGCGTAAAACTGCCGGAATTTGCCCAATTTGCCCCATTTGTATCAATCTCCTGAGTGTGTGTAAGCGGTTCTTGGACGTAGTTATGTGGTATAGGCTGCGACTGATGCGATAAGGAGTGGTAATGTCCAACTTGTCAAGAAAGAGTATGTGACATTGTTGGGACATATTCTGTTGAAGCCAATTCCGTCCATTCGCTAAACCACAATCATCTTGTCACTGGCTAGTCATATCAACTATTTGAAAATTTCTGGTTAGCGTACCGTACCTATCTCCGCTTCGAATAAAACGTCGGAAATTAGTTTCTGAGTGATTGCGTTTTGTGAACTAGGGTCGTCTCTGAGTTTATTAGCCACATGTTTTCCAAACACCTAAAAAACATCAACTGCCTGTAGCTACTCCAGTTTCTTTCCTATGTTCATAACGTCAGTTGTGCCATCATCATTCTCCTCCCTTTGGAACTCCCCCTGGAACTCCCTTTCTCTTACGAGTTGAAGAGTGTGATCTTGAAGTATTACGGCACATCTTCTAATGCTAGAAGAGGAAGTTGATGCCTCGGAAAGAGGAGTAGCAAGCGCTTCACTGGGTCCATCGTAATAAATTCTGTGAGAAACTCCCGAGAATATAGGTCAGCCATTGTTGCTCAAAGTAACAAACACTTACAAAGAAACTGAGAAACAAAATGAATCGGAAAACGGAGCTACCGTCTACATGCACCAACTTGTCCGCACAGTTCAAGGATATCTATGCTCTCTAGCTCGGTTTCAAAACTGCGCACTTTGTCTATCTACACGCAGCGTTTTATCTGCAACGTGTTGAACTGTACAGACAAAAGGTTAGGTTAGGTGCACAACGTAGCGTCTGGACCGGCCTTAAAGGCTTTAGGCTTGACGTACATTTGTTACATATCTAATGCAACCTAATTTTTATAAATTACATTTGACAAATACGTCCCATTTTGTCTTTCCCATTCTTATAGCCGCTTTTGAAATGATTACATGACAATGTACAAAATATCGCGAGCTTCTTCTTCTTCTACTTAAAGTTCCTTATCCGATCTGGACGTTGGTAACCATTTTGGAAATCATCACTTACTGCTACTCGGAAAAGCTCGGTTGTGGTCATGGCAAACCATGTTCTTAAATTCTTCAACCATGATATCCTTCTTCTTCCGCTCTGTTTCCCGCTACTTTCGCTTGCAGTAGATGGAATCTCAACATCCGTCAATATAACCACATATAATCTTGTACGTTTCGCCCAAGAAATTTAGTGTATCTCGTTCTTTTTAAAGGCACATTATTAAGTCTTAATAATATATCCTCTATATACTTAGCTCTGTGTGGTTGGAATACGAGAAATTCAGTTTTCTCCAAGTTGAGGAATAGTCTATTAGCTGAGAACCATGAGCTTAAAGATATCAGGAGGTTAGTTGCCTCTTTCTGGCTAGCTATCAAGTTGCATTCGGATATAAGAAAGCTAAGAGTCATCTGCATACAGGGTGCAGAAATTGCCATGGATGTATGGAACTAGATCTGCTAAGTAGAGTAGAAACAGGGTCGGCGACAGCACACTTCCATGAGGAGCACCTGTTTTCAAAGGTAATTTAGGTGAGATGCTAGATTTAAGGTTTGAAGATATCTTTACATATAGGGTTCTGTCTTTCAAGAAAGACTGTAGCCAGTTTCCAGCCTTTCCCCTTATACCATGTCTCTAGATCTTAGAATTAATAGAGCATGATTTACACAATCAAAGGCCTTGCTCAGATCACAGAAAATGCCTATTGGGAATTTGCTCTTGTCGATTTCTGCAAATATTTTATTATATAGCTCAAGAATGGCTGTGTTTTTGGATTTGCCTATTTGGAAGCCATGCTGTTCTCGCGGAATAATTCTATGTTTTACCAAAAAGGGTAGAAAGAAGTCGTTGCAGGAAACAGTAATCTAATATTTTAAAAAAGACGGATAATAGCGTAATTGGTCTAAAATTATTTATTGTATCCCTTTTTGTGGATAGCTATTATAGAAGCTACTTTCAGTATTTGTGGGAACTCTTCAGAATCGAAGGAACAGTTTACAATGTTTTCTAGAGGTTTACCCAAATATTGCAAGTTGTCTTTGATTAGGCGACAGGACAGTCCATCAGGTCCATACGACTTTCTATTTTTTATTTTTTTGGCGATCAAATTTAATAGCTTAGATTCATAGGTCTCCGCGCACCAATGCGTCAGTGCGTATAAAAATATGTTCTGCGTCACCAATGCGTTAAATGGATTGCGTATTTAGTTAATTTTCTTAATTTTTTATTTCATAAGGAAATCTTTATGTTATTTCGATCAAATATTAGTTGTATCTATTTGTGTCTTTGGATTATGTTATTGTTCCAATTGTATTTTATAATGTATTTTTATCGTGAACTTAATTAATGTGAATATAATTATTTTACTATTACACTTATACACTAACTTATATTAAGATCTAACTATTTCTAGATCTAATATAAACTAATATATTAACTATTTCTAGATCTATTTCGATACTTTTAACATTCAGTTGTTCAATTGACTGCTTTTTGGGCAATTGACTACCAAAAAATATAGGGCGAACGTGATTTAAGTATAATATACTTAAATCATATTATCTACAACATATTATGTAGATTATGTAGATTATAGTATAGTATTATTAAGTAGATTATTAACATATTATGTAGATTATAAAGAAAAATTAGACGAAATATAATATATACAGGATGTTACGGGACTTGAGTATGTCACATGTCGGTTATAAACAAGCAAAATTTAGACATAATATATACCCTGTATATATTATGTATATAGAGCGTACGTGATGAAATGCATAACGAATATAAACAAAGAAAATTCAGTATAAACAGATTGGTGCAAACACATACTTTTTAACCTTAGGACCTAACTGTATGCAACAGATATGCTTAATAATGTATGGCCATAATTTTTTTTTTAGCTCAAATAAGGTAAACAAACAACGAACACCATTAAAAAAACAAACACATTATTAATTAGGATGGTTGCGACCGTTACTACGTGGTAATCCATACACTGAATTGATAAATTCACTATGTTAAACTTAACTTAACTACTTAAACTACTACTTAAATTTAACCACACTTATTATATAATGGTATATTTTGTAACTAGGGCGAAAAGTTGTCAATTTTTGGCGAGAACAAAATTGTGCACATTCGCTCGAGAGGGATATTTACAATTTCGCCCATGTTACAAACAATATTTTTTATTACTCATGCTAGGGGATATATCTTACAAGTTTGGGATCCAGGGGTCATAAAAAAAAAACTGGAATCAAAAATGAAGAATTTGCTTTTTCAGTTGTCTCCAATGGGTTGGATTCGTCATAAGAACTCTCCTCAGTCTTCGATATCACTATAGAATTTAGACTCATTTCTTAACGTTTTTTTTTTAATTTTTATTATTTTGTAATGAAAAAAAAAATTTTGCATTTCACGTCACTGTTTTTAATATCGCGGTCTTGATTGTGTTCATTTTATTTTTATTTATTTGTTTATTTTAATGTAACCTAGAGATATTGAATATTGTGTGTGTGCGTTACCTACGTCAAGAAGTACTTTTCGCGCGCATGAGAAATAAAAAAATATTTTCTAGTTTCGACGGGTTAAGATCATTTTCAAGTTCAAGTTCATTTCTTTTCCCGTTGATACTCGAGTCGTGTTAACTATGACTAATAAGTTATATAATATTTTTACATATTAAGTGTGGTTAAAACATAGTGAATTTATCAATTCAGTGTAAACAAATATTGTATTTTGAAAAAATTGTTGTACTCAAACCTGTAATAAGGGAGAAACATATACAGTGTTTTTAAAAGTGTCAATGAGTCATCAAATTTTAATTCCTAAATACAAATATACCGCTTCATACTAATACTAGACTTTACTAATATCTGCGCGTAGATGCGGATTCATAATCTGTAGTTTTATGGTGTCAAAACCTTTAGCATAGCATTTTTATGATGGTATTTTATTCAGTGACATCACCAAAACTCCTTTGAATACACCCTGTAAACGCGAATCCCAGAAAAACTTTCACTTTACCTACGTTAACGATTAAAAAACGTCTACTGTCGATCCAGGGGTAGCGACAAAATTTTACACAAAATGGGGGGTCGCCAATGAAAAAAGTTTGGGCACCACTGGTCTATAGCATACTCATGCTCTGATCTATTGGCATAGAACAGTTATTCAATATAGCTTTTCCATTTATCTTTTTTATTATTTTTATGTTATTTGTATTGAGGGTTATTTTTCCTGCGTCATCTGCTAGTTTGTTTGTTGTACGTAGTCTATTTTTATCTATCATTTCTCTAATTTTTCAGTGTACGTTAAAGCTATCGAATTTGGACTGTAGGTTTTCGATTTCAGTGCAGTTTCCTTTAAGTTCTGATTCTTCGGCTTCTCTAATTTTTACTTCAATCTTTTTCCTTATGTTATTATATTCGCTCATGTTGTTTTGATTCTTAAGGGGGGAAACCACATTAGGATGTTTAAAAAAAAAATATTGCATAAATCGTTAGCTTAACTATCCAAGAATACGCTGTCATAATTTCAAATCGAAATTCCCATTCGTTTAGATTTTATGAGCATAGAACCGAGTGCACATCGGATACAGGCTACAGGCTCGAGCGGAGTTTATCTCGAAATCACTTTTTTCACATTTGCGTGGAATCTAACTCAAAAAGTGTGGAACCGATCATTATGAAAATTGATAGTATGATTATAAAATTTCGAATTATGTGAACCAACTTGTACGATGATATCATGATTTTAAGGGTATTTTTCCTTGCATAATTAGTGAAAAAAAACAGCACCGAGGGTTCTGTACAAACTTGTAAGTAAGGTATCTTTTTTTTGTGGAGGACGTAGCAAGCACATTCAGTTAACTTGACAAGTGGCCCTCATAAAATCACGACCATCTTAGTACCGCTGCAAGCATAACCTCAATATGTCGCTGTAGTACGATGGAATTCTACCCTATATTTTATTACCATACATCCCCCATTCACTATGAGTGTTTAGGGGTTCTGGAACTTCACTATTTGTTTTTACTGCTTAATGTTGCCTGTTTACCTATATACCCTGTATAAAGGTATACAGGGTAATTTTTTTAAATAACGCGAATATTTTTAAACTTATAAAAAGAAAACTTTATTTTAATATCACACTTATACACTAACTTATATTAAGATCTAACTATTTCTAGATCTAATATAAACTAATATATTAACTATTTCTAGATCTATTTCGATACTCTTAACATTCAGTTGTTCAATTGACTGCTTTTTGGGCAATTGACTACCAAAAAATATAGGGCGAACTTGATTTAAGTATAATATACTTAAATCATATTATCTACAACATATTATGTAGATTATAGTATAGTATTATTATGTAGATTATTAACATATTATGTAGATTATAAAGAAAAATTAGACGAAATATAATATATACAGGACTATATACTATTACGGGACTTGAGTATGTCGCATGTCGGTTATAAACAAGCAAAATTTAGACATAATATATACCCTGTATATATTATGTATATAGAGCGTACGTGATGAAATGCATAACGAATATAAACAAAGAAAATTCAGTATAAACAGATTGGTGCAAACACATACTTTTTAACCTTAGGACCTAACTGTATGCAACCCATATGCTTCTGGAGCCTGACAATACCACTACGACAACATTAGTGTATTTTCATAAGTTTCTAATAGTAAATTCGCATTTTTCTTGTAATTAAACTACATATTTACGGTTTTCAGATTTTTTCCCTTTACATACGCTGTAAGACACCGCTTCTTGCCAAATTTCATGATACTAGGTCAACGGGAAGTACCCTATAGGTTTTGATTCCCTTTTGAAATCGCAAAATTTGCGACATAAACGGTCATATCTTTTGATCGCGTTGACTTACAAGTTTGATTTTTTCACAGCTGAAAGAGCCCGCAGACCCGAGTATTTGATACAAATTTCAACTTTACCTCTACGCGTTCCTGAGAAAAATGGTCTTGACAGACAGACAGACGGACAGACAGACAGACAGACAGACAGGCAGACAGACGGACAACAAAGTGACCCTATAAGGGTTCCGTTTTCGGTACGGAACCCTAAAAATCGTAAAAATCGAAGAAAACACCTGCAAAATGTTTAATTTTCATTTTTTTTGCCTGCATTGAGGTTCATATTCTTTCAGAAAATAAGTTATTAATGTAAAATCAAAACCTTTTTGATTTCACATGAAAATCGGAGTGGCTACACTGCACGCAATTGGAAAACTCCTCACTCCTCGACCAGTCAGCATTTTCGTATTTCAACTTGTATACCTTCAGCTGTTCAGACGTTTTGTTTACAATAAATTGTGGTGGGGATGGTGGTGGGGGTTGTGGAGTGAAGGATTTAGAACGAACCATCTTTCCCTTCTAAGAACCGAATCCATACTGCCATAACATCACTGACGAAGGACATACTTGCCCGAGAACGGCATAGGCCGCACTACGGCTAAACCGCCGCGGTTTTTAATTGCATGATTTTGTGAGTCAAATAGCTAATACAAGCAGCCTCACTTGCGGGTTTTTCCCGCAACTGATTTTAATATCGTACTGTGTGCTTCTCGAGCGGTTTCGCGATTATACCGCGGTTACCGCTAGCGGGAAAAAACCGTAGTGCGATATTGTTCTTTAGCCGTAGTGCGATAGTGATATTGTTCGTATTGCTGATGGAAGACATATTGAACAACTGTAATCTAAACTTCGTGAGGTTCGTAAATATGTATATAAAGTTTCATATTCGTATGTCTTAAAGTTTAATAAATATATGCATGCGAAATACGTATATTCTTTTGGAAACACCCTGTACTATAATCCCTACTCCATGTTATTTTTTCCTGGGTTTTCCTGGGATATACAATCTGATATACACTCGAGCCGTGTGACTTGTTGTCCCATCTTGCAGAAATCACCTCATCAGATTATTGATTAGAAATCAACTCATTGATGTCCCTCCTAACCTCCGCAATTCTGCTGGTAAAAAAATTTCAAGCATTATCAAACACCGTTGCGAATTAACGGTAGCAGTCTGATTCTTTTTTTCTTGAGAAATAATATCCAAGTATCCCGAAAACAGGTACGCCACATCACACAGTGACTTTCTTGGAGTGCAAGGGTCGCTCTTGAATTTGGTGGGGTTACTCTGACGATCAGTACCGCATGTTTTGTTTATTAAAATAATCTGCTAAATGAAATTGTGCTTCATCGGGTATGATCAGATTAGGTAAAACATTCTCATTATCGCAAATATGAGCAAGAAAGTCTGCGCAAAACTGGCTACGTATTGCAAAACCTTGTTGTTGAAGCTTGCACTAGAAGCTTGCTGTTGCTTGCACTATATTTGAATTTTACCTCGCCGAGTAATGTTACATTCTCTCTCTTGTCTCTGATTCTTGTCTCTGATTCTCTCAGTCGGTTTCGTTCCACTAGGCGCTAACAACGCTCAAAATATTCCTTTAGCCGCTCCACATGATGACCACGACCGTTGTGGTCGCGGCGAAAACGTCTAACTTACTTTCGCTCACATCTAGCTCACAACGACCCGTGCAATTTTCAAAAATTTTAAACATTTTTAATTCTTCATCCAAATAAGGATTAATTACATTCTCATACTCAATAAACCATGAGGCTGACAGGTGTAATAACCGAAGAACAGAAGAGCGCGAAATACAAAGACTATATCGATGAGACACGATGAACACTTCAGGGAAACATGCAAAGGGATTGAAAGACTGGCAAAAACGAACGAAACACGCGATCTATTCCAAAGAATTAAAGATGTCACGAGAGAGTTCAAACCAAGAACGTGGAAAATAGAAAACAAGGATGGGAAAGTCATAACCAACATCGACGACGTAGTAGAGCTGTGGCGACAGTACTGTGAAGACCTCTACCAGGATGAAGGTCATCGTCATGGAACAGTTCGTCTCCCACCCATCACACAAGTAGAACAGGAATCTGACATCTTAAGTTGAAGTTGAGCAAGTTAACATGCTCACGAACAACAAAAGTACAGGTGAAGATGATATCGGTGGAGAAATGCTAAAACAGCTGTACCCAAAAGGCATTCCTTTTGTGGGCATTCCTCTTGTGTGCCCACCTCTTGTGGGCAAGCTGTTACAAGGTATGGCACTCAGGGCAATGTCCAACTGACTCCAACTGTCCTTACTGACAGAATACCTATCTTCATTCCACTGCACAAAAAAGGATTAAGCCAGAAATGCAGTTATTGCAGAATTATCACATTAATCTCCCACCCAAGCAAGGTGATGCTCAGAATTCTCCTACAACGACTCAGAAGCTTCTTAGACCTACAAATTCCACAGGAAAAAGAAAGCAGATCATGAATGTACGGCAAATTATTGAAAAAGCCAGAGAATTTGCAAAGGCCACATATTTATGCTTCCTCGACTACAGCAAAGCGTTTGACTGTGTAAACTGGCACACATTATGGAATGCCCTCTTAGACATGGGAACCCCTCCCCACCTTGTCGTTCTGCTAAAAACTTTAAATGACAACAGCAAAGGAATGATTAAAATTGAGGGAAGAAACTCAAGACCCTTTAGGATAGGACGAAGAGTTACTATTTCAACATATGCGGTGAGTTTATACTAAGAAGAGCTCTGGAAAACTGGGAAGGCGGAATAGTCATTGGCGGTAAGAAAATAAACAACTTACGGTATGCCGACGATACCACAATCACCGCACAAAACAAAGAAGAAATGACCGAACTTCTGGGAAGAGTCGAAGGAGAAAGCTCAAAATTCGGACCTAAGCTAACTAGCCAAAAATAAAACTGATGGTAGTAGATGTGATAATCTCGAAAAACTAGTCATCCAAGGAAAAATTGAAGGCACGCGACCTCGGGGATGTTCTCCAAAATGCTGGACCGACCAGGTGCAAGAGATCACCGGGACACCACTACAAGAAAACATAAGAACGGCGGCAGACAAGGGTAAATGGAAAAAGATCGCTTACTCCGCTTTTACATAATAAAGCGCTATGACATAATAAGCTAACTATGGGATTACGATACTTCATCCTTGAAGCAAACGACTAGGGAGAGAGAATCAATAATACGAGTAGTCTATATAAGCTTGAGTTTTCGCTTTTACGATCGCGATTTTGTAAAATTACATTCCACTCTTCATCTGAACTAGATGAAGTAGTTTCTTTATTGAGAAGCACCAACGAATATCCAACTGCCGCGATAAAGGACATTTTGATTATATTCAAATGTAAATTATTGAAATATTTCACTAAAATGTAATATAAAAAAATAAATTGTATATTTTTATAACATAAACTAAGTTATCGAATAGTTGTTGAAGTTTATTATTAAGGCTTACGAATTATATAGTAACTTCTTTAGGTTTCTGATTTATTTTCAAACTCGCCATTTGTAATGTTTACATCGACGATTAAAACGCTTCGTAATATTTTCCACTTGAGTTTGATTCTAACGCTCGCAACCAAGTGGAACAGGAAAAAAACCCAGGTTGTCTGGGGAGTGCTTAGTGGAACGCATCCGAAATTTCCGCTGAACTTCAATTATAGATTCAGATCGAATAAACGCCGCTACACAAAAATGCGCTGCTTCACCGGGCAAGAATGTATGGTTATTAAAAGTAGGCGTCCACTGTTCCGCATCGTACGGATCGCACGAATCTACCCTTCGGCAATGCCGATGCTCCGATGCGTGCCGATGACGTCATACGGAATATAGTATTTGCTAGTAGTTGTGTCGGCAAATCCGATCGCTGCCGATACTTTGGACGCGCTGTAAAAAATAATCCGTTTGAAGCGATGCGTCCGATACGTACGATGCGGAAATGTGGACGCCTACCTTTAAACTGCATTATACATACAACAAGTTCCGCAGCACACTATCGCCTGCCCAATGTTACTAATGACGTCACAACCCTTAAAAAATCGTCAGTACCTGTTGGCGGACCGTGTACAAAACTATAGAAGATTATACAATAATCATATAATTTGAGAAAGGCTGGACAATACGCTTAAGCTAGACATCCTTCCGTTTCTATCCAAATTAGTTAAGAACTAAAGCTATAGTTAACAATATACTGGCTAATCAGGGCATTTCCAGGTATACATTAACAGCCACTGATGCTACTACTTCTTGTTGCTTGATGATAAACAGAACATGTACTGTATCATTAATCAACAATTCTTTTAGATTAGAATAGATCAAATTTAAAAGATATTCAATGTGATCCTTAACTTACCTATAATTAGTCGTAAAAATTCTCTTTCTATCAAATTTACCAAACTGTAGCGGTGATTGGTCGAGTGCAATGTAGATTTTAATAGAAGAATGTACTGAAATTAATACTGAAATCGGTTCCACAATAAACGTGCGCAGAATTAGAGGCTTGGATAACAACTGTGATCCCCAAGTTAGATGTTCAGGAATCGCCACATAGAGCGAATTCAATTTTCCACTTAATTTTGTTTTAGTTTTCGGCCAAATGATTACATTACTAGGTTGCACCGCAGAAACGTATTCCAGAACTTTCATTATGTAGACATCTTCAATGAAGATCGAGAATGGTTCTACGTTGATTTTAATATCCCTAACACCTAGAAGAATGAAAACTATTAAATACTGTTTACTGCGTAATAGGACCATCGCATTGTGCCTGTATTACATTTAGCATGGTGAAGGTCATTTTCAAGTGTTTTTTTTTGTGTGTGGGGGTCGTTCGGCTGCTAAGCCTTTCTGCCCTGCGACCAACTTGATCTATTGTGCTTGACCCTACTGTGGTTTACAAATTGATGATTGATGTACTTATACTAAGGGTTTTTGGCGGTGGGAGGTGCCTTTCTGCTATTAGGGAATTACCTGGAGACGATTGTGCAAGATTAAAAAGTTGAAAAAACATTAAGTCCGTTCGCTCGTTAAGGAGTTTAATGGACGGGTTACGGCTCTATTTGAAAATTTCTAATGACTTCAAAAGATTAAGTTTCGCGCCTTTGTTGCAATTATGCAAGATTTTGAGATTGTCAATTTCCGCGAATTTATAATTACATTTATTCAAACCATTGAAGACAGTGGTTTGAAAAAGTGTCTGAAAAAAAGTGTCTTTTAAGACGAAAAGCGCGAGAATGTGAAAACCGAGTTGAAAAACTTCGTCTTGTCTGACCTACGTACACGCTATTGCACTCAGGACAATGAATGTCATATACGCCGATTTTTTTGACGCGGTCGATTTTGTCTTTAAAACAATATGTGGGACAACTTTGAGGAGGGTATAAATGCTACTTGAACATTTTGCTTTCGAGGGAAGTATGCGATTTGTTCCCTTGTATTGCCAAAATATGTCAGGGAGATGAACGTTTTGTCTGAATTTTGGGTTTTCGGATATAAACTAATCTAATAATTCTCTGTAGCATTTAATATTTAACTCTTTCTCTTTCTGATTCTTTTTTTCCGGGATAAGGGGGATTGAAAAAGCTGTATGTATCCATCGAACAATTGCTAATATAAAATACCATCATTTTATTTAATTGCTACAGAGAATAGTTTAACCCAGTCGTCGGCTCCAGAGCCGCATGTGGCTCTTCGACTCCTTAAGTGCGGCTCTGGCACAAATATCCACGGAAGACGCCATAATATTTTCATTTAAAAAAAAAACTTCTTTTGATAAATTAAAATTCTTCTAAAAAAATGTATATTTTGTTTAAGTTAAAAGATAGATAGGTAATTAAAATTTTATATTGTTGTAAAAATACGTAACGAACATCGAGTTTAATTTTATTAGTTTTCGTAAACTAATCACAAACACTTTTGTCAACACAAACCAAGTACAAGCTACCGGCTGAAATTATTCGTATATTTTCGGCGTACTCCGGTGTGATACAAAGGTACCACAAGCATGCGCGCGCATACTTTTTCTAAAGTAGTGGGGGAACAAATTGGCATCACAGACCAGCATTTGCAGTGTGAACGTGAACAGTTTTGTCTTATTTACCGTGTCTGCCGTTGTCCTGTCTTATTAAAAAGTTGTTGTATTTTTCAATCTAGCTGCACATCTTACAGGTATTTTTATACGATTTTATTACACCTGCTAGTAATCGATTTTTCGATAACTTCTACTTGTCCAAATGTTGGAAGTTTTCTTCCATTTTTGGTCATATTAAAAGTTTTAATATTCTGATGATGGAAAACATTATTTTTTTTCTTTTTAGTGCAATTACATATCTTCTTCTTCTTTCGAATAAGCCTACTATGGACCACGCTTTTTCAACTGTTGGGCTATGACCTTGGCCCAGTATTGCCGCATCTTCTGCCGGTGTAGCTACTTTCTCTCTTCTGTCCAGGGGGTACCTTTCCTTTGCTGTTTTTCCTGAAATCCACGGACTTCCTTCAGGGTGCGTCTCACAGACTGTCTGTTTTTGAGATCTGTTATTCCCAGTTCTTTAATATCCTTCTCAGTCTCTGTCAACCAAGCAGTACGAAGCTTCTTGTTTTGCCAGAAGGTGAACAGACGGTTGGTTAGTCGGTTTGGAGACAATCTTGCAATGTGGCCATAGAAAGCTACCCTTATTTTCCGTGCACAGTCAGAAAGCATCTCAATTTGTTCATAGAGCTCAGAGTTATGCCGCCTACGGAATTCCCCATCTTCCTGTACCGGGCCTAGGATCTTCCTGAGGATTCTCCTCTCTCTGATTTCCAATTTCTCTATTAGATCCCTTCGGTTCAAGGAAAGACACTCCACGGCATACAGGGCTTCTGGTCATAAGACTGATGTGTAGTGCTTAAGTTTCAGGTTGCGTGACAGGCATTTCTTATTGTAAGTGTTCTTAGTCAGCCGATAGGCTAGTTCTAACTTGCTGACTCTCTTGGATAATGATTCTCTTTCTGATAAGTTGGGTTCAATCCATTCGCCGAGATACTTAAACTTCTCAGTCCTCTTGATGTTTCCCTGTTCTAGTAACATCTCTTTGTTTGCTTCTCTGATGTTGGTGAAGAATTCTGTTTTTTTTCAGTGACACTTGAAGACCCACTTTGGCATCCTGTTTTCTGAGGCAGTTTACCTGCATTGTTGCCATCTCAAGAGAATCAGCAAACAGTGCCATGTCATCTGCAAAGGCCAGGCAATCTACAACCAGTCCATCGTTCTTACTTCCCAGGTAGATACCATTCTGAGCACCCAATTGTTCAGTTCCTTGCGCCATTCTCTCATAACCTTTTCAAGGACACAGTTGAAGAGAAGTGGGGAAAGTCCATCTCCTTGTCTCACTCCAGTTTTTATTTCGAAGCTTTCTGAAATCTCGCCTCTAAATTTAACCTTGGAATGGGTGTTGGTCAAAGTTTCTAGGATTAGTCTGCAGGTTTTGTTGTCTAGTGCTAGTTCCTGGAGTACTTTGTTAAGCATTTCTCTACCAATGGAATCGTAGGCCTTCCTAAAATCAACAAAGGTGACGACCACCTTGCGGTTTCTCATCTTGGAGTATGCAAGTACAGTTTTAAGATTGAGGATCTGTTCAACACAGGATCGGGTCTTCCTGAAGCCCCCCTGGTATTCTCCCAGTTGACTATCCAACTGATTTTCTGCCCTTGTTTGTAACGCCTTCGACAGAATCTTGTATGTTACCGGGACGAGAGAAATTCCACAGTAGTTGTTTAGATCAGTAAAATCTCCCTTTTTGTGAAGCGGATGGTTCAGAGCAGATTTCCAATCGGGTGGTAATTTCTCTGTTTCCCAGATGTCCTGGATGATCTCGGTTAGCTTGTGCACGGCATTGTTTCCAGAACCTTTCCGCAGTTCAGCAATGATAGAGTCCTCTCCAGCTGATTCAAGAGGTTCCAAGAGATTGCTAAGAGAGGGAAACCGTACACGGACGGAGAATACATAAAAAATTGTTTTATTAATGCATCCGAAGAGCTATTTCGGGATTTTAAGAACAAAGCAGATATTCTGAAAAGAATTAAAGAGTTACCATTGTCTGCCAAAACCATTAAAGATAGAACAATTCAAATGTGTTCGAATATAACTACCGACAGCATATCGAAGATCTGAAATTGGTTTTTATCAATAGCTGTTGTAACGAGTCTTGTGACATAAATGATACAGCGCAAGTTTCACTTTTTGTAAGATTTATGTCTCATTCAGGCCCTAAAGAAGAACTTTTAGGATTATTGCCACTCAAAGGTCAGACACGTGGAGAAGATAAACATCATATTCCCCTCGATAAAATTGTGTCGATTTCAACAGATGGGGCCCAAAGTATGACCAGCGTAAGAAAAGGGTTTGTTGCTATTTTGAAAGAAAAAAATAAGTCCCATCATTGTATCATTCACCAAGAAGCGCTTTGTGCGCAAACATTTCCGGATGAAATTTGTAAAATTATGGAATTAGTGATTACCATTATCAACTCCATTTTAACTAAAGCTCTTAATCGTCGCCAATTCAAAGAATTTTTAATTAAAATGGAGAGTGAGTATGCTGATCTTCTGCTTCATAACAAGGTACGTTGGTTATCAAGAGGGAATGTTTTAAAACGTTTCGCGTCTCTTTTTCCGGAAATTAAAGCATGTCTCCTTGAGAAGGGCGTTCACTATCCAGAACTAACAGACGATCAGTGGATCCAAAACTTTTATTTCATGGTAAACGTTACGTCTCATCTAAATCAGCTTAATCGTAAACTACAAGGGAAAGGAAACTTTTTCGATGTTAGAAGAAGTAATAACATTCGAAAACAAATTATCCATTTTTGCTTAGGATTTTGAAAGAGAAACATTGTTTCATTTTCCGAGCCTGCTGAAACATCGCCAAGAAAATAATTCCTCTACTGATAATGAACAACATTTTAAAACAATAATTTTAAATTTGAGGGAAGCCTTTCTCAGCAGGTTTCAGGAATTTAAAAACAGCAGAGCAACTTTGTTAACGACCTTCCATCTGACTCTATTCTGAGCGAGGCGTTTCACCTCGTTCCACGTTTTCCCTGCGATCTTTAATTCTGCGTCTATGGTCCTCCTCCACGTGTTAGCTGGACGACCCCTTCTACGAGAACCCTGCGGGTTCCATTGTAAGGCTTGCCTAGTGATGTTTCCTTCGTCTCTCCTCAATACATGGCCCAACTATTTCCACTTGCGGTGTTTTATTTCTTTTTGTATCTCTTGTTGGTTTGTCAGGTGCCATAAGTCTAAATTGCGTATTGTATCTGGCCAAAAAAATGCGCAGTATACTTCGTAGGCATTTGTTTATGAATACCTGAAGCTTATTTACTATTGTTATGGAGATTTTCCATGTTTGGCACCCGTACAGCAAGACGGATTTCACATTTGAGTTGAATATTCTTAGTTTTGTTCGTGTGGAATACAGTCTGGAGGTCCAGACCAGCCTGAGCATACCAAATGCCTGTTTGGCCCTTTTTATTCGGTATGAGACATCGGTGGTGGTGCCGCCCTCAATGGTAATTATGCATCCCAGGTACGTAAATTCATCTACATCCTCTATTTGTTCGTCATAAATGCGGAAGGGGCGGGTATTCTTCGTGGCGGCTCTAAGCGATTTGGTTTTGCCAATGTTGGTTTTTAAACCTGGTTTGGATGCTTCTGCAGAGAGACGGTCGAGTTTGCTCTGCATGTCGGCGTGGGTGTGTGCCAAGAAACAGATATCGTCTGCGTAGTCCAGATCTTCCAGAAACGAGTTTAACGTCCATCTAATGCCCTTTTTTCTCGACACTACTTTCTCCATTATTGAGTCTAACAGAATGTTAAATAGTAAGGGCGATAGTACGCAGCCCTGTCGGACTTCCTGCTCTTAGCAGTTTGGTGTTTTACATAGCACGATGCGTCCTGGTATAGTTCCTTTATAGTATTATATTACTTTATTATTTTCCTTAAATATTACGTTAAATGTCCTTAAATTACGTTATTATGTTCCTTTATACTATACCGTCCCGGTATAGTATTGCTCGAGCAACTTTAGCATTTGTCAAAAATCCTCTTAATGCTACGATAACCGAGTTGAAATTTTCTCCTTTTGAAATTGACATTGGTAGCTTTGAAATACAATTGCTGCAATTAAAAAAACAAGGAGATATGGCGCTCTAAATTCGAACGTCTTTGTGTTGAATTGGAAATATTGGAGAAGAAAAAATGTGATGTTAGTTCACAACACAAGTGGTCTGCTTTGAATGACCTGGAGAAGGAACACCTGGACAAGATCATTTTCAACGCTTGAAATAGTATTCCTGACTCTTACGATCAGCTAAAAAAGCTCGCGTTTGCTGTTCTTTCCCTTCTCGGTTCTAGATATATATGCGAACAATTTTTTTCAAGCATGAACATTATCAAGGGTAAACTGAGAAGTCGTCTTATTGATGACAACTTGGAATAATGCCTAAAATAAAAAACAACAACATACAAATCTGACTTACTCAAACTTTCCAAGGAGATGCAAGCACATTGTTCGCATTAATAAATATTTATTAAGTATGAAATTTAGTTTTATTTAGTGTACTACTTATTTAGTGTAATAAAAGTTTACTAAACAAGCAGATTTGGCTCCTTTTTTAATTGTTGTAGTGTTCATATATGGCTCTTTGGCTAATAAGTTTGCCGACCGCTGGTTTAACCCAACAAAACTCATCATAAAATAAAAAAAAATTAAGTAATCTCCGACACAAAAAAAAGATTTGAACTCTAAAAAGTAAAAACAAAATATTTTGATGAGTCGGGGGACCGCTATGTGAAGAGTATACCTACATAGGTATAAGTTAGGTATAGGTATAAGTTATACCTACATAGGTACAACGAATAGAAAATGCCTACTAGTTTCAAATTGTACGTATGAGCTTAGATGTACCAATCTATCCTACAAGGTCTACAAAGTTTCTGCAGAGTTTCGATATTATACCACTTCTATTTGCACGGTGGCGTCAAAAAGAACGTGCAGCCACGTGAGAGCAGACGTCGTTGACGGTTGTGTTTATTTTGCGAATTATTCGGAGTAAATTAATCTGAAAAGACTGAAAGACTACAAAATGAAAAACTACAAGATTGTATATTGTTGTTTTGTTACTTAGTACGTTGCTTACATAGAGTAGGTCCTGGTATAATCCACTTTATCAACTTTATCAATTTCCTTTTTATTTTTCCCACATATTATTTAATGCTAAATACAAAATCGACCCCTTCAAAAAATGCGGCTTATATGAAATTCAGTGTTCTGAATGCAATAGTGTACGTAGGTCAGACAGGACGAAGTTTTTCAACTCGGTTATCAGAACATACTCGCGCTTTTCGTCTTAAAAAAGACACTAGTTCTTTTTTAAACCATTGTCTCGAATGTAATCATAAATTCCCGAAAATAGACAATCTCAAAATCTTGCATAATTGCAAAAAATGGCCAATGTATATTGTAACCCAATATACTTTAATTTCCTATAATCTCCCTAATGAGGAAACCGACTTAATGTTTTCGCAACTTTTTAATCTTGCACAATCGTCTCCAGGTAATTCCCTAATTGCAGAAAGGCACCATAAATAGGCAGTATAAATACAATCCATCATCAATGTGTAAACCACTTGAAAATTACCTTCACCAGTCCAAACTCGAGTCGTTCTAAATGTATAACTGTGAATAACAAGTTATATAGTATTTTTAAATATTAAGCGTGGCTAAAACAAAGTGATTTTTTCAATTCTCTGAATGTATTACATACCTGTTATATTGCAGTTTTGCACAACATCTTTCCAACTTTCAACATTTAAGTCAACTCTAATAAGGCAGTCACTCTGAGCTGTATGAACCAATTGTATTATCGGAACATTTAGAGTTTTCAATGGATTGTTTTGTCTTGTTTGCTGCCCAACCAACAAAACCGGAAAATCATAAGAACCTCTTGAATACAATTGATTATCCACTTGAAGATCCGAAATACTTAAACAAATCTGTGAAATCTAAAATATTAATTTCATTACATAAAATATCAAATTTAAAAAAAAATGTATCTTAAATGTGTAATTTTTTACCTCTGTTCTTGTAACTGTTAATGAAATATTATCGCACGTAAGACTTGCCACTTCAGTTTTCTCTACCCCTCCATTCTCCAAATCCGAGGTTAAAGTAAATGTGAGTCCTTTAATAAAAACAAGAATCCTTAATGCCCTCCAATCCTTTGGATTGCATGTACAAGGTACATTTTCCGCCTTTGAACAACATGTTTGATCGAAATGCTTTTCAATCGGTGGAACCATTTCAAAATCATTATTTTCATTTCCTATTGACACTCTCGATTGATCCGCACTAAAGTATGTGCTTGTCAAGGTTGTTCCACTATCACTACCCTGGTAAAATATAAAAGAATTTTATTCACAGACAAATTATATACTATAGTATGTCTGGTAGATCTATCTAATCTAGTCTTGTGTGTCTAATATTGGCTGTCTAGTAGTCTTATCTGTCTAGTCTAGTATTGTCTGTTTAATCTCGCTTTGTTAATTTCTAGTCTGATCTGTCCTCTCTAGTCTACCTGTGTAGTTTTGTCGGTCTAGCCATGTCCGTCGGCAATTAGAAAAATAATGTAAATCATAACTATCTATATACATTACCTCAGTATCTCGATTTGCAGACATAGGTTGGGCATTTTCCATTTCGTGCATGGACAATCGAACTCTAATATCTCTAGCGCTAATTTCAACCTAGCCATAAACATAATATACTAATCTAAACAACTCTGAATTCTTAATCTTACCTGATTAACAGATTCTATAGTCACATGAATAGTATGCAGAGAATACTTGATTGAAACCTTAACATCTCCATAAAATGGAATTCGGACAAATTGATCATTAAAATTAGTCACATTTATAGGATTGGACCATAAAAACCCTTGTGGATCACCTAAATATAAATTTAAAAAAAAAATAAAAAAGTTAAAAGTTTGGTTTAAATTATAGAGTACCATATCCATCTAGATATTACGTAACAAAATATATCTTACTTTCAGGATCAGATGCGAAAACCAAGTACTCCATGTAATTCGGCTGAGGGAGATCCGGAAACTTCTCGGCGATAATCGGCATAGTGTAATAAGTCGACTGACTGTTAGCAACAGAGCAAAGCCAATTAAAATGTTCACTGTCTTTCAGAGTCACGGCCTGATCACCTCCAGACTGTGCACAGAACAATTTGGTGCCGCTTTCATTCATCACAAGAAGTTGAGGATGTTGATCGTGATGGACCGATAAAAATATCTGACCTTTGTATTCTTGAGATATTAATATTATTGGAATCTAAAAACATTTATTAGATTGATATACGGTTTGCGTGAAATATTTTCGCTTGAGGCACCGGTTAAGTAAGAATAAAATAAAATAGGTAAAGGATTAAGTTATTTTAAGTTATGATTATCTGAAACCGTTTCTGAGATATCGACTTATCAAATCGAGAATCGTGAAATTTCAGTTGGAAAATTTTCTCGTGATTTGTTTTTTGGGTACGCGAAGGAAATCGAAGTGCTGAAAACAATTTTCGAGTTTATTTTGCTCTGTAGTTACACATAGCAAGATATAGCCTATATTTTGGCCTTGCATCCATTCTCGATTTATGCACTTTATTAGTTTATGTAAAATAATAAAACACGTTTTTATTTAGCAGAATACATGTCAATATAAACAAATAAATTCTAAATAATGACGTAACTGGTCATGAAGTTCTTAAAAGTGTCACCATTTGCGCTCGGAGCGAATAAAAGCACCTAGTTTATTCAAATTAACCCAAACAATTAATATTTCATAGTGATGTTACCTAAAATAAGCGGCTGAAAATCAATACAATGCACGAATAATAATCATAGTCGAAGCATATATTACATACTATTAGCACCGTTAGTACATAGTAGAACACTTGAACATTGAATTATAATATGCTAATGAGTTTTTTAAGTTATATGAGTTAAGAAATATGCGTCACTTTTTCAAACACATACAACTAAACACCGCGCTCTTGCAATAATGTGGGGATATGCACAGAATAATGCTAAACTCTCGCCGGCCCGAGTATAGATGCAGGTATAATGCAACAATTGTTATTGAAAATTTGGCATGGTCTTCAAGGTTTGTTTCTTCTAGACTAGATTTTTAATAATCTAGTCTGATTATATATATTAGATATAGACTTGGTCTTCATTATTTTATCTGGAGTAAATTTATAATCATCTACTCTGATTTAGTAAACAGATTTGATGTTCCATTCTTGTAGACTAGATTAAAAAAAAATAGTCTGCTTATATAAACTAGACTTCGTCTTCATCTAGACCTGGGGTCTCCAAACTTTCCAGCCTTAGGGCCATATAGATTACTCCAGTAAGTTTCAAGGGCTTTTGGTTTCACATTTTAAAATATGTGAAATATTCAGCCACACTACTGAGACAGTGTTTCCCATCGATTTTGCAATCGAAGCCTTGACTACTTTTATGATAAATTTTGATGCCCGTTTCTTAGACTTTATATGTCATTGCGAAAGAAATTAAGATTTCAAAATCCCTTTGAAGGTGAATTTGAAACCGTAGCCCCGGAAATTCAAATAGAAATTATTTATTTATAGTGCGGTGTTATAATTAAGAACTAATATCAAAACTCATCTTTGTTGGAATTTTGTAAAGATCTTCCACTAGTACAACACTGGTATTTACACTGGAAGGCCCGGATTTGGCACGCGGCCTGTAGTTTGGAGACCCCTGATCTAGACTAAACTAGACTAAACTCTTGTTTCCTTGGCCTTGGGTGTGCAAAAAATGTAAACAAATCGGATCGAAACGAACGTAATCAGTGCAAATAATGTGATTTTGAATAAGATTCAGAACGTTTTTAGTCATTTGCGTGCGATGGTCGGATATCGATGAATTTTCTTGTGGGGAAAAAATTCTGAAAATCTGTGAAAATTGTATGATTTGAGAAAAGTTTGTGTTGAGATTTTTGTATAACGTTTTGTGAGTGTATAAATGTGAAACTATTGTTAAAATTTCTGCTTTGGTGAGTGAGGTTTTTGCATTGATTTATTAACTAAGTTTAAAGAAAACTTATTAAATTTTAGAAAAAAATAAGTTGAAAATTTCAGGTTTTTTCTTAAAGAAAATTTTGCGTAAATTGGGGAAACTTTAGTAGAATTTGAGGGAATGTGTTACGACATATCTTCGATGACAATTTTTTAAAATAGGGGGAAATTTGTGGAAAAATATCCGCAAAAAAATAGAATTAACTGATTTGTAAATCCAAGAAATCAAAAACAATTACTCAAAACAAATGGAAAATTTAAGTAAAATGTTTAGTGTTTTAAATTTGTTGAAAATCTATATAGGATCTTTATAAAAAAATCTTTATAAATCCTAATAAGATTGTGTAAATTTAACGCAGTCGGTAAATTTAAGTTTACCAACCAAGCTGGCGATATACTTGAAAATGTGAACATTTACCTATTTACCCATTTTAACCATACTTCGTCTGTCTAGTATACATAAGACCTTTATTGGCATTTATCCTACATATATCCTACGTTCCTAACACATATATCCTACGTTCTTGACAATTCACATTTTGTACAGACATTATACACTGTATAATGTGTCGGATTATTAAAAGTATACTCTATAATATACAGTATAATTTTAAAAATTGGTCACATATGGGACCAGACAACCACCGGATTATAAAAAAAATCCGGATTATCAGGATTAAAACAAAACAATAACAATTTTACATATTTTATGTACAATTGTATTTCAGAAAGAATAAAATATGTATCATATAGGTAAACGTGTACATACAAAAAAATATGTACAAACTAGGACCAGATTGTATTAAATAAAAATAACTAAAATAATATTATACAAAATAATTTTGCTTTTTGTTTCTTTGCCTCAAACATTTTTTCAAAAACGTACTCTGAAAAAAACCTTTTCTGCACTAACATATCATCACTTGTGGTGGCGTTTTCTTCTGTCCATTTCGAACAAACATTGAGAACCTAAGTTAAATGCGTCACCGTTTGCTACAGTTCGCCGAGTTCAAACATTCAAGTCATCGTCAGCTTCATCATCATCCGTGGAAGAAGTTAGGCTGAGGATTTCTTCGTCAGAATAGAAATGAAAACTTTCCTCGCTTGTGCTTTGAATCCAATTTATGTCATTGCTTGTCAGGGTAACACCAAAGCACTTAAAAAATCCCCAAGACAATTGTAGAGTAGAGTTAGCTAGCTCAGAATCGCGAATCAAGTTTTCAGAGTTTAAGGGTGTCCCTGTTGACTTTATTTCAGCTGTGCGCGAGATTTGTATCCGACGCAGGACAGCAGAAAGAAAACACACGTGTTTCCCCAGAGCACCGGACTACTGAACGTGCCGGATTAACCTATACTGTTTACTGTATTTACATACGGACATTAAACGATATTCTAAACTCGTACACCTTTGCTCTCGTTCCACTGAACAATTTTGCTCATGAGCGGCCAACCCTGAACGCTTTCGTCCATTATAGCCTCCCACCCCTTTTCCAGCTTGATCTTCTCGGACGCACTCCACACACAACATCTGCAGCTTGCACCCCAGTGATACCAAGGGGAACGTCCATACTCAAGGTTGTATGTCCCCTATACCCTAACCTTTCCTGCATCTCTATCTCCTATATCAAAACTATATCATCCTTTCTCCTACCATCATTTCTAAATTGTTCCATCTCTTAATCATCGTCTCAACATCCACACCTGATCAGCCTCCCCTTTCATAAATTTTCCTTCTCACATTCATCCAATAAGTTTTCCTAGCATTACCCTAGCGCATTACCTCTAACGACTAGAAAAAAAGTATTCTTTTCTAGCCGCTTTAAACACTTTCTTCACGAACCTTTCATCTCACATTCTATCTACTTTACATATATACTTAGCAAACCGCACTGCAAGCCTGGCTGTCAATTTTAAAGTCATTTTCTTCTTGCAGCATATGTGCCAGGTTGTCACAACATTTGTACTTGCATTCTCTCATCTTTTTTTCTTCTTTCACACCCCTCACTTCTGAACCATACTTTCTATATACGCATTTTTGCACTGAATTTTTCGTTGCATTCTCCCTTCCATACACACCAGAATCTGTTGGCAACCACCCAGCATATCCTTACTATGTAATTTATATGCTCCTTAACACATTCACTGCCACGCCTGATTTTATGACTTTCCTGTATCGCCGATTTAAACCACTTTACAAAATCGATAGTTGTAATGATTTGGAATTTATTTTCTTTCTCTAGGGGCCCCATAAAACTAGTTTAGGTGATTTTCACTAAAAGGGTCATCGGTGACTCAGTGACGTGTTGGTCTGTAATATGCAAAAAAAAGTATGCAAACACCGCCGGGTCACCGGTGTAACGGCGGCAGTGAATGTGTTAAAAGAACTGTCCTGGCTAAACATGAATCCAAGGTATTTGAAGCTGCTAACTTGTTCTACTCCCCTTTCTCCACATTCAAACTTTTCACACGTCTTTTTTTCCTCTTCTTCGCATTCACCATTAGCTTCTATTTCGCAAAATTTTCTCACCCTTACAATCACCTCTCTCATTGCTACACACGTGCATGACAAAACAACGATGTCGTCAGCATAAGCCAGAACGCACTTTATTTTTTTCCACTTTTTCCCACTTTTTTCCACAATGACTACTCTACCTGCCTGCCCCTTGTGTAACACATTTTCCATATCTGCTATGTTGAATAGCAGCGGACTTAGTGGGCACCCCTGTCTTAGCCCTTTCGTCACCTTGAAAAGATCACCTTCTCTCCCACTTTCACTCAACAATATATACTACCTGTCTAATATTCTCTGTCTAGTTTTTCTGTCTAATTTTGTCTGTCTAACTAGACATAATGTATAGTAATAGTGTTTGTATAATGAAGTATTAATACAAGATAATAAATTTAGAAATGAAAATGACTTACACTTTGTTCTTCTTTCTGTATGGAAACGCTCCTTCTCACTAGTCCTTTGTCCACTCTAATTGGACAGGACCAAATAGACGTATTGCTTGTAGAAAATGAAATATATAAAACAAAGTCAGAATTGTCGTCAGGATTTCTTCCTAAGGAATACCATTGAATAATAGACATTCCCATATTACTAAAAACAATTAAAATATTATAATTAATTATCAATTGAATTATTACTTTTAAGCGATGAAATATGTATAGGGTGCGTCAAAACAAATAGTGCAGTTTTGACGGGCCGGTACATCCTGTGTGGTGGAGCTCATTGTGTTGGTAGGATCGTGCCGTTTTCAGTCGTTCGTGCATTCACTAAGGAGGATTTTGCATCATGATTTATCATTCCATCCCTACAAAATTATGTTTGCCCGAGGGCCTCCTCACTATGAAAACTGCATTTGTTCCCAAGAAATGTTGAATCTGAGCCATTCGAGGTAAAGTTTTTTCAATTTTCAAGGGACGGGACCTACTTCCATCTCTCTGGAGCGGTGAATAAACAAAATTTTCGGTACTGGGCTAAAAATAACCCGAGACCGATAACCACGAGAAACCTCTTCACTCCCCATAAGTAAACGTGTGCAATTTCTAAATTTGGGGCGGTTGGGCCTTATTTTTATGAGGAAAATAGACGGACTGTGACTGTCACCGCTAAACGTTATGTTTCCAAGTTGGAAAATTTTGTAGACCTCAATTTGAAGAACTAACGGAGGAAACCGATCTGAGAGAAATTTAGTTTCAACAGGACGGTACTACGGCCCATACTGCTCGAATTTCAATGGAGAAACTGCGACAGATGTTCCCTCGCGCCTCGTTTCTCTGAGGGGTGATGTGCTATGGCCCGCACGCTCACCTGATTTGCTACTTCTTCCTAAGCCCCTCAGGAACTTTAACCCTCTGAAGAAAAATGTTTTTAAACGTTAGCCTCACACCTTGAAATAACTCAAGGATCGAATTCGGGAAGAAATCGCTGCCATACCAGTCGGAATGTTCCAAAATGCGGCCGAAAACTTTAGAAATCGACTTCAATGTATCGCTGCTGGGGGCCTGTGTCATCTTCAAAACCTGATACATAAAACGGCATGATGTACCGATTGAAATAAAATAATCCCCATTTCTGTCAGTTGCGCCGTTTGTTTTTAATAGCCCCTAAAAACTGCACTATCGGTTTTGGCGCATCCTATACTATAAAAGCTGATGAACTATGAAATTTATGTCAAAAGCAATCCAAAACTCAAATAGTAAATTATCTTATGACTCCATGTACTGTGACCATTATCAATACCTACCAATCTGTATTTTAGTTACTCATAGCTTAAAATAAGATTTTGTAATTTACCTTCTATTTAAGTGTGGTGGCAAGGTAAAGGAATGTTTCTCGATATTCCTTGGAATATGTTGATTAGTTTGATTTTCTGGCACAGCAAAACATATAACTTGTATTTGAAACGACATATGACTAGTAATCACATGTGACGAACTAACTCTAAGTAGTCTAATCTCATTCATTACACTGCTTATAATTGACACCATACAAACCTACAAACAACGAAACAATATATAATACAAACTTTATTCAAGGAACAAACACTTACGTATGGATCGCATTTCACTACAGCCTTGATACATCCGTCCAAGGGAATCGTGCCAGTGATTTGTGGCATGTAAAATGTTTGGCTCCAATTGGATTTTGCTAGTTGGAGAGGTGATGACAGGTTCCACGTACCACCTATGCCTACACCAATGTAAAAAGTCTCCTAACAAAAATATTATTAAATAATATTAGTATTATTAAAATATTGTCTATTACCTCCAATTTGGGAGGAGTAACAACTCCATAATGTCCAATCCTACAAAGTTCTTTTTCATTCACAATAATAGCTATTGAACAACCCAGGGTGTTGAACAATAAAGACCAAGGAATAAGTTCTACTAATAGAGCACTTGAATGCTCACATGCATTTTGATACCTCACCTAGAAATGAATCTTGAAAATAACTTAAATGACTATGATTCTAGCAGGAATGGTTTTTGTTGATATTGATATTCAAAACCATTCATACTAGAATTTAATTACTTTTTTACAAATTAAACTGTATTTATTTTAGAACTAAGTTGAAATGTTAGAAATTACACCAAACACTAGTGTTGCCATAATTTGTATATTAAGTAATATTATTTGTAATATTAAGTTATTTAAGACAAGTTCTCAAATTAATACATAATGTTTAAATATAAAACATTTTACTTGAACGTGTGCTAATGGCTGTTCCTCAACAGCAAACTCAATATCTTCATTATCATCTTTAAAATAAGGCCAAGGGGATTTATCATATGTATTTATCACAGACAAAATTTCGTCGATATCTCCCATGTCGGGTCTCTTAAAGAATACTTTTTGATCCACCAAGCTGTAATTGAGAGGAACGTAGGGATTTGACCGTGGATTAGTTATGTTACTGAAACAAGTACAATTAGGAAATGCAATTAGAATTTATATATATATATATATATATATATATATATATATATATATATATATATATATTAAATTGCTTACTCTAGTTGGAAAGTGAGTTGGTGGGAATGGTCTATAGTGCCCGGACAGTAAAGTTGTTGATATTCACCAAGACCTCTTATAGTAGAATCCAAGTGGACATTCAAAGTAGGGGTTTCTATGTGAACTTTTGCACTTATTGGTAAATTAGAACGAATCATAAATAATGGCCATAGTGTTGCTAAGATCTTCACACCTTTTGGAAAATTTTGTACAATAATCTTACACCAAATACTCAAGAATTGACCACGTTCTTGCAAAGGAACTACAAACAAAAATATTTAAAGTAATGATTTAAAAAACAAATTGTAGATACCTTTTACTAGCCAAGGTTGTAAGCATTTAGTATTTTCCATGAGAGGAATATCTCCAGACCAAGTAGATTCTAAGCCAAAGAACCTTAATCTCAGGAAGTAGTCTTTACTTCCATCAATCAGCATGGATGGTGGAGTACTCTTTCCCCTAATTATGTGACTTTGGGCCAGTTTAAACTCTTTATTTCTATCCGATGTTTCTAAAATTTTCATTTCAAAATGCTCCAGCAATGTATTACATATTATCAATTGACCAGAAAATATGACAAGCTTTTGTGTAGCAGAAAGAGATTTGACAGTAACAATAATAGCAGCTGGGTGATCAGCAATTTTATACATCTCTGTTCCATCCTGATTTATTTTGAAAGGCTCAGACCAAATCCATCTGTTCTCCTCCAAAGCCACCATTAACGTTTGCTTACACTTTTGAGACCTCCAAGCATATAAATGGCAATAACGAGAAGGCAGAAAAATATCTTCAAGTCCAGCTTGTCCAAACCGGAGATTAACATTTGTATCATTACAAATAACATAATGTGTCATAATTATAAGTTCTGGAGATGGGGATTCTTCAAAGCATTGGGCCCACATTTGACCACTGACTCCTAATGTATGAGCAGCAGAAGCACCAAACAATACATGAATAGGTTTAGAGATATAATTTATGCCTATAGTTTTCGATAAGCTTATTTCAAGTTTTGAAGGAAATGGTTCAATTAATATTTCTTGGGTAAGATAACCGTAATCCAAAATGGTACACCTAGTGGTTGCATTTATGTCAAATACAGCTGTTTCAAATGCCCATGTTGCAAGGAACGCCTTTGCATTTTCAATAGACAAAGAAAGGAATTGTTGGTGTTCAGGGACAAAGAGATCTGGGATAAAGTTTTTTAGGTCTTCCTGCATTGTATAACTTGAGCTTTTGTTGAAATAATTGTAGAAATTAATATTAAGAGATGCAATGTGTATGGCCACTGTAAGTTCAGGTACTAAGCTTTTGTTGAAGTATGAATCCACTCTGATGCAACCAGCTAAAGCTCTTGGTGACACCAACACTCTTGTGTTATTATAATCCTTAATCTGAAATGAAGACATAAAGATTAGAAAGAAAATGTAAATATTTATATAGTCCTTTATTTAACAGACTCCAACATTATGATTTTGGATTTAATGGAAATATCAGTTCTTTATATTAGTTAAAACAAAAGTAATCTTTAAATTACAGTAATAAAATATACATACTGGAGCTATGGAGAAGGGCTAAGGTGGTATTCATACTGAAGGTGGGGAAAAAAGTTAAAAAGTTCAATCGAATTCATTTAGACCCATTATTCTAACATCTTTCATGTTAAAGACAATTGACAATTACCTTAGGACAACAGTGCTGGTAAGTGCACCACTACACAACTGTAAGCATGCATAGCAGTAAGTAAACTAAACTACAGGACTAAAACTCAACCTGAGCAAAACTATGGATACTTGGATTCTAGGAAGAGGGTATACTGAGGACATTAAACTGACTAAAGTCATACTATTAGATGGGAGGGCAGTAGAATACCAACAAGAGATAAAGTATCTGGGTACAACAATAGATAGCAAATTCCTATGGAACAGACACGCTGAAGAAGTTGTAGGAAAAGCCAAATGCGCTCTAATAGTGCGCAGAAATCTTGCAGGAAAAACGTAGGGTTGTAACCCCACAATCCTGCGATGGATGTACATCATGATAGTGAGACCTGCGATCACTTACGGGGCAGTTGCGTGGTGAAGTAGAGTAGAGCTGACCTCTATCAAGAGGCAACTTGAGAAGATTCAAAGACTGGCATGCTTTCTGCATCAGAGGGGCGATAGGGTCATAGCCGATAGCAGCAATGGAACTGCTACTGGACCTGACTCCGTTGCACCTTGTCGTGGAGGGGACCGCTAGATCGGCGATTGTAAGGTTCATCAAGGAAGGAATAGACACAGTTAAAATAATCGAGAGCAGAGACCGGGACAGCCTCGCTGCTAAGATCCCCTGGCTGGAAGTACAAAAAGACATCTAAATGGACTCGAAATTGTATGCAAATACCATTTCGAGAAAAACTACACAGAAATGTGTAGCAATAAAGCCGATTGGAGCGAATCATCAGATACCACATTGTCAGATACCATTGAGCAAATCAAGTGGTATTCTGATGGTTCGAATCCAAAGGAAGGTACTGGTGCAGGAGTGTTTGGACCTCGTACCAAATACTTTGAATACATGGGAATCTACAAAAGTATCTTCCAAGCAGAGATACATGCAATCAAAAGATGCGCAGCAATTAACCCCGACCGAAACTGTCGCAAAAAGCGAATTGCTATCCTGTTAGATAACCAATCAGCCATCAAGGCTATTAGCTCATATACCATCAGAACCAAACTGGTATGGGGATGTGTGGTGGGAAAGCTAAATAAATTCCGTAAAGAAAATAAAGTAACGCTAGAGTGGTTACCAGGACACACTGGTATTCGCACCGAGCGCAACAGCACTTGCGCCAAAGGTGACACTTTTAAGAACTTCATGACCGAAATACGAGAAACTATATTTCCTTCAAATCATTATTTACCAAGTTAATAGAAAATTTCAAAGTGCGTCTGAAAGTGTTTTCCCTGCTGGTTGTAAATATAGAAACTGCATTTTGCTAACAGGTTCCGTTCGCGATATATGTCTTGATAAAATTGGCAAAATCGAGCGAATTTTCCCAAAATTAGGTCGCACAAGGAGAGAACTAGGAAACTAATTAATATTTTTAAGGAAATCTAAGTGCTGCCGTAAGGAAATGACGACGCTGGAATCCGTTTTTAATTATCTGCAACCGTTCTCGAGATAAGGACTTGAGAGAAAAAATTGCTTCTTTCCAAACAATTTAAACATCGATTTTCTTTTTTTGTCGTCTAGTTTCAGTGTGCCCAAATTGATTTTGCTGGAATTTCTTGTTTCCGAGAGGATCGTAGAGAACCGAAAATACATCTTTTCTCCTGATCAAAAAGATGGATTTTTTTGGTGATTTTTTAGAAAATTTTAGGGCCTTTTTCAATTAATCCAAAGGAAATGGAAGTGCTGAACATGATTTTCCAGTTTTTTTCGGTTCAAATGATCAATATACCAAGATATAGGCTATATTTGCTTATTTGTAACTCTAGAGCGAAATAAACTCGAAAATCGTTTTCAGAGCTTCGATTTCCTTCGGGTAATCAAAAAAAAAACACGTTTTTTTTCATCATTTCGAAAAAATGTGCTTTTTCGTTTTTTTTCAATTTTCTCAAAAACGGTAAACAGCAACGAAATCAATCGGCACACAGAAACTACTCGACAAGACGAACAAGTCTATGTGTAAATTGTTCGGAAAGATTCAATTTCTCATTGAGAAATTTCAAACTGAAATTTTAGGATTGTCGATTTGATAAGTCAATATCTCAGAAACGGCTGCAGATAATCAAAAACGGATTGCGGCATCGTTTTCACAAGGGCATTTTCCTCCTGATACTCAGAGTATCCGCGGGAAATTAATTAGTTTCCAAGATGTCTACTCGAATGCCGAAATGTCTTCAAATTTTACTCAATTTTAGCAGGCCATCGTGAACGGAGACATAGCTAGCGAAATATAATTTGCATATTTGTAATCAGCAGCAATGTTTTGAGAAACGTTTTTATATTTTGTCGTAACTCAAAAAATAATGATTTTAGCAAAATCGATTTTCTTACATTTTATCGTTTCCGCAATCTCGACTTACCGGTTCGATGGTATTTTTTAATTAAAAGCCTCCTAGCAATATGATATACGTTTTACGACTAATTATGAGATGCTGAATCGATTGCTGCCAACTAAAAGGCTCTATGACAAGCCGTTCAAAAGTTATGACATCGTGATATCTTCGGAAAATGCGAGAAAATGTATTTCATGAAAATCATTATTTACCAGGTGAATGGAAAATTTAAAAGTGTTTCTGAAAGTGTTTTCCCTGCTGTTTGTAAATATACTAATAGTTAACTTAGCCGGTAAAAAAAATTATTGAATAGGAGACGAAATGTGCTTGTGTCTTTTTGGCCACGGGTGGCGATAAGCGCGGTTGTGCACGGAGCGAATAGATGGATACAAAGAAGCCAATCACCTAGTAATCCCTTTATAGGTCCGGAACTCTTTTGTGGTATGAGTATCAACACCATCCACAAACGTTTAGATGAAGAAATTAGATAACAATGGATAAAAACTTGGAAAGAACTTCCAGATTCTGCAGCTCAGCAGAGGAAACTCACAAACATCTGCTCAAAGACTGCGGATTGCCCTGTCAGAGACAAATGTAGCTTGGGGCCCAGTGCTTGAATGAAGAGGTGTTTCAATCCCTGAATCTCACCCAGATCGTGAAATACCTAATGGAATCAGGAATAGAGGAGGCGCTTTAAATAGGTAAGTATACTAACGATTAGACGAAAAGGGTGGGGTACAATAGATCTATAAAGGTCGCAGTACAAGTCACCACTAAAATCTACAATCTATCTATCTATATATGTATCTACAGTGTTAATAGTAAAAAACATTTAATTTACAAATTATCAAAATAATAATAAAAAATTTCCTAGTTTTTCCGCATTTAGTGATTTCATTAGAAATTTCGAAACTAAAGGTACTTCGTGAATATAAAAATTACTTACTGATGGTGTTAGTACAACTCTCCAAGTACAAGCAACTGCAGGCTGAGGATAATTCCTGGGTAAATCCAGATGGCACATTTCCGTTTCAGATAGATAGAACTGTGTATAAGGTTGATAACAACCATGACAATCCGACCAATACTCCAAATGGCACAAAATCTGCTGATCCTCCTCGTTTCCCGAAGACATTTTAAACGGAACTGGAAATATTCGAACTTTCGTTAAAGCCCTTGGTTGCGGATATCGCCAAGCCATAGCTGACAAATTCCTATTCCAGAACATCACTTGATAAGGCAATGGCAGCTCATCTGTGTTATTACTAGTAGAATCAACAAATTGAAAAGCTCCAGCTCTTAAATCATCTTTATAATGCTGTTCTTTTTCACTAACTGGAACTCTTTTACAATCCACTTTAGCTGATGTACATGTGGTACTTAAACATTGGAAATTATTAATAAAGTCTGTTAGTTCCCCTGACAAAACATGAATACATTGTATTTTGTCAGGACTAATATCTAATACAAAACAATCACTATCTACCGACACTTGCAGCTGGGGATTAGAATTGGAGCTTTGCCAAGACTCCCAAAACACGCTTACTTCAAAAGCAACCTTCCAGGGATTCAAAATTAACTTCGTATCTCCATCTTTAGCGACACAAATAGTTACGCAATCCAACTTTAATATATCCAAAAGTTTTTCAGGGCGATTTGAAATCGTCAGATTATTCGTTAACATAGCAAAGCTTAAACTAACTTCAACGTTTTTCGACGTTTGAACAGCTAAGATAGACTGTGATAAATTAATATTTAATTGGGTAATGCCGTAGAAAGACTCTTTAATTTCTTTAAATTTCGAATAGTGGTCATAATGTTTGTGAATTGGCTGGGGCTGAATATCAATCTTTTTAAGATGCACTTCTTTTCTGATCAAATTTCTATTCACCTCCAAGTTTTCCATAATCTTTTCTTGAATTCGCAAGAGGTATAACCAACGAGGCATTGAGCAAATAATCTTTGTTGGTTTAGCTATATCAATATCTAAACACGTAGGTTTACCGACGCCCTTGCTCCATTTTAAAGTGAAAAATGCTGGTAATACTCCAGTATCAGAATGGGCTTCACCAGACTTAGTTTCTAATAAATTTATTGCAAAATCATCTTCGTTTGGTATCCCTTTCAAAGCTTTATGCTCTGATCCGCCTATTTTTATACCAAGATCATAACTGGAAATTTGGAGTTTTGTCGCAATCGGAGTGTCAGACAAAAACGCATTAGGTTGTGCTATCTTTATAAACAGTAAGGGAGCAAATTTTTTCACATTAAGTTTTTCATCACAACTGCCTTCTTCTGATGCCTCATACCCTCTTTCGCTTTCAGATTCGTAATTGTTACGCAAATTGGTGTTTAGGTTTCTGTGACTATCATATTCATATAAAATAAAAAACACGTTTCCTCCAGTTACTAACACCTCTAATGGAATTGAATTTCTACCAGAAAGACTAAGATTTTTGGATGTATATGCGGAATTATAAGCAGACTTTTCACTTACATCGCTCATTTTTCTTAAAAATGTACTTTCCTGAAACATAAAAATAACACACATATACAATGTAAATTGTAAATAACATCTACAAACAGTTTTTATTCTTATCTTCCTTATATTATGTTATTCTTAGCAATATTTCATATCATGATGTGTCCAATAAATTTATGAAATTTTATTATTTACCTTAGTCTTCATAGAAAAACTACTACTTCTAATTTCTGAAGTTTCTATGCCAGAATCTCTGGTAAGATCAATGGTATCACTTCCATCTTCATCTTGATGATCCAGATAATATTTAGAATAGGGAAAGACAACTTTTGGCCGTTTCCTTGTGTTTATATTTACAGTTAAAACTTCAATTGAATAACTGGTTTCATTCATCAGCGCATCCATTAATTTAATTTGAGCCAAAGATAGTGTAAATTTCAAATCAGAAATGAAATTTATTTCCACAGAATGTCCACAAATCACATCATGTTTGTATATCATAGCTGGAGCTGCAATTACTGATATATCCAAACTATAAACGTAAAATATATTAATTAACAATGGCGTATGGCGAAGTTATAATATTTTACTTGGCTATGATTGGCCAAAGGTCCAAGGCGGGACTGTTACGTAGTTTAGATTTGCCAAGATTATTCCATTCCAATGCTGGATTTTCACTCATTGTGCGCAGCATAGACATGTGTTTACCTCTTGATTTCAACATCTGGCTTATTTCATTCCAAGTTCCAGTGTTTAATGAAATCCCAATTATATCTAACTGATACTGCCTATCTTCTACATCACTACCTACAATAATGAACATATAAAAACTTTTATCCAATTAGAAGAAAAAAAACAAATCTTTAGAGATTAATGTATTTCTTTATATAATACTCTTTTTCCAAGCTGATGCACGCAGCATCATATTCTATTAATTTATACCGGGTGTGTCAGAACTCCACCGACAAACTTTCATGGCTGATTCTATGATCCAAAATAAGCATAAAACTCTTAATACAAATGGGGTCAAAAACGCTTAATTTGCGAGATACTCGACAAAAAAAATGGAAAAACAATTCCGCTTAAGAAAAACGAACAATAATACACAAAACATTATGTGAAGCGATTAATTAGTACCAAAAAATATTCGGTGTTTTTTGCACACAATAAATAAATCTACCCAATCATCATCTCAACCCATCTGAGTCCACTGCTGGACATAGGTCTCCCTTCCGTTCTTCCACTTCCTTCTGTCCTGTGCCAAGTAGATCCAATTTGCGACTACGCGTCTAATCGTGAGACCATCTGTTAGGAGGTCGGCCTCTGCTTCTTTTGGACTCCCAGGTTCTCCATGTCAGTATGTTCTTTGTCCACCTGACATCAGTGGTTCTTGCAAGATGCCCTGCCCAGTTCCATTTCAAGTTGGTTATGTTTTTTATGTTTGGTATTGGTTATGTTCCTGTTGCTTGTCTTAACCATTCATTTGTCTTCGTGTGCCTTCTGGTCACTTCTTCGATCGATCGTTCCATTGCCCTTTGGGCAATTCGTAGTTTATTCACTATCTTCTTGGTTAACGTTAAAGTATCTACTCCATAGGTTAAAACAGGCAACACGCATTGATCGTAGACTTTTCGTTTTAAACATGTTGAATATTGACCTGCTAGTAAGTGTCTTAATTTTCCAAAGGGCACCCATCCTAAGCCTATCCTTCTGGTAATTTTGCATGTCTGATTATCTCTGCCTATTTTGATGGTATGTCCAAGGTATTTGTATGCATCAACTTCTTCAATTGTTGCATTGTCGATCATTATTGTCCCGCCCAAGACGAGGTCCGACAACATTTTAGTTTTGGGGCCAGCTTTTGGGGCCAAAGAGTTTTGGGGCCAACGCGTCACCTTGTCTGACGCCCCTTACTGAAGGTTTCTGTTTCTGTGTGTAGTTTCTGTGTGTAGTAACTTTTGATATGGCGTTTGCATATTTGTTACTTATTAGATTTGCGTATCTATAGTCGATTGTAATTTCCGATAATGCCTTCATAAAGGCCCATAACTCTATGGAGTCGATGGTCTCGTAGTGTAAAAACATGAGTGTCAGCGGCAGATTATATTGAACACTCTTCTCAGCCAGGGTCTTAATTACTTGCAGATGATTATTAGTGCCATAACCTGCTCGAAAGCCGTTTTTTTCTCTTGGTTGCGAGAAGTCTAGTTTTGTTGTTATTCTTTTGATAATTATTTTTGTGAAGAGCTTATACAAATGTGTTAACAGGCTAATCGGTCTATAATTTTCTAAACAATTAGCGTCTCCATTTTTGTATGTCAATACCATTATTGCATTGTTCCACTGAGCTGGGATAGTACTGTTTTCGAGGCATTTATTGAACAGTGCGTGCACTAATCGTATCAATTTTTGGCCTCCCATTTTTGCGGCTTCTATAACAAGGCCGTCCTCTCCCGGCACCTTGTTGTTTTTCATTCCTGGTATTGCTTGTTCTATTTCGGTAGTTGTGATATCCGTTAATTCTTCCGAGCCTTGATTTATTACTAATTCTGTATCACGTCTTCTATTTTCGTTTTTGTCAAATTTTCTGCTAGTATATAGTTCACGATAGAAGTCCTCCGTTATATTTAGGATTTCGCTTCTGTCTGTTGTTGCTTGTCCTGTTTTGTTTATCAGTTTTCGTATTTCGTATTTGTTTACCATTTGATAATTGTCTGTTCATTACTTTGGTGCTTTTGTTTCTTTCAATTGTATCCGTGACTATCTGCACGTTATATTTTCGAATGTACTTTCTTATTTCCTTTGATGTCCTTTTGTTTAGTTCTCTATCTTGGAGTATTTATCTCGCCCATTCTCCTTAGACGTCTACACTCTTCCATTAGTAATTTTGTACTTGTACCGCTAATTTTACTTGTATTTTCCGTACTAGACTTGCAGTTCTGTCTAGTACTTTGTGTTATTGTTTCCAAAATTTTGTTGTTTATTTTCTCGACACTACTTTCTTCTGTAAAATTCTCGAGACATTTCTCTTATTGTTCTCTGGTATTCTTCCAAGCACTCTGGTGGGTTCCATTTTCTATAGGTTTTACTTTGGATCATCTTCTTTCGCTCTTTCTTTAAATTGAGTGACATGGTTGCTCTCACCATACTGTGGTCGTTCCCAGTAGAGAAAATGATAGAACGGTGACATCGTGTATTATTTCTTGTTTGTCTGTTAGAATAAAATCTATTTCGTTCCTTGTTTTGCCGTCTATCGAATCTACCCAATAGTGCTTCACAAATGTATTCTTTCAAAGAACTAGCAGATATGCATTTGGCTTATGGTACTGCTAACGGCAGCGGCCGAGCAGCTGCAAGGATTTATGGAGAACGTTTTCAACAGCCTCATCATACAACTTTTGCAGCAATTAATCGCAGTGTTCGAGAACGTGGAAAATTTGAGAGTTCTATAACAGATACAGGACGTGATAGAACGGTTCGTACTGTGGCATTAGAGGAAACTGTCTTGGATGCTATTGCCAATAATCCAAGAGCTAGTGCTCGAACTATAGCACACGAACTTGAAACCAGTGCTTCAAAAGTGTGGCAAGTTCTTTGCTCACAGCTGTTACACTCTTTTAAAATTCACAAAGTCCAGGCACTAAGTTGTAATGAATTTGCTCCATGAGTATAGTTTTGTAGGTGGTTCTTGAACAGCACACAACAGAATGAATGGTTTCCAGAGTTGATACTTTTTACAAATGAGGCTGAGTTTACAAGGGATGGAATGTTCGATGGCCATAACATGGACTTGTGGACTGAAGAAAATCCTCATGCAATACATGGTAGAGGTTATCAACACACATTTTCAATTAATGTTTGGTGTGAGATTGTTGGCAACTAATGGGGGTGGCTTGCTCAAATTTTCTGGAAAATGACTTTCTCTTCGACTTCTCATAGATTAGACGCGGTCGATGTACAGCTGAGACTTGATATCTGGTTTATACATGGCGGTGCGCCAGCACATTTTAGTCGACAGACCCGTGCATGTCTCGATGTGAGGTATCCTGATAAACGAATAGGCAGGAACGCACAGTGGCCCAGAATCGAAAAAACCTGATCAATAATCAAAAAATAAAAGTTCTAATTTGATGGTTCCAATGATTGGGTTTTGCAGTGTTTCTACATCTATCCTGATAAGAATAATCCGCTTTATTCTTTACCCTGTGGGTTTTAAGTACGGTCGAAATCACCACTCTCGAGTATCTCGCGCTACGCTGAGCACGTTTTGAAAAATCACTCCGCTTGAAGTGCATCTAACTTTTAAGTGATTGTGTTCAAATTTGTGAAATGTCAGATGATACTGAAGGTATGTAGAATAATTTACTGTAAAATAGTATTTAAAAATTATCTTAATGTTTAAAACATTGCAAAACATTGCCCATGAATACTACTTTTCCTTGCACCAAAATTAAAAAAATCTTGGAAATATAAAAAAACGCCCACTACTGCCCGCCCTGGCTTTCACTGTAATATAAAGATAGTGACACAATGAATCAAAATTGCTAAGAATTGGTTGCTACTTTTTGCAACATTCTTTTTGTGTGGTGTCGAATGGACACGTATTCATGCGCGACATAACGCGCGTCTCTCTTTATAGTTTCTATTACTTTCATATTTCATAAATTCAATCAATAAATATAATTCATTATTCAAATTCATAATCTTCTTCTTTCGAATAGGCCTACTTTGGACCATGCTTGTTCAACTGTTGGGCTTTGACCTTTGCCCAGTATTGTTGCATCTTCTGCCGGTGTAACTCCTTTCTCTCTTCTGTCCAGGGGGTACCTTTCCTTTCGAGGTTTTTCCTGAAATCCACGGACTTCCTTCAGGGTGCGTCTCACAGACTGTCTGTTTTTGAGATCTGTTATTCCCAGTTCTTTAATATCCTTCTCAGTCTCTGCCAACCAAGTGGTACGAAGCTTCTTGTTTTGCCAGAAGGTGAACAGACGGTTAGTTAGTTTGGAGGCAATCTTGCAACGTGGCCATAGAAAACTACCCTTCTTTTCCTTGCACAGTCAGAGAGCATCTCAATATGTTCGTAGAACTCAGAGTTATGCAGTCTTCGGAATTCCCCATGTTCCTTTAGCGGGCCTAGGATCTTCCTGAGGATTCTCCTCTCTCTCATTTCCAATTTATCTATTAGACCCCTTCAGTTCAAGGAAAGACACTCCATGGCATACAGGGCTTCTGGTCGTAAGACTGATGTGTAGTGCTTAAGTTTCAGGTTGCGTGACAGGCATTTCTTATTGTAAGTGTTCTTACTCAGCCGATAGGCTAGTTCTAACTTGCTGACTCTCTTGGATAATGATGCTCTTTCTGATAAGTTGGGTTCAATCCATTCGCCGAGATACTTAAACTTCTCAGTCCTTTTTATGTTTCCCTGTTCTAGTAACATCTCTCTGTTTGCTTCTCTGATGTTGGTGAAGAATTCTGTTTTCTCCAGCGACACTTGAAGACCCACTTTGGCAGCCTGTTTTCTGAGGCAGTTTACCTGCATTGTTGCCATCTCAAGAGAATCAGCAAACAGCGCCATGTCATCTGAAAGGCCAGGCAATCTACAAGCAGTCCATCGTTCTTACATCCCAGGTAGATACCACTCTGAGCACCTAAATTGTTCAGTTCCTTGCGCCATTCTCTCATAACCTTTTCAAGGACACAGTTGAAGAGAAGTGGGGAAAGTCCATCTTCTTGTCTCACTCCAGTTTTTATTTCGAAGTTTTCTGAAATCTCGCCTCTAAATTTAACCTTGGAATGGGTGTTGATCAAAGTTTCTAGAATGAGTCTGCAGGTTTTGTTGTCTAGTGCTAGTTCCTGGAGTACTTTGTTAAGCGTTTCTCTATCAATGGAATCGTAGGCCTTCCTAAAATCAACAAAGGTGATGACCACCTTGCGGTTTCTCATTTTGGAGTATGCAAGTACAGTTTTAAGATTAAGGATCTGTTCAACACAGGATCGGATCTTCCTAAAGTCCCCTGATATTCTCCCAGTTGACTATCCAACTGATTTTCTGCGCTTGTTTATAACGCCTTTGAGAGAATCTTGTATGTTACCGAAACGAGAGAAATTCCACGGTAGTTGTTTAGATCCGTAAAATCTCCCTTTTTGTGAAGCGGGTGGATCAGAGCGATTTCCAATCGGGTGGTAATTTCTCTGTTTCCCAGATGTCCTGGATGATCTCGGTTAGCTTGCGCACGGCATTGTTTCCAGCACCTTTCCACAGTTCAGCAACGATAGAGTCCTCTCCAGCTGCCTTATTATTCTTAAGAAGTTGAATAATCTGGCCAATGAAGGGGGAAGTGAGTCCGGGTTTGGTGTGGTTTGTTTATAGTCGAAGTCTTCGCTGGGTGGGTCACAGTTGAGTAGATTTTTAGTACTGATTCATAACGTGGCAGTTGTCCTTGTCGTTATAAGCCAGTTTTTCTTAGGAGTCTCTGAAGTGGAGGCTTGGCGGAGTGTATTTTCTGAGTGCCTGCTTAAAGGTTCCAAAGAAATCTCTGGAATTTTTCTTACCAAAGCTCTTATACTACTTTAGAGAAAATCAATCACATTTTTGGGGTCCTTCAAGTCCTCCACTATTTCGAATCAGCCATTTTTTTTTTAATTAATTATCAGATTCGTGATTAGCGACCTCAAAAAACCCTATATATTACTTTGGAGAAACGTAATCACATTTTTTGGGGAAGTCATTCGCCATTTTGGGTCAGCCATTGTTTTTCAAAAATTTAAATATCAGATTCGTGATTAGCGACCTAGAAAAACCTCTTATACTACTTTGGAGAAAATCAATCACATTTTTCTGGAAGTCATCCACCATTTTGGATCAGCCATTTTGTTTTTGGAAAAAAATTAAATATCAGATTCGTGATTAACGATCTCAACAAACACAATAGAGTATTTTGGAGAAACTTAATCACATTTTTTTGGGAAGTCATTAGCCATTTTGGAACAGCCATTTTGTTTTTTGAAAAATTTGATATCGGATTTGTCAATAGCGTCATCGAAAACCCCCAGATACCAAATTCCTTGAAATCTATCTATTATCAGGTTTATTGGATTCCGGCCCACTGTGAGCTGTTGCCAATAATCCAAGAACTAGTGTTCGAACTGTAGCACACGAACTTGGAACCAGTGCTTCAACAGTGTGGCAAGTTCTTCACTCATATCTCTTAAACCCTTTTATAATTCACGAAGTTCAGGCTCTGAATTGTAATGACTTTGCTCCATGAGTACAGTTTTGTAGGTGGTTCTTGAACAGCACACAACAGAATGAATGATTTCCAGAGTTGAAACTTTTTATTGATATAAACCCAGCATGTTTACAAAGGAATGTTCAATAGCCATAACATGCATTTGTGAGCTGAAGAAAATCCTCATGCAATACATGGTAGAGGTTATCAACACAGATTTTCCATTAAACTTTGGGGTGGGATTGTGGAACAATTTCATAGGTCCATTTGTGTTGCAGGATCGCTTAACGGAGGCGGTTTGTACAAATTTTCTGGAAAATGACTTCTTCAATGTATTAGACCCGGTCGATGTACAGCTGACGATGTACCACCGCATTTTAGTCGGCAGGCCCGTGCATGTCTCGATGCGAGGAATCCTGATAAATGGATAGGCAGGAACAGTTCGATACCATGGCCGGCCCGCCGGCCAGATCTGAATCCCCTGTATATTTTTCATGGGCTCATTTGAAAACCATGGTGTTTGAAATTCCAGTTAGAGCATTGGAGAGAAGCCACTGCCACGTTTAAGTGAAGCGTGTCCAACAGTTAAAAACATGTTTTAGACGCGTTCGTCGTTCTTTATTGCAACAGTGTCCGCTGTGTATCGGAGAGCGAAATTTTGAACAATTTTTGGAAATTGTACATAGTTATTTTTTATGTTTGTAGCTTTTATTAATAAATTCCACCCATTGCTTGTGTTGCTGGTAAAAAAATTTGTAAAGCGTTGGTAAACCGTTTTTGATTAAGAGTTTTATGCTTATTTTGGATCATAGAATCAGTGGACGTGCAGTTCTGACACACCCTGTATATTAACCTGGAACATTTAGTATCCGAGACTGTGCAGCCTGTTGATAGATATCTGGCCTAGATGGTGCTCTGCATATTGGATTAACAGCCATTGGATTCAGATTGATACCCTTGATTTGAAATATAGCTGTGTTTTGGTGAAGATTCAGCTTTCCTAATTGCTCAGAAGGCATAATCAATCGAAAACCACGAAACTCCAGATAAGTCAAAGGTAAATTGATATTGCTGAAATGAATGGTGTTATCAACAGCTTGTAAAGGCTTTGACATAGATGTAGAAGATATTTGCAGGAGAGGTTCTAGCACAAGGAAATAATTTTTTAGTGTTGCAGGTGATAGAAGGATATCAATTGGTTGTAGACTTAAGAGTATTTCAGTTATATATCTGGTGTGTTTAGGGGAAAATTCAATCTTCTCATCCTGAAAATAAAATTATTATAAAGAGAAATTAAGATGTTTGTCTATTGATTGTACCATGTCCTTTGTTTTGTTTTTCTTAGATGTACCCCATAAATGGTGAGTATGTTGGCAACTTGCTCTGGTTATTGTAATATTTGCAAAACTTGTGTCTTCCTGGCGGTCAGAAGTTGATGGTTCTTCATTTGCCTGCATGACAAAACCTAAGAACTCTCCTGGTACCCACTTATCATTCTCTCTAAAAAATTATATAAATGTTCAACCTAGTTTTGACGCCTAATTTTGTTAGTCTAGTACAGTATAATCTTGATAATCCGACACATAGGGGTCCGGACAAATGCCGGAATATCCAAAAATTCCGGATTATCAGGATTAAAACAAAACAATTTTTCATATTTTATGTAAAATCGTATTTCAGACAGAATAAAATATGTATCTATATAGGTAAACGTGTACATAAAAAAATATGTACAAACTTAGAACAGATAGTAAGACAATTGTAAAGTGGAGTTAGCTTGATCAGAATCGTCAATCAAGTTTTCAGAGTTAAAAGCAGGGTGTGTTAGCCAGACCTTTTTCCAAGGACACTAGATAGTGTTGTTTTTGACTTTAATTTTTCTGTGCGCGAGGTTTATATCCGGCGCGGGCCAGCGTAAAGAAGAGACACGTGTTTCCCCAGAGCGCGGGATTACTGAACGTGTCGTACTAACCAACCACCGGATTATCAAGATTATACTGCATTACCAATTTAGCTTTGTGTATATAATTACTACCACAATTCTAATACATACTTACTTTACAAAATGCATAATACTAGCTGTTCCAATCTTACTCTTGACCATCAAATATACATTTTGAAAATCTAGAGAACTAACAATATCCTCAGCATCCAAAACAAACTTCAATTTAGGCTGTTTCTGATAAATTACATCTTTAATTTCTCTGTGATCATGAGCCAAAAGCTCAAGACTAAATTTAGTAATGGTCCACTGAATCCATGCAGTGAGTTTAACATTTTCATTATCTATTTGTTCAGTCAGTATGTAAGGAGTTTTTTCACTCAAAGACTCCATTGTGCTTTCTTTGAGAAGTGTAGGAGATAGAGTTGATGTGTTGGTCGCTGGCATTGGTGAAGGTTCTACTTTAACAGTTTCTGGAATATCTGGCAATATGTTGGTGAGTACGTCAAATATACCAAGTAATATACTAGCGATTAAACAAACCTGAAACAATTATGCAGTGTTGTTATATCGGACACAATTTTTTCAGTATACAATTTAGTTACTTGTAATTCAGAAACAGAAATTATTATTGGCGTCATGTCGATATGAATGTAAAGTCCTAAGCTTTGTATATCCTCCTTATTTGTAGAAAAACTTAAATTATCTATACTTTGTGTCTCATTGTCAGATTTAGTTGATAATCCAACAGTTGCAGTCAAGCTAACAGGATCAAGACAAGAAAATTTCTCCCCATTTTGCCAAGTAAAACATGAGAGATCAGGAACTACAAAACTCCATGGAAAACTGCATTTACCTATAAGAAAACAAATAAATAAACTGTCTTTCCAAATTAGAATGAGATTACTTTTAGACCATATATTTTCAGGTAGAATCACAGGTAAAGAATATAAATATTTGCTGATATTTTCTTTATAACTAGCAGTACGAATTGTTGCTGGGGGCAGAGATATTACAAGAATATCTAGAGGATTTTCTTTCTTTAATGCCTCTTCAACAGCTTGCTGAATACCTAAAATATGATCATTATTCTCTAATTCAATTATATATCCTATTTACTAGCTAGTCTGGGCTTATTTGACACTTTAAAACAGATAGTTCATCTTATTTTAAATAACAAAGCCTTACAAACCTTGAGAACCTACAGCTGATAAAGATTTAACAGGAAAATATATAGTACAAGATGAAATGTCTCCAAATATTAGTAAACCTTTCCAAACATCAAACCAGTTTTTCAAGAAATCGTATGTTTGCTCTTGCCACTAAAACATAAATTAAAATATTCATCCTTTAAGAACTCTCTCAAACTAAGTTAAACATACATCAGCTACACTTTCTTCGTGTTTACTAACAGGAGATGCTACTTTAGGTGGTAAAGTAGATTGATCCAAACTACTGTGAATAGACTCATAAGGTGTTCTTGCTCTTCTAGGTGTCTCATAAGCACTGACATCTGAATAACTTCGACTTAGCTTCCTATGTGCTGATTCAAAAATCATTTCAGTTTTTGGGGGAACATTCCTTGGAGCATATAATAACCATTTGCACATCAATGGATCACAACACATCCTCACTTCTTTCATAATGAAGAAAATAATTGGTGGATGATTTTGAACCTCTGGGTTCAAAGGTAATTGAATGGTAGCTGTGAACAGGGGTTGTTCATCTGTGGATTGGGGATTCTTGTAATCATCTTTGTATTCAGGTCCCGAAAACACAAGGACTTGTTGAATGTCTGAAGGGAAGTAGGTCATGGGAATATGAGATATTTCGAGTTGTGGATTGAAGTCTTTCTTGATGGGTATGCTTTCAAAGACGAAAGCTTTGATAGAGCCTAAGGTAGCATTTATGGTGTATGTTGAGACAGTTTGTATTTTTTTGAAGTAGATTGATTCTATACAAACTTCCAAATATACAAAACCTAGAAAGAAAAAAAAACAAACTCAAATATTAAATATCTAAGACTAAAATACGTATCACAGTAGTGTGTTAATTTTGACTAAGAAAGAAATAAATCTTGTTTCATGAATAGAATGTTTGCGACCGTTACTACGCGGTAATCCATACTTACACTGAATTGATAAATTCACTATGTTTTAACTATACCTAATATGTAAAAATATTATATAACTTGTCATTCACAGTTATATTATAAATTTAAACATTTAACACGACTCGAATTTCGACTGGTGAGGGTCATTTTCAAATGGTTTACAAATTGATGATTTATTGTATTTATACTAAGGGTTTTTTGGCGCGGGTGCCTTTCTGTAATTTGGGATTTACCTGGAGACTTGTGAATGTGAAAACTGAGTGGAAAAACTTCGTCCTGTCTGACGCTATTGCATTCAGAAAAATGAATTTCATATACACTGGATATTTTGAGGGGTCAATTTTGTCTTTAGCAATAAACAATATGAGGGACAACTTTGAGGAGGGTTTAATACTACTTGAAGATTTTGCTTTCAAAGTGCGTTTGCGATTTTGCAAAATATGAGATGAAAGTGTTATCTGAATTTGGGGTTTTCTTAAAAAATACACTAGTTGTTTTCAAACCATTGTCTTGAATGTATTCATAAATTCCCGGAAATAGACAATATCAAAATCTTGCATAATTGCAACAAATGCCCAAAACTTAATCTTCTGGAATTCTGTTAATCTGCTTAACGAACAAACCGACTTAATCCTTTCGCAACTTAATCTTCTACAATCGTCTCCAGGTAATTCCCTAATTGCAGAAAGGCACTTCCCACCGCCACAAAACCTTTAATATAAATGCAAACTTGATTCAAATTCTGTGTGTACTCGTTACTGTCGTCTTGACAGCTAACCAGTGGCAGAAATTTCGGGGAACGACCTTTGTATTTTTGCAAATATTTCTTCCATCTGCACATTCAGCAAATACTTGACTAGATGAAATTGTTCGCAATCAAAAAGTACACTGAAAAGGTACTCTTTGTTTCTGTCGCCAAAGATAACAGATTTCGATAAAAAAATTAAAACGTTTTTTTTGGAAATGATAAAAACAAACAAATGATTACTATATCTTTACTTCGCATTTACTTTTTTTTAGTACAAGTTTAAATTTAAATGTATGATAAGAAGCTCAGTTTAGTGCTTAAAATTTGGCATTTTGTGTCAATCCGTCGTAGAAAACTGTTAGTCACACTGTTCTGTAATTTTTCAGTGGTTGCTTTTACTAATGCTGAGTACCCAGACATGTATCTCATGTATGGTCTGGCTGAGACAAACCAGGATAATACTAGAGGAAGCTCTCTAAATAGGTAAGTATACCAATGTATAGATGAAGAGGGTGGGGTACAATAGATCTATGAAGGTCGCAGTACAAGTCACCAGCAAATCTACATCTACCAGGAAAGGTACCCTGATAGAAGAATACCCGATAGAAAAACTTTTGAGGCCGTCGCAAGCTGCTTGAGGGAACACGGCCAATTGGAACCAATTGCATTTGGGGGACAAATAGCTTGCAATCCTGATGCTGAAGAGCAGATCCTGTCGATTTTTTAAACAAATCCAGCAACAAGTACTCAAAAAGTTGCTGCTACTATAGAAGTACCCCATACTAAAGTTTGGCGGGTTCTCCAAGAACAGCAGTTGCATCCGTACCGCCATCAAAAAGTGCAGGCATTGATTGCAGGCTCCAGCAGATTATCCTAATCGACAAAAATATAAAATCGAAGGCTGCTGCTTCATTGTGCCCAAGATCCTTTGTTTGCAAGTCGGGAGCGCTTCACAGATAAAGGAAGCAGCCTTTGCATGACATAGAATTATGAATTCTCATAACATGTACTGCTGGGCGGACGAAAATCTCCATGTTATAGTGAGAGCTCATCAGCAACGATTTTCCATTAATGTCTGGCGTGGTATTGTTGGCGATGTATTAATCGGTCCCCATATTCTACCAGGGTGGGTGATCGGAGAAGTTTATCAACAATTTTTACAAGAAATTTTGGCAGGGTTCCTGGATGAAGTGCCTCTTTTGACTAGACGCCAAATGTGGTCCATGCACGATGGTGCACGTGCACATTTTAGCGCGTTAGCGAGAGCTCACCTACATAACGCCTATCCATTGGTGGATAGGTCGGCTCGGTCTAGTTGCTTGGCCAGAAAGGTCACCACACATGAACCCCTTGGACTACTTTTTGGGGTCACTTAAAAAACTTAGTCTTTGAAACGGAAGTGGTCGATCTCGCAGAACTGTAGCGTCGTGTGAAAAATGGATTTGCCAGGTAGCCATTCAGACCAATGCAGGAATTTTTGAACGTGTGAATATCATTACTGCGACGTGCTGAAACTTGTGTTGGGGTTGAAGGACGGCAATTTTAACAACTATTGTACATTAACTATTACGTTTATGTGCTAATTCAAAAAATTTGATTTTGAAAAAATTCTGAAATAAAGATTTGTTTGTTTTCTTTGACTGAATTTTTAATATCATATCAATTTTTATCTTGAACACTGTTATCTAGAGCGATAGAAACAAAGAAAACCTTTTCAGTGTAGTTTTTGATTACGAACAATTTCATCTAGTCAAGCATTTACAAAATGTGCAGATAGACAAAATATTTGCAAAAATACAAAAGTTGTTCCCCGTATGTACCACCTCTGGTTGGCTATCAAGACGAAAATAAGCACGAACAGTAGTAGTTCGGCACGCGTGACAAGTACGCACCAAATTTGAATCAATTATCATTAGTTGCGTCTGAGATAGCAAAAATGTTGTGCGAGGCCACCCCCTTTTAAGGGCTGTACCTCAGTTAGGAAGCGTTTTCGGGCACACCTTTATAGGGACTTTTTTCATGTTTTGGGCTCTAGAACACTCCCTAGAATTTTGCCGAACATTTATGAAACACACTGTATAACTGTGTGAATAACAATAGGGAATTTGCATGAAATTTCAATCTGGTTCAAATACTTTTTTTCCGAATCTGTATTGAGCGGACATTTGAACTAAAACATTATTTTTGTAATTAATATCTTTTTAAATATTTAAAATTAATAAATAAAAGTGCAAATTAAGCGAGGGAAATTCAAATTTGTAAAACGCAACACCATTGGTTAAAACGAAAGTGACGTAACATACCATATATAGGGTGCCTTGGCGCCCACAACGCTGAAAATGTTCATTTAGCCGTTCCACTTGACGACCGCGGTCGTTGTGGTCGCGGAGAAAATGTCACTAATGACGTGATTATTGCGAAATCCATTCCATTTGGGATTTCGATTGTAACGCTCGCAAGCAAGTGGAACGGGATAAACCGCGGTCGTGAGCGTTGTGGGCGCCAAGTGGAACGCACCCATAAACAAGTCCGTACTTTTTATATTTGTATGTCATTGCAGTCTTTTGGTCAGAAAACATACGTCAAAAACGTGAAGTTAAAAATGGAAACAGCTGTAGTAAACAATGGACTGAACTGGCAGTGGTAATTGACGTTAACAGACCGCGCGAACATGGCGGCGTTTAAACAGCTCAAAATTTTTCTCAATTTTAAATATTTTAACTTAATTACAGTATTTTTAAGCATTATTTATATTTTTTACTATGGTATGAAGATGTAAACAGTGAATTAAAAATATAAAATATATATATTCCCTAATAGGGATTAATATAAAATTTTTACATATTAGGTGAGGTTAAAACATTGTGAATTTTTCAATTCAGTGTATATCTTGTTTCTCATATCTTACTTAAACATGACAGGAAATAACATTAGAAACACCGAGTCTAAGAAGAAACTCTATTCTGATATACAAGCTGGAATTTCCATACTTAAAATAAAAGCTTGTAAATTTTATACCTGTATCTTTAACAGCATCCTGCATAAGTGAACTACATATGACTGTGTTATTTGAATCTTCACAATCCATTTTTAGAAGCTTATCTATAATTTGAGAAACAATTACAATTTTTGGATTTGTCCCTGTAATAGTAATCCCCTCTAAAACATAATAATAATAATTAGTTTGGCTTTGAATAAACCGGATTAAACATCATATTATGTACCTGATTCAAAAAAGAATTCTTGATGTAATACATCAGGATTTACCCAATACTGTGGCATTATAATATTTCGGCTTTGATAGGAGGCATTGCTAGGAGTTAAAATAGTAAACTGCTTGTTATTTACAATCAGTCGGCTGCTAAATGCTAATAGTTTCAGTGATAAATCGGAATAACAAGCGTCGAACATGTGCTTTGGTGGGTCTGGAAGCTGGCAAGTAGTTCCCAATAATCTTTTAGTATACATTGGATTAGTCATTCGAAAATCTATACATTGGCATTGGAATGTAAATTTTGGTAGATCTACTGCTGTAGATGTCATTGATATTGCCGATATTTTCTGAAAAATTAAAAAATTATTGTTTACTTCATATTGACTATTTAATTAGAGTAAATAATCAATTTAGATTAATTGTGTATTATCTAGCTAGTAATGACTATAGTTTTTATTACCTTTCTCTTCTTGGAATAACATCCTTTGCTAGCATCAAAAAATGGATGATCCATTAACTGGAATTCAATCACAGGAGCTAATATAGTTATCTGAATGACCCTCTTAGGTATATTTTCATTCAGGGCGTCATAATCATCTGCAGCAGGAGGTGGAAGATCAGCTAAGTCTGGTTCAGGTTTTGGAATGTCATATGGAACATAGTCATATGTTGAGGCTGCAGCTCTCAAACTGTTTATCCGATGTAGAAGTCCAGAACAAACCTTTAAACGAAGAGGACCTAGGACTAATCTCAGAAGAGCTTTTTCACATAAATTACTAAAAAAAAATGGGTAAGATAGAATTATAACAGAGATAGTCATATAAGTTGTGGCGCAAAAATCATCATCTCCTGTTAATAACTCCAAATTTATTTAAACCGTAGAGAAGAGTAAATAACATTGGAACAAGTATTGTTGAATATTAACAAAGTATTGTTGGATGAGAATTACTATAGAGCGATGATCAATGACTTTTTGATGAATTGGTACTAAAGCACATGTGATTTCAACTAGATTACTATAATACACAGATAACAGTAGTGAAAACTGAAATTTAACTTTTTCAAAAAAATAATCTCCAGTTTTTTCAGATTTAAAGCAACTATATGTCAATGCATCAAATATTACACAAAACTGAAAAATCAACCTCCTAAATTCTTGGCACAATGATGAATATACCATCCATCATTCTGAATAGTGGTTATTTCTTGAATGTTATCTTTAAAACTTGATGACAAATTTTTCCATGTAAAACCAGTTGCTGCATACACTGTAACTATTATTTGAAAAGCAAAGTTTTATCTGTACTATTCTAAATATCTATATTCGGGCCGGCGAGAGAATGCAGCTGTACTGCGCCGAGGTATGAGGGGCAAAGGACACGCCGAGGTACGCGCAGATTAGTTCAGAATTAAGAAATACGCGTCAGTTTTTCGAATACGGTCAACTAAACACCGCGCACTCGAAAGTGGGGGTATGCGCAGATCAATTCTAAACTCGTTGAGAATAGTTGCATTCTCTCTCCGCCCCAGTATTGTAGTATTTATTTTAAATTTGCCAATAATTTTATCAAAAAACTACCTGTATTCAAGATCACTTCCAATTTCGGATAAATTTTCGCTAGTTACATCATCAGGCACAACAAGCTGATAAATGTAATCCATGGCAAAGGCAGGGGAACGTTCCAACAGAACATCTTCAGTATTCATTTCCAAATGTTTGTCCCAATCTTTATTATAAACCCTAACTTTCTCGTTATTCTCATCTGCTTGAACATCAAACAGTGATTGTGTTTTATGCATTTGAGAGACTGATCCTGCTTTCAGATACTCTGAGGCTGGTTGATTGTCCAGGACGTCTTGGACTGAGCAGCTGCATTGACCAATAGGGAAGAGAAGCATCTGGCTTACGCCCATCCCACTTTGCGACCATTCTTTATTTATTGAAATGCTTTCCATAAAAATACCTTGAAGACGAAACGTTAATAGCGGCCAATATTTGTTTTTCTTTTGTGTGTAAAGGTTTGATTTTTCATTGCTCGATTCTGAAACCTATAATATTTTAATGTATAGTAAATCTATGTTTAGTTTTTTGTACTTTGAATGTTATTGCAGCATTATCAACATAAAAACTGAAATGTGTAATATGTCCAGTTTGTGGGGCATCTTGTAGTTTATCCCAATCAATGTCCCAATTAGTAGGTAAAATCGAGGGCATCATTGACCATGCCCAACCAGCTAGGGTTTGACCAGTTTGATTATCTGAAAAAGCAATTTCAGGAGATCAGTTCACAAATAAATCTTCATTTTTGAATTACCAGTGGTTTCTGCATTCCCATCTGACATGTCTCTGCTTAGATCAATATCCGATTTTAATTGTTTTTGTTGAAGAGCTTGAAGAAGGAAGAGCAATCGAAGCAACATTGGAATTTGTTGTTCCGTCATACTAAACTCCATACTAAAAGTAAATTATTGATAAATTTAAACTGTCTTAGTATATTGATAAATTTCTATACTTAGATCTATCTTTCACTAACTAGATTTTATTTAATATTATTATTTTATATTATTTTTGTTTTTCTTTATCCTTTTTTAATGTTTTAGAAGGAGGTTAAGAGCAGAAGGCAGGTGGATGAATGGATAAACAAGTGAAAGAGACAGGGATGTAGACAGACAGGAAAGAAAAAATAAGGGAATCCAGGTACAATATGAAGTATCAGAGATGTATGATAGAAGAGATCCCGAAGTACCTGGGAAGACCAAGTGTGAGAGAAAGGAAAGTAATGGCAAGGTTCAGATGTGGAAACAAGGAGACTAAAAAGGAGAATAAATATTGGATGGGCGAAGAAAAAAGATTGAGTAGGATGTGCTATCAGGAGAGAGAGATAGTGGAGCATATGTGGAATGGATGTGTCAAGATGAAAGAAAGAGAGAGAAAGAAAAGAGAAGAGATACTAAATGAAGACGGAAGAGATATACAGTGGATGAAAGTATGGATGAGCTGTGAAGGGTTGGATAGGGAATTGTAAATATTTTAAATAATGTACATATGATTGTAAGGATAAAGAAACTCTGTAGGGAAAATAAATATTATTATATTATAATAAACTTCCCAAAAAGCGAGCACAAGAGTAACCGTCGGCCGATATACTGGTGGACACGCCAAATTGCTGAACTTAAGATCCTGCAAACGGACTAGAAGAACACTTATAAGAGCAAAGAAAAAACACGGCATAAGAATGGCAAGTGGACAATGCCAAAGAGGAATATCGCCACCACAAACAAATGTTGAAGAAAGAAATTGCAAACGAAAAAGACAGATTCTGGCTAGCACTCTATAATAATCTTAATAATGATATATGGGAGAAGGCACACAAAATAGTAACCGGGCAACTGAAACTAAGAACCAAAACCATCCTAACAGAAAAAGAAGCTACAAATCAAGTAAAAAAACTGTTCCTAAGCCTCACTGTCACGGAGTGGGCGGAAACAAGTAATGGCTCAGTAAACACCCGTAAACTAGAAGCATTTGAAATAACGGCCGCTGCTGCACGAATTAAACCATAAAGGCCCCAGGCCCGATAACATTGTACCCGAACTTGTAAAGCCTGTGTCTAACAAAGAAGTGGAGACAATAACAAGCATTATAAACAAATGTCTCCTTGAAGGGAAATTTCCAGACATTTGGAAGGTCTTCAAACTAGTTCTCATTCAGAAACCCGAAAAAATGCGCAAGACGTCAAGACCTACAGATCGATCTGCCTCATAAATTCGTGGGGTAAACTACTAGAGGCTCTCATTAAATCAAGACTCGAAAAATAACTAGAGAACAAAGAAGCCATACACGCCAACCAATTCGGCTTCAGAATCGGAAAATCTACACTGGACCCGATCAGAAAAGTTCTGGAAAAGGTCAACGAAATCAAAGAGAAGGCAACCAAGAACAGAGTGGTATGTGCACTCGTAACACTGGACATCAAAAGCGCCTTCAACTCGGCACCCTGGAAAGGCATAATTGACAACGCAAACATGATATATTGACATCGAGAAGTATCAGCGAAAACCTCCTAAACCTAATTAAATACTATTTAACAGACAGATGCGTGGTGACGCAGGCGGGAATAAAAATAAAGACATTCAGTGCGGTACCACAAGAATCGGTATTTAGACCAACACTGTGGAACGTTTTCTACGATAGAATCTTGAGGCTAAAAATGAAAAGCGGTGTGACCACAGTAGCATACGCGGGCGATCTTGCACTCGTCGTGTCCGCAGGGAGCAGCGAAAATTTAAAAGAGATCACAATTACGGAACAACTCGAAAAAACAGAAATGGTTCTTCTCGCCGGCCGCAGGAAACTCACCCGACTGGAGATAAAAATAAACGGGGAAACAATAAAATCCAGAAATTCTTTAAAATATCTGGGCGTCTACGTAGACAAGGATATACGAATTACCAAACATATAAAGAACACCTGCACGAAAACCAAAAACACCCTCAAATTTCACACCAGGATAATGCCAAATGTTAATGGCCCCACCACAAATAAATGAAGAATGTTAGCATCCGTAGTTTTCTCCATCATCTTCTATGCAGCTCTAGTGTGGACGAGCGCGCTAAAATATAAACACCATATTGCCAAACTAGAAAAAGTATACAGAAGAAGGGCCATAAGAATAACGACAGCATACAGAACTGTCTCTACAGAGGCCGTGCTGGCTATCGCCGGGACCGCCCCCATAAAACTCCTCGTGTTCGAACGTTGACAGCTGCACGAGAAAGGAACGGCCAACAAAAAGGAAGCTAGGGAGGACTTGATGTCATCAAGGCAGGACCTGTGGGAAAAGTACCGGACCAAAACGTTCATAAAAAATGTCAGAGCATGGTGCGAAAATTCCAAAAAGGGAGAGGTACATAACCCATGCCAAGACAGGACACGGCGTTTTTGGCACATACCTGTTGAGAATCGGAAAGAGGCAAAATACCGCGTGCAGGTACTGCTCCGAAGAAAGGGATGGGCCTGAGCATACTCTGTTCCACTGCCCCAGATGGGACGCAAAAAGACAACGCGTAAAACACTAGCGGCATGCGAGGACTAGCGGCACTAGCGAGGAGGGCTGGACAATGGCCACCAACATGTTGAGGAACATAACGTCCCAAAAAGCGAGAGAAGAAAGAGAAATTCTAAGCAGGGATAATTGATTAAAAACACAAATGATTCAACTCTGATGAAATGACAAAAGTAGGGTGGCACTAAATTTCCTAAATTTTCCTAAATTTCCACAAGCACAGGAGGATTCGTATATCCACAAGTACACCCTGAAGAAATGCGCGAGCGATACAGGGGTGGCGCATACTAAAGCCAAGTGAAAGAGCGGGTTTAATGAGATGATGGATTAATGGATTAATGAGATGTTGTGTGAGAGCCTCACAAGAAGGCTGGTAGAGCTTCCCAAAAACCACAATAAAAAAATAGTTTATCCAATTTAATCTGATTTGATTATTGGGCGTCCGCTAATTAATCTATTATTGTGTAGAGAATTCACTTACGAATTACAAAATATATCTATTCTTGTAGTGGAAGACTTTTTAAGTGATGATGTGAAGTAACTTCTGAGTAAATGTATACTCATTGAGCATCTATACAACATTGGTTCTTGATAAACATCTATTTTTCCTGCAGCATTTCTTTTATCTAGGCAGACAGTTAGGTCATTCACTGCTATTATTTTCCTTATTATTACATGTGACTGCGATGGATCTAAAATAATAAATAGTTACATATGTTATAAGTGGACTATTGATTTAGTCCCTAATAAAAAATGTAAATATTTTATTACCTGTATATGCAGGTTCCCAATTTTTATTAGCAGACTCGAATGTGAGCAACTTTATGTTCATGGATAACACAATATCTTCTTCAACATATTTCAAAATAAGATTATTGCAAAATATCCTTATATTACTGACAATTTTGTTTATCAAGTGTTGAACATAGTAAGACGGAGTTTGATCGACATCTCTGAAAAATAACTTTTACATTGTCAAACAAAAAATGGTTACTTAAGGTATTATGTGTATTTACGTTTTTGTATGCCTTTTATGCCTATCAGAAGTTTTACTCTTTCTAGAGGGTTTTGGACTTCCATCTCCTTTCAATTCTAATATACATTCTAACAAATAAACAATTATTTTTATAAGAAAAGTTAAAAAAAAACTAAACAAAAATAATTTTTCAATGTAAATATCTGCGATCCCCAACAAATTGCACAAGGATTACAAAAAGTATTTTAATTCAAATAAAAAACAGAATTGGGTTGTTGAATAAAAAAAATTATCGATTTTTGTTTATGTATTTTAAAACCTTATTATAAATAATTTGGATGTGCGATGCAAAAAGTAAAAAAAAAAAATTCAATTGACAATTTAAAAGTGATAAAATTTTGAAAATAATCACGTGACTCCAAACCCGCCATAATTTGCCTGTGACGTCAAAAGGGTGAAACTTCATTCTAACATAAACATTCTTTATAAAATCGTCGTTTTAGGCGCACTGTATAAAACCATTGGTTTCGACGTTTAACAATGTGAGACATTTAACTTTTTTGAGGAGTTCTTTTTTAATATTTGACTTTTAATATTTGACATGTCTACTACAGCTACTGTATCAACAAAGTCAGGCGAGGGTAGAAATTACCAATTTTACGTCACAGCGCGACCAGCCTGTTTTCGGTACCTAGTTTAAAAATACATTTTCAATTTGTTATAATTTTTTAATTACAACGAAAAAAAGAAAACAAAAACTAGTTTTGTTATAAAACTTATATATGAGCTTTCGATTTATGACAAAAAAATTGATTCAAATACCCAATTCAAAGCGGAAAAAAGGAAACTAAAAGTCTATCATTCGTTTCTAGTATTTTTTTGGTATATTATTGCGAATTGGTTTTTTTGAGTACACATATATGCATATTTTATATACAGAGTGCGTTCACCAAGTTTCAAGACTGATTTTTTTTCGAGAGTAGGGGGAGGTGCGCAGATTGGCTCCGGCGACAAGGCAAAGTAGTGGGGGGTAGCAGGTAACCGACCGCAACAACGGCCTCCGAGACGCAAGAGTCAGTAGATGCCTAGTGGCGTGAGTACATGTCAGTGATACCTGTCGAAAACTCAAAGAGTCGAAAATGCAAAGTCAGCTGGAGCAGCTTTATTTGAGTTCCGTGCGAAACTGAACAAAACCGCGACAGAGACTTTTGGTAAGATTGAGAAGAGAAGAGGCCAATAAAGAAAAAGCCATGTCACATGAAATGATTTTCATGTGGCACAAGAAGTTTGAAAATAGCCGCGAGGACGTTACAGACAATAGCCGTGCTCGGAGACCTTCAACAAGCAGAACTCAAGAAAATTTGGAGAAAGTGCGTGAACTTTTAAACACTGACCGTCGTCTTTGTGTTAAATTACTTGCTGATGAACTGGGATTGGGTCAGACTACGGTGTTCAAGCTAGAGTCAGATTTTAAGATGAGAAAACTGTGTGCCAATCTTGTTCCCAAAGTTCTGACGGATGAACATGAAGCACGGCGCCAGGCCGTTTGAGATGAGATGTTTGAACGTTTGCAAGTCGATACCATTTTTTTTAATAAAGTAGTTACTGGTGACGAGACCTGGGCCTACGAGTACGATCCTAAAAAAAAAGCGGCAAAACAAAAGAAACAAAGCCCAAGAAAGCTGGCATGAGTATGTCACGCGTGAAAAACATGCTTATTGTTATATTTAATGCCAAAGGAATGATCCACAAAAAGTTTGTTCCTGCCGGACAGACTGTTGACACAGCTCGGTTTTACGATGAAGTGCTCCGCCATTTGAAGAATCGAGTCCGCCGCATCCGTCCGGAGATCAAAGACCATTGGGTTCTGCACCACAACAATGCTCATTCTCACACGTCGCTCGCAGCCCAAATGTTTTGCCAAATTCAACGTGGCAACACTGCCGCAGCCACCTTACAGCCCCAACCTAGCTCCCAATCATATCAGATCTCATCATCAAAAGAGACCTGAAAGCGAAGCGATTCGATACAATTCCAACGATACAAGCAGCTTCAAAGAGGTGCCTGATATTCCGCGCGAAGAATTCCAGGAAGCCTATGAACAATGGAAAAAACGCTGGCAGCGGTGTGTTGATGTCTACGGGCGACATTTCGAAGACATGTAGTTTGCTGTACAAAATTTTTGAATAATTTTTCTGTTTTGAGACCAGTCTTGAAACTTTGTGAACGTACAGGGTGAACCTTATGTGTGTTTTATTATCAAAGATTTGCCCACCTCTGGCATATATTTTAATGTAGAAATATATAATTTTTCAATCAAATTTCAATTAAGAATTGAATAATATAATTTTTTTAACAAATTAACAAAATATTGTCAATTGTAAATAAAAACCATGAGTCATTAATAAAATTATTAAATATTTTACGATAATAAAAAAGAATCAACAAATTCATACCTATAGTGTTTATTGTAATTGTAATTGGTTCTGAAGCTAACTTGGTCCATGGAACGTGAATCAATAATTCATGAATGTGTCCTGATACAAAAGTAAAAGGTAATTGTAATTCTTCCTCCAGAACTTCCAAACGAAGATCAAGATTATGGAATGTTGCATCTCCACCCCACAAAGATACCTATAAGTATTAAATCAGTATTAGAAAAAAAGTATTACGCTGTAGTTGTAATATGTTTAATGTGTATGTTTAATGTGTGTATATAAAAATATTTAGTAGCATTAAAGTAGTCTTACTTGATCAGACTTTATTTAACCCAAAAATTTGCTTTAACCTTTTTGCTTATCACATAGAATAAATGTTCAATAAACTATAAGAACATATACATTTACAAGAAGTTAAAATAATTATATTTAATATGAAAACTAGGATTATCAACTGTTAAAAAACAAAAATCCCAAAATCTTTTTTTTTCAGATGAATGGGACTATCTCTTAGGGCGGGTACACACGATCCGACAGGCCTACCAGTTCGAACTGAACATGCCGGTCACTTGAACATATACTCAAATGGCTTCCACTGACGACTGCTAAACAGAAAAGTGCTAAGAGGCCATCGTCAGTGGAAGCAACGATGATAAGTGACAAATATTTCAGAATCCCCTGAACGTTTGAAGAGTCGTCAGTCCATCCGGTGTCCGGCCATCAGGAGGATTGTTTACTTTAGTTCGGACCTGCCGGATCGAGTGTAGCCGCCTTTATCCTTAGCTGTTCAAAAGTTATCATTCGAAATGCTTACTCCATAACTTTGCTTCAAAATATAAAAACATGATAGAAATGCATGTATTGTGATGTCATAAACTTCCAAGCTAATGTGCAACAAATGTGCATTCAAATTAATACAAATTTAGGCTATTGATAGTGACATTTAGGCGCATACATTTTTAGTAGCATTGTGCAGAATTTAGTAAGGTGACCAGACGTACTGCTTTCGGCAGTACGGTACTTCTTTACTGATAGTCTGTACTGTTCAATTTTTAGGTACTGCATTTGTACTGCCTTTCTTATAAGATGTACTACTTGTACTACTTCACATGATGTTGTAGAACTAAATAATTATAAATGTGATTTCATGCATTTTCAAAGCGAATGCCGAATCACTGTTATCACTTTCGGCCAAGTAGCTTGTTAGTTAGTTTGACAAAGTCGGACGGATGGTGGAATTATTGTGTTGGGGCGAAATATAGGTTGTATACTAGCTTGAACACCGTAGTCTGACCAATTCCCAGTTCATCAGCAAGTAATCTAACACAAAGACGACAGTCAGTGCTTAAAATAGAAGAAACTTCAGCACTCCTCTCAGAGTACTTAAAATAATAACTTAACCATAATTTGAAAGAAAAAATAATCGCACTATCCGCAGATAAAATTAATATTAATGAAACTAATGTACATAAAAGATTAATGCAAGAGTGAGGGCCACCAATTTTAAAGATTTTTGTGAGGAAGCAGAAATGGAATAAAAAAATATGTTGGTATATTCCACAACGAGATAGCTTTCATTAACACCTGCTGTGGAACGTGTAATCAAAATGTTTGAGCCTTGGGCCCGTACTTTAGTTTATACCAGGGTCCCAAAAAATTACAAGAATTTTTCGAAAATGAGTTGTGTTTGTAATTAAATGCAATGTAACTTCAGACATTGCATTTAATTCATAGTCAAACTATATCACTATTAAAGATATCACTATTAAAGAAATTAAAAGCTCTAAAGTGTCATATCTTCTGAGGTGAAAACAGTCTTAAATAATGTGTTGGAGCAAATAGTCGCTATATATAATACTGCATTTGTTCCCTTAAAGTTAACGCAGAAACTTAATACAATCGAAGAGTCAACCCCTGGAAGTGAGGCGAAATTTATTAAAAAAATAAATGTTTTTATAAAAATTCCTTTGAACATGTAAAAAATGAACTGATTGTTTCGAAGAGCTACACATTTTTCGATGGATATTATTAAAATATATTATAAATTGGGAAGTCATTTTGAAGACAGTTCATTATTTCAAAGAAAACCATAAAATTGTTATCAATGATAATGAACTCTTCGAAGAAGTTAGGCGAAAACGGAAAGAATTAATGAATGGAAGAAAAATAAAATAGATGTTAGTTTGTGTTGGATAGAAATATACAAATATTTTAAAGGTGTGCATATTCCTACAAAAAAACTTAAAATTACTTGTTAAATTTAACAATGTGACAGTTGAACAAGTATTTTCAATCATCAATGATTTCTGGAGCAGTTCAACATCAAGAAACATAGAAACCTTATCGGCAGAGGCTTCAATGAAGGTCCAGTATAGATGTGAAGAATTTTGTAATGTTTTAAAAAATAATAAGTATAAAAAAATGACTCAAAATATTTCCTTTCTCCATTTTTTTTTTTAAAATCATATGCACAACCATTACCCCTCCACCCGTACTGATTTCACGTTTAAAAAATGTGGTCACCTTAAATTTTGGTGTATAGATTTGAGTGTATAGGCCTATAGGCTTTCAATTTCGTGTTGAATATTGTCCCTCAGTTGTTGTAAAGGGTGTAGCTTATTGACATAAATTCATGCATTGAAATAGCTCAAAGAGAGGAGTTAGAGGTGGTTAAATTGGGGACCTATCAAAACGGAAGATTTTACTGCATTCTTGACGTTATCTTTAGAGTGACGAAAAAAATGTCAAAAGGGAATTTTATTGATATCGAAGCGCTGATACAGTGGTTAAACAATTTTTTTTGTCAAGGTCATAGTTTATGCGTATTCAAGGTCATCAATGGTTTTTCAAATGGAAACATGTTATTTTTTTATCATTTAACAATGTAGCCACTAACCAGACGAATCCAGCGAGCCATGATATCATGACCTTGAAATAGTTTTTCACCAAAATACACGTGTAAAAACTGGAAATCCTGATTTTATTGGTAATAAAAATATCCGAATAATGTAGTTGTTTTTTTCTGCAGAAAATCTATTATAACAAATGTTCGTAGTGATGATCATTAACCTCGACACATTTTGAAAAACGTCGGATAAATGATTTGAAATTTACGAATATTTTCTGGTGTGATGGCGGCACAGGCTCTTCTAATTCGTTCTCGCATGTTAGCCGGCGTCGTCGGAACATCATGGTAAACACGTTCTTTTACAACTCCCTATAGGAATAAATCAAGTGGCGTTAAATCCGGCGAACGAGCAGGTCAGGGAATTACTGCACCTATCCTAATCCAGTGTCTGGGAAATTTTATATTTATCACTTCACAAGCTATAACTGCCCGAGCTGGACAGCCATCTTGTTGATACCACATTCGGCATCGGTGTGCTAACGGGATGTCTTGTAGTAATTCTCCTAAAGTGTTGTTGAAAAACTCGAAAAAGCCTCTTTTCTTTCAAGTGCTGTTTCTAAATTATTTAATTGCTGTACCTCTGTAAATCACAGTACCTCTCCAAATTTAGATTTTCATTCAGTTTGAACAGCTCCCAATGTCATGGTCATCAAATGTTCCACCATATACACAACATTCTCTTACTCAAGACTATAACTGCCCGAGCTGGACAGCCATCTTGTTGATACCACATTCGGCATCGCTGTGCTAACGATGTCTTGTAGTAATTCTCCTAGTGTTGTTGAAAAACTCGACGTATTTTCATCCATTCAAATTGCCGTCTATGAAAAATGGTCTAATAATCCGGTCCTCAATTATGCCACACCACGCATTAACACTCCAAAGACGCTGGTGTACAATTTCCCGGAGCCACTTTGGATTTTCTATTGACCAATAGTGCACGTTAGGCGTATATATATATATATATATATATATATATATATATATATATATATATATATATATATATATATATATATATATATCTGTCCATGGTTATTAAAAGTTCTCGTAAGTAAACAAAACGTCGTCTAAAAAATTCAGATTCACCTGTAATTGGCGCAGAGCCCATTCACAGAACTGAATCCTATTACCAAAATTAGCATCATGAAGTTCTTTATGCAAGGAAATATGGTACGGATGGAATTTATGACGTCTTAATATTCTTTAAACACTCGCCTTGGATATTCCGGAATAGTGCTCAATTTGCCGACTACTTAATTGCGGATCATGAACTACTGCAGCTAGAACAACAAGCTCTGCTTCTTCGTTTGTTTTAGTCTTGCGACGTTTCTTTTTACGTAGATTAACACTGCCCGTTTTACGGAATAAATAAATAATTCGATCTAAATATCGACGGGAAGGATAATTTCTGTAAGGATAACGTTGTGCATAAAGTTCCTGTGCTCGCACAGAGTTTCTGCTAGTCTCACCATAAATCAGAATCATATCCACTTTCTCTGCTTGGCTGTACAATACCATTATCCATACGGTTATTCAAAGTTATTTTCACTTGTGCAATCATTTCAAGGTCATGATTTTGGGTCGCTGGATTCGTCTGAATAGTAGCTACAATGTTTAGAGATAAAAACATGTTCCCATTTGAAAAACCATTGATGACCTTTGGGGACGCATTAACTATGACCTTAACAAAAAAGAATTTGTAACCACTGTGTTAGCCGTTCAAAATCAATAAAATTCCCTATTGACATTTTTTTCGTCACTCTAAAGGTAACGGAGATATTTGTAGTGGTCACGTTAAATGCTCACCCTGTATGTTAGGTCTACCAGAAAATTTTGTCTGTTCTTAGAATGAAACAAAATAAACATTTTTATATCTTCAATAAACTTTATTGGATAATTACTTTGAATCACTATTTATGATCCCAATTTTTAAAAATGTCTTAGTCCTAGATTGAAAAATTGAAGCAGTTCTTGTCTGATATCTGCTTCGTTTTTGAATCTTTTGCCCCACAACAAAATTTGATCAGATGGTGCCAGGTCTGGGAAGTGTGGTGGATACAAAAGAATTTCCCAGCCTAACTCTGCAAGTTTCTGACAAGTCCCCAAAGCTGGATGTGGCTAGGCATTATCATGAAGTAGCATGATGTCCTTCCTATTGAACATTGTCAGCCTCTTTTCTGGAAGTGCTGTTTCTAAATTATTCAATTGCTGATAGTACCTCTCCAAATTTAGCTTTTCATTGAGTTTCAACAGCTTACAATGTATTGGTCGTCAAATGTCCCACCATATACACAACATTCTCTTACTCAAGCCCAACTTCAGTTTAGAGATGGAGGGTGAGGCTCTTCTGCATTCACTATATGCCCTTTTCCTTACAATGTTTTCATAGGTAACCCACTTTTCATCAAGAGTTGCAAGGGTTTCCATGCAAGAAGAGAAATGCATATGATAACTCGAAATTTAACATTGAAATTCTTCTTACTTAACTCATATGGGACCCATCTCGAATATTTCCACACCAATCCTAGTTTCCGAATATGCTCTGAAATGGTTTGTTGAGCTGAATCAAGCCTTTCTGCAATCTGTAATGTTGTCAAAAAAGGATTTTGCTCTAAAATGATTGAGAGTATCATTGCTGATCAAAGACTGTCGCTGATCAAAGTCGCCCAGAGCGTGGCTTATCAGAAGCGTCGAAATCACCTATTTGAAATTATTCAGACCATCTTCTGTATCTTTTATTAGAAACTGTACCTTCACCAAACACTTTAAAAAAATATCTTGCATTCATATAGCATTTCTTCCTTAATGGAATTCATAGAATCACCAATATGTATACATTCAGTGATAAAAAGAAAGAGCCAAATATGTGTCTAATGAATATGCACATACTTGTTGAAGCTTGTAACCAAAACAGATGTTCTGGTACACTTCCATAGTTTAATTAAATTTTGTACAAAACAAAATGCCTTGAATATCATGTATATACATGTATGTACATATCAAATAAGACTAGACTAGAATAATCAGGCCCCTCTTTCCCACTGGGCACTCTGGGCATGTGCCCAGGGCCCCGCGATCGATGGGGCCCCCCTAGTTCCCGCCAGATCACCACATGATAACTGATATTTATTACCAAAAAATATATCTTATCAAGAAAAAAATCAAACAGTAATGACTACAATACCTACTCGGTTATTAGCTTTTGCATGCACGAAGCTACTCTACTCTCAGGCTTTCTGATTTTAGCATCATTCATATCCATTCATACAATTTATTGGTATACGAAGTACACTGTTTTATAGGAAAATCATTAGTGAATTAGTTTTTCAAAAAAAAATTGAAGACACATTTCCAAATGTAGAAATCCCATTGAGAATCTTATAAATTTAAAGCATGATGTTAACTGCAGTGCGGAACTGAAAATAAATCTCCAAATAGAAAAGAAAAATTAATTAATAAGTACATGCTTCAAGAGAGATTAACTAGTTTGTTGCTGATTTCCATAGAATGTGATATGCTCAAAAATATAGATTTTGTAAAAATTTATCAATTTATAGAAGCTAATAATGATTTTGTCCATATATATTCATTCAATATGATTGTAAAAAAATAAAAATAAATCTAGAACTTTGCTTATCTACTTTATTTGCCTATTTTAACTAAATAGTGCTCTGTCAAGATCATAGGTCATAGAGGCCCCATTATCGTAATGTGCCCAGGGCCTCCAGTGTGTTAAAGATAGCCCTAAGAACAAGAGTTGATAGATAAGATATATGACACTTTCATATGAGGACTAAGGCTATTTGAACAAGGCAAGAAACAAAAAAAGGCTAGACTAAGACTATATTTTAAAACACTAGTGCACAATACTACCATTAAAAGAGTATACTATTGTATAATAATACAATTAAATATAGAATGGATTAGTCAGATTATCCAATAAAATTTTATGCATATGTGTAAAACAGCTGTTTTTTTTTCTTTTCCTATATACACTGTATAAAATAATTTTGTACAGCAAGTATACAAAGAAAAGAGACTTCTTTTAGTATATTTAAGAATTACCTGTGAATCTTCGGGTCGAAAATTTTTAATATATTTATCGACATAGCTTAGAATAATGGGTGTAATGTACGTCTCTATTTTAAACATTTCGGGGTTGGTCTAGCACCATAACTGAAATCTGAAAAAAAAGAAATTAAACTTAGAAAATTTACAAATATAGGTTAGAATCGAAACGTACTTAGTGTTTCGTCGAGTCCATAATAACAACGTAATTAATGTTGGGCAAATATTCACAGTCGTATCAATATTAAAATTAGTGATTGAATTGAGGAATTGAATAAATATAAACACCTGATTTTTAAACACTGTGGCACTCGGGCTGCCAACCCCAAAATATTTTGACAGATTCTTTTTACAGGGAATTTTGTTTCTCTTCAATTGTCTACAAGAGATATGTGAAAATTTTAAATATGAAAATGGGAGAAATAGGAAAAACGAATAATACGGAATTATTCAGATTATTTTATTCGTTTATATTATATTTATTTGGAATAAAAATAATAACTTTAAACTGAATTGAAAAATTCACTATGTTTTTACCACACTTAAATATGTAAAAATCTTATATTATTTATTATTCACAGTTATATAAATTTCTACACATATCACGACTCGAATTTCGACTGTTAACAGGGGCGGATTTAAGGGCGGGCACTGCGGGCGCGCGCCCGGGGCCCCTAAGAGGTAGGCCTCTTAGGGGCCCCGCAAAAACCTAACTTTACAGTTTTTTCTATTGACATTAATTTGGGTTGCATATGTGCAATTTTAATTACGTACTTGATCTTTGAATTAATCACTGATCTAAAAAAAATTTATATTTTCTTTTCATTGGTGTCTGGAAAATGAAACGACATCTTTCAGGAGCCTATAAAAACGCAAGCAGGCTGCCAACCAACAGAAAGGAGCATTGGACAAATTTATAAGTGGCCCTGGTCACTCAGGCCATCATAATTCGAGCAACAATTAAAATGAAGAACAAGGAGTTTCCATCAGTCAACGAAAATAGTTAGTTGAAGTTGAAAACCAGGGTGTAGAAAACAGTGATGACCAAAATGAAGAACCAGTCAATAGTCAACCAGGTGAAAAACTTAGAAAACATTGAAACGCAAACGGAAAATATACCATTCGAAGTTACATTAAAAGATATTGCTGGCTGGACCTAACGTTTTATCGATATGATTATAGGCGATATAACTACACTTAAATCGGTCTATAAACACGGTGATCGCATTTACTGCAGAGGCTTGTGTAAAGATCATTTTTACAGAAAAATTTTGAATGGTGAAAAAGGAGAAAGGACTTGGCTATTTTTTTCCGAAACATCCATATCAATTTATTGTTATCCATGCAAAATGTTTTCGGGCTTAAAGTCCAGGACAATTACAGGATTCCAAAATTGGACACATATTGGAATAACTTTCCGAGCATAAAATGTCAAAAGAGCACTTCTCTTTAATGTGTACATTATACGAGAGCTCTTCTTCATTAAATCGCATCGATGTTGAAAATCTGTAAATTACATTACAAAAAGAAAATTATTGGAAAGAGGTTCTGCGAAGAATTGTATCCTCAATAAAATTCCTCGCAAAGTTGGACATTGCTTTTAGAGTCCACAAACAGAGTGCAACATCTTCGAGAAACGGAAATTATTTGACTAGTTTAGAGTATTTGAGCAAATATGATATTTTTTAAAGATGCACTTACAAAAGTATGGTAATCAAGGTAGCAGACATGTAAATTTCATATCGCAGCAGATGTGTGATGAACTTTTGAAAATAAATGGCCATTCTCTTATGTCACACATTGCGGAGGACATAAAATGCGCAAACTATTATAGTATCATTTTAGATTCTACACCCGATGTAGTGCATGTGGATCAACTTACCTTCCTAGTGCGCTATTTATCAGAGAATGGAGATATTACGGAAAGATTTTTAAAGCTCTTCCCTATAGAAAGACATGATGCGAAGTATCTAGAAGAGATAGTTTTATCTACCTTGCAAAATTTGCCAATAGCTATAAAATATTGTCGTGGACAATCGTACGACAATGCAGCAAATATGTCGGACAAGTACAATTGTCTGCAAACAAGAATAATACAACATGCTCGATCAGCAACGTTTATTCCGTGCTCTAGTCATTCACTTAATTTAGTTAGTAATGTTGCTGCAGAGAGTTGTAGTAATGCGTCCAGATATTTTTTTATTCTTGCAAAATGTTTTTTCTCTGCATCACCGATTCGATGGAACATGTTATGCAATAAATTAGATAAAGGGTCTTATACATTAAAGAAAGTGCCAGAAACAAGATGGTCCGCCAGGGCTTATGCAGTTATTATTTCCACATTTTAATGCCAATAATTAAGCCAATAATAGCCACATTTTAACACTGAAGTGTTAAAATGTGGCTACAAAAATATTAAACAGGCATTAGATGAAATATGCAACTCCACAAAAGAAAAAAAAATGGTTGTTATTGATGCAAAATCATTACTTAAAAAATTAATGATTATGAAACTACTGTTGTGTTTTTTGGGTTGTCCTTATCTTTAGGGCTGTCCCTATGGAATAAAATTTTGCAAAGAATCAATGCAACAAGTAAATCTTTAAAACCTATTGACTGCACAATTAATTGTTAAAGTTGCGTCATTATTAAAAAGTCTAGAAATTTTTATTAATGAAAAAATCAGATATAATTTTATCGAAATAGCATAGGAAGTTAAAGAACTTACAAATAAATCATTTGAAGCAGTGACAAGCAGTGCAAATAAATCATTTGAAAAAGATTTTTTCTTACATTATGTACTCTACGTTATATGCGATCATTTAGTAGCAGAACTGAACAGACGTGGACAAATCTACGAAAATGTTAATTATTATGTTATTGGTAATTTGAGTTTTTTTCTTATTCCACTTGTGTGTAGAAGAAAGGAAAAAATGCGTTAATAATTTAATAGAAATGTACAAAGTTGACATTGACTCGAGTAATGATGATACGATTTAAAAAAGAGTTAGAACAGTTTTTAATATTTTTAGATTAAGAAGACAAGCAAATTGATAATATATTATAAGGCATTAGATATGAAAGCAACTTTCCCAAATGTGGAAATAATTTTTTAAAAAAATGTTACCAATTTCAAACGCATTCGTTGGAACGATCATTTTTTTTAAAGGAGTTAAAAATTATCTAATATTATTATGCTATTAAAATATTTTTTTTTATTTAATAATATGGTTAACACGTATTTATATTTTTCTTGTTTCCTTTAACAGTCGAAACTCGAGTTGTGTTATAGTTGTAAAAATTTATATAACTGAATAAGTTATATAACATTTTTACATATTATAAGTGTGGTAAAAACATAGTGAATTTTTCAATTCAATGTAAATATGAATTACCACGTAGTAACAGTCGAAACCATCCTATTCATAATAACTTTAAAAACCATTTTCCTATTCTATAAAAATTGCGAGTGTCCTGATAAAACAACGCCCGACCAAACAACGCGTTGTTTCGTCGAGCGTTTCGACGGTTTTTTTCGACACGTTGCAACGTGTTGAAAATATTCATTGTGAAAGTAAAACTTGCATACTCTGGCGGAGGGCAGCGGGCATAGCGTCACTATCATAAGTATCTTTAGATACTTGTCTCTGGTCAGTATCGCGTGAAGGTGGGGATCATGAAGATCATGAATAGCTGCACAGCGAAAAACTCTTGGCGTGAGACACATATATAATGTTGAAGCGGTATGGACACCTCGATGAGAAAGGCAACGGAAAACCATCTCATTATGCATCTTTATTCCTAGTACCATTAACAAGGCTGACAAAACAAATAAAATGGCCCTCGGTCCGCGGCGGCCCTTTGATGGGCAGGGGGTGTTAAAAATCTCCGCGTCAGCTTCGGGTCAATTTTCGTCATGATCGGACATTGTCCGGGTCATGATCGAAGACGGTAAATCGCAAAACGTTATACAGGAAATGAAAAGACTGGTGAAAGTGAAAATCATGGGAATTAACGAAATGCGATGGGAAGGAAAAAGCCAAAGCACAATAGAAGAACACACTGTATTCTACTCTGGTAATAACTTCTTCTTCTTCTAAGGATGCCTTCTCCTAACGGAGGCTGGTTATCATAATGGTAATTCTTATTTTTGACACTGCTGCTCTGAACAACCACTTCCAACCACTCGCTCAAATTCTTGAGCCACGAGGTCCGTCGTCTTCCCGGGCTCCTTTTTCCTGATATTTTTCGTTGCATAATGAGTTGTAGTAATTCATAACGATCTCCTCGCATGACGTGGTCCAGATATTGAAGTTTTCTGGTTTTTATTGTTTTAATGAGTTCTCGTTCTTTATTCATCTCGGTTAATACTGCTCCATTTGTTTTCCTCTCGGTCCATGCTATTCTTGACACACGTCGGTTACACCCACAGTCCAAACGCTTGGATTTTATCCGTCGAGTCGATTCTGATTTCCATGTTTAGGTCTCTGTTGGTAACAATATATAATATAAACAATATGTTTCATTTTTATGAACGCTGTTATCGCCATTTCTAATTGGGACCTTATCTCTTGTGTTTGATTGTTATTTTCAATTATTATGGTCCCCAGGTATATATAAGAGCTGCCTTTTTCTATATAGTAGTTGTTTATTGTTAAATTCGCTATAATTGGTCTTTTGGAAACAATCTTGAATTATGTGAATTATTTATAAGTATTTTTGGCTGACGGTGTTTAAACGTTCTGTGATTCGTTGTAGGTCGTCGGTATATCGAATATTATTTATGGGATTTGACGTTGATTGTTATGCCAGTTATTTCATCCTCTAATGTTTCTTCGTAGATAGCTTCGGAGTATAAGTTAAATAACAGGAGCGATAGAACGCACCCCTGCCTTACTCCTTTTTGTATTTCGATGTCTTCTGTTGTTTCATTTTCCATATTAATTACCGCGTTTTGGTTCCAATATAAGTTTTGTATGATTCGGACATCGTAATCATCAATTCCTTAACTTCTATAAGTAGCAGGATTAGCCGTTTATGTTTGACTGTATCTAACGCTTTCTCGTAGTCAACTAGGCACATGAATACGTCTTTGTTCGTGTCTAAACATCTTAGTAATAGGACATTTATTCCAAACAGCGGGTAACAGCTGGTAATAACGACCATCACAAAAATGGAGTAGGCATAATTGTAGCAAATGAAATTACTTCCTATGTGAAAAGCTTCCTACCACACTCCGAAAGGGTCATGATTAGGGCCCGGATTTATACGTAAATACATATTTTTAATTCAAATTGTTTTCGGTCTTTATTTTGTGTTCTACACAAATTATGATATTTGGAAATAAAGATTACATTTTCTCGTTCCAAATGTCATAATTTGTGTGGAAAACAAAATAAAGACCGAAAATAATTTGAATTAAAAATATGTATTTACATATAAATCCGAGCCCTAGTCATGATGTTATAGATTACAGCAAACCCCGTAGACATAAACATCATACAAGTATAAGTCACATCAGATAAAGGCATCGTCTTTATCTGGTGTGGGATAATAGGGAATATGCATGTTTTTTGTATATTTTTAATTCACTATTTAAACCGTTATAACATAGTAAAAATATAAATACTGCTTAAAAATGCAGTAATTAAGTTTAAAAAAATATTTAAAATTGAGAAAAATTTTGAGCTATTTAAACGCCGCCATTTTCGCCTTGATTGACGTCAATTGCCATATATATATATAGTACTATATATATGTCAATTACCACTGAAATATATACTAACTGGAAGGAGCGCTGCCACGTCGCTTGTGTGGGCCGAGAGAGAGCATCACAAGGGGTCTCTCGTATCGCTCTGTCTTCGTCTAGTACAGTCTTAGTAAAAAACCTAGTGTAAAAAACTTAGTGTATAGTATAAATATATCTATATTATGTTATCAGTGGCGGTTCGCCCATAAGGGCTGCAGTGCAGCAGCCCTCCCGCCAAAATAAAAACATTTTTTTAATTATTATAAACTATTCCATTAGTATACAATTATTTTACAAAAACATATTTTTCCGTTCGTAGTATATTTATTTTTTGATTTGTAGGTAATAATTACCTCGATAGACGCTCTGTATGTGTGGTTGTGTACTCATCCGGGTTGCAGTCAGTGCACACAGAGTCTCGCCGCGTAGTTAGTGTATTGGCCTGGTTACCCCCACCCGCGATATACGTTTTTGTAATATGTATATCGTGGGCTGCAAAAATTGCAGTCCGAACTCTGTATTTTAGAGTTTGTTTCTAAGAAGTCGAGTTTCGGCAACGGCAAAGAACCTTAAATGGACAAGAATTTACTGAGATTTTTAAAGAAATTAGAAATATCCTCCCTTCAGTCAATCACCAAGAGGATTTTGTATCTGAAAAAACGCCAAGATTTTCAATAGAAGCAACAAATTTAGCAACAAAAGAAGTTTGCGATTATATAATATTTCAATCAAAAGAACGATTTGGTATTACGAAACACTTATCTGCAGCTAGATTATTTTCCCCGTATATTTTTTCATATAATACGAATCAAATTCCTATCATCAAACTACGAGAAGCTGAATGTATATCCAAGTTTAGATAAAGAGAGGCTTACCACAGAATTACTTGTTTTATATGATCGACTAGAATTTCAAAATTTACATGGACACAAAAATATTTATGATCTAATGTATAACTCAGGAATTCATGAATCCTTTGTAGAAGTTTTTAATTTACTTGAAATATTAATTATCACACCTATGACAACATGAAAGACAAACCACCTATAGGTATAAACCACCACACCTATGACAACAGAACCCGAAAGATGTTTTTTCCGCTCTTACGAAAATAAAGAAAGACCTTTTTAAGAAATAGAATGGAACAAAAAAGTCTAACTAACAGTATTAGCTATGATTAGCATAGAGAAAAACATAATCTCAAATATACTAAATTTTATTGAAAAGGTTGGTTTTGTTAATCTAGAGCAGTGGTTCTCAAACTGTGTGTCGCGGCACCATGGGTTGCCGCGAGCGTGTGCGTGTGCTTGAAAGAAAATTACATGAGGAGGTAAACGTGTCTGGGTCTCGGGGGAGACGAAATATCCCAGCAGACACCTGCGAGTCTAAATCATTCAAGATCGTTTGGGACGAATTGGTTCGATTGGGATACCTTTCTGACAATTTCGAAAAACTAATTGAAACCGCCACTTCTCTCAATGTAGCATTCTCCACATACGCTTACATTAAAAACAGGTACAGGAGCAAACTATCTGTATCAAGTGATTTGAGGGTGAAATTAACCAAAAAAATCTTCCAAACAATTTTATTCATCCCATTAAAGTGCGAAATTTGTATTGTATGCCGCGAAATTTTTGAAGCCCGACAAGGGTGCTGCGAGATTTTTTTAGCCCGATAAGGGTGCCGCAGCAAAAAAAGTTTGAGAACCACTGATCTAGAGGAACGTAGAATGGAATTTAAATAAAAATAATTGTTACTGGTATTACACTGAATTAAATTCAATATGTTTCTGTATGTGTCAATAAAAATGCGGTTTTTTCAACTCGGTTTTGTACTGATTTTTTATTATAATTTTTACCAGCCCTCCCACAAACACCATCCACGAGCCGCCACTGTATTTTATACATGTAATATATGATACAAAAAGAAAATATATATTACTAGTAGCACATGACAAAATATTATTAGTTTTAATATTTTGTATTTACATAGTGTGGATAAATACTTGATTTCGTTTAATACAACTAGCTTTTCGCTCTGACTGTATCACATCCTACCACTCTCGAATTCACTGTTTGCTAGACAAGGAGGGAGGGCTCCCCTTGGGACCTCTCCCGCTGCCCGCGCAAGCTTAGAAGCGAGCGCTCGTTCCAGTTAGTACATATTTCAGTGTCAATTTCCACTGGCAGTTCAGTCCATTGTTTACTACAGCAGTTTTTATTTTTAACTTTACATTTTTGACGTTTATTTTCTAACCAAATGTGATGCGTTTTACAAATTTGAATTTCCCTCGCCTTATTTGCACTTTTATTTATTAATTTTAAGTATTTAAAAATATATTAATTACAAAAATAATGGTTTAGTTCAAATGTCCGGTCAATAAAGATTCGAAAAAAAAATATTTGAACCAAATTTAAAATTCATGCATAATCCTTATTGAAGAATTCTACGAGCAACTTAAAACTGTTATTAACTGCACAAAGAAAGACCAAATGAACATAGTTATTGGTGATTTTAATGCTAAGGCTGGCTTCGAAGGTAAGGATGGTAACATCGTTGGTAGTTTTGGCCTCGGCAAACGTAATGAGAGAGGAGAGCCTCGTTCAATTTTGTGAAGAAGAAGCCCTGATTTTGACGAATACCTTCTTCAAGTTGCCGGCAAGAAGGCTATATACATGGACGTCTCCTGCCCATACACGACAAAAGATCATACGCAACCAAATAGATTACATAGCAATTGGTGAAAGATTCCGCAACTCAGTCAAAGTTGTAAAAACGTACCCTGGAGCAAACGTAAACTCCGATCATAATCCAGTAATTGGTAAGCTACAAGTTAGGCTAAAGAAAGTAGCACTAAAAGCCCGCGCTCCGATACTAGACATGAGAAGGTTGAAGGACACAAAGATTAATGAACAGGTGTGCCAATCTTTAAGCGATGGTATAGATAACACCACATCAGTAACACAAAGAGAAGAAAACTGGAACGTCTTAAAACGTCTTATCTAAAATTTGAACCAAAGGTACTTGAAGCACCAAAAGACAACAAAGAAAGAATGGTTGACGATAGAAATTCTTCAGCTATTGGAACTCAGAAGATACACTAAACAGCTAAATGTCACCAGATATAAAGAGATCCATAAAAGATAAGACTGTAAATAAGACTGGCTAAGCAAAGATGGCTAACAGCTAAATGTGATGAAATTGAACAACTAAATTCCATACATGATAAGTTGAATATGCACCGCAAAGTACCAACCGGACCAACCGGAAAAACGTCATCAAGCTTATCTCATGATAATGGCAGACTTGTAATCGAAGTCACAAACAAAACGGAGGCATAGGAAAAGTATGTACAAGAACTTTTGTGACACTAGATCACTGAAATATATACTACCTGGAACGAGCGCTAGCCTGGCTTGTGCGGGCCGACAGAGAGCATCACAAGGTGTCTCTCGTATCGCTCTGTCTTCGTCTAGTACAGTCCAAAAGGAAAACTAAATGTGTGTCCGACGTCCACTTTTCATTGCAAATATAAGAGTATTTTACCATTGTCTTTTTGAAAACAACTTTCATTAAAATATATAAACTTCAGTTTATAATATGCTCACAGATTAAACGATCTCACTCTCTTTCTTGATACAACTCAAACCAACAAACTTTTCTCTCTGACTGTATCACAGCCTCCCACTCTTGACTACACTGTTGGCTAGACAAGGATGAAGGGAGGTCCTTGGGACCTCTCTCTCGGCCCGCACAAGCCAAGAGGCCAGCGCTCGTTCCAAGTAGTATATATTTCATTGCACTAGATCAGACCACCATAATATTACCGCTGCTAGTAACGACGGACCGACCATTACAAAAGACGAAGTTCAAAAAGCCATAACATCAATGAAGAATGCGAAAGCAGACGGCCCAGATAACATCCACTCTGAAATGATTCAGTTGTTGCATCTCGCACCTAGAATTCCTGAACATCATCACTTATCACTTATTTAAACAAAGCTATAATATGGGACAAATGCCAGCAGACTGGATGACCTCTATGTTTGTTATAATCCCCAAGAAGCCATCTGTGAATCAAAGCCATCCAAGAAGAGATGCGACGAATATAGACTGATCAGCCTAATGAACCTAATGGCTTTCGGAATCCGCTCGGAACGAGAGAAGCCATCTTCACAGTCCAAGTCATGATACAGAGGTGCAGAGAACATGGACAAGATGTACACGTTTGTTTCATGGACTTCGCCAAAGCGTTTGACAATGTACAACATGATACATTGATCCAGGTGTTACAGGAAACCATAATAGATAAAAAAGACTTAAGAATTATCGCAAACCTGTATTGACACCAGAGAGCTGCCATTTAAGTGGACATTATCTCGCAAGAAGTATGCATCCGGAGAGGCGTGAGGCAAGGTTGTGTACTATCTCCAATCTTGTTCAACATATATTCTGAGAAAATTTTCCAAGAAGTATTAAACGCAAACGAAAGTATTAAGATGAATGGCGAAAACATCAATAACATACGATACGCTGATGATACCATCATAGTAGCAAAAACCTTGGAGAGCCTTCAGAGTATAATGAACAAGGTCAAAACCACAACCGAACGGTATGGACACAAACACCTCAAAGACAAAATACATGGTGACAATATATAGACAAATAATATAGATATATTTATACTATACATTAGGTTTTTTTTACTAAGACTGTACTAGACGAAGACAGAGCGATACGAGGGCTCCCCTTGGGACCTCTCTCTCTATCCGCACAAGCTTAGAAGCCAGCGCTCGTTCCAGTTAGTATTTATTTCAGTGGGTCGGACCTTAGAACATATACTTATGGAACAGGAATACAAATCATAAAATTGTGTCCAAGAAGTGAGATGCAAAGTCTCATTCTATTTCTTTGGGTCGAAATGCTCATGCGCGGCCTAAACGTATTTTTGGATGTTGTTTACAGTTGCCATCTTGTTAGATACATCAGAGACAAGTATATTATTTAACAAGTATATACAAGATACATGTTATTAATCCAGTTTATTAAGAGTTTATTACTTCTTTTTTGATAATATCAATATCGCTAATCAACAAAATGGGTGTATATTGCTGGCAATGCGGCATTCGTAATAAAACCGTTTCGTACCACCGCGGTGGTATATCTATATCGGTGGTATTCCTGGTACTATATGCCAGTTACTGTATACAAAGTACTTTACCATGGAAAAGTTATCATTGATGACTGCATCCTTCCCATAGGACAAATGTCAGAAGGGCTCAAGAGGCAAGAAACAAAGATGTTAGGCACTATCAATTGAAATACACACGAAAAACATCTTGCGTTCACACCAATCATGACCTGCTACATAGGCTTTTGATTTCATCGGATCCATATATTTGTAGCTTAAGAAAGTCTCCAAAAACTAAACGGGGAATTTTAACACCCAATGTATTGCAACTTTTAAAAGATCCTGAAATGAACACCTATGATTCTGATATTGAATAAAATGTAATTTATTTGAAAGAAGACTTTAACACGTTTTATTTTTAACTATTTCTTTGTGTGTATGACTAACTATGTTGTACCAGAAAGTTAAATATTTTTTTACAAATCAAATAAAAAATGGCTTAGTCATTAAACAAGAAACTTCAGTACAAAATTTGGTTTGGCTACCTTTTGTAGTTAAGGAGTTAGGGAATTAAGTGCAGTCAAACAGCGAAAATCTGACACTGTGCACCGGTAAGAAAATATAATTTTATTGATAAATGGTTGCAATATTGGGTTATAATATCTTTACAGATTTCCAAAAGATGTGGCCGTTGGAGCAAAATGGTTAGCCTTTTGTAGAATCGAGGACAAGGATCTTAAAGCCACCAGCTTCCTGTGTTCGTTTGTGTTTTGCTTTCTGTGTTGTTTTTAATAAAGAAATTAAATTCCGTAATTTTAAAACATTATTAATGTGAAGAAAGGAAAGAAAAAGAATATTTGTACCAATACATCGGTGCTGATACCCAAATTGATGCACCTATGCCAGCTGCCGAGACAGCAGTTAATGTTGCAACTACATCCATTGAAAGTAACTATTTATTTTATGTAACCTTTTTCATCAAAATATAAAAATAATGAAGTACGAAAGATGTATATTTCACTGATTGATCATGTTGTCTTGATAATAGTACTTTAACGATGGATTTCACAAAGAATGAAATATAACCCTATATTAAATTGTTATTAACGATGGCTAATTATGGTGATAACAACTGTAACTAGGGTGATAACAATTTTAACAAACTTTGGCTTTATATTTTAATCATCTTTTGTGAAATCCACTCTTATTGAGTTACATATATTATATTAATAGTTAGAAGATATTATGGGATCTCGATATGTCAGTGATATCGGCAGTCCACACTTGAGAACACCTCGAAGTGCAAAAAAGTGATATCTCTAACGAAACGATTTATTTTCGATTGATAAATGATTAACTTTGCAATAGTCACAGAACAGATTACAAACACGTGTAAAAAGCTTAAAAAATTTACTAACTGAGTTGAAATGGAAGAATTTGGTTTCTGAAAGTGCATTTGAAAATTTGATGGTATGTTTAAATTAATAATATTATAATTATTAAGAATTTAATTGTAATGGCTAGTTGACTTTTTTGATATTTTAGTGGCTTAAACTACTGTAATTTTGCATGTTAATGAATACATAACTGAATTGAAGAGTTTATAAGATTAAAAAAATTAGATACTTTTCTTAATACTTAGGCAGGCAGCCCTGACATTATGCATGATATTTTGAAGAGCAAATATGTAACTTATAGAATAATTAAGCCATATGCTCCTTGGCTTATGGATACTTTACGAGCTGCTAAAAGGGATAGGGACAGGGCTATGAATAAGTTTAAAAGAACTAGAGACCTCTTTGATTGGTCACAATACAAAGTTTTGAGAAATGGTTTCACACTGGCAATAAGGATAGAGAAAAAAGCTTTTTGTCAGAATTCTTTCCAAAATAAGAAACCTAAAGACTTTTGGGCTGACTTAAAACGACTTAGTAATATACTACTATTTTATACTACTATAATATATTTTATACTACTATAATATTTTTATACTACTATTTTAGTAATAAAGTTCGAGAACAATTAGTGTTACCACCAAACTTGTCAGACCGTAATGCTATATATGTATATATGATCATTTTATTAATGTTTTTTCAAAATTAACACCTAATCAGAATCAAATACATTTTTACAGTAATAATAAAAAACATAAAAATAGTTTCAATTTTAAAAGAGTAAATACCTGCAGGATAGAATGCAATTAGTGTGTTATAATAAAGAAAACTCTGGTTTTTTAAATGTTACTACTGGTATCCCACAGGGCTCAATATTGGGCCCAAGATTATTTACATTCTATAACTTGGATTTTCCATTAGCCTATCTTTCTTGTAGTAGTCATTTCTATGCTGATGATACTCAAATGTATATATTCTTTTATCCAGACGAATTTTCACAAGCAGTCACTGCCATAATGTTTGATTTAATAAATGTTTTGGAATTGAGTAATGATCATTGTTTAAAATTAAATTATTACAAATCAGTTGCCATGGTATTTGGAGGAAAATTGGAAAAACAAAGATTTATTGAGCAATATAGTCATCATATTAATGTTCAAGGCCACTATATTCATTTTAGTTCTGTGGTGAAAAATTTAGGTCTTTACATTGACAATAATCTAAGGTTTTCAACTCATGTTAACAAATGTATTCAAAAAGCAAATTCTAGTTTAAAGCTAATTTATCAAAATAGACATGTGCTTAACACAAATGTTAAATCAATATTATGTGATGCACTTGTACTATCACACTTTAATTACTGTGATGCCGTTACACTCTCTATTTAAAATTAGATAAAGTAGTAATACGACTATTTTACTATAAGATGTTTATTTTTTACTTTTAAAAATGAGATCAATTTCTTATTGTTAGTGTTGGCGACATCTATTTTGAAATATATTAATTTTTTTTTTGTTCTCACTAAATAACCTTAAACCCCATGAACCGCATTTTACAACCTTATCTCCGTTTGTTCGCATCAGAGACAAATATCTAAAGATCGGTATAATCGGCTATCTGGTTCGCATGTTATAGTAGTTAGTTCTGCATCTAATAATAATTTTGGAAAAAAAATAAAAATTTAGTGTAAATATTGTAGGTATAACTATTTTTTGTGATATTTTTTATAATAATTAACATAATTTATAGTTAGAAAAATTCAGCCCAGAATGGATAAAAGTAATATGAAAGAACTGTTTTACAACTGTTTATCAAAAAAGCCTCAAAAGAAAAACAGTTTTCAAATGTCAAGAGAAAAATATGAAAATTTATTGAAGGAAGTAAAAGAAGCCAAAAATACTCCAGGAAAATTCAATAGAAACTATTGGTTATTAAAACACTATGATGTATTAACATTGGCTGGAAAAGAACAACTTATTTTTTCAATAATCAATGAAAAAATATTATATTATGTTTCTGTTGAACAAATTTTTGATATTTTATGGAGCACTCATAAATCCATTGGCCATGGAGGACGTGATAGAATGAGAAAAGAGTTACAGCAACGATATAAAAATATAACATTATGTGAAATACAAATGTTTCTTAATTTATGTGAACCCTGTTTACAAAAAAAGAAGACTGAAGCAGATGTCAACTAGCAGATGTCAAGTAGATTTGATTGATTATCAAACACAAGCTGATAATGATTATAAATTTGTAATGGTATACCAAGACCATTTAACAAAATTTGTTGTTTTAAGATCTCTAAAAAATAAAAAATCAAAAGAAGTTGCACATCACTTGCTCGATATTTTTTTATTATTTGGTGCACCAAAAAGTTTTGTAATAATATTATAGAGAGTCTCAAAATTACATGGCCTGAATTAAAAATTATTCATGGAAAACCACGCCATAGTCAATCCCAAGGCAGTGTAGAAAGAGCCAACCAAGATATAGAAACTATTTTATCTAAATGGATGGTTGATAATAAATCTAGAAATTGGAGTAAAGCACTTGGTTTTGTACAATTTATGAAGAATTGTTCCTTACATGCAGGAATAAAAAGATCACCCTATGAAGCAATGTTTGGACAAATGGCAAAAGTTGGACTTGCATCATCAAACTTATCTAGTGAAATTATACCACTGATAAATACTGATGAAGAACTTGAAATGTTATTGAATGAACATGAAATTGGGAATGAATTAATAATTACAGAAAATAGTGAAGAAAATATAGAGTATAAAGAATTAACAAATGAAAATAAAGACAGTGGAAATTTAGTTCGAGAAGAATTATCTTTTGAATATAATGAAGTCTGTAAAGAATTACCAAATATAAATAATAATAGTAATAAACAGATACCTTTAAATAAATCTAAAGACTGTGAAATGGAACTCGAATCATTGGAAGGTGGTGATGTGTGTTATTTATGTTCACAAAAAAAAAAATTATTCATGAAGAGAGACAGAAAGCGAAAGTAGAACTTCAAATCCAAGCCAAAAGAATGAAGCATATATCTGATGTATCACACCCTGAAGCTACAGTGGGAATGACAGTAAGAGTACCTGGTGTTGACCGAGGCAGGGGAGATGCTCGATCAATTCTAGCATGTATTTTGTCGAAAACTTCCAAAGGTTATTTCCAATTGGGGACACGTAGTGGAGCCATCAAAGGTCTTTATTCTAGATCACAATTTAGTGTTTGTCCAGAGAAGATAATTAAAGAAGAAGAAGTTCCTGAGGGAGAAATACCTTTACGATCAATTGCTAATAATCAAGGGGCTGGCCAAGGTTTTAAGAAATGCAATTGCAAAATAAAGTGCAATAATAAGAAATGTTCCTGTGTAAAAAAACAACCTACTTTGTAATTCTAAATGCCATTCTAGTATGCCATGTTGCAATAAATAATTTTTTTGTAAACCTTCATTCTCTGCAATAATTAATGTTTATATTTGGATTTTTTTTTATTTTATTAAAAAAATATAGGGATATCTAAGTAGCTTGGGGGAGTTTTCCTTATTTTGTTATTTATTACTACCTCCGTTTCACAATAAGTGAGCTATTTCAATTTTTATTGAACTGTAATAACTTTTTTTTTAATTTTAACTATAAACATATAGTATTTCGTACTACACTATGAAAATCAGCTGTGGAATTTTTTATTTTTAAGTTGACGTTTGCTAATAGTAGTACTGGTAATAAACAGTTTGACTTGATTTTTGACACCAGCTACAATCACAGTTATTGTTTAAAAATTCTTGGGGTTAGCGACAAAATGCCAAAACCTAATTTAAATACTCAAAAGCGTACAATGATTTTGTAACTTCCTTGGCAAGTGTAACTTCCACTTATTGTTAGTATCAATTGCAACAATTGTTTCCATTGTTGAAGTTCTTACATTTTTTTAATAGCTCACTCATTTTGGAACTTTGAAATAGGTTTAATAGCTCACTTATTATGGAGGTAGTATTATTTTTTTCCTTGTCAACATAATATGCATAATTTTGACATTTTAAGGTTAGAAAATTTAAAACACTTTCAAACTTTAATTAATAACTCGCCGTGAAAGTATGCATTATCGCGTTATTAGAAACTTTAACTAGATATAGTATGCATCTTATTTTTGAATTGATACTTTGACAAAAAATATACGTAGAAGTATACATTGTCTGGTGGATGTATGCACTAACTGAATTTTATACTTCAACTGTAACATATACACACGATTTGCCACTACCATGCAATAATAAAAAATAAATTTCCCATATACCTCTACAAGAAAATAAGATTTCGTACAGATGTGCATAACATTAATATTAGGTTTAAGGGTAAGCTTACAATACCACAGCATAAAACACAATTATTTCAGCGCTCTTTCTCGTAACACATTGCTAATATGTTAAATACATTTTCTAATAATATTCTTAGTTAGTCTGGACCTGGCTTTAAGAAACTCATTTATAAGAATTGTGTGAGTAACTAATTGTAAATGGTTAATTCACCATATTCAGGAAAGTTGTAGTAATTATTTGGCTTGGTTAGCATTTTCTCTGTCACAAACTTTCATATGTTATTATTTTCATTATTTTGGCTATTTTTAGTTTAATTATTTGGGTTAGTTGAATAGACGTTTTGTCTACTATTATTGTAGACAGGGCGAACTGAACCTTGCCCAATGGATTGCATGTTTTATTGATATTTTTTGTTTATTACGAATAAAGGCCTTTATTATTATTATTATAAACTTAATAAAGTTGGAACACGGCCAGAATAAATAAATATATTCAACCTTTCTGGAGCTCTATAACACTAATGAATCTTTTTTAGACTACCAAAATCAAATCTCAAGTGAAATTTGTCAGTTATTTTTTAGCTTTCAGTCCACCTTCATGGCACTCAACAAAAACTAGAAAAATAACATTGTTTGTTAAGATCATGTATCAACAAGGTATCGGAATGACATGATCTTAAAAAACCATGTTATTTTTCTGGTTTTTGTTGAGTGCCACGAAGGTGGCCTGAAAGCTAAAAAATAACTGACAAATTTCACTTCAGATTTGTTTTTGGTAGTTCTAAAAAGGCTCATTAGTGTTATAGAGCTCCGGAAAGGTTGAATATATTTATATATTCAGGCTGTGTTCCGACTTTATTAAGTTTACGGTCGATTTATTTTTATTTTGTAAAAGTTGCAATATATATTTACTAAATTTGTAATAAAAAAAGTTGTAATGTAATATTAAATAAAATAAGAGTAGTAGTTTTTTTGTTACAGTGTCAAGTTGTATTGTTATTAGGGTTACCAACCGTACTCTTTTAAGAGTACATGTACTCTTTTTGAACTAGTAAAGTTATGTACTCTTACTTTTTCAAAAATTACTATAAATGTACTCTTTTTTAAAAATATATACTGATATGCTAAAATACTTATACGGAAAAAAATGTAAAGAAGTTGTAAATATCCATAGCTTCAGGGCTCAAAAGCTCTTAGTTTGATAGTAAATGCAAGAGTACGCATATTATTTTGCACAGGTCTTCCATTTCAAGCGGCGTTACGTGAAGTGGGGAATTACCTATAATAGGTTATGTTTATGAATTAGTAGTAGAGGGTCAACTGCAGAGACAAGTATCTAAATCAAGGCAATCTAACTGTGAACAAGGCACCGTGTGTGTAGCAGGCAACTGTTAATATATTGTATTAGTGTATTGTTTGTTATTATTATTTATTCATCTTCATCTGTTATCGAAGTAATATATTGAAAATTGAGAGAAAATACTTTGTTCCACAACCAGTACATATGAAATTATAACAGTTTAACAATTTTGAAATAAAGTTCGCGACAAAAATTTTGCACACTATGTTGATTGTTTGATTTAATAATAATATGCAATCTTATAAAAAATGTTTAGGGTAATTAATTAGGTCAATAACAAAATATAGTTTACATTGAATTAAATTTACAAATATTAATTTATTATTCGCAAAACAACTACCATTTAACATTAAATTAAAATATTATGTGCGACAAAACTCTTGGACTACCTATAATAATTTCTAAAATGAGGTTATTTTTGAAATAATATTCTTGATTTTTTTAACTAATTATTAATTACTTTTCTAAGCCTGTTTAGAATTTTACTAATTTTGGAAATATTTTTTCCGTTTGTAATTAATTTTTGTATTATATTAATTTCTGTGATATTTAATTTTTCCCTGGTGCATTGTACTTTCAAAACTTTTAAAATTGGTTGGTGTTACTTCTAATATGCTCAGAAATAGACAGATAAAAATCAAATAAAATTAAAATCGATTTAAGCAAGAGCAATAGTGTCTGTAAATATTTGTGTTATAGTTTTGTCGCACATAAAAACTGAAAAAATAAACGAATGTAAAAAAATCATTAATTTCGAATGTTTTCTTTCCACTATTCCACACCAATTATTGATTTTTTTTACGATTAGGGCTAACATTAAGATGTCTCTTCGAAAATGTAAATTTATAGAAGAATTACAAGCAAAATATCCTATGTTCAAAAAAGCACGGACGGTTCACGAAGCCATTTGTGAGTCATGTAATATCACAGTTTTAATAGCAAATAAGGGAAAGGCGGATTTAGACCAACACCATGCTACTGTAAGGCATACAAATAGAATACACGCTGCAGGAAGTTCTCAAAAGATTGACACATTTTGTGTGGTACATCACACTCCACTAGAAGCACAGATATTATATGCTTTTATACTTTTATACTGCTTTTCATACTGTGAAACATCATCAAAGTTATCTATCAACTGACTGTTTCTCAAAATTATATAAATGCATGTTTTCTGATTCCCAAATTGCGAATAAAATTTCATGCGCTCGTACGAAAACACAAGGCATTCTAGATAACGTGTTAGCGCCTAATTCATTACAGAGAACAATAGAGTCATTAGCGGACGTTCATTATATTGGAATTTCTACTGATGGATCTAACCATGGCATATTTAAACATTTAAAAAATACTCTAGGAGACAATCTCATTGGAATAGGTTGTTTAGCTCTTTTATTGAACAATTGCGTTCATCATGCGCTAGATGGGTTACCGATAGATATTGAATCTGTGGTACTCAAAATCTATAATTATTTTTCCATTTATACGATTCGAACTGAATCTTTGAAAGATTTTGTAATTTTGTGGATGTTCAATACAAATCACTTTTGTATCATTCGAAAACAAGATATCTTTGTTCCCAGCTATTAATAGAATTTTAGAAATTTAACCAGCACTAAAATCGTATTTTTTTATCTCAAGAACAGGCTCCTTTAATGTTAGCAAATTTTTTTGATAATCCGTTGAATGAAGGTTACCTTTGGTTTATTCATTCTCTTATGTACATTTTTACAGTAAAATAGAAAGTATTGAGAAGGCAAATAACTCTGTCTTGGATGTAACAAAAATTTTGAAATCAGTTGAAGCTAGTTTGATGGAAAGAAAAGACAAAGAATTTTTACCATTAAAGGTGAAACATCTATTAAAGGATGGAGGGAATGCAAGTTCAGTAATCATCAAAGAACTGATACATGTTTATGAAAGGGGTATATTCTATTTAAATACGTGGACAACTTCGTTTAAAGAATATGAAATTTTTGATTGGATGCTGCTAGAGGACAAACCTTCCTGGGAAAACATCGAAAAATGTATAATATATCTTTCAGAAAAAAGGGTTATGCATAAATGATTCGCTGATTTTCGACCAGGCTATTAATTTAAACAATTTTATTGATAAAATAAAAGACAATGAAGAATTTCAAGACTGTCAGCTGATTCAAAATGGATTAAATATTTTGAAGAAGGAAATCAAGCAGCATCTTCAGAATTCCTAAAGATATGTTCATTTTTTTTCGCGATTCCAGCCCACAACGCAAATGCGGAGAGGATTTTTAGCATAATGAAGAGTATTTGGACTGATAAAAGAAATAGACTTTTGCCAGAATCAGTAAAAAACTTACTAATGGTACAGTTTAATTTTAAAAACTTTAGTTGTGAACAATTTTTTAAATATTTTGTTGGCAATAAAAATTTGTTAAATGAAGTGAGAAGTAAAGCAAAGTATGATTTTGCTGATCATGAGTAAATTACATTTGATCGTCGTAAATTATTTTTGTAATAAGTTTATTGTTTATTTTGTTAATATTGTTTATTCTGATTTTTAATTTACACGTATTACGTACCTTAGGTACTTTTCGTCCCTATTATACGTTTTGTTCGTCGTATAATATGTTTTGTAAAAAGTACATTGTTTATTTTTGTTAATATTGTTTATTTTAATTTTAAGTATTTCGTATCTTACGAACTTTTCGTTTTTAAGATACGTTGTGTTCGTCGTTTATTTTTGTTTAAATTGTTGATTTTGATATTAAAATACACGTATTTCATATGTTAGGAATTTTTATTTGAAATGTAATCTTTTCGCCCTGGGCCGAGTTGGTAACCCTAATTGTTATTAAATCGTACTATACTAATACTAATAAAAAAAATGCTTTAATTTAATTATCTTTTGATAAATCTCTATTTTTTATGTAAACTTAATATTTTTCTTTTAAAAAATAAACTCTTTTTTTTAACTTTTTAAATTTTTTCTTTAATATATTTTTAAAAGTTACAAATTATAGAACTAAATAATACACCACCTAATAAATAAAAAGCACCTAATGTTATAAAAATTGTATAAGTAACAATAAAAGTATTTAAAAATTAGAGTTCAACCATATTTATGGTTAAAATTAAAGTTAGAAAATAAATGTTTATTTCATTTGGAGCATGCGCATAGCGAACAAAAGAAATGTTATATCTTTCCTTGTCGCACAGATGTTGGACACAGTATCGCTACACGTAAGTTATACGGTATTCCTATTCCATTAGTAGTTCTATGTTCCATTAGTAATTCCATTAGTAAGTAAGTAAGTTCTGTGGGTCGGACGCACATTTAGTTTTCCTTTCGGACGGTACTAGACGAAGGCAGAGCGATTCGAGAGACACTTTTTGTGATGCTCTCTCTGGGCCCGCACAAGCCAGGACGCAGCGCTCGTTGCAGTTAGTATATATTTCAGTGGTAAAAATAAAGAAATGTTCAACGTCGTCAAAGAAAGAAAGCTGCAATACTTATGGGGCATATAATGCGAAATGACAAATATCGCATATTACAATTAGTCATGCAAAGAAGAGTAGATGGTAGAAGAGGACCAGGCAGACGAAGCAATTGATAAAGCCAAGATTGCCATGCTAATCGCCAACATCCGCAACGGATAGGGCACTCTAACATTAATAATAACACAATTAAAATGGTTCTATGAAATAACAACGCGGGATTAAACATCCCGTGACAGAACAACGCGTCGAAGATATCACACTGACATAACAAAGCACTACAAATATAACACGCTATGAAAACATTGTGCGTGGTTATCGCAGTGTGATATTTTCACGAACGAGTTGCTTAGTCGCTTTATGTCGTAGTCTGTATGTCATAGAACTGATAAAATAACGCGGGATTAAACAACACACGACTAAACAACACGTCGAAAATATCGCATCTTAAATAAGACTCGAAAATAATAGACGGTAAGATCTTAGAACATATACTTAAGTTCTATGTTAAGTTCTATATAATAAGTTTTATATTAAATTCTATATAAGTTCTATGGGTAAAATATGCTTCGTGAACATTACTACAGTATGATAATACGTCAAAATTAGATCTTCGATAAAACAACGCGCGGTTAAACATTACGCGGCTAATCAAATCGACGAAAATATAACGGTGACATTACAACGCACTACGAAAACAACACGCTGCGAAAACATTGTGCGTTGTTATGTCACTGTGATATTTTCGACGCTTTGTTAAGACGCGTTATGCCGTAGTTTGTTATGTCATGGAACCATGCATATAATCAGACATATAACCAATATAATAACGCGCTATTAAACAGCACGCGACTAAACGTGTTGAAAATACAAAAGGCGGCTACACACGATCCGGCAGGCCTACCAGTTCGAACTGTACAGTCCGCCTGTAGGCCGGTGACCTGAACGCGACCGAGACGTTTACACAAAGAAGCGACTGCTAAACCGAAAAGTGCTAAGACGTCATCGTCAGTGGAAGCCATGATGCTAACTGACAAATATTTCAGAATTGCCTGAACGTTTGGAGGGTCGTCAGTCTGCGACCGACCTTTATGCCGGCTGTTTAGTTCGAACTGGCAGGCCTACCGGATTGTGTGTAGCCGCCTTAAGCAGTGGTACCAGCCTAACAAGCATAACAGTGACAGTCAAATTTGCAAGAACGTGTTGAATAGGTTAATTCTTTTCTCTTAGTATTTTTCAGTAAAATAGAAGTAAAATAGAAGAAACAATTTGAAATAAATAATTCTTACTAGTCGTTTAGCAATGGCATCCTTAATATCAAATATCCTGAGACAAGTAAGTGTTACATCAAAATGTTACCTCAGTAATAATTAAGTTACATCAATATTCATTTCTAGACACCAAAAATAATTAGAGCTAATTCTCTATTAAAATCTAAAACTGCCTTAACAGCAATTGCAAATGGTTTAGTGGTGCGTAACTTCAGAACAGGTATTTGGATCTAAGTTGTTTATGTAAAACAAAAGTTGATTAATGCCAAATCAATATTTTTCCAATAATCTTAAATTATCAAAATAGTAATCCAAGTTTGAAATTTCAGGCTCTGTTATGGGAGGACCAAAAGTGCAACTTCCAGCCCCAGATTTCAAGGGAATGGCAGTTTTTGGTGAAGAATTTAAGGAAATTAAGTTGTCTGATTTTAAGGGCAAATTTGTAGTTTTGGTATTTTATCCTTTAGATTTGTAAGTAAATATCATTAGATTTTATTTATAAAATTTCCTATGTGGTAAATACTAGCATAAGAATATATTTTTTGAAAATACACCTTGATTAAAGTAGATTATCTGGATCAGGTAGGAGTGACAGTTTGGGGGATAATTGAAAACACAGACAAACAAAATCATATTTTACATTTTAATGTTTTTTATTGGGTCGAGTAAAGAAATCTAGAAAGACCATTCAAAATTTATTTTTAATGTGACAACAAAAACAACTTCTCATAATTATAGAAAATGGTAAGTTTATATAAAGGTACTACTCTTACACTGGCACACATGTATGCCAATTTTTGTAATGCAATAAGTGCTGTTGGCCTCTTGCCTACATGAGTTAGAGAGTTGACTACAAATATGGAGGTCCCAGGTTAGATCGTGATTTCCGCCATGATCCTGGGAGGATCCTGGGAGCGAGTGCTGGCTGTATTTGTACCAGAAGACAAATGTATAATTAATTAACATGAATTTAAACACATTTAGGTTTCTGGGCCTATAAAGAGAAAAATGTGAGAAAAGTGTTCTAAGGGCAGTTAACCTGGTATCCACATTGGACCAACCTTAAAAAAAGAAAAATGCAACAAGTCAATACACAAATTTTGAAACATCGTCTCATACAATAGACCTTTTTACAATTAGTTAAGCGTATGCAGGTCAGTCATATTTAAAAGATGGGAATATTAAAGTTTTGGGCACATTTTCTTATTTTCACTGGTTATAAGTCAAAAAGTGCCTGAAAAACATGGCGGAAATTGACGCAAGCGCACAAACAAATTTCAACTATTAAAAGGTCTATAGCTCATACATTTTGAGTGAGCAGAAAAACCTCACACATTAGACTTGTGCAAGGTGAATTATATAGCTCTGATCAGCTAATTATAGAAAGATAGGAATTTAAAAGGGAGAAGTTATAATTTGTTGCTCATTTGAAGCATGTTAAATTGTTTACCTATTAAAAGTGTTGTAATTTATGTAATCCTTATTTATTTAATTAATAATAAAAATATAATTATTCAACATAATAAATTGTTGTTATATAAACTAGGATTGGTAAAACAGGAGATTTGTGCATGTTAAGCCCGCCCCTTTTTTTACTATATAGTGCACAAATGAAAGGGTGGCTGTGGTGTACGGTAAAAAAATAATAAAGGTTGCGACGGTTATAGTTTGTTGTAAAAAAATGTGATATAAGTATGTTGTTTTTAATAGATCACTTTAATTTAAAATGGAAATTCATAATTTAAAACAGTGGACAAATATGTCTGAATAAAAAAGTAACCTGGGTTAAACCAACAATCATTGCCACATTATCCTATTTTGGATCGAGAGTTCGCGCTGTCGCGCCTATGTGGTCTTGATATATCTGCCGCTTCGCGGTGTGCGATCTAATCTAACCTGTGTTAAACCAATGGTCTTTGCCACATTATCCTACCTTGGATAGAGATTTCGCGCTACCGAGCGTATGTGGTCTTGATTTATCTGCCGCTTCGCGGTGTGCATCCTAATCTAACCTGTAGGGCAAGGGTGGGGAACCTCCGGCCCGCGAAACTGATTTGATCTGGCCCGCGAGTGAATACGTTCATGTTGCAGCGATAATACACGAATGCAATTCGTGAGGGGATATGGTGTGACATCCTACAAATCCTACAAAAAATAAAGAAAAGAAAAGTGGAAGCAGAATGTCGGTCTTTTCTAGAAAAATGAACCCCTGATTATTCTTTTGTTTTGAGATGGCAAGCCTGTTTGCCTAGTTTGTGGGGATGCATTAGCTGTTATGAAAAAGGCTAATTTGGAGCGTCATTGCAGCACAAAACATGCAAAATTAAATGAATTGGGGGGCCCAATGCGCCTGGATAAAATCAAAGCTCTCCAGCAGAGTTTGAAATCACAAGAAGCCGTTTTCACTAAGCTTCATGGTGACAATGACAACGTTATTCAGACTAAGTTGTTTAGTGAGCGAGCTAATCGCAAAGAAACTGAGGCCTCATGTAGAGGGAGAGTTTGTGAAAGAGTGCATGGTGGCTGCTGTGGAGTTGATAGCACCAGACAAAGTAAAATTGTTGCAGAGTGTTACTTTGTCTCGAAGATCCATCTCAGATCGGATTACTGACTTAGCACAAGATATTAAAAACACTGAAGGGATCTGTAGAAGATTTCCAAGAAGAGAAGATTAGAGAGAAATATTTCTCTCTGGCTTGTGACGAGACGGACATAACAAATACTGCTCAACTGGCCGTTTGCATTCGAGGAGATATGCAGAGTTTGACGCGTGAGAAGAACTGCTGTCACTGGAAGCTATGCATGGCACTACAACAGGTGTGGACTTGTATGAGAGACTTGTTCTATCAATGAAGAAACTTGAGCTAACTTTTGAAAAGTCTCAGCCTTGACCCAAATTATTTAATTATATATCACTGCATCATACATCAAGAAAGTCTCTGTGCACAGTCATTGCAACTGGACAATGTGATATCAACAGTAGTGTCATGTAATAATTTTATCAAAAGCAGAGGGCTTAATAGTCGCCAATTTAAGGAATTTCTGAATGACCTTGACTGAGTATGGTGACCTTGTTTATCAATGTGAAGTACGGTGGCTGAGTCGCGGGAACATGCTCATGAGGTTTTACTAACTGCGTGATGAAGTCAAGCAGATCATGGAGATGAAGGGAAAACCTGCCAGGGAACTCAGTAATAGCAAGTGGCTGTGTGATCTAGCGTTCATGGTGGACATTAGTAAGTATCTGTCAGAGCTAAACATCAAGCTGCAGGGTCCCCAACCAGCTGCTCAGCTCCCTGCTTTCAAACGTGAAGTCATTTGAAGCTAAATTAAAGCTGTGGAAAGTGTAACTCGAATAACAAGAATAAGGAATAACACGGTGCATTTCCCTATGCAGGAAGGACAAAAGCTTTTGTCGACCCTTGAGTATGTTGGTGAATTTGCGAAACTAATTGAGGCATTTCATGAAAGATTCAACAACGTGAGTCAAAATAAGTAAGTAAGCAAATTTAATTGAACATCTTTGCTACACCGTTCAATGTGGAACCAGCTGATGTGCCTGATAACCTAGAACACGAAATCATTCAGCTGCAAACTAATGTTGAGCTGAAAGCTTTTTTTTATGGAAAGTGAATTTCGTGATTTTTTTTTGTGGAAAGCATGTGTTGTCTTGACAATGATAATATTGTTTATGAGTCAAGTCAAAATTTTGCTTGAGTATTATTTGAACTTGAGTTATTTTGCTGCTTTGCCGTGGCGTGGTGCTAGGAGACGCACTTTATTTAATATTTTTAAACTGCTAGCGGAATAAAAATATGGTTTGATAGGTTCATTAAACCACTTTATTAATCGGTGCCCCAAGAATTAAACATGGGTTTGTAAGATAAAATTGATTAAAATATTACTACTATAATATTGCTAGTTACTGATATAAAAATAAATTTAATAAAAATGTGGACAAATTACAAAATTTTTAGAATTACATTAATTACAACACTTTAAATAGGTAAATAATTTAACATGCCTGAAACAACAAACAAATCATAACGTCACCATTTGAAATTCCAATCTTTCTGTAATCAGCTGATAAAAATAACATAATTCACCTCCTATGAGCTAAGCTTTCAGCACGTGAGTTTTTCTTTTGCGTATTCTAATGCATAAGGAAATGTATGAGCTCATACAAAATGTATGATGTGCTGTTTCTGTATTGAATTTTTGACTCACACAAGAACTCATACATCTGTGTCAGTGTAAATGTACCTTAAAGGTATGTTTTTAAGGTACCTTTACACTAGGGCATCCAAAACACCAATGAAATTTCAAAAAAAGGGTTTTCCTATTTTTGTCAAATAAAAAACTGGTTAACCAGTTAAAACCCGGTTTTAAGTATAAAAATAAATAAATTGAGTATTACCTTTTAAAACGTATTTCAAAAATAGTAAATGAAATAAAATAAATATCTATTTACCATTTATAATTATTTAATAAATAAATACATCTTAATACTTAATATGAACTTCAAGAAATCAAAGAAGAAAGATAAATCATTCGGAAAATACTAGGAGCAAGACTTAGTCCTGATGAGTACCGACTACAGTCAATCAAGACAACTGAAAAATACTTGAACATCGAAATTGATATTAGAAAAGGACGAATGAAATTCTTCGGGCACATAGATAGAGTACCGAATAACCGACTAACTAAAAGAATAGTAGATTACATATCATCACTCAAAAGTACAACACCATGGATGAAAGAAGTACAAAAAGATATACGAACTGCTAACATAACCGATATATCAGACAGAGACTCCTTCTGTAACAAAGTGAACAACTGGGAAGTCCAACCAGAGCAAACAAAACCTAAACCTTACAGACCTAAATGGTCTGACGAAAGAAAATTGGCATTGTGCAACAGAATGATAGAATACTGGCAAAATAAGAAAAACGTCAAGAAGTGAGTCAAAGTGCTTAACGTTTTACAATATTGGGAAAATACGCTGTAAATAAAATAAATAAATAAAAAATGTATTATTTCATTATATTTACGTAAAGAATAAAAAATATATTGTTGTTAGAATAAATAAATAAAAAATGTATTATTTCATTATATTTACGTAAAGAATAAAAAATATATTGTTGTTAGAATAAATTCTTTACGAAGAGATAACTATAAATGTAGATATATATATATATATATATATATATATATATATATATATATATATATATATATATATGTATATATATATATGTATATATATATATATGTATATATATATATATATATATATATATATATATATATATATGTATATTGTATTTGAGGTTTTCGCGGATAGATACCTGTGTTGTATTGTTTTCTCGGGGATTCCGCGTTGATGCTGAGGGTTGGCTCTGAAAAGAACCGGATTCTCGACGTTTCGGCGAACTAACATTCGCCATTCTCAAGAGATATATGCGTCCGTACGGGTCAACCGTTAGACGCATACTGTCATACGCATATATATGTATATATATATATATATATATATATATATATATATATATATATATATATATATATATATATATATATATATATATATTTATATATATTTATTTATCAAAGTACGAAACTAGTTGTAAGAATGGAGTAAAAGAATTTATCTACGACAACTATTGTAAATGCCCATTATTGTTCGTGGACTATGTAAATACATCATAACACACACGTATGTAACAGTCCACGATTAATGATAAGTTATGATAACACACACGTGCGTTTGGTTAACGATTCGTTGATTGGTTGAGAGCTGCTACTTCGTGCTCATACGTTCAGCGCCCCCCGTGCCACAATTCAAACGGAAATTGACATTGCGTACATTGGGTTGCCTATATCTATGAGCACTCTTATTCCAGTTTTACTCAAATAAGTACTAAATAATAAGGTATGAACCCATTAAGAATGTATTTCTTTTCATTTCTTTCAAATTAAATAATGTTGAGTAACAGTTATATATGAAAATACAACTTTATTATTATGTTATATAATGATAATTAAATAAACATAACCTAATAAGAAATACATTTGTTACATCAAACATATTTTTCTTATTAAACAGAAACAAAGTAGTGTGGTCGTAGATAAAGTATAGTACAATGTACTATAACATAAGGCAATGTACTATATCTGTACAGTAACATAAGGCAATTACATACTCGCGGAATTAAGGCCGATTCTCATATACGCGACACTAGCTACGCGACATCCCCTGTCAAAAAATGATTACATTGTTTTAAATAAGGCACGTCGCGCAGCCATAGTGAGAATGTGCCCATTTAAAACAATGTAAACATTATTTGACAGGGGATGTCGCGTAGCTAGTGTCCCGTATATGAGAATCGGCCTTTACACGTAATATGCTTCTTACAACTCTCGTTACGTAATATACTCTCGTTACGTAATATACTTATACCTAATTATGCGCACTCTAAATCTGTGAACCTTTATTTCATTACATATTTACTGCTCTTACGTTTTATTTGAGTACAAGTAAATCCACAATATAATTCATGAATAACCATAGAAAAATAAAATTATTTTAAGTATTTACAATTATTTAGGATTAAGATTATGCGCACTCTAAATCTTTGAACCTTTATTTGACGACATATTTACTGCTCTCACGTTTTATTTGAGTACTAGTAAATCCACAATATAATTCATGAATAACAATAGAAAAATAAAATTATTTTCCACTCACACGAAAAAAAAAAAAAAAATAAGAACCTACTTTCGGTTTTTCGAAAAAAAAACCGGTTTTACGATATCCTAAATTTTAACAGAAAACCCGGTTAACCGGGTTCGGTTTTAACCGGTTTGGATGCCCTTTGTGATCTTGCACCAAAACTTGCAATCCTTGCAGCTGTGTGCATACAAATCATGAAACATGTTGATAAACGTGGCTGTATTTACACTTGTTCAATAAGTTCATAAACAAAGCAAACTGTTTTAGTTGATGAAAAGATGCTTATTATTATTTATGTTAAGGGGTTAGGCCACTACAGGCTGAAAAAATAGGCTTTTTGTGAATTTTTTTTCAGGGAAAATATGAAATAAACCGAGTTTACAAAGGTGGAAGTTTTTTTGTACATATGATTAACTATAAAATATAATTTGTATAGAATAATTTATTTAAAAATCACGGTTGTGCATCGTTTCTCAAATGACCTCTCTATTTTGAAAGGGTCAACAGCTACTATAAATTTTGAATATTTGAATTTATGATAAGCCACTAAATGTTTTTTAATTGTACGTAACAACTGTTGGAGAAGTATGTGGGTTATTTTTGATATATTGTCAAGTTGCAAAATTCGCAGAAAAATCGCCAGAAAATTGTTAATAACAAATGAACCATGCGATGTAAAAAAAATCCTACGTATTTTTTTAGACAATATATTTCTAAAGATCTAGTTAAAATTTGAAGTGAATTGGTTGAAAATTGTTCGAGTTATAGGAGCGCCAACATGAAAATCCAGTTTTGAGTTAAACGCTGATAGTCCCCTAAAATGCCGCCCTGTTACTACTGTACATTGAAAAACAAGTGTTTATAAATATTTCCTGTCCATAATGTTTTGGGATATCATTTTTGGGGTACCAAGGGACCATTTATCACAATAAAAAAAAATCAATTTTTTGAAAACACCATAGTGGCCTAAACCCTTAATATATAAAATATATTAATCTCAAATAAAGTTGTTTTATTTAATGATATGCAGATGGTTTTTATATGCAGATGGATATGCAGATGCAGATAGTGAGGAAACGAATGTCTTTTGATTGAGGATTAATTATAAGATAATTAATCAAGTAATTATTATCCTAGTAATATGTGTATTTAAAAGCATACTTCAAACTTTCAATTACTTTTTTAAAATCTATTGATTTGACTTTGCAAAAGAACCTCACTTACCTTACGTAGCTAATTGTTTATTTTTGTTTCAGTACGTTTGTTTGCCCAACTGAATTGATTGCATTTAGTGAAAGACAGGCTGATTTTGAGAAACTGAATGTTCAAGTAATTGGAATTTCTATTGATTCACACTACACACATTTGGGATGGATGAATACGAAAAGAGAAGTAAATGTACATTATTCTAAAATTTTCAACGTAGTTTTCAGTCTTCAGTCTTACAACAAAAAAACTTACAAACAAAAAAAATGTATATCACTAAAGATTTAAAATTGGTACCAATTAAAAATAAGTAGTCTAATAATAGATAGGATATGAAGAAATAATGAGTAATAGTGGATACTAACTTGTCTAATTATTTTTGTGAATTTATTAATATTTATATTATTTATCTAGGATGGTGGATTGGGACAATTAAAGTTCCCTCTTCTCTCAGATCTGCATAAAACCATTTCCAAAGATTATGATGTGCTCATAGAGAAAGATGGAATTTCACTTAGAGGATTGTTTATTATTGATACCAAAGGTATTATAAGGCAGATGGCTATCAATGATTTACCAATTGGCAGATCTGTAGATGAAACTATCAGGCTGATCCAAGCTATTCAATTTGTTGATTCACATGGAGAAGGTAAACCAAACATTTAAATTAAAAAAACTTTTCTTTAGATCACAGGTCGAAAAATATTATTGAAATCCTATTTAAATATTAATTTACAGTGCACGTGAAAGCAATTCTTGTTTGTATTGAAATTTATAATGACAAAGGCCGGATCAAAATCTTTAGAGGAAATCTTTAGAGGCTGGATTCGGTCCGCGGGCCGTAGTTTAACAACCGCTGCTTTAGATAATTAAATAGATGAGTTAATTGGAAATATGAAGCTGCTTTTACAATCAATGCATATACCGGGTGTGTCAGAACTCCACCCGCAAACTTTCAGGGCTGATTTTATGATAAAAAATAAGCATAAAACTCATGGTGTAATACAAATGGCGTAAAAACGCTTAGTTTGCGAGATACCCTACAAAAAAACGTAGAAAAAAAGTCCGTTAAAGAGAATAATACACAAAACATAATATGAATCGGTTAATTTGTATCAAAAAATAATCGGTGTCTCTTTCCCGTTGCGATAAAACCCAAGAAAATCATCAATTTACCATTGCTTTCATATGTCCCTTTTAGTTTAAAAATTGTGGGTTGTGCTCATAATTCTACCCAATAGTGTTTGAAAAATGTATACGAAGAACTAGTATACATGTATATGCATTTAGCTTATGGTGCTGCTAACGGCAACGGCCGAGCAGCTGCAGGATGTATGGAGAACGTTTTCCGAATAGCCTCATATCACTTTTGCAGCAATTCATCGACGTCTTAGAGAACGTGGAAAATTTGGTATATAACAGAAACAGGACGTGATTGAACGGTGCGTATTGTGGCATTACAGGAAAAAGTTTCGGATGCTGTTGCCAATAATCCGAGGACTAGTGTTCGAATTGTAGCACAAAATTGGAACCTGTGCTTCAATAGTGTGGCGAGTTCTTCACGAACAGCTCTTACACCTTTTTGAATTCACAAAGTCCAAGCTCTGAATTGTAATGACTGCTCCATGAGTACAGTTTTGTAGGTGGTTCTTGAACTACATACAACAAAATGAACGGTTTGCAGAGTTGATACTTTTTACCAATGAGGCTGCATTTACAAGGGAAGAAATGTTCAGTAGCCATAACATGCACTTGTGGGCTGAAGAAAATCCTCATGGTAATACATGGTAGAGGTTACCAATAGAGATTTTCAATCAATGTTTGGTGTGGGATTGTTGGCAACTATTTGATAGGTCCATTTGTGTTGCCGGATAGCTTAAACGGCAACGGCCCTAGGTGGCTTACACAAATTTTCTGGAAAATGACTTCCTCAATGGATTAGAATGGGATTTCTTCTGCTGAACCACAGAATCTGCATCCGTCATCCTCCTCTAGGTCTAGGGCCCTTGAGCTGTTTCCTAAGTCTGCAGTGCCTGTCAGGACTCCTGTCAGAATTCTAAGCTTGTTCCTGTTTAATTTCAGGCAAGATTTTGTTCTTTTCTGGTTAAAAGATCCCAGCATCACTTTGGACTGCCTTAGCCCTCGAAGTTATTTCCAGGTTTTCATCCATTGTTCTCTTCTTTCTTCATCTAAACTTTTGTGGATGGTGTTCACACTCATGCCACATAAGGGTTCCGGACCTATAAAGGAACTACTGGATCCCTTGTTTGCTAGGTGATTGGCTTTTTCGTTTCTGTCTATACCAGTGTGTCCTGGTACCCAGTATAGCGTTACTTTAGTATCTCTACCAAGCTTGTTTAGCTTCCCCACACTGTCCCATACCAGTTTGGATCTGATGATGTATGAGCTAATGGCCTTAATGGCTGCTTGGCTGTCTGACAGGATAGCAATTCATTTTTTGAGATAATTCTTGTCGAGGTTAAACTGTACACATCTTTCGATTGTGTATACCTCTGCTTGGAAGATACTTGGGAATGTTCCCATGGATTCGAAGTACTCGGTACGAGGTCCAAACACTCCTGCACCAGTATCTTCCTTTGTCTTCGAACCATCTGTATACCACTTGATAGCATTTTGCTCTATGTGCTCCAATCGGCTTTACTACTACACATTGCTGTGTAGTTTTTCTCGAAGTGGTATATGCATACCATTTCCTCTTTTGGTGCTTTCAACCAGGGGATATTGGCAGCGAGGCTGTTTCGGTTTCTGCTCCCGATTATTTTACCTCTGCCTATTCCTTCCTTGCTGAACCTTACAATCGCCGATCTAACGGCCCTTTCCACCACAAGGTGCAGCGGAATCAGATCCAGCAGCAGCTCCATTGCTGCTGTCGGACACGACCCCATCGCCCCCGTGATGCAGACACACGCCAGTCTTTGAATATTCTCAAGCTGTTTCCGCATACAGGCCAGCTTGGTTCTACTTTCCCACGCAACTGCCCCATAAGTGATTGCAGCGTTACAGTTAGAAATATACCCGCAGTTTTTGGACGCGTCTTCGTTTTTTATGGCAGCGGTAGAAAGTATAATGGAGGCGAAATTTTGAACAATATTTGTAAATTGTACAGTTTTTTTAGTTTGTAAATTTTATCAATTAATTCGTTTATTACCGATGAGGCTGAGTTTACAAGGGAAGGAATGTTCGATAGCCATAATATTTAATTACCCCGTTACTGAAAACATTTTGTAAAGAGTTTTTGAAGTGTTGGTTAAGTGTTTATTTTGGATCATGGAACCAGCTCTGAAAGTTTGTCGGTGGAGTTCTGACACACCCGGTATAATATGAAATTGAAACTGTTGGAAGTAGTTGGTTGATAACATTGTTTTTGAAACAATTTTTCTCATATTTTAATTTTTTTTTCTCATATCTATTACGATTACTCGACCTTGATACAAATTACTATGTTGCTCAGAATTGCTTCAAATTTCACAATTTTTTCATAATAGAAATTACTTTTTATCTTCGGTGTGTGTAATAATTTTGTAGAAATAATATTTATAGTTTTATATATAAATATTACGTAAATGATTCTGTTAAATTCCTTAATTTAGTTATATTTAAATAATTGTTTTATATTTGTTATAAAAGATTGCTGGAGTATATTATTACATTGTATAAAATATTACCTAAAATATTGTATTTATTTGGTATTATTATTTAAAATGTATATATTTTACAGTTTGTCCAGCAAATTGGCAACAAGGAGGTAAAACCATTAAGCCTGATCCAAAAGGCTCAAAGGAATATTTCTCTTCAATAGGAAAGTGATATTAGTTATGTAAGTTATGTGTTCTGTTAATAAAGTAATTTGTTTAAATAAAACATATGTGGGATATTTATGCGCTTCATTTATCATTATTACTGTGTTGTAACTTGATTAATACTGTTATATTTTTCATTGAATGCCGCGCCAAATCGGCATTCAATGAAAAATATAACAGTTTACATATTATAATTAATATCGCGTATTGTTACACCATATAATCGAATACCGATTTATAGTTATCAATATTTGTTTGTATACATTTAACATTGAGTAGCGTGACAATATAAATGAATGTAATTAAGCGTAATTAAGACAAAGAAAGAAGTAGACAAATTAGGTAAATGTAAACTGAATTGTGTTTTAAAATTATTTCATCTTCTGTTGCCTTACACCTATGTGCGTTGTCGAATTATCATTTCTTGAATAATTGTTAATGTTTTGTTTATGGCTTGCTGCTTGGCACATGTCGCCAAACTTTTTGATTCTGGTCCAGTTCCTGTTGTTCCTAAGCCATGATAGCTGTTTACGTCCGATTATGTCTGTGCTGGAGATTTCGATATTTTGGGCCCCTTAGTATGCGACGCAGATATCCGATCTTGAATGGTATCGCTGCTTTATGGATTACGATGCTGATCCGCTGCTTTATGGTATTGAATAGTAACCTGTCCAACTCCTGCCCTTCTCAGCACCTCCTACTTGGTGATGTATGGTCCACCCATGGGATAAGGAGCATTCTTCTGAGTGTCCACATCTCGAACGCCCCGATCGTGTTAATGGATGCTAATTTTATGGTCCACGTTTCTGCTCCATACACTAGGACAGGGCAAATGTAGCATTTGACCATTCTGTGGCGGATTTCCAAATTTAGGTTTAGGGACGTAGTTTGCTGAATGTCTGTCTGGCTTGTTCTACCCTACTCTATTCTTTCGATTGTTTCCCCATCTACCGTGATGGACGTTCCTGCCTGATTATTACGGCTTATAACCTTGAATTTTGTTTTGGTTCTGTTCATTCTTAGTCCGGCCTCTGACCCCTTTCTGCTTATGTTGTTCATTAGTAGCTGTAGGTCTTGCTGGTTGCTTGCTATGATCACTGTGTCGTCTGCGTATCTTATAATCTTTATTGTGGTACCGTTCCCTTTTATTCCGATTTGTAGATCATCGAAGGCATCTGAGAATATTTGTTCGACGTAGAGATTAAATAGCATTGGTAACATTATGCATCCCCGACGTACCCCTCTTATCTCGATTTCTTCTGTCAATTCTTCTGTTAAAAAGGAGTCAACAACTCCTCCGGTTGTTGATTCTGACGTTGGCCGCCTGTCCCCAGTATAGGTTTTGGATTATTACTTCTTTTTCATCTATACCAGCTCGTTTTAGATATTCTATGAGACGTTCGTGGTTGATACTATCGAATGCCTTTTCATAGTCGATGAATCCCAGCAAGATGTCCTTACTTTGGTCATAGCAGTTTTGTACCAATGTGTTAGGGCAGAATGTTGCTTGCCGTGTACCGGTTCCGCTCTTAAATCCGTGCTGAGTGTCTCCGCTTAGCCCTTCAAGTTTAATAAATAGCCTGGTGTGTATGATGCGTAGGAATATTTTTAATGCGTGACACATTCGCGAGATTGGCATTTGGTTGCTTTTTGGGAGGAATTATGAACGTGGACTTTAGGCATTCCTTTGGAAGTTGTCCAGTGTCATAGATCTTGTATAGTTTTAAAATTATGTTTATGTTTTCCTCCTGTATCTGCTTGAAACTGGACCTGGTGTATTGTCATGTACTAATTCGGTTTTTAGAATGCTGAATGCCTGTGAGGTCTTGCTGCATTGGGCTGGTTGTTGCCTCCGGCGTGTCATCATCGAAGAGCTTTTTGACGTGCATGCCTGCCATAGATTGCATTTATCCATGTAATTAGTTATTGCTTCGTTTTGGTTCTTTGTGATGTGGGTCGGCTTTCCCCCTTTGCGTGGGTCTGTTATATCTTTGATTTTTCTGCGTAGGTTGAATACATCGCCTTTCTTTTGAAATTCCTCTACTTTACATCTTTGTTGCATCCATGACTCCTTGGCTATTCTGATTGTCCTGCGTATTTCCTTATGCATCATTTTATACTCGGCGTGTTTTTGCTAAGTTTTTAGCGCTCTGCCTTGTTCCATCAGCATAAGGATTTCTTGTGTTATCCAGTGCTGTTTTTTGTTGCTCCGGGCATACCCAATGATGTTGTGTGCTTCCAATGTTATCAGTTCTTTCTTCTACTCGACGACCATAAATTTTTCCAAGAAAAGTTGTGGAATATGTTCCTAGTAAACAAATTTATAGTAAACAAATGGCATTCAGTAAAAAGACAATTGAAGTCTATAAAAAATTAACATAATAAAACCAAATTGGCAAAATTGTTATTTCAGACTGCTCAAACGTGTTCATCATCATCATTTGTGTTCTGCTATGTGCAGGTTCCATTCTGCCTCCTCCACTCAACTCTATTCATAACCTTTCTCTTCATATCCACGTATCATTTCCCTTCTTTCAGATCATCAACCATTTTCACTTTTCTTCTACCTCTATTCCCTACACCCCCCACAGTTCCCTCGATTAATTCTCTCAACAAACAACTCCCTCTCAACACATGCCCAAGCCACAATCTCTTTATCCTAACAAAAATCAGAAAGTTTTATACAGAAAGTTTAAATGGAGGTTTGAAAGACAATTATTATAATTCTTAAATTTCTTTTCTTAAATTATTCTTTTCCTTTGGCCTCAAAACTAATTCTTTAGTCTGTGCTAGATCTGGTGATCATAATATAATAAAACAATTTTCCTTCTTCAAAACAATCCCGTCCGATAACTTTGATGAAATTTCCCTTGAAGAATTCCTTTCTTCGACTTTGCCACCCAACACTGACTTTTCTCCGAAGACACCCACTTCTTCATAACAAAATTTTTCAACTTCTGCCTTTTGAAATATTCCTTTCCAAGCAGTCGAAAAATGAGCACAATTGTCACAATCCCTAAACCAGGTCAAAATAAATCCATCCCCAGCAGTTACCGTCCGATTTCTCTCCTACCTGTCTTTGGCAAAATTCTCGAACATATCCTTAAAACCCGATTATGGAATTCCGTTGCAGACCACATCCTCAAATATCAATTCTGTTTCAAGCCCTCCCATTCCACTATTCATCCTCTGTTCATCCTAACCCACAACTTCTTGGACATTAACAAAGCATTTCACAGCGTGGCCTTTTATTCATGTGTCATATTCAAATGTCGATAATCAATGTTCCTCCATACCTAATTTACATAATTAAAAGTTTTCTTTTCAACAGATCCTCAAAAGTGAGAATCGATTCAATTCTCATCTCCCGTATCAACAAGGTCTCCCTCAAGGCTCTCCACGTTTCCCTCTCCTATTCTGTACGTACAGGGTATGTCAGAACCACTGAAATTTTCAGGGCTGATTCTATGATCCAAAATAAACATAAAACTGTGAATTCATATAGGGACAAAAACGATTTACTAACGTTTTTCAAAAAAGTTGTATCATCAACAGAAGCAATGGGGTGGAATTTATTGATAAAATTTACATAAAAAAGAAATATGGAGAAAAATTCGCTCCTCGTATTCAATGTACAGCCGACGTACAGCCGAGGGTTGCCACCTCAGACCTGGGTCTCGCCCGGAGACGATAAATAAAAAAAAAACACGCATACATTTTTTTTTTAATTTATATAAATTAACAAATTCAAATCTCGCATTCCTACAAATGAAATACAATTATCACAAACTTAACATTTTACATATACAATTAGAAAAAGTAAAGAAGAAAAAAATATGCAATATGCAAAAATATTAAATTATTTATTTATTTTTTCATGTATATTTCTTGTTTGACATAGCAGGCTTTACAAGATCGGCATTTTCTGGTGTTTTTATGAAATAAATATTCAGAAAATTGTCGACAGCTCAAGTCAAAATTAAGTTTTATGCATAATTCTGCCTTTAGCAACTCAACCCGCATCCTGTTACGATTATCTGTCCAAGTATTTTCTATAATCGAAAAAATTCGTTCCACATATATACATATTCTTATAGGTATCGATAGAATCTTACCAACAAGTTTTGGTAGTTCAGTGAAAACACCAGAGGAAAATATTTGTATCCATTTTTTATCAGTTGACAAATCGTGCGATTTGATGGAATGAATGGTATTTTAAAGAAGAAATATATCATCGTAACTTATCGGCTAATCTAATTCTACATTTTCGTATTTTGCAGCATCTAAAAAATCTTGGTATTTGAAATTTTCGTTCTTAAGATTAATTACTGAAAAATATTTGAATGGGCTGTTTTCAAAATTATAAAACTTTTCCAATAAGTAATCAATTGCCTTTCTGTACACCTTTTTCGCTTCAGTCACATTTTTTTGTTTTTCATAGGTACCTAGGAAATCTAAACTTCCTATTTATTATTTATCTTCGTAATAATTTTACTACTAAGAAATTGTTCTTCTAATTTATTCTCCTGTTTATTTTTCAGAGATAACATTATGTCATGCAATTCGGAAGTTTTTACCGATTGATTTTTAAGCTGTAAAATCTGCTGATTTATATTATATGATGCCCCATTATATGATGCACAAAGTGAATATAAGATTCGGCTAAAGATAAACTATTTTTATCGTCGCGAATTTTATCTTCACTATCCTTCACGAATTTCCAAATGATTTTGTGCGTATCTCCTTCACCCAGTTGTACAAAATAATTATCGCTGACCAGACATTAACAATTTTTTCTAAAGCTTGTATGTAGAGCTTTATCTAAAGTTTTATGTCTAAAGCCATCTCGTTATCACGTGGCGAATAATATATTGCCTCAGAAGTTTCGTCTGAATCTTCATAAAGGCCATCATTCATTTTTAATTTTTCTGTTGCCTTTGTTGGACGCATCGTTCATCCGTCCGGAGAAATAATAGTTACACCCGGAGCCCGGAGATAAGTCACTGAAACCCGGAGTCTCCGGGCCAAACCCCGAGAGGTGACAACCCTACATGTATCTGTTATAGAATTCTCAAATTATCCACGTTCTCGAAGAAGTCGATGACGGTTCCCACGGTACTACAGGCTGAAATTATAGCCATTGAAAGATGCGCACAAATCTGCCTAAAGAAACGTCTTAAAGGAGTGCAAATCTACATCCTAACGGACAACCAGGTAGCTCTAAGGAATTTAAAAGCCCACAACTTTAATTCCAAGCTAACCTGGAATTGTAAACAAACCTTGAAGCAACTGGTGAAAGGTAACAGACTCACGCTAATGTGGTCACCGGGTCACCAGGGCATATATGGGAATAAAATGGCCGACGCACTCGCTAAAAGCGGGGCCGAGGCTTCCTTCTTGGGCCCGGAGTCAACTTGTGGGTTTACAAAGGTCCACTTAAGGCAGGGAGCTAAGAAATGGGAAGAAGAGCAAAAGCAAACCCACTGGAAGAACACGCCAGGACAGAGGCAAGCTAAAATGCTCATAAACTATTCTGCCGCAATAACGCAGCAGATGCTAAGCTTCTCTAGAAGATAAATTAGAACTTTGGTAGTCATACTCACAGGACATTGTCGGATGAGATATCACCTACACAAAGCGGGAAAGGCAGAGGAAGTTGCCTGTAGATTATGTGAATCAGATGAAGAAACCGCTGAACACATAATGTGCACATGTGTAGCGCTAGCACACATAAGGCTTGCCCACTTCGGGCTCGCAAGATTGACCACCTTGGAGCTGAGTAGCAAGCCTTTCAGGAATATCTTAGACTTGGTTCACGAAGTTGAATTCCTGGGAGAGTAATTGTAGTAGGGTCAAGCACAATAGATCAAGTTGGTCGCAGTGCAGAAAGGCTTTGAAGCCAAACCACCCCCACAAAAAAAAGAAGTCGATGAATTTCTGCAAAAGTTGTATAATGAGGCCGCTGCCCATTCGGAAAACTTTTTCAATAAATCCTTGCAGCTGCTCGGCCGTTGCCGTTAGCATCACCATAAGCTAAATGCATATCTGCTAGTTCTTCGAAAGAATACATTTTTGAAACACTATTGGGTAGATTTATAACACCATTGGGTAGATTTATATAAACGCTGAAAACACTTTAGAGCCTTAACGTTCGGTAAGGAGGGTATATCCACAAGACCGCCTCGAAAATCTATCTGTCGTCCCATACTTGATTTTGTACATATAATAACTTCTAGCAATAATTCATGTAGAGCGAATAACATTAGGTCTCGTCACCAATCTCGGACAAATTCGACCCAGCTACCCTCCCCACAACCCCAACGAACCCGAGAGGAACAAACCGAAAGGCACTAGCTATAGTCGGCTCCGTTTTGTCCCATCCTAGCAATGAGTTTCAGCAATAACAATAGTTGACGAGATAAAACGAGACAAACGGTTACGAGACTCGTTCTCTTCTAGTAACCGTTTGTCTCGACTAAAACAAGACTAACTTTTGTTTTTGATAGTATCGTCTTATCTCGTCTCTTGTGAGGCCCTAGTCTAGCATCATTCAATTTGTTAGGGCTCTAGTGGAGTGTAATTTCAATATGAATTGATTGTAGTCTGTCCGGTATAGTTCAGTTTTTTTCGTCTATTCCGTTTACTCCATCTAGTTAATAATATGTTTGTTCAATTTAATACAATTTAGTGTAATGCTTCGTACTATATACTGGTTCAGTAGAGTGCAGTGTATTTATAGACTACATTTGTACTTTTATGAAGGTGATTTGAGTGTATTTGTTGTTTGATGTAGCACTTATCTTAAAATGTTAATAAAAACCTTTGTGAAACACGTATTAAGCTCTTAAAAGGCTCACTCCTCATCGCACAATGGACTCGAGAAATCTCGCTCCATTACAAACGGTCGGGCTATCTGTCTACCATTCAAGACATCCGATACAACTTGCTGGAAATTCAAATAAATTGCACTTCCTTTCAAGATTATCTTAAATATATACATTGTACGTACACTCCTCTAGAATACTATATAGATAAGATTAGTTCAACTACTTCGTTGCTCCTAACAGACAGACAAAATTAGATGAACAAGACTAGACAGGCAAGACTAGACAGACAAGACTAGGCAGACAAGACTAGTCAGATGGAACTAGACAGAGAAGAATAGGCAGACAAGACTAGACAGACAAGAGTAAACAGACAAGACTAGACAGACAAGTCTAGACAGACAAGACTAGACAGACAAGACTAGACAGACAAGACTAGACAGGCAAGACTAGACAGATAAAACTAGACAGGCAAGACTAGACAGACAAGAATAGACAGACTAAGCTCTCACTAAACCCCCTATTCCACTTTCGGTATAGCTGATTTCGCATTCATTCAGGGTGGGCAGCCCGGATGGTTAGTGAAAACCGCCCAGCCGCAACAGCTATTGCCTCCCCGACCGGGATTCGAATCCAGGTCTCCCACTTGGCGGTTATTTTATATTTTTGACGATAGACAATACTAGACAAACAAGACTGGAGAGAAGACTACACAGACAAGACTAAACAGTCAAGACTTTTTTTTTGGGGGGGGAGCGTAGCTGGCGGTAACTTAACCTAACCAGGCAAGTGCCCCCCCTGGAACGCATCCGTACGCTCTTGTCACATAACCCGCTTGTCGCATAACCTCAGAGTGACGGATGGCTTAAATTTAATCTACTTTAAGTTGTTCCTCGATTTGATCTCATCGGCTCATTATTTTATGAATCAGCCCTTGGATGTTCCTCCACCGTGACTCATCTTTCAACATACTTTCGATTATAGTTCTCGGATGGATTGATTCTCCCAGTTTTTTTTCCGCTTCTTCTCTGTCTGTTTCCCACCTCCATTAATCGAATATCGTGTGGATCACGCTGTCCTTCCCCCAGCAGTATACACACAGGTCGTCAGCGCCTTGCCGATGTTGAGCAGATAATCCTGGAAATATCCGTGGCCGGAGAGGAACTGGGCTAGATGGTAGCTAATTTCCCCGTGTTTTCTGGTGATCCAGGGAAGTATGTCCGGGATTAACAGTCTCGTCCACTCTCCTCTTTCGCTTAACTGCCACCTTTCTTGCGACTTCTCGAGGAGTTCTTGTCTGGCCAGTCGTTTACTTTGTTTGTCGCCCTCTGAGTCATGCACTCTTTTCCTCTCGTTTGCGATCAGGTCTATTGGGGGGATACCTGAAATAACCTGCGCGGCCACTCCTGAAACTGTTCTGCAAGCTCTGCTTACACGTTGGGCCATTTTTCGCTGAACTTCTGCGAGTGCGAGCTTCTGCAGGTTAATTTCTTTTTGAAGTTCAGAGGTCCATATAGGGGCACCGTACATCATGGTAGCCTGCACTACAGAGCTGAGAATTCTGTTCGAACTACTCTTTGCCCCCCCAGATTTGGCATGAGTTGTTGTATGCCTGCCAGAGTTCTTAAACCCCTTGCTGCTGCTTCGGTTATGTGTGCAGCTAACGAAAGCCTTTTGTCGATGGTTATTCCAAGGTACTTAATGGTCTCTTTTGGTCTTATTATTGCCACTTCCACTGTAAATAATATGGGGCAAAGTTGTCTCAGTCCCGACAGCTTCAGTTTTTTCTGGTGCTAGACTCAGGTTTTTTTCTTTCAAGCACGCACTGATTAGGGATGTTACATGTTTTGCTTTTTGCATCAGCTCTTGTTCTGTCCTGTCTCTGGCGACCAGTGCTATATCATCTGCGAAGCCGATTATAGTAGCCCCCACTGGAAGCCTCATTGTCAGAATTCCGTCGTATAGCATGTTCCACAAAGTGGGTCCCAATATCGAACCCTGTGGAACACCACTACTAATTTTTTTCTCTTCAGTCCGTCGATCTCCTTGCAGTATGATGCTTCTCCCACTGAGGTAGCTTCGCAGCATCCGCAATAGATAGGGGGATATGCCTCTAGTTGTTAAACAGTCCATAATATGCTTCCACGATGCTTTGTTAAACGCATTTCTAACATCGAATGTTAGGAGAGCACACATTTGCTTGGTTCTCTGGGACCCACTGTTGGCCTGTTCTGCGATTTCCAGTACAGCTTTTAGGGTCGTGATGGTGGATCATCCTTCCCTGAACCCATACTGGTGCTTTGACAATCCGACTCCTGTCTTGAGCTCTTCCTTCAATCTCGTAAGTAAAAGTTGTTCTAACAGTTTCCCACATACATCGAGTAAGCAGATAGGCCTGCAGGATGTGGGATCATCTATTGGTTTATCCCCCTTCCTGATGAGGGCGAGCTTCGCACGTTTCCATCTAGTTGGAAAGTTTCCGGCGGTTAGCAAGTTATTCATGACTTTCAGGACGAAGTCGGATTGATGTGCAGCTGTTTTCTTCACTACCTCAGGTGGTATACCGTCGGGGCCTGGTGTTCTGCCGTTTCTAATACGCTTTCTCGCAATAGAAAGTTCTTCTTTTGTGAAGTGGGGCGTATTTACGACTTCTGGTTGTAGCCAGTCAAAGCGAGCATGCTCTGGGAATAATACGTCCGCGACTTGACGCGCTGTTTCCAGCGACATTGGGAGATTTTGAGGACGAATCCTTAAGTTCCTTCTTATTATTAGGAACGCGTCTCCCCATGTGTCCTTGTCCAGTTCCATGCACATTTTCTTCCAGTGGCTTTGTTTGGAATTGTATATTAGCTGGCGTAATTCCTTTTTTAAGCGTTTATATTCGTGTTTAAACAATTTAATATTTTCTTCGTTAGTTTTTTTTGTTCTTTGCCGCTGGTATTTTCTTCTGCCGACTATGCATTTAAATCTCGTGTCAGCAATTTCATCGGTCCACCAATATACTGACTTCTGGGGTTTTTTATTTCCAAGCTTTCGCAAGGTTTTTTCACACGCTCTGCTCATCACGTGAGTCAGTGTCTCAGCGTTTTCGGTAATTTTATTTTGAAACTGCTCTGTCAAGCATTCTCGAATTTTCTCCTCCTGCAGTTGTTGTGAGTTCCAACCGCTTGTTGGTGACTTTGACATTTTTTGTGGTCTTACATGTTGCCTTATGGTGTACAAGATGTATCGATGGTCACTCAGAGATTCTTTTTCGAGTACCCTCCATCCTAGGAACAGTCAAGAAACAGTCAAGACTAGACAGACCAGATTAGACATACGAGACTAGATAGACGAGACTAGACAGACGAGACTAGATAGGCAACAGTAGACAGGCACTTGACTAGACAGACAAGACGAGTTGGACAGGATTAGACAAACCAGACTAGACACACAAGATAAGACAATGAAGGCAAGACTAGGCAGTCAAAATGTATTAGGATATAATTTAAGTTTTCATAAAATATTTAGTTTGATAAAGTGAATAATAAAAGTATGAATGGACGAGCAAGGACGCGTTTCGTGATGGAAACAGTTTTGAATAATTAACCGAAAGGAGCTTTATTATAACGTTGTAATTAAAAAGCTTAGTGTGCGTCACGGAAATCCGTCGGGAAAAGAGTGTTTAAGAGGGACAACGACGACAAAATATAAATTAAACGCAAAAATAAAAAAATCATGTCGCCATCTCTCTCACTTGTTCATTTAAATATGCAAGCAAGAATCATTGTAATTGCGCAGGTGACACATTTTAATGCTTCCCCGAATTTATTCATTATTTAATTACCTCCAGTAAAAATAATTGCTGGAAATGATTTAAAAAATAGATACAAAATTATAAAAGATTAGAACGTTTTAGACAGGACCAGACAGAACCAGACAAGAATAGGCAATTTTAAGCTAGTTCTTCTTTGTATGAACATTCCTGTACCTTCTTGTAAATATACCGGGTGTTCTATAGGAATCTACCATTTGTCTAATTTTGATTAGTTATAGTTGTTAGGATAATCGTATGTACTTTCGATTAGTTATATATTTAATGCGTTTGTTTTGTTTCAAGACTACAAGTAAACTTGATGAGTTGACAAGCTGCATCAAGTGAATAAATAAATTAAGTGAATACAAGCAAACTGAATCTTAAATAAAATATGATAATTAAAAATTAATTAAAATTTTTTTTAAATATTGGCGTGGTTGTGCGCGTAGGATATATCCCAAGTCGTGCAATGGTATCTATCCTGCTGTATAGGATTGCGCGTGTGTTGGTGCTTTAGTGAGGCGATCGATGTGCGCGAATACACTATGTATTTGTATTCAAATCGCATTACATCCCGTGTAAAACATGGATATTGGATATCAGCCAGTCGCGTCTGCACACGCTGTCAACCCGACGCGAATCACGCTAAACAAAATGGAAACTCGCTACATCTCACCTATACGGCCACCTTTTTATCCATTTATTGATACACCAAATCAATCAACTTTTACAATATCTATAACAACAATACATTGTATAAACATTCCATTGAACAACTATAACAAAATCTATTCTACAATAACGAAGTTTGAACTAAATCTAAATTAATCTATATAATAAACTAATCGTAATATACTGTTAAACGTAATGTATTGATCTTATTTTTCGGAAAAAAACTGGAATAGTTACAACAATGATTTATAGTTTATTTAGATATAAGAAATAGTATAGTTTTGATAAAGATTAAATGTTTTCACTGAAGGAACATTAGGTACAAGATTAGAGAAAAAAGGCCAAATGGAAGGCTAGGCACCTAGGCAGTTAAAGCCGGTTGGATATAATTGTACAACAAAGCTCTATTGGCAAGGCTAACTAGACTATAATAGACGTGATTTGATAGGATATATAACTAGTATTAGATGTAGTTAATATGTAGTTTTTATATAATTTAGGTAACAATCTACGTTTGGAAATTGACGTTTGGAATTCCTTATATCTCCGAAAATATTAACCGTATTTTAATGAGTTAATAATATGCTTAAATTAGATTAAACTATTACATGTTTCAATTGATGTGGAACTAAGAAACTAGCTAAAAAGTTAAATTAGCTTAAAGTTTTCAGTTTTTGTGTGATTACTTATTTTTATCATTTTGTTAAATATGGCAAGAGAATTAAGATCTAATTCTGCATTAAATAAACCTGGCGATGAACTTACCAAATTCTTCTGCAGCCCAATTTTTAAGAAAATATCATATCAAATATCATAGTAAATCAACTGTGTGAAGAAGTTAAATCACTAAAAACAAATTTTGATTGCTTAACTAACTTTTTAAATGTATCTAAATCGACAATAGGGAATATGCATGAAATTTAAATGTGGTTCAAATTTTTTTTTCCGAAAGTGACGTAATACCATGTAAATAAGTCCGTATTTTTTACATTTGTATGTCATTGCAATTGTCTTTTGGATAGAAAACAAACGTCAAAAAGGTGAAGTTAAAAATTAAAACAGCTGTAGTAAACAATGGACTGAACTGGCAGTGGTAATTGACGTCATCAACAGACCGCGCGAAAATGGCGGCGTTTAAACAGCTCAAAATTTTTCTCCATTTTAAATATTTTTTAAACTTAATTGCAGCATTTTTATGCAGTATTTATATTTTTTATTATGCTATAACGGCGTAAACAGTGAATTAAAAATATTAAGAAAAAAACATACATATTCCCTATTGATATATCTTCTGCAAATATCGAAGGAATTAAAAAACACATGTCTGCGGGCATTCTCAAAAAATCTTATCAGTTCCATATAAAGGCAAAGGAGAACTCGAAAAACGTCTACCTCGTTCTCAAACAGATAAAGTTATCTCTGAAAAAAAAATTCATGGAGGCATGCCGATTAAAACTATTCATTGAGAAGCACAAAATAATTTCAAACGAACAACATGGTTTTAAATGTGGAAAATCAACCACCACAGCTATTCTTGGTGTGTATAATAAAATTCTTGGAGAAGTTGATAAGCGAAAAAATTCTATCCTATTGGCATATTCTGCGATTTAAGCAAAGCTTTCGACTGTGTCGATCATACCCACCTAGTCGATAAATTATATAGATTTGGAATAATAGGAAAAGCGGGTGTGTTGCTACAATCCTACTTAAAAAATCGAACACAAAACGAAAAGAAAACCTTAAAATTCTACTAATATCGGATCCTAAAAATGTCATCGCCTATGGGTATCCCTCAAGGCTTTCTAGGTCCGACTCTGTTTATTCTATGTTTGGCTGATTTAGTCCTGTACGAAAATATCCTGTACGCCTATTGCACATTATATGCTAATGATGCCAGTTTCAAATCTCAAAACACTAGATTCGCAGTTAGAGGCGAATGGATTTTACAAGCTATAATAAACTGGTTGTCAGCAAACAAATTATACCTTAATACGGAGGAAACTGAATTTATGACATTTCAAACTAATAGAAGTTAATATGCTAAGAACATTTTTATTCAAACAGATACATTTATTTTACAGCTATCAACTTTCACAAAATTTCTAGGCATCTACATTGAACAATACTTATCGTGCATTTTTGCATTACAATTGATGCCATATGTAGGTCTCTCGACAAGAAAGTCTACTGTATTAGACATTTAAGAAAATTCTTAACATGCAGGAACTTCTAAGCTTCTACTTTGCAGAAGTTCAGTCGGTTTTATTATATGGAATCATTACATGGGGCTCTTTCCTGGATTGAACAAATGTCCTGAAGGTCCAAAAAAGGATACATAAATATACATACGAGCCATGCTTGGCTCCCGACATTTGCTTCGTGCAGATGGCACTTCATTGAACTTGATGTCCTTACAGTTCCCAGTTTGTATATATTAGAAACTACGAGCTATATTCATAAAAACAAATACCAAATAACAATAAATAAGGATAAACACTACCATTACACTCGAACTTTGCAACGTCTAAAATTTGCAACGCCACAAACAAGGACGACTACAGTCGGCAAAGCGCCGGATGTTTTTGGTATACATCTATATAAATGCTGGGATCAATCACCTAGGAACCTTCAAAGACAATTTTCAGGAAAACTATGAGGAAATTTCTTATACTGTCCATATAAATTGGATGAATTCTTAGAGTCATGTAGATTTATGCAACATTTTGTGAACTCTATTTTATTTTCTTTTTGACTTGTAATTCTTTTATATACATCTAACTGCCCAATAAATGAATTGAATTAAAATAGTGTAATAAAAAATTACAATATTTTTGTAAAAATAAGGAATTATGCAATGAATTAATAGAGTCCATAAAACCATAAACTGATACATAATACGTCTACGTAGTATTAATACTTAGCCAACAATCGAAGTTTTAAAATTGACTATGAAGCATCCATAATAATTTCATAAAATTATTTACCATTTAAATAAGTACCTATAAAGAGGTAATAACGTGTATAAACTATTTAAATGAGACATTAAAAAATAGAATTGCGTTCGATATAACTAAGATACACCTAAGCTAAACGAAATTATTTTTTTTAATATCACAGAAAAATGATATTTTCAAAAATATTGGCTTTCTGAAAATTTTGTTGTCCCGATTCCTTAATAATTGAGTATACCAACAATTAGAGAAAGAGGGTCGGCTACAATAGATCTATAAATGTCACAGTACAAGGCACCACCGAAATCTACAATCTTCTTTAACAATTTGGCTCTTATATCTCACAATTTGGCAGTAGAAGGTCTACCGTCCCCTGGTCTAGACAAAAAAGAGTAAATAGAGTATAAGATGGATAAGACTACACATACAAAACTAGGTAAATACGAATAGATACGCAAGGTATGCATACTTAGACAAACAAGATTATACAGACAAAATTAAACAGTTGGACTATGTTCTTACGAGTAGACATATATTGAACAGAAAAAATTGTTTTACAAATTGTTATTCATAAAAGCAAAGCTGATATGAGAGATAAATCTCGAAGCGCGTACAAAAACTGAAAGAGTGAATACAAACGGACAGACGAGGGGAAGAAATGCTAGAATGGGCTGAGTCCATGGGTCTCACCATTCTAAACGATGGGAAAACACCAACCCTAGTCCGACATAACGGAGTATCATACATTGATCTTACCCTGGTGAATGACGAGGTAGTTGCAAAAAACCCGCGGTGGGCGGTCCTGAGAAACGAACTGTCGATGAGCGACCACCATTTCATTCTAACTAGAATACCTGCCACAAGCAGGAGGGCGAGAGCAAGGTGGAGATACGGTTTTACAGACATCGTAACACTAAATAAGATTTTCACGGAAGAAATTAATGACAAGGAAATTAACACGGAGAGCTGTGGGTAAAGCATACAGGAAAAGCACACCACTCTTAAGGTGCGGAGAAGACTATAAGTTGCCCTACTGGTGGTCAGAAGAAGTACAAAATCAGATTTCAGAAACAAAGCGTAAAAGGAGGCGGTTTCAAAGGATCATAGAAGTGGGAGATAGAGGGAATAGACGATCTGAATACAAACAAGCAAAGCGTGCGCTCAAAAAGTCAATATCAGAGGCAAAGAAAAAAGCCTGGTCCAAATTATGCGACAGCCTAGAAACTGACATTTTCGGAGAAGGATATAAAATCGTCAGATCCCAATTAAATGCACCAAACCCGAAGATCACACTACCGCTGCAGGACCGTGAAGAAGTTTTCGACCAACTTTTCATCACTAGCGGGGAAGATTACCATCGATGGGATAGACCTCTCCACACTTCCTCAAACGGCCATGATCTTAATGAAGACGAGGTGATAAGGGCATGTAAAAAAATAAAGTTGGGCAAGTCTCCCGGCCCGGATGGAATACCGCCTGAAACAGTAAAGGCAATTATAGGCAGTAATACACAATATTTTATAACCTTCTTCAACAGTCTTCTGGAGTCGAACCGGTTCCCCGATACATGGAAACTCGCAAAATTGATCCTAGTTGAAAAACCTAGGAAAACAATGGACCAGGCAGTTAAATATAGACCAATATGCCTGATCAATGTACTAGCTAAGGTATACGAAAATTTGTAAACCAGAGAATTCAGGAGGACATTGAGACCAACGGGGGTCTACATAGAAATCAGTACGGATTTCGTAGAGGGAAAACCACAATTTGCGCGGTAGAGCACGTCATCCACAAAGCAGAAAAGGAAATGCAACAAGGCCAATGGAGTACCCTCGTCCTTATCGACGTACAAAACGCTTTCAATTCTGCCCCGTGGCACATAATTCTGTCCAAACTTGAAAAGTGCTGAGTTAGCCAGTACCTAATCAACACTGTGCAATCATATTTCAGAAATCGCGTCATCCAGATAACATCCAAGATGAAAAAGAAAATTCTGGGAGGTGTACCGCAAGGTTCGGTCCTCGGGCCAACCCTATGGAACGTTTTGTATGACGATGTTATGTCTGTGGATACGGAGGAGTGAGTCGAACTTATGTGCTATGCGGACAACCTGGCCGTATTGGCATCTGCAAAAAATCCAGAAGAACTGGTACTTAAGGTGAATGTAACGTTAAATACTATAGACAGATGGATGAAACGGAACTAATTGAAAGTGGCCGTGAATAAAACCGTAGCAATAACCTAAATAGGAAAAAACTACCTCCTATAAAGTTTACCATGGCAGGAGAAGATATCTATCCCGTGCGACAGATAAAATATCTGGGCATGATAATAGATAGGGGACTAACGTTCGGGCGACATATCCACTACGCGTGCGAGAAGGCGAAACGTACAATGAAGGCCCTAGGCAGCATACTGCCTAATATTAGAGGTCCAGGACAGAAGAAAAGGAAGGTACTAGCGATGGCAATAGAGTCGATAATGATGTACGGAGCTCCGCTATGGGTCGGGGCAGCAAGACGTAAAATCTATCGAAAAAAAATCACGTCCACCCAAAGACTAATGGCCTTGAGAGTATGCAGTGCATACCGCACATCTGCAGATGCCGCGCTCGTAGTGGCAGGCCTCGTACCGCTACACCTCCTTGCCGAAGAGAGAAAGCGACATATGACCTACACAGGACAATAACAATAACAGACCGGAAGGAACAGAGGGAAATGACTTACCAAAAGTGGCAGACAGAATGGGACCTCGCTAAAGTCGGAAGGTGGACCCACAGGATGATACCGGACATCAAGAAGTGGGTAGAGAGGAAGCATGGATCGGTAAATTTCCTCGTTACACAATGCCTTACAGGACACGGAGTCTTCTGCTCCTACACGGAGAGAATTGGAAAGAGGGGAAGTGCACAATGCCGATACTGTCCAGAGCAAGTAGATGATACTCCAGAATACACAATATTCCACTGTGGGAATTGGGATAACGAAAGGGACAATGTAAAAAGAAACCTACCTGCGGCAGCCATGTCCCCGGAAAACATAATAGAGGAAATGATCGGACACAAGGACAGCTGGGAAACTGTGAAGAATTTTGTAGAAGAGGTGTTGCGGAAAAAGGCAAAAGATGAATTAGAAGAACAGAGCAGAGAAAGAGACGACAACCAATAAAGGATATTAAGACCAAACCTGTAGGATGTAAGGCTGAAAGGCGGGAACACTACAGGAGAGAAATAAAGAGATGGTTTTAGTAGGTATGACTGCCTTAGAGGGCTGGTGAGTCCCACACTCCCCAAAATTGAAACCGTATTTGGGGGTGCGTAAAAGCATTTCCTCTCCTCTGTAGAAAAAAAAGGCCAAACGTACGGAGCGGGATATATTATTTCTATTTAAAATGCAAAACAATCAAATAGCCAGGCTACTCTCCCGCATAAAAAAAATAGGCAGTCAGGCACTGCCGACTGAAGTGAAAACTTTTGAAAAAAAAACAGCTTTAAAACCGGTTTTGAGGATTTATCAGTATGTTAATTAATCAAATTTGGTACATAGTTTGTTAGTATTATTTTATGTCATTCTGGAACATAACTCACTTTTGAAGGAGAATGACTGTTAATGTCATCATCATAATATGAATTTGAATCCGGAATGTTTGGTTGATTCTGTGTTGATAGGTCAACAAAATAAATTGCTAGGATATATGGCACATTTCTTGTTGATGGGTCTGCAATTTGTGAGTTAGAAACATGCCTTATAACTGATTTTGAAGATTTTTCTGTATGTAAATTAATTTTTTTGGCCCCTTTTTGTAAAGCTAGCTTTGATATCGTGTATACGTCCAGCGAAACTAGATTTTTACACACAATGTTGCAAAGTACGGCTACGATGCGGTAAAGTGAGCAGTAAATTTTAAACGTTCAGGGACACTTACAAACTAAATTAAGTATAAGACAATAAAATATAATTTATAAAACGCTACTTTACACCATATTTCTCACGATAATGTAGAAAATAAGACTGATTTTTTAATTTTACTGTTCGTCTGACATGTGGAAAAATGACATATTATGTACCTAATAAATTTGAATTAGTAAAAATGTCAAAGTTTGTGAGTACCAACATTATAAAATTAAATAATTTCCAAAATTGTAAACAATCTAAATCTATTTGTTTCTTAAATAATAATTGTCGCCCAAAAAATCTCAAAAAATCAAATACATCAAAAAAATCAAATACTCGCCCTTCGGGCTCGTTCCCCAAACGGGCTGTTGCATTGTAAAATCAACGTTTCCGCACTCTAATGTAAATAACTATTTGTTTGGAATATTCTTTACGACGTTTAATTTTTCCTCCTTCTCAGCTGTGATTGTTCGATGTTTAGAAATTTCTGAATTAACTATTGCAATAGTTTTCTTCTTATTCTTACCTCTAAATCGCTGACTATTAATTTTATTTTCGAGTTTCCTTCCTATGGGGAGCACGCGAGTACATTTGGTTGCCTAAAACTTTGATACGTCTGATTCGTGATTTACCATGAATTCATCGATACAATCCAGTAATCTGAACATTCCAATAGTCCGGCACTAGTATATCTACTAGTACATCCGTCAAAAGTACTTACTCTGGTACGGCACACTGATTATAGGGGTTGATATTTCCTTAGAGGCGCTGCGTTCTGTCGACACTGCCAAATACTTTCCAATAATCCGGCACTAGTACATCTACTATTACATCCGGTAAAAGTACTTACTCTTTTACTGCACACTAATTCTACGGGTTGATATTTCCTTAGAAATTCTACGTTCTGTCAACACTGCCAAAAACTTTGACTATTAAGTTTGACGTTCAGAGCCAATTTAAAACATAAGCGCATAGCTGCGTTCTTTTGAACACATCTTTGAGTAATAGACATTTTTTCTATAGAACGCAGCTATTGATGACGATGACGCAAATGTATCAGTTTACCCCCTACCCAAATGTCATTCAGCGCGGCTATAGAAGTTTTCACTTCAATAATGACTGTCCCACAAAAAATCCCGTACTTCAACGTAAAACACTCCCCCTCACACGTCTTGAATGAAAAGGCGTAATATAATTTAACATTAACGAACGTTTGGTCGGAATGTCGTGATATTTTCAACCGTTCCCTCCTTAACTTTGAAGCACTTCTACGTTTAAGTTCTATGTGGTCGATGTGGACTTATTATCGAAATTATTCAAATATTTTTATGTCTTAAGTCAAATTGTTTACTTTTGAAAAAGATTTTAATGTTTTATAGAATCTAAAGCTAGCTAGCTACCACTATCCATTTCCTCGGTTCGTCTATTGAAAAACTTTGGTGGAGGATCTGGTGACGAAACCAGAGTCGTTTTAAAATAACGTCATTGATATATTCCAAGCTCAAGAAATAAATGTTCCCCAAATAAAAAAATAGTAATTCTGATAAACCTAGAAGTCTTCATCAATTTATCCAACAGAGATTCTTTATTAAAGACATGAAAAAATCCATTTCATTCATAAAGAAATTTAGGTGGATGATCTGGTGACGAATCATGCATCCATCATTATGATTCATTTATGAGATACCTGATGGAATATAATCATCGAGAATATTCAAGCGTAAAAGTATTTGATGCTGCCTCAATAAATAAAAAAATGATGTATGTCATTGTGAAGTTAGCGTCGTCACCTGTTCCGCCACCAAAATTGCAGTGAGATCGGAAATTTATTGATTTCATATCGTCTTTCATATATAAGTTTTCATATGCGTTTTCCTTATTTATTTCCGTTTGATCTTATATTTGAAATGAACGAAGTATAAGTTAGTTGAATGCACATAATTATATACAAATTATATTTGATCTTTTTCATACAGAACAAAATGAAATAAGTGAAATAGGTGAATTGGCTGCATGTAATATACGAGAATATAATGCAAATTTGTATAACTTAATGTATATGTATATATATATATATATATATATATATATATATATATATATATATATATATATATATTCTGTTATCACGGTAATATCTCATCGGGAATAAAACGTCGGAATAAAATATATAATTGGCCATTTCGTGCCGCCGGCTATCGGAGCCACGATAATAATAACTTCAATACAGAAACGCTAAACAACGCGAGCATCGTTTACCCGAACGCTCCATTGTGCTCGAACAAAAGATAACGCCAGACGATACTTTGTTCGAACTCGACTCATTCTGATTGGACCGCATCTTTTGTTCCCATTTATTAACGGATTACTGCAGCCTCCGAGCACGCAACTTCCAATAAACAACCGTATATACTAAAACTGAACTAAACACTAAATCATCAAACGATTTCGCTGTTACATCACAACAACAATCTACGTCGCAAAATCGATGTCTTTAAGGATTTATACCACCTTAAGATTTAAATGGAATAATTTTTTTTATGCTGGATACATTGTTTAAACTTTGAAGAATATATGAAACGTTTAATCATTTTAAAACTCAAATTATTTCTCAAGTTATAACAATTGGAAGTGAGTGCGACAAAGAGTCGGCCTGAAACTCATGGAGCGATAGAACAGGCACAGCTGGTCAAAGCCTTGCAAAGAATTTTATTCTTTTAGTCAATCTTTTATTACTATAATTCAGTCAGGGAATTTTCGGTTCGAAGATTGAACGTAATTTAAACAATATTTGCTTTTAAGGCGCTTATGCCGTACTCTTTTTTCTTCTGCGTTTTGGTTTAAACTATTTTTTTAAAACTGTTGTATAGAATATCTCAAAATCTACTTAACAGATTTTGAAAAAAGTTACAGCATATTTATAGTATTATCTAACATGTAGCATAGGATTTTTTGATTGGGTGTTACGTTCATAAGTTAAATTTTTTAAACTGATTTTTGTAACTTTTAAACTGACATTTTGATATTATGAGCTTTCATACCTTTTTTCAAAGAGCTATCATATCTATAATTTTTCTCCATGCTACATTTTAGCTATTGCCTTTCTGAATAATAAATATTTATATTTATTTTTCTGGTGTAGTCTGATAAATAAATATATCATCGGCAATCATTTTCAATCGGCAAGAGAATCCTTATGATATACGAGCCATGTATTATATAGCCCGTATTGTTTTTTTATTCGTTATTATTTTAAATCGTTTATAAAACAACTATGTACCTATATGTTTAAATTTAAAATTATTTTGTATATTTAATAGCTGCATCAAAATGTTTTTAATGTTTATATTTATTTTTCCGAGCGCCAAGATTGTGTAACCCCTTAAGAAAACTCTTGGGAAGAATATACAGAGAATACTCTCTATATTCTTCACAACTGAACCAAATAGTAAGTAAACACACCCATCGCCTGACAACTGCGTGGCGGATTGCCAATCTAAAAACAGTGAAAAGAAAATTAATGTTTTACAAAATCGACCATGATTAAGTTTATCGGTACTTCAGTACTAACGCCACCGCGGCTGCAAGGATGATTAGATTAGGTTATAACGGAGCAGATAAACCTAGATCACATATCGCGCGGTAGCGCGACCTCTATCCGAAATAAGGAAAAATATTTTATAAGGGTTATATTAGGCCCTTATACCGCACTACGGCTAAACCGCCGCGGTTTTCAACCGCGTGATTTTATGACTCAAGTAAATTAATACAAGCGGCCTCACCTGCGGTTTTCTTCCGCGACTGATTTTTCCCATAGAGTACTGTGTGTTCCTCGAGCAGTTTCGCGGTTGTAGCGGTTACCACTCGCGGCGAAAAACCGTAGTGCGGCCTCGGCCTTAGAGCAGATAAATCCAGACCATATATCGCGCAGTAGCGCGTCCTCTCGCTGCGGTGACATTAATACGTAAACTGGTACGTTATACGTAATCTTTAGGAGAATAATAAGGAAACAAAGAAGAATTTGGAAACAAAAACCATGAAAAAATTATCAGTTATAATATTACAAGAGCATCGAAAATAAACGATTATTTTAGTCACGAGACGTAATTTGCGAAAAACCACGAGAGCGTAGCTCGAGTGTTTTTTGAAGGATTATGTCGAGTTAAGAGTGAACAATAATCGATTATTTTCGATTGCTCGAGTGGTATTCGTTACGATTATTCTTCTTCTTTTGGTGCCTATCCGGTCCGGATGCTGGTGATCATTCTGGCTATCATGATCTTATTCACGGCTGCTCTAAAAAGTTCGGGGGTTTTCAGAGAGAACCATGTTCTTAAATTTTATTTGGGTTAAAAACCCTCCTGCGGCTTGGCCGCAGGAGGGTTTGGGATTTTCTCTTGCAATATTTGTTGTAGTAAACCATATCTCTTTCATTACGCATTATATGGCCCAGGTACTTCAACTTGCGTGTTTTTATGGTGGATATTATCTCCGTGGATTTCTTCATTTTTCGAAGAACTTCTTCGTTGGTTACGTGGTCCACCCAAGAAATCCTCAAGACTCTGCGATACAACCACATTTCAAATGATGTCAGCTTCTTCATGGTGGTCTCAGTCAGAGTCCAGGACTCTGTCCCATAAAGCAAGACGGAGAAGACATAGCAGCGGAGTAGTCGCAGCTTGGCCATCATCAACAAGGAACGACATTTAAAAACTGATGACATTTTAACGAATACAGCCCTTGCCTTTTCTATGCGGCAGCTTATTTCCTGTGAGTGATCCCATTGGTCATTTAGTATAGTTTCCAGGTATGTGTATGTATTGACTCGTTTAATGTGTTGGTTATTAGGAGATATCAGATCCACACGTGGTATGTTATTTTTGCTGATCACCATATATTTGGTTTTATTTATGTTTATATCGAGCCCGTACTCCTAACTTTCCTCTATTACTCTTATCATAGTCTCTTGCCGGGAGGAGATCAAGTAACTGCCGAAATGATCAAAGCCGGGGGAGACGTCTTATTACATCAACTTCACGTTCTCACAGTGCATATATGGCATTCAGATTGTGTTCCATCCGTGTGGAAGAAAGCGATTGTTGTGCCTATTTTGAAGAAAGGCGACAGTCGGGAATGCAAGAATTACCGTGGTATTAGCCTCCTCTCGATCGTCGGCGAAGTATTTATGAAAATCATACAATCAAGACTACAGAAACATCGAGAGCAAACAAGCCGGGAAGAACAAGCTGGATTTCGACCACATCGAGGATGCATCGATCAGATATTTGCTCTCCGTCAGCTAATGGAAGAAAGAATTCGATGTGGCAAACGAACTGTCATCGTCTTCATCGATTTCAAATCTGCTTTTGATTGCATCGATTGGACAAGCTTGTGGGAAGCCCTGAAGATCGAACACGTGCCACTGAAAATCATTCAACTTCTTCAAGCATCGTACGACGGCTCAACCAGCAATGTTCGTATCCGAAACGACATGTCTGAGGAATTCCCGATTCGAACCGGAGTCCGGCAAGGAGACGTGGCCTCGCCGCTCCTTTTTAACATTGTGATCGACACGATTATGCGAAAAGCGTTTGATGGACGACGCGGAGTTCGATATGATGACAAAAACTTCCTAACCGATCTGATGTTCGCCGATGACAGTGCGGTTTTCGCCAACACAGATGCCGAAGCAACAGACACCTTGTATGACATTTCCCGCATTGCCCAGTCATACGGACTGAGAATCAATGCGGATAAGACCAAAGTGCTTACAACGGATGGATCTAAAGCCAGAGTTTACCTCGATGGAACCACAATCGAGCAGGTATCACAGTTCAAATATTTGGGATCACTGGTTGTGGAGAAGAAAGTAGCTTCGACAGCCGAAGTTCACAGCCGGATAGGCCAGGCAACAGCAACGTTTGCTTCACTCAAGTGGTGCATATGGAAGCGGACGAATATTACCATCAAAACCAAAATACGCCTATACCGGACGCTGATCCTCCCAATTCTTCTTTATGGATCGGAAACATGGACATTACTCAAACCAGACCTTAACAAGCTCGAGGCCTTCCAAATGCGATGCCTGAGACAGATTCTCTGCGTCTCACTCCTCAACCACCTCCGAAATGAGACAATCAGAGAAAGGTGCGACCAACAGACACCGATTGTTGAGAAAATTCAAAAACGCCGATTACGATGGTTCGGCCACATCTGTAGAATGGGCGACAATCGAGTACCGCACAAACTCCTATGGAAAAAACGACCTCTTGATTGGAGAACACAAAAACAAGCACCGAAGACCACATGGTTGAAACACGTAGAGAACGATTTAAAAAACCAGCGAATAACAACAGCTGAGGCAAGAACCGTTGCAACCGATCGATTAGCATGGAAGCGTATAGTGAATGGAGCACGGAATCTAGCGGCACCAACAGCAGCGTACTGGCTACGAGGTCGACCACCTCTCCATGCGCCGGCTATGGATTAAAGAAGAAGAAGAAGAAGATAGTCTCTTGTAGGTCTTCTAGACTATCTACGATAATTACGGTGTCGTCCGCATACCTTAAGTTAATTAGTCGTTTGCCATTTACAAGTATTCCCGCGTTATTGTTTTCCAGGGCTTTATAAAATATATGTTCTGAGTATATGTTAAACAATATCGGCGACAGAACGCACCCCTGTCTAACTCCTCGAAATATCTTTATTGCTTCTGATCTGTCTCCATCTACGTTTATGAGGCTTTGATTCCAGTATAGATGTGCGATTATCCTCAAGTCTCGCTCGTCAATTCCCACCTGTTTTAGTATTTCCATGAGATTATGGTGTTGCACTCTATCAAAGGCCTTACTGTAATCCACAAAACAGGCATACACATCACAGTTAACATCCCGGCATCTCAGAATCAACACTTGGATACTAAATAGCGCTTCTCTTGTGCCCACTGCGTCTCGAAACCCGAACTGTGTTTCTGACATGTGCTCTTCACATACTTTGTAGATCCTTCTGTGTATGATTTTTAAAAATGCCTTTAATAGATGACTCATGAGGCTAATCGTTCTGAAATCTTCGCATTTCTTTGCTCCTGGTTTCTTTGGTAGCGTTATAAATTCCGTTTCTAACCATTCTTGTGGAATGTTCCCTGTTTCATAAATGCGGTTAAATATGCGTGTTATCTGTTTTACGCCTTCGTCGTCAAGAAGCTTCATGAATTCGGCGTGAAAATTATCCGGGCCTGGGGCTTTTCCTTCTTTCATTTGTCTGATTATCGCCCGCACTTCATCAACCGTTATGGGAGGGCCTGATTTAATTGTCATCGGTAGGAGTTGTGGTCGAGTGTCCTTAAAGAGTTGTTTAATGTAGTCTTTCCAGACATCTATCTTTTCTTGTTTCTCTATAATAATCTTATTTAAGTTGTTTACTATTCCGTTTGCCGTCCTTTTCCTAAAGATACCCGCTGCCTCTTTAACTCTCTTGTGTACGTTAAAACTATCGTGCTTTTCTTGCAAGGCTTCTCTTTCTTTGCAGTCTTCTTGTAGCTTTGTGTTCTTAGCTTCCCTTATCTTTTTTTGTATCATTTTATGTATTTGTATGTATACAGCCGTACTTTTATTTTTCAACAGCCTTCTTTGTTCCATCAACTGTATAATTTCGTCTGTCATCCACGATTTTCTCTTGACCTGTTTGTCTGGTTGTAGATGTTTCTCACCGATGGTTTCTACAATGTCATTAAGTCTCCTTATCTCCATATCTATCTCGTCATTGATCTCACTTACTTGCATTTGCTCTGCCAGTTCTTGTCTCACTTGAGATTGTATATCTGGATTTTTCAGTTTTCTTATATCATATTTCTTGTTAGTTTTTTTTTTTCTTGATCTTTTTCATTTTCATCCTCATTGCGCCCACTAATGAGTTGTGGTCAGACATTATGTCAGCTCCCGGGTACGTTTTGACAGAGACAGAGGAATTTTGGTATCTCTTGTTCACTAAGATATAGTCTATTTGATTTCTAACCACATGGTTTACGGAATCACTGGGTGTTTTCCACGTGTAAAGTCTTCTTGGCCGTAGTTTATAGAATGTATTAAGTATTAACAGTTGTTCTTCAGTCGCAAATATATTTAATCGATCTCCACGTTCATTTCTCTCTCCCAATCCATAACGTCCGATATATTTTCCTGTTCGTCCGTGACCAATCTTCGCTTTGAAATCGCCCATTATTATTGTCATGTGATGTTTTGGAAGTCCTTTGTATGTATACAGTTCTTCATAGAAGTAAACAGTTCTTCATAGAAGTTTTCTATTTCTTCTTCGCTTTTATCTCCTGTAGGGGCATAGATCTGAATGATATTGGCTGGTGCGGGGCTTGTACTAATCTGCAATAATGCTATTCTTTCCGATATGGCTGTGAAATTGGAGACATAGCTTTGTGTTGACTTGTCAATTATAAATCCTATTCCACACTGGTGTTCCACATTTGTGGCTATCCCTGAGTAGTAGATTTGGTATTCGTCCATGAAGCATTGTCCTGTTCCTGGCCACCTCATTTCACTTATGCCCATGACTTTTACATCCATTCTTTTCATTTCTTGAATTGCGTTTTGTGCTTTTCCTGCCTGGTATAATGTTCTCACGTTCCATGTACATATCTTTGTGGTTGACCCGGAGATTCTTAGCAGCCTCTGACCATTTAAGGTCTGCCGGGGACTAAGGCCTATATTTTGTTTGTGCTCAGCCATGAATGATTGTACTAGGAATAAAATACATGGTAGTTTTCCGTTGCTTTCCATGTACGATTATATAACGAATAAAAATAAATGATAGTAATAAACTAAGCGATTTATAACGAAATTGACATTTGTTAGTAAATACAAAACTTGTTGTCATGACAATTATTAAATCATGGCTCTAGATTTACATTATTATTCATTGTTTTTGCTTTGTTGGACCCACTGAATACCCGAGGTGATTATACCACGTCGTCAAGGGTATATCCGTTTATCAATACCCGGTAACTAAGTAAAATTTTCAATTGCTATTGGTCAATTTTATGATGAGTTAAATAATCAGCATAATTTAATAGAATCGGAATATTGAAAATAAGTAAGCTCTCAACATTAGCTAATAAGTACTGCCTACGTCCCAAAATAAATGTCCGATTTCTAGATTTCCTGAAACTTAACGTTATCTCGAAGCGCCAAAATTTAGTGGCGCCTTTTTGACTGTAAAGGTACCGAAACCGAAACACGTTACGTATTGTTTTTTCTTGCCATCATTTCTACCTATATGCTGTTTGTTTATCTATTCCCGGAAGTGCCCAGCCACCTCCGACCTTTTTTTTTAATGGAAAGGTATGTTATGTGACACCTCGTTTGAAAGATTTGAAAGACAACACACTATTTATTTCTTGAATATTTTCAAAGTCCACGTGATAAAAAAAAAGAAAACCACTTTTACGTAGAATACGTTTCGGCGAAAATTTGTATGTTTTGACATGTGTTTTGATGCTTTGGAACCACGTTTCTTAGTTACTAGCCATAATAATAGTCACCAAAGTAGTCACATACGCTCGTCAAGTTGTTAAAGTTGTTTCATTATGCTGTGATCGTTAGTAGATATTTAGACGAAGTTTTTCGCAATAGATGGATTGGAAGAAGAGGTCACATTGAATGGCCGGCGAGATCTGCGTATCTTATTCCCCTTGATTTTTTTTGTGGGGATATCTCAAGAGTAAGATCTATGTAACAAAACCGATCGACATTGAGAACCTTAAGTAGCGTATTAGTGATTAAATACGAAAAGTCACACCAGAAATGTATGCCAGAAATGTAAACCAGAGCATGTTATCTTCGATTTGCACTTTGCCAAGAAAGATACGACGCACATTTTGAACATCTGTTGCATTAAAAGTAAAAGTATTCAAGTTATAAAATCGGTTTTATTTTTTTTATCAGATGGAAAATATTCAGAAATAAATAGTGTGTTATTTTCCTTACGAAGAGATCCTTCAAACGAGGTGTCACTTGACACACCATTGCATTTAAAAAAAAGATCGGAGGTGGCTGATTTGTGTTGGTTTGTTTTCTCATGAATTCCGCGTTGATGTTGAGGGATGGTTCTGGCATACTGAAGCGTCTAACGGTTAACCCGCACGGACGGATATATCTCTTGAAAATGGCGAATGTTAGTTCGTCGAAACGTCGAGAATCCGGTTCTTTTCAGAACCAACCCTCAACATCAACGAGACAAGAGAAAATAGCATAGGTGCTAAAATACTCCCTTGAGGGACACCCACGTTAACAACGCTAACCAATCTTCTCAGTTGAATTAATTTTGACGAATTGTTTCCTGTCGGCCAAATACGACCTGAACCAGTTGCCTGTTTTACATCTAAATCCATAAGAGTCCAATTTCTGCAATAGTATGTGGTGAGAGACGCAATCGAAGGCTTTAGATTGGTCTGATATTTTGGGGCCAGCAGCAAATATTAATGCGGTATTTAAAAATATATTACGAGCGATGTTCAACGTTTATCCTCTTTGTGCTTCATCAAGCACAACATTTTAATGCTACCATTCTTCTCCCGCGTGCCAATAAAAATTTCCAGCGTGACCGCTGTGGCACGAGTGCCATAGGCTCGCCACCGCTGCTATATATGAAATTCTCTATTAATTAGGAATTTAACACATCAATAACACTGTATATTATGCTGGATATATATATATATATATATATATATATATATATATATATATATATATATATATATATATATATATATATATAGGAATTTAACACATCAATAACACTGTATATTATGCTGGATATATATATATATATATATATCCATATATAAATATCTATACATCCGTAGAGAAATAAAATTGATTTTGATTTGATTTGATTTGACCATATGATAAGCTAAATTGAACGATGGCGTAAAATATTTGCAGAATCAACATTTTCACATTCTTTTAGATTTAGAATCAGATAACACAGAGTACTTAATATCGAACATGTTAGTACTTGTTCTTCTTGTTTCGAATAGGTATACAACATGGTAGTTCAATATTATAGTCCCATTTTAGCTTTTGATCAAGTGTCATCAATCCCTAGAAATTTTATTGATTCAAATTTTAAAAATTTTAGAAGTACATTGTAATCATAAAGTAGGTTAGATATTGAAATGTTGATATCGTCAGCGTACAAAATATAATTGCAACATTATTTGTTTGCGCCAGATCATTAACAAAGATCAAGAATATAGTTGGTCCCATTGGAGAGCGTTGGGGTACTGCCCGCTTCTTTAAATCTCTTTCCGATCTTGAACCGTTTACGATCACTGCTCGTCGTCTTTGACGCAAGGAAGATTTTACCCAGTTCTTGGCGACGCCTCTAACTCCATTTTAACTCTAACTCCATTAACTTCATTTTTTTTGTGGAAGGAGCTTGTGATCATAACAAATATCAAGAATAGATTTTGTCCCATTAGAAAGCCTTGAGGTACCACCCGCTTCTTTAATATTCTTTCCAGTTTTGAGACGTTGACGATCACTGTTCGTCCTTTTTGATGCAAGGAAGATTTTACCCAGATCTTGGCAACGCCTCTAACTCCAATAACTTCATTTTTTTAAGGAGCTTGTGATCACAACAAATATCAAGAATAGAGTTTGTACCATTAGATAGACTTTTGGTATCACCCGCTTCTTTAATTTTCTTTCCGATTTTGAACCGTTTACTATCATTGTTCGGCCTATTTGATGCAAAGAAGATTTTACCCAGTTCTTGGCGAATCCAATTCTTTGTGGAAGAAGCTTGTGATCAAAAGAGTCAAATGATTTACTTAGGTCGTAAAATAAAGCAAGAACCTCCTGATTAAAATTTAGACAAGTAATTATAAAATTAACACTATCCTACAAAGTAGGATCAGTTGAGCTACTTTTCCAGAAGCCCAGCATTTCATAATGTGGAAACTTAAGAAAAATGGGACGCGGTGATAAAAAGGTTCGCCACCCCTGATATATAGTATTTTTTCGTTGGCTAAACTTTTATGGTGCCGGGAGTATTTATGTCTAAAAGCCACAAATATTTACACTATTATTGACAAATTCACGCAGTATTTGTAAAAGACGCTGTTTGACTGAACTTGCAGATACTTCTCTGCACATAATAGCATTAGCAAGTAGCAAGAGCGGGTTTATTACACATTAATATTATTCTTGCTACTACGTCAGTAGTGATAATAAGCATATATATTTTCTTAATGGGTGGCAATTTCTCTTTTTGTCCGGGGCGACGAAACCACTGTAGAGGGCGCTAATTGCCATTTCTAAAAATACCTAAAGCACTAAAAAAGGCTAAAGCAGGAAACTCGTCAAAGTGTGTACCATTATTTGTTAGAAGCAAGTGTAAATGGTAAAATTAAACAAGGATGCAGTGGATCGGTATTTTGTAATGGAGACGACTATATGTCGAATTTGGCATCGAGGACAACAATCTTTACTTGAAGGATCAAATGCAAATTATCGGAATTTTGGAAAGGTCGACAGGAAACGAAAAATCGTAGATATGAAATAGATTAAGGAGGTACCATCGCCGCAGAAATATTTTCAAAAGCATAATTCACAGAAGCATAAAATCAGGATCTCATTCCAACGCAGAAAAACTGTTCCTTATTGAGTGGTAACAAATTCCAGAGTTTGGAATTGCTGCCGGTACATCATTTGAATCATTTTAAGGAGAAAAAAAAAACTACATTCTGGTTGTCGAGAAATGGTTTCATTTAAAGAATGCATCGAAAAATACTAGGGTAAACTTGCCTAAATTGTACCTGTTAAGGAGAAACTCTCATAAATATCTAAAAAAATTATGAAAACAATTGTTACTGCAACACAATAAACTTTATTAACACAGCTAATATTTGAATATAAGAAAATATATTAAAAAAACGTATTTTTGCATAAGAAAAAGGAACATTAAAAAAACATTAAAAAAGTACGATTTAATATGATAGTTCCTCAATCGTACTGGACTGTTCCGAAATCGTACCCTAGCCACTTTCGTCATCACAATCCTCGCAGTAGTAAAAATACGTATTCTCATTTACACTTTCGCATTTTGCTTGCACTCATATTAAGCATTTTATGGATTGTATCATAAACATATCATAACATTTCCTCATTTTCATTGCATAGTTTGCAATACCAATTTTCTTTTGTGTTTCTTTTCTTCGTACCAACTTCTGGCATAACAATTTTTCTTTTTAATTTATTGCGTCCTTCATTCGTTTTGTTTTCTAATTCCACTTTATATGGATACTCAGTAAGTACTTAGCATTCGGTTGTTTTCTATAATTTTTTTGTCGGAATTTTATAAATTGGAGACAACGTTTCTATATTACCTTTTATAGATGACTTTCTGGGTTTTATTATATTAAAAGACACACTGGCTGTAGAAGGACCAGACTCAGTTAATGACGTGCAGGAATTGTTTATATTGTTTGTAGAAGGACCAGGCTCTGTTAATTTCATAGAAGAGTTATCATCTTCCAGAATTACATACTCCTCATCACGTGAATTTTATCTCTTACATGGTCATAATCCACATGATTAAAAACTATTTAATGCAACTTGCATAAAAGCTGAACGAGGATATGCAATTCCTAAAATTTGTGGTTTCGCATCCATGAGAGAGATTCTCTATTTAAATAATGTTTTAAGGACCTGTAGAATGATCTATCCAAGGGTTGAAGTTTGTGTGTAGTGTGAGCTGGCAAAGGAAGTGGAGGTGGAGGGTCCAGAACGAACCATCTTTCCCAACTACTTAGATTATTTAAAATATTGAAAATTATTTTTTGGCCTCCTGAATTGTAAAGCTAACGTTGACATCGTGTATACGTCCAGCGAAACTAGATTTTTACACACAATGTTGCAAAGTACGGCTGCGGTAAAGTGACCAGTAAATTTTAACCTTTCAGGGAGACTTACAAAATAAATGAAGTATAAGACAATAAAATCTAATTTAGAAAACGCTACTTTACACCATATTTGTCACGATAATGTAGAAAATAAGAGTGATTTTTTCAATTTTACTGTGCGTCCGGCATGTGGAAAAATGACATTTTATGTACCTAATAAATTTGAATTAGTAAAAATGTAAAAGTTTGTGAGAACCAACATTAAAAAATTAAATAATTTCCAATATTGTAATTAATCTAAATCTATTTGTTTCTTAAATAATAATTGTCGGACAAAAAATGTTATACACATTTCGTGCGGAAATGATTTTACAATGTTACAGCAAATGGGGAACTCGCCCTTCGGGCTACTTGCATTGTAAAATCAATGTTTCCGCACTCTAATGTAAATAACTATTATTTGGCACAATGCTGTAAAGTACAATGCGGGAAAGTGACTTTACCACTTTGCAACATTGTGGGTAAAATTCTAGTTTCGCTTTATGTATACACGATGTCAAAGCTAGCTTTACAATTCAGGAGGCCAAAAAAATATTAAAAGTTTTATGGTCGGAAAAAGTATCCAACTTGGTAATTCTCCAAAGACTGAGTAAATCCACCGAAATGCTTACCACTATCAAAAGGAGGAAACTAGAATATTTCGGGCAATTTATGAGAGGCGAAAAATATCGATTACTGCAGAACATCGTGCAGGGAAAAATTGCTGGTAAAAGAAAGCCAGGCCGCAGAAAAACAGCTTGTAGTCTGTGCAGACTTGTCGTCGACAGAGTAAGGATAGCCTTGTTGGTGACAAACTTTCTGAAAGGATATGGTACTTTAAAAGAAGAAAGGTTTGATGGAAAATTGGGAATTTGGACATTTGCAAAACAAGAACCAGCCAAACGTAGCAGTAAAAACCGTCCAGCTGGGACTTTTGAAACAAAAGTCATTGAACCACTTGCATAACATCATCATCTTCTCCAAACAGCTTCTGTTAAAGGCTTATCATAAACAAAGAACATAGTTTGTGAAAAGAAGTACGTAATATGTTCTTTCACAGTCAAATTTCTCTTTAATAGTATATTACGTAACGAGAGTTGTAATAAGCATATTACAGTGGAACAGTTACGCACGACCCCCTTAGCGGGGTGTGCTTAATTCCGCCAGTATGTAATTTCTTTACAATTCGATTTATGTACTATACTTTATCTACGACTACACTAGTTTGTTTCTGTTTAATAAGAAAAATATGTTTCTTATTAGTTCAAAAATTAAAAAAATTCAATATTTAAAATTAAATTTATTTCATAAACTATGTAGGTACACTAAAATACATATATGATAGTAAGTCAAAAAAGTAAGAAACAGAAACTTAAAAAGATACATTAAAAAATTCTTGAAGAGAATAAAGAGTATCTTTTAACAAAACGGACTTCAGCTTCTTCTTGAAATTTCTCCATGAAACTAATACTATTTCATCTCTAATACTATTTGGTAGCTGGTTGTAGATGGAAACTCCAAAGATAGTTGAAGGTTTACTGCAACATTGTAAGTTACACTTAGGGGTATATAGTTTCGTACGTCCTCTCGTAAAGTAATGGTGGATATCCATAATTCTTTTTAACCCTAACTTCATTTTGTGGATGAAACAAGCTACCTCCAAAATGTATAGGCTAGTGACTGTTTAGTATTTTTAGCCTTTGGAAATGCGGTCTGCAGGTGGCTGTAGAAGGAATACCTACCAGAGAGCGTATGGCATTTTTGTGTGCCTTGAGCACAAAATCTATTTTACTAGAGGTTCCCCACGCTATAATTCCATAAGTTAAAATTGACTCAACCTCAGCATAGTAGAAATTAAGCAGTTCATGTGGGTTGACAATTTTTCGTATCGCTCGAATCAAGAAAGCTTTACTATTTATTTTCTTTGATATGGTATCAACTGCCATGCTCCAGGTAAGGAACTCGAAAAATAGAGTCCCAGGAATTTTCTTGCTTTCATTTTCTGAAGGTTAAAATCATCGATCTTTAAGTTCAAGTTCTCCGCATACTGACTTCGCTGTGTTTGAAAAATGAGGTATTCAGTTTTATCCTTGGTAAGGAATAGGTTGTTCGCGGAGAACCACACTAGCATTTTGGATAAAACATTATTAGCTTCAATTTCATTTTAAGTTGGATGGATGGATATTATGAATGTTGAGTCATAAGCATATAAAATGCATCGATAGTTCTGCATAAATGAGATTAGGTCCGCTGTATATAATAAGAACAAGGTAGGAGCCAGGACACTTCCTTGAGTATATGGACCTTGAACACCTATGTTAATATTCAGCGGCTCCGATATACCAGTTTCAACATTTGATGTGACTTTTACGTGTTGTTTGCTGTTTAATAGGTAGGATTGTATTAAGTTGCCCATCTTTCCACATATACCAAGTTGAAATAGTTTATCTAAAAGTTGTGGGTGAGACACACAATCGAAAGCCTTTGATAGATCGGCGAAAATGCCAATGGGATGATTTCCTTTATCAATTTCAATTAGTTGAATGTACAACTCCGAAATAGCAGTGGCTGTAGCTTTGCCATGTTGGCTCTCATTCAATTCTCATTCATCCATGTTGTTCTATGGGTACTAGATTATATTTATCGATAAATGAATTTAGGCGGCGAATAATACTATATTCTAAAATCTTAGATAAGGTGGAGAGAAGAGCAATCGGCCTGTAGTTGTTAAGTTTGGTTTTATCGTCTTTTTTAAATACTGGAATTACGATGGCTGGATCTTTAAAACATCTGGAAACTTTTCGGCTTCAATGGCGGAATTAATAATATGCGTTAAGGGGGTAACTAAAAAGTCAAGATAATCTTCGAAAATTTTGCCTGGTATTTCATCCAGGCCAGCAGATGATTTATTTTTGAGATGTTGACGGATTAAATCAAATATTTCTTGTTCTGAGAATAATAATGAATTCCTCAATAAGCTGTTTTTTCGATTAATTTTATATGGCTATTTGATATGGTAGTGGGAGTAATGAGGTTAGAAATTTGCTGTGGCACCCGCTGAAAAAAATATTCAAAGTTTTCGCTACTTTCTGTGAACTTTGAATAACAGAATCACCCTCTTTAATCAAAATGTCCTCTCTGTAGCGATTTTTGTTAGTTTGCTCATTCATCATTTTCCAGGCAGTCTTTTGCTTATTTTTAGAAAGTGCCAACCGATAACTAAAATGTTGTTATATATATATATATATATATATATATATATATATATATATATAGTTTCGATGGGATTTCTTGCTCTTCAGGTATTGTAAGCCAAGCTGAGGGTATTGCTTCTGTAAAATATAAAGATCTTTTAACTTTTGGCATGCCAATTTCGATTCTTGCGTGATCCAACTCTTTTTTACATAATGCACTTTCTTTATGGGAAAAGCTGCCTTGAAGTAACCCCGTAAACATGCAATCAAATTTATGCATTTATCATTTACATGGCTGGCAGTGTAAACTTTCGACCAGGATTCTTGACTGAGCATTTCACAAAATTTTGCTTTGTTGTCATTTGTGTAATTTACTTTGAGGCGTGTACTGGGTTGGTTTAGCTCACTCAGGTTGCTGCTCATAATTAATAATCTATGATCTGAAAGTGGGGTATCATGAACGGTGACTGTAACTGTTGGTGACTGCCACAATTTACAAATATGTTGTCGATTTGACTCTTTGAGAAGGACGTGATTCTTGTGTAGTTATTTACTTGTTTAGCTAGAACATAGGAGAACATCAAGTTTAGTAGATTTGTTTTGTCGTTGGAATTTCCGGAAAAATTTATGTTGATTTCACTACAAAATATGTGGATTTCTTGAAATAGCAATCAAGGATGCTATCAAGAGTTTCCATAAATGTCTTTAGACACCCATTTGGTGGTCGATATAAGTTGATTAAAATAGTGGCGAAAGTTTTGAAATGCCAAAAGACTCCACACACTTCCACGTGTTTTTCATTAGAGCTTGCATTGATTGGGATTTGATCTATGTTTATGGTATTATTGTCGGTTTACATTTTATTTCATATAGCTACACCACCGCCAGTAGTGTGTGAGCGGGAAAAATGGCTAATTAACTTGTAGTCTTAAGTTGTAGAATATGCAGGAGCGGTAAATATTCAATCATTGTCCAGGTTTTGAAAAGACATAAGAAGAGAGGTTTTGTTTCGAGGAGTAATATTTCCAACTCGGCTACTTTTTTATTAATTGATTGAATGCTTAGATACATCATAAAATTATTTACACGAGACAAGTTTGTAGATTCATTTGATTTTCTATAGATATTTTTTTACCATTTTTGTAAACCTCGTTTTTCTAGGTGCGCTAAAAAACGATTTATGCATGTGTTTCGTGGCCATAATTCTGGGTTAATTAATTCTTCATAGTTATGTAGTGGTACAGACACTTTGAAAGACGAATATTCGTCTGGATGCTTTGATGCTAGTTGTTTGCAGCGTATAGAGGAAATGTTTTTGCATTGCAAGTACTGGACGACGTCATTTTCAGTTAGCGCAGGCTCTAGGCGATAGACATGTAGATGTTTATATATTGTTGCCGCTTTAATTTGTTTAGAGTCATCGTTTGTCCCATGAATAACGCTGGATTTTCTGGGGTGCCGGCGATGTTTTCGTGTCTCCCATATTTAAGTATTTATTAATTTCTTGTTGGCTGGAAGCGGATTAGGTTTAGCTTTTTTTGAGTTTGGATATTCGATGGATTTTTTCCCCTGTTCTTTATCTGTTTCCCGATTAGATAGTAGCGACGAGTTTGTGGATTCCTCCGTGACGATTTTATTTAATTGAATTTGGTTGCTTGGGCCAGGGATTGGTGTTTCATTATTTATGAAAAACGTATGTACAATTTCACGAAGATTTTCATTAGTTTGCGATAGCTGTTTCACTTCCTGTGTGAGGCGAGCTATTTTATTGAAAAGCGGTTCGACTTCTTTTTTTATAATATTAGTTATTAATTTTTGATAATCTAGGACTTCTGGAGCTATTATATGCTCAATTATATTTTCACTTGCAGCGTTTGACCTTGGTTCTCCTTGCACTTTTGGTGGCATTTTCCGTGAGTTAGTGAATTAATTTTATACACACTATTTATACTTTCTCACGCACAACCGTTTGCGTTGGGAAGAGAAATGACTAGTTACATTATTTAACATTATAATGAAAAAAACAAACAAACAAACAGTTGTATTTCCATATATATATATATATATATATATATATATATATATATATATATATATATATATATATATATATATATATATATATAAATGTTACTCGACATAATTTAAGTTGATAGAAATGAAAAGAAATAAATTCTTAATGGTTACATACCTTAGTATTTAGTGCTTATTTGTAGTTTTCGCTTCTATGTGAATACCTTCAGCACCCCCACTGCCCCAATTCAAATTAACGTAAATGGACATAAAACCTCCAGTGGCGCGTAAAAAACGCCACCGTAACTACAGATTTGAACAAAATGGATGATTATAATAGGAGCAGATAAATCGCGCGGCAGTGCGACTTCTCGCTCCGAAAAAAGAAAAAAATTAAATAGTTTAAACAATTTTTATATACTCTCTTCAAATTTATTTTCCCTACCCCTATGTGTCTTGAATCTGAACAAAGCGTAGATAGGGTTGCCTATATCTATGAGGCCGACTCTTATTCCAGTTTAACCCTATATTTAACAATAGTAGCAGCTCTCAATCAATCAACGAATCGTAAACCAAACGCACGTGTGTGTTATAAATTATAACTTATCATTATTCGCGGACTGTTACATACGTGTGTGGTATGATGTATTTACATAGTCCATGAACTGTACAATAATGGGCAATAGTCGTCGTAGATAAAAAATATAACTTAACACCTTCATCCACTTATTAATTATAAGTTGCTTAATTTATGCAAAAACAAATTGCTTTGACTAGGAGAGTTATCACTTTGCTTTAAATGTGATATGGAGTTTTCGAATCGACTCAGGCAAAGATTAGCAATTAGTTCTACTACTGAGGGATGACACTGGATACGATATTAATCTTTATTGTTATGTTAAGTTATTATGTAAGATATTTCATTAAGTTGGAAATATATTTGGATCCATAGATTTTACTTTTATTAAAATTGTTTTTTTAAATCATACACTATTATGGGACAGATAGTATTTACAAAAATACTATCCCTTTTATTATCATAGCCAATACATATATTTATATATATATATATATATATATATATATATATATATATATATATATAAATATATATATATATATATATATATATATATATATATATATATATATATATATTTATATATATATATATATATATATATATATATATATATATATATATAAATATATGTATTGGCTATGATAATAAAAGGGATAGTATTTTTGTAAATACTATCTGTCCCATAATAGTGTATGATTTAAAAAAACAATTTTAATAAAAGTAAAATCTATGGATCCAAATATATTTCCAACTTAATGAAATATCTTACATAATAACTTAACATAACAATAAAGATTAATATCGTATCCAGTGTCATCCCTCAGTAGTAGAACTAATTGCTAATCTTTGCCTGAGTCGATTCGAAAACTCCATATCACATTTAAAGCAAAGTGATAACTCTCCTAGTCAAAGCAATTTGTTTTTGCATAAATTAAGCAACTTATAATTAATAAGTGGATGAAGGTGTTAAGTTATATTTTTTATCTACGACGACTATTGCCCATTATTGTACAGTTCATGGACTATGTAAATACATCATACCACACACGTATGTAACAGTCCGCGAATAATGATAAGTTATAATTTATAACACACACGTGCGTTTGGTTTACGATTCGTTGATTGATTGAGAGCTGCTACTATTGTTAAATATAGGGTTAAACTGGAATAAGAGTCGGCCTCATAGATATAGGCAACCCTATCTACGCTTTGTTCAGATTCAAGACACATAGGGGTAGGGAAAATAAATTTGAAGAGAGTATATAAAAATTGTTTAAACTATTTAATTTTTTTCTTTTTTCGGAGCGAGAAGTCGCACTGCCGCGCGATTTATCTGCTCCTATTATAATCATCCATTTTGTTCAAATCTGTAGTTACGGTGGCGTTTTTTACGCGCCACTGGAGGTTTTATGTCCATTTACGTTAATTTGAATTGGGGCAGTGGGGGTGCTGAAGGTATTCACATAGAAGCGAAAACTACAAATAAGCACTAAATACTAAGGTATGTAACCATTAAGAATTTATTTCTTTTCATTTCTATCAACTTAAATTATGTCGAGTAACATTTATATATATATATATATATATATATATATATATATATATATATATATATATATATATGGAAATACAACTGTTTGTTTGTTTGTTTTTTTCATTATAATGTTAAATAATGTAACTAGTCATTTCTCTTCCCAACGCAAACGGTTGTGCGTGAGAAAGTATAAATAGTGTGTATAAAATTAATTCACTAACTCACGGAAAATGCCACCAAAAGTGCAAGGAGAACCAAGGTCAAACGCTGCAAGTGAAAATATAATTGAGCATATAATAGCTCCAGAAGTCCTAGATTATCAAAAATTAATAACTAATATTATAAAAAAAGAAGTCGAACCGCTTTTCAATAAAATAGCTCGCCTCACACAGGAAGTGAAACAGCTATCGCAAACTAATGAAAATCTTCGTGAAATTGTACATACGTTTTTCATAAATAATGAAACACCAATCCCTGGCCCAAGCAACCAAATTCAATTAAATAAAATCGTCACGGAGGAATCCACAAACTCGTCGCTACTATCTAATCGGGAAACAGATAAAGAACAGGGGAAAAAATCCATCGAATATCCAAACTCAAAAAAAGCTAAACCTAATCCGCTTCCAGCCAACAAGAAATTAATAAATACTTAAATATGGGAGACACGAAAACATCGCCGGCACCCCAGAAAATCCAGCGTTATTCATGGGACAAACGATGACTCTAAACAAATTAAAGCGGCAACAATATATAAACATCTACATGTCTATCGCCTAGAGCCTGCGCTAACTGAAAATGACGTCGTCCAGTACTTGCAATGCAAAAACATTTCCTCTATACGCTGCAAACAACTAGCATCAAAGCATCCAGACGAATATTCGTCTTTCAAAGTGTCTGTACCACTACATAACTATGAAGAATTAATTAACCCAGAATTATGGCCACGAAACACATGCATAAATCGTTTTTTAGCGCACCTAGAAAAACGAGGTTTACAAAAATGGTAAAAAAATATCTATAGAAAATCAAATGAATCTACAAACTTGTCTCGTGTAAATAATTTTATGATGTATCTAAGCATTCAATCAATTAATAAAAAAGTAGCCGAGTTGGAAATATTACTCCTCGAAACAAAACCTCTCTTCTTATGTCTTTTCAAAACCTGGACAATGATTGAATATTTACCGCTCCTGCATATTCTACAACTTAAGACTACAAGTTAATTAGCCATTTTTCCCGCTCACACACTACTGGCGGTGGTGTAGCTATATGAAATAAAATGTAAACCGACAATAATACCATAAACATAGATCAAATCCCAATCAATGCAAGCTCTAATGAAAAACACGTGGAAGTGTGTGGAGTCTTTTGGCATTTCAAAACTTTCGCCACTATTTTAATCAACTTATATCGACCACCAAATGGGTGTCTAAAGACATTTATGGAAACTCTTGATAGCATCCTTGATTGCTATTTCAAGAAATCCACATATTTTGTAGTGAAATCAACATAAATTTTTCCGGAAATTCCAACGACAAAACAAATCTACTAAACTTGATGTTCTCCTATGTTCTAGCTAAACAAGTAAATAACTACACAAGAATCACGTCCTTCTCAAAGAGTCAAATCGACAACATATTTGTAAATTGTGGCAGTCACCAACAGTTACAGTCACCGTTCATGATACCCCACTTTCAGATCATAGATTATTAATTATGAGCAGCAACCTGAGTGAGCTAAACCAACCCAGTACACGCCTCAAAGTAAATTACACAAATGACAACAAAGCAAAATTTTGTGAAATGCTCAGTCAAGAATCCTGGTCGAAAGTTTACACTGCCAGCCATGTAAATGATAAATGCATAAATTTGATTGCATGTTTACGGGGTTACTTCAAGGCAGCTTTTCCCATAAAGAAAGTGCATTATGTAAAAAAGAGTTGGATCACGCAAGAATCGAAATTGGCATGCCAAAAGTTAAAAGATCTTTATATTTTACAGAAGCAATACCCTCAGCTTGGCTTACAATACCTGAAGAGCAAGAAATCCCATCGAAACTATATATATATATATAACAACATTTTAGTTATCGGTTGGCACTTTCTAAAAATAAGCAAAAGACTGCCTGGAAAATGATGAATGAGCAAACTAACAAAAATCGCTACAGAGAGGACATTTTGATTAAAGAGATTAAAAGATATATATATAAATATATATATATATATATATATATATATATATATATATATATATATATATATGTATATGTATATATGTCGTAGTCACATAGTGAAATCCGTCAGATTGTGTAAAACAGTTTTTTGATCTTTTTTGATTTCATGATCTGACGGCAGATCATGTAATTCATAAAACAATCGATTTTAGGCTACATTATATTTAACTACGATTAAAGAATCTGAATTATTTACCGTTTTTACGTTTCACGAAATGACTAAGTGCAATCATTTGATAGTATAAAACTACTTGTCTTAATTATCAGACCTATAAAAAATATATAATTGAACAAATATATGTGTGGCTGCTTAATAAACTGCCTAGTCATATCGTGTAATACATGAACTGCCGTCAAATCATGAAAAGAGTATTAGACTATATAACTACGACATATAACTACGACAAGAAAACTAAAGACATCATTATATGAGTGTCATGTTTTCTTTACATCTCCTCCCCTTGGAATTAGTTTGGTAATATGGAAGAGGTTTGATTCTGTTTTCTTGTGTCCGGTATCGACCTCATAAATTGAATTGGACAACTTTTTCATTATTTTATATGGTCCAACTCTCAATTCATCTAGTTTTTTTCTATTTAGACGATTCCCATTTACCACGTAAACCATATCTCCTGGATCCAATTCATATGCTTTTCTATTTAGATCGAACCGCTTTTTATTATAATTGTGCGATTTAATTGTATTTTCCACAGTCAATTTTCTATCTCTTTTCAGATCCTCGTCTGCACATCTTAATTTTAATTCATGTGGTAAAAGGTTTACATTTTCGCCTTCCAATAATTATTTTGGGGCAAACTTTATGACTGTATGTTCTGTTTCCTTATATTTCTCTACACATTTTTGAGCAGTGGTTGTCCATGCTATTTTTCTATCATTTTCATTTATCTTGCATCTTATTTTATTAACTAATATCTGATTTAGTCTTTCGTTGAGACCATTTGAAAATGGTGATGGTGGAAACTTTTAGAAATTGTTTAAATTCTTTGGAGTTTTGGTTTTTAGATGTTAAAATGTAGGCATATCTCGTAAAATGATCAACTAGAAGATGTAAATATTCTTTGTTGAACATCTGAAATGCTGACATTTTTATTTTCTATAGGTGTGATATATTGTGTGATCCTTAGATCTTCATTTTGAATTAGTTTAAAATTCTTGATACAATCCAAACCAATAAGAAAATCGTAATTAAAATTTTCATTATCCACAACAAATATATCCATCGTTTTTTCAATATTGTAGATTTTTATCTTCAGTGTTACTATACCATTAGTTTTCTTTACACCATTAATCGTCCCCAAATTTACTATATGTAGATAACCTGTTTTTTCTTTTTTTATTTTCAATAATTTTGCATTAATTAAAGACACATTTGATCCAGAGTAATAGATTCCAGAAACTTCTAAAGTGTCATTCAATAGCAATTTGATTTTTATTAATGGTGGTATTATTAGTTTTTTGGATTTTCTTCATTCAATTCTAGTTATAATTCTGAATTATTAACAGTTCTAACCTGATCTCTTCGATTTTCATATTGTTTATTTTTAAACCAACAATTTTCTTCAGCATGTTAACGTACACTTTTCTTCTCATTTTCACATATTCTGCATTGTTTTTGTTTTTGTATTTTTTTCATTTTGTTTTCTGGGAACATGTTTTCTTTCTTATCGCAACTTTTTGTTTTCACTAGGTGTTCTAGACCTCTTATTTCATTAAAAATATCTTCGGTCTCTTTCAATTTGCTTCGGTCTACTCTATCAAATATGTAATCTGGAAGTCCCACAGCAATTAAATCAATCAACATGAGCTTGTACACTGATTTGTTTATTTCTAATAAAAGTTTTTCTTTTTTTAGAGCATACTCTAATAAGGAACCATTAATATATTTAAATTCAATGGCGTATTTCACCGGAGTCCAACCTTTATCTGCATAAGTATCATAGAATATTTTCTTCCATTTTCCCCAATCAGAGTCCAATATATATTTTATAAGCATTGAACAGTACCAGTTGGTACATGAGCCTTTTAAAAACAGTCTTAAAATTCCAATTTTATCTAAATCTTGGGTTATATTGAACCGTGTACATTCACTTTCAAAGGTTGCCATCCATTGTAATACATATTATGTAATACATATTATATATATATATTATTTGTACTGTTAAATGTTTCAAGGACAAATTTTTCAAATATCTCTTTTTTGTTAAGGACTTCTGATTTTGGTTGCTCATTTGTTTTTGTTTGGAGATATTTTTCTTGTTCTTCTAATAAGTATCCATGGAAGTGTATATTCCCATCTTCATCTGTATATTCTTTCAAAGTATCTGTGTTCAACGTAATCCAAACTCTTCATAAAGTACCCCTTTTTGTTAGAGTTGCTTTTACTTTTTTAAAAGCTGTATTCTTTAACTTTTCATGATGTGCAATGTTTTCGAATTCAGGTGGCATATTCAAAATTTGTCTTCTGTCTCAATTGAGGTTATAGTAATGACATTACTTTTTCCTTCAGTGGGCAATGCCTTGACTATGAATTCAAACCTGAGCTTTTCCATTTCTCTTGAAATATCCGAAAAAAAATGTTATTTTATAATATGTTTTCTATAGACCCAAGTTTGTTAGAATTTAAAACGAAATTGCGTTTCTCTATAAGAATAAGCGTATTTATTTACAATAGTTGTTACAATGATTTATCTTACCTATACGAATAAGAGAAAACATTTAGAGTTTCTAATTCAAGTATTAACTAGTTTTACAAATTTATAAATTGTTCACATTTAATTATCTGTTGTGTCAACTGACGTTTAGTCCGTTTCATCAATTGTCGGTCTTTCCATGGAGCGGCTGATTCAACTTAAGGAAACTAAAGACATCAGTATATGAGTGTCTTGTTTTCTTATATATATATATATATATATATATATATATATATATATATATTTATATATAATATACTTGGTGTATTGTTATAATATATATATATATATATATATATATATATATATATATTTATATAATATACTTGGTGTATTGTTTCATTCTTTATAACATAAAATAAAAATATAGTTACTTATTTCAGTATTTATTTACTTATTAACACTTTAGCAGGTTCGTCAAATATATTTTTAATAATGGACTTGAGCAGCTTTTCATTTAAATAAAATAACAGAACCACTTCTGTCTTCCTCTTCTAATATTAATCAACTTCAACATATTTATGTAATATATAGGGGTTAAACATAAGGCAAAAATTATTCCTTGTAATCTTGAGTCTAAGAATATTTTGTCCTATGATAATTTCTGAAAAAACCCTTTGTTTCGTAGATACTTGGTGAACAAAATTTGCGACAATCATATTCGATATTTGTTGAAACCATTAATGTAAATAAAAGTATGGCGTACGCCAATGAGTTTATCAAGTACAAAAGTTTGTTGACGATACTTTTTTATAATAAAATACTGATAATATATTATAATAAAATACTGACTTTTTTATAATAAAATCAGTTACTGTCACAAATTTTGTTCACCCTGTATCTTCGTAACAAAGGATTTTTCCTTTCAAAGAACTCATAATCCGACAAAATATTCTTAGAATAGGGCAAGGAATAACCCTTTCAATTTTAGCCGCATGTTTACCTAACACCCTGTATATAATTTCAATGTTATAATCACATAGATTATGAGCCCTATATCAACGGACTCAATAACACCTTTTCTTCAGAGGGTAATTATCGCAGACATATTATGTTAAGTGTGTGAATTTTGTTTTAATTTTCTAGAACCTTCGCGATTTGTTGCTATGCTATGTATATATTTTAAAATTGTGTTTTAAAAATCGGTGAAATATCTAAACTAGATATGGCTATTCAAGACTAAACATGACTAAACAAAATAAGACAAGTCCAGCCGAGACAATACTAGACAAGTATCTAATCTTGTCTAGTATTGTCTCGGCTGGACTTATTTTGTTTAGTCATGTTTTAGTCTAACTACACATGCTAGACAGGACTAAAGAATATACAAGACTGTACAAGACCAGAAAGGCTGGACAAGATTAGACAAGACTGAACTAGAAAAACCAAACTAGACTAGAGACAATTTTCGATGTATTTTAGCGAAAGCAATTAATACAATGGTAAATACTAATAAAAAGTTGACAGCGGTGGGATTCGAACCCACGCCCTTTCGGACTGGTGCCTAAAACCAGCGCCTTAGACCGCTCGGCCACGCTGCCGTTGAATGTATTTTTGTTTATATTATCACTGGTAAACAAAATTTATATCTTGCTATATATAATAATTACGTCTCCAACCAAATAGTCTCGGACAATGCGCAATTTATATAGCCCTCATATAATGCGCTACTTATACAACGCGGTTTGGGTATGCCCACACGCCTCCCAGTGATATGTTTGTTTGTGAGCGGGCCACCTAATTCACAGCAGTTTGGTCTAATTATTATTGATCTGTCTGTGATGCAATTAAAACATTTAATTATCTGTTGTGTCAACTGACGTTTAGTCCGTTTCATCAATTGTCGGTCTTTCCATGGAGCGGCTGATTCAACTTAAGGAAACTAAAGACATCAGTATATGAGTGTCTTGTTTTCTTATATATATATATATATATATATATATATATATATATATATATATATATATATATATATATATATATATATATATATATATATATATATATATTTATATATAATATACTTGGTGTATTGTTATAATATATATATATATATATATATATATATATATATATATATTTATATAATATACTTGGTGTATTGTTTCATACATTAGGGCCACCTAATTCACAGCAGTTTGGTCTAATTATTATTGATCTGTCTGTGATGCAATTAAAACCCTCCACAATCAATGATGGCTGGAAGAAAATATGGCCTGAAGCAGTGGTCAATGAAACTTTCTTCTGTGGAGGGCGAGCTAAGACATAAAATAAATGTCGCACAAACTTTTAGTGGAGAGGGCCTCTGTGATATGGTTGAAGATGAAATTCAAATCATATTTTAATGGAGAGGGCCTCTGTGATATGGTTGAAGATGAAATTCAAATCGTACATGACAACAGACAAGAACTTTAAATGCTGGGGAACTGGAGCATTTAATGGATGACGTTATAGAATTTAATTTGAAAAAGTTAGCTGAAGGTTTGAATTTATCAACATGGTTAGGAAGTTATTTTAATAAGTTAATTTAATAATTACAGCACTATTGGATATTATTCTAGCAAAGTCTTATTACTGATTTCTTGATATCTAAACCCGAAAGAGTATGCAATGAAAATCATATTAATGATGGCCAACAAATTTGAAGTGATAATTTTAATTTTTTTTTTCCTTTTTTTATGATGGAATATGAATAGTATTTTTAATTGCTTTCTCAGTCAAGTAATATTTTTACAGGACACAATTAAAAAACCAACTTATTTTTTTTTGTTTTTATTATTATACATAGATATTATTCTTGGAGATTTATTTCATAAACCGATCCAACTTGTTTTTAGTAATGTTAAGTTGGTAATAGTTTTCTTAGTAGTAAACATTTTTCCCAATATAAACTACAAAACAAAGTTTGTGCACGTGTACAGTAGATTGTACAGGTTAGAATTGGAAATTGGTGGGAACACTTTTTTTTGGAAAAAAGAAAAAATTAGTTACCAAGAAATTACAATAGAAAAATTAATATGCTGAGGAAATTATGGAAGTTGGAAGTTTTCAATGCAAGCTCTCTTACAACATGATGAACTATGGGAAGTAATCGAACCTGAAGCTGCAGCCAAAGTTGACGTAAAGAAAGATACTAAGGCGTTAAGTGTAATCATTTTAATGGTCGATAAGGTAAATTATTCACATATTAAAGCATGCAAAACTGCAGCCGTAGCATGGAAGGCATTAGAAAACGCCTTCGAGGATTCTGGTTTAACAAGACGTGTAGGTTTACTAAGAACACTTGTAACTACACAGTTAAATAATTTTGCTTCTGTTAATGAATATTGTGATGCAATTGTCAGAACAGCCCACAAATTAAATGACATGGGATTTAAAGTTAGCGAAGAGTGGATAGGAACTCTTTTACTAGGTGGCTTGCCTGATGAATATAAACCTATGATTATGGAGCTTAAAAGTTCCGGTGCTAAAATATCTGCTGACTCTGTAAAAGTTAAACTGCTCCAAGATGTAAAGGTAGAAGACAAGCTAGGTACTTATCCAGCATTTTATGCAGGCCATCAAAACAGAATTGAAAATAATATGAAGCAAAATAAGGACTGTTTTATTTGTAAAAGTACCAATCATTACTCAGCTCAATGTAGATACCGGAACAATAAAGGTCAGAACAACAAATCAAATAATCCAAAAAACAACCCAAACCAGCATTCTACGACAAAATCTGCATTTTTAGTGTTTTATTCAGAAAGTCAAAAAAATGTTTCTGAAAATCACTGGTATTTGGATTCCTGTGCTTCAACTTATATCACCAACAAAGATTGTTTAATAAATAAAAGAAATGCTGATGCTAAAATATCAGCAGCTGATAAGGGTGATCTTGTAGCTAAAACTATTGGCGACACAGCTATTGAATTAAAACTAATGAATGACACACAAGAAATTGATGTGAAAAATGTTCTTTACATTCCTGAAGCTGCTGTAAATTTGCTTTCAGTTAGCAAAATTGTCAACAAAGGATACTCAGTTTTGTTTGATAATGGTGGTGGAAAAGTCATCAGTGGTGATGGTGAGACAGTGGCCACAGCTCATTTAGAAAATGGGATTTATAAAATTGATGCTAATCCTGTGCAGGATCAAAAAGAAGTGGCACTGTATACAAAAACTAATGAAAGTTTTTTATTGTGGCATAGACGCTTAGCCCACCTTAACAGAAAAAGTATGTTCAGCTTGAAGAAAATGTCTACTGGCCTACAAGAAAACCTGGTGGATATCAACCCCTGTGAATTGTGCATTCAAGGAAAACATACACGTTTCCATTCAAATCAAGTAAAAAATAAGTAAGCTGAACTAGTTCATACTGACTTATATGAACCTATAAAACACTCATCCATTGGTGGCAGTAAATACTTTCTTACATTTATAGACGATTTCTCGCGTATGATATATACTTCCTAAAAGAAAAATCAGAAGTCAATGCAATCTTTAGTGAATTTAAAGCTCTAGTGGAAAATCAAAGTGGTAAAAAAATTAAGAAAATTATTTCAGATAATGGAACTGAATATGTAAATAAAGCTCTTCAAACAAATACTGAAAATGAACAATTTTAATTTTATGTGCTAAGTAATGAAATTGAACAAGTTTAAGGACAGCATAGCATTTGTTTCTGTCGTGACGTCTGTCTGTTGTAAATTGTTGTCATTGTTAGTGTTTTGCAATGATCATAAATCCCGTTGTTGCGGCACAAATTGTGGCGGCTTTAGAAGACGGTCGCAGTCAGCGCGAAACTACGAGAAACGTTGGTGTTAGTCTCTGGAGTGTGCAACGAGTATGGCGGCGATTCGAAGAGACAGGTCTACTCACTCGAGGACCTTGTTCAGGCCGAGACAAAACTCCAACAGCTAAGGATGACCGCTTTCTCGTTTCTAGTGCTTTGAGAAACCGAACGATCACAGCAGTTCCCCTTCGAAATGATCTGCAAGAAGTGGGAAATGTAAACATAAGTGAGTGGGCAGTTAGGAGACGACTTTTTGCTGCTGGATTATCTTCTCGAACTAGAGCTACTGGACCGCCGCTTTCCCGTGCACACCGAATTGCGAGGTTGAATTTTGCACGAGAACACTTGACTTGTACAATAGCGGATTGGAGACGCGTATCGTTTTTCGATGAACCGCGATTCTGTCTTACGGGCTCAGATAGACATGTAAGAGTGTGGTGACGACAAGGCGAGAGATATGCTCAAGCGTGTAATGCCGAGCGACTACCATTTGGCGGAGGATCAGTTATGGCATAGGGAGGCATATCTTTTGACACTCGCACGGAGTTAGTCTTTATTAAAAATGGGACGTTGACTGCGCATAGGTATCTGACAGAGGTTCTAGAAGACCATATTTTACCATTCATGGTTATTCTTGGAGGCGACGCAACATTTATGCATGATAACGCACGGCCCCATACTGCTCGGATAGTTACTGAGTATCTTGACAGGTCGCAGTCCAGATTTAAAACCAATTGACCATATTTGGTATGAGATGGGAAAACTTTTACGGAGACATGTGTCGGCTCCCAGAAATTCTAGAGAGCTTCACGAAATACTGGTGCAAGAATGGGACAATCTTCCGCAGAACGTGATCCAAATCTAATCCAGAGCATGACACGTCGTTTGCAAGCTGTTGTCGCTGCCAAAGGAGGAAATACTCCCTACTGAAGTCCTTAAACTTTCTTTTGTTTCAACAAAAGCATATCAATGTAAAGTTTTTCAGTTTCATTACTTAGCATATCAAATTAAAATTATTCATTCTCATTACTTTCAATAAACTTTGAACAACAACAACCGTTGGTTTTATTCAATTAATCAATTAGTAAACTGTTACAACCGAAAAAACACGTAAAAAACCAAAAATTTCTAAAATAACTTCAAATTATGGACTGACCCTAATTTTATGCTCGGCAGTGTATATTTATACATATATATATATATATATACATACATATATATATATATATATATATATATATATATATATATATATATATATATATATATATATATATATATATGTCCTATTATACAATAAAACCTTCAAACTGGATTTAAAAATGAGAAAGTTAAATATTTTATTTAATACCTCCTTGGGTTTACGTTAAAAAAAACGACAAAACAACAAAAGTATCGTCAAACTTAACAATCTCAATAGTACAGTAATTTCATGAATCGAATCAAATTAATATCATATTATAAAGTCGATTAGAGGGAGACTGAATTGTTGAAAGAGTTGTCGATCATTCTGCAGATTAGAAGAAGATATAGTTCTGTTAGAAAAAATACTATTACCTACACGACCATACAAAAGAAAAATTAAATTAAATGCAACAATGAATAAAACACGGTGTCTGTCAAAAACTCACGAACATTTTTAATTTAAATTTATCAATTTCAATAACGCACAATTGAGAAACTGTTTATCTAAATACATGGATATCAAAAAAGTAAGAAAATTTAGCAACAATTTTGTTAATTTACATATACTAAAATAGTATCGTACGCCTTTCTGGGAGCGGGCGGTAAAAATACGTCAAATTGGGTTTGGAGAATGAAAACCTACGTTTTGAGTGATTTCCGATAGAAATTTTGCCTCTCAAAAATGGTAAAATCCAAACGAAAACTCCAAAGAATTGACAAATCTTTGAGATATTGTGCTGCCGTCGGAGGCGGCGGGGGTGCGGCGTGAAAATATTTTTTTGTTTCTTGGCCACCGAGCGGCCGTATTTGAACCGATCTGGACATAAGTGGTGCTATCGGGGGCGCCGATTTTTTACGCACAAAACTTTCATCTCGAATTTTCGAGTCTTCGCTGCAAATTTGGAGAAAATTGCGAAAAACCGAAAAAAAAATCACAGAAAACAGATTTTTTGACGTTCTATTGCGAGCCGACCGCTGAACGAATCGTCTTTCTGTTTACGGATCCGGTTTCGTTGGTCCTTCCTCTCTGGGTATTTGAAGAGGGCGCAACAATGGACGTGAAGGTCGATGAAGGTCGACGGTATCTTGCGTAGGATGTGCCTATTTGACGATTCGCAGAAGTCACGAGGTCTCCATGACCGATAAGTAGGATGTCAATCCGCATTCAAGATCTACAAAAGAACAAATGACACAATTTCCTGTCCTGCAATGGCAGAACGAGAATAGACTGGACCGTGTCATAGGCTATTAAAAGTTAGAAAAACTGGCAAAGTAATTGCAAAAAAACGAAATTCGCATTTTCTGTCGTAGCTGATAGGTGGTTGCGAAATTTTACAGAAATTTTTGTAAGGTATCCTTCCGCCGGAAATTGCCGACATTCTGAACCCAAGTTTGCCCGTTTTGCTTCCACGATGCGGCTCCCAGACCCCCACGAATTGTCGCCCATTTTTCGCTCCTCATGTTTCATCCGTCTTTCAACTTTAGCAACTTTTCAACCGCGGCAATTCGCAAATTACAATTATTTCCTGCAAGGGTTGTAAATTTCGCTTCTTCGCCGGCTGCGGTTCGGTGGGAGGGAATTTTCTAAAATTCCTCAAATTTCGCGTTCGTCAAAATCGGAATTATCTTGCAACGACATTTACGATGCAACGAAAAACACTAATCGGTGGCGAGCACATTTTCGCACTTGCACCTGAAAGTCCCGTCACTGGACTATTCGAATTTTCGACTTTTTTCAGCATTTTCTGTACCGAGAATTCACCAAGAGAACACACCGGTGCTACTCACACGACGCAAACACAAACGTCAGCCCAACTGCCAGTCAGTTTACACCAACTACCGCCGCGAAAAATGTTTTTTTTTTGACCAATTCTTATCGGGAATAGACATTAATAAATCAGACGTTCTTCGACAATTCTGATAAACATGATTCGACCGCTAGCCGTTTCTATAACACAAGTGAATTACTCCGTCCTTCCCATATAAATATATGTAATTTGAATATCTACGCACAAATCAAATTCGATTAGCGGAAACGTGATGCGTGAACTAAATTCAAAGAAGGGGTAAGTACACATTGAATATATATATATATATATATATATATATATATATATATATATATATATCGATTCAAGTCTATTTTTTTAGCATTGACACGATATTTGCAGAAAACTTTTACAGCAAAAATTATTCCCTACGGCGTCCCCGGAGAAGGTGGAGTGCTCAAATGTTGTCAGGGAGTACTTATTACGGACACGAATGTAGTAGTAATCAGTAATAATTTCTTTGAAATTCTTCAAGCGTTAATACGTTTTTTTTACAATTCTTGAATATTTTGAAATTTTGGTGATAGGTTTTGGTTAGAAAACCTGATTGATGTATCTGGATTCACTAAATCAATTGTCTTAATAGTTTCCTCTCCAGGTGGAAGAATAAAATGTTTGGAAACTGATGGAAATAAATTCAAGTACTGCTTGAAAATAGTAAGAGATATATGAAAAATTCTATCAGTTCTGCATAGATCGTTGATTTTAAACGGTCGATAGCCTTGACACAGGAGTTTTTTTTATGAAGGAGTTTAAGATTTTTAAGATTCAAGATTCTATATATTATTTCGCCCTTACTACTATTTCATCTATACTTTCAATTGTTTCACTCTCAATTTGTTTAAAGTTTGTAAAAATACATAAACTTCTTTATTGGTTTAAGAGGAAATATGTTAATATATAATGAAAATTTAAATACATATTTTTCATAAAAAATATTTTAATGACATGAAGTGATAATAGCTAGTAAATAATTCATATTAACGGAATTTTGTTTTCGGAATACTGTAGATAAGCAACTTACATAAATTAAAATGTATACATTTAATTATTATGAAATAATTAATTGTCGTAGATTACGATGACTAATTAATTCTAGTAAATTTTTCTAAAAATAAAACAATTAGACTCACATTTATCATAACATGACGGTGAGAAATATCCTGCTACACAAACTACTCATAATAATAAAGATTAGGGCGTATTGTTATAATTATTTTCATATTAACATGCTAACCGGGTATGACGGTCATGCCAGTAATTGTTTCAAAAAATATAATATCGTAAAATAATTATTTAAACTTGTTTAATGAATACTTACTTGTTAATTAGATTATATTTAAATAGTATATGAAACATTAGATTTAAATATATTCTAAATAGAAGGTGACAAATTCAGAGTGTTCTAATTTTAAACTGCAATTATAAAATAACGAAATAAATTGGACACCAAATTTTCTGTTAAACATTGTAGAATATAGAATATAAAGTTTAATAATGAAGTTAAATGCTTCATCCTAAATTAACAATTAATTCTTAAAAAATAAATCGATTCTATGACAACCTCTTGCTTCGATGCACGACTCAGATCGATGCAATAATGAACGCATTGCACGCTGGCACATTTCTGGCGAAACCTCAGCAATAGCTAGTCGAATGTTTCGTTTTAAGTATTCCAGTGTTTCAGGTCGGTTCTGATAAACTTAGATTTAACATGACCCCATAAGAAATGCCAACAATTCCGGAGAGTGAGGACGACACAACTGATCCCCACGCTAGGAAATCAGATGATCAGGAAAGAACTCTCGTAACACTTCCATAAACATGTTGGATATCTGAGTCCTTTTATCATCTTGCTGATACAAAATATCATTTATTGGTAATTGCAGTTGAGCGATGGCATCCATTAAGAACGTTTGTAGCATCTCCACATAACGTTCACTATTGACAACTACTGCGTTTCCCATTTCTTCAAAAAAATACGGTCCTTTTGAGAATTCAGCTCTTCTTCGAATATAACATGAGAGTTTGTGGCAGACCAGTAACGTAAATTTCGTTTGTTTCTCTCTCCGTGCAATTGAAAATGTGTTTCGTCACTCATAATAATTTTGTCGACAAAATTATCCACTCTGTCCAAAATCCATCTACTGTATTCTATGGTAAACGTCAGTTTCGGCCTATTGGAAGAAGTTATTGGACTTTTTGCCATTTGTAATGCTGAACGAGTAAATCTTTCTTTAAAATTGTTCTTACCGACCCACATGAAATTCCTATTTGATGCTATAAACATCGCAAGGATTGAAATTTTCTTCAATTCCGTTCCTGACTTGCTAAGTATTCAATTCTGTTTTCGCAGTTTTTTTTCCTCTATGCAAGTTTAGTATCCTTAAGAGAACCTGTTCGATGATATGTTTCAACCCATCTTGCAATTATCCTGCAATTTGGCGACGCTGGAAAATTAAACTGTTGTCGAAACCACCTCTGAGTTTGAATAATGGAGATCGTTCTAATAAAATGCTCTACAGATGAAATCCTTAGTTCAATTGGCCACGACTCCATTATCAAAAAAACTTGAAGGTTCACTTAATATTAGAAAGTTAAAACTAATTGAGTCATCAATTCGTTTTATTCCTATTAAGTAATTACAGGACACTCTTCATTTTTCATTTGTCACTTTTTATGTAACAAGTGATTTCTAGAAGGTTATGTATGGTCTCAGCTGTTCTATGGGGTAGAAACTTGGACGCTAAAAGCACATTCCATAAAAAGATCGGAGGGAGGCATTTGAAATGTGGCTCTACAAACGCATACCTAAAATTCTTGGACTGATAGAACCACAATTGTAAAAGTACTAAGAAGAACTGGACACGGCAGAAAAGTGATGACAATCGTCAAAATAAGGAAAAACAGTATATCTTGGCCACATACTTTGCAATGACAAATACTCCCTCCAACAAGCAATCATGCAGGGAAGAATAGAGAAGTATAGGAAGAAAAAAGAAATCTAAGAAATTGGCTGAGGAATATCAGAGAATGGACAAACCTCAGTTTTGAACAAATATTTCACGCCGCAAGAGATAGGGAAGCGTTTAAAGAAGTGCTCGCCAACCTTCCTTAAAGAAGACGACATATGACGAAGAAGAAGATGTAACAAGTGAAAAGTGACTTTTCTTCGATCGAGCAATTCGAAATGAAATGAAAATTAATGCATTTATTCTGAAATTATATCTGTACCTTAATAAAAACGCCAAAAATCGAATGTTCGAAAAACGCCCAATGTCCATTTTTAGGATTTCGAGTTAAGTCTAATATGTAACGCAGAATAATCGATTGTGTAAGTCGAGATATTGCTATTGCTCTGCTATAGCAGAAAAAGGTCCAATGGACTGTTATGACATTGGCCATTGGTTGTTTATTACCCAAACAACTGAATTCTGAGTTTAACGGTAGACTTAACTCGAACCCATAAAAAAATGTATATTGGCCTTTTTTACCAAGGTAGAGTACAGGGTGTGTCAAAACCCCACAGACAAACTTTCAGGGCTGATTCTATGATACAAAATAAGCATAAAACTCTTAATACAATAGGATCAAAATGCTTTACCAACACTACAAAAAAGTTTTACTAGTAACACAATCAATGGGGAGCAATTTATTGATAAACATAATTGATTTACAAACATAAAAAAGAACTATGCACCTTCAATTTACAATTTCTTTTCAAAATTTCGCTCCCAGTGTTCAATGCACAGCCGACACCGCTGCAATAAATAACGACGAACGCGTCCAAATACGGCGGGCATGTCTCTAATATGTTCTCTGTATCTCTATGTTCGACACGCTTCAGTTACACGTGTCAGTAGCTCCTCAAGTGCTGACTAGAGTTTCGTACACCACGGTTTACAGATGACTATAAGAAAAAGTCTAGGAGATTCAGATTGAGGGAGCGGGCCGGCCATGGTATCGGACCGTTCTTATCCATTTATCAGGATACATCGAGATATGCACGGACCTGGCGACTAAAATATACTGGTGCACTGTCATGCATAAACCACATTTCATGTCTCAGTTGTACATCGACCTGGTCTAAGCTATTGAGGAAGTCATTTTCCAGAAAATGTTTATAAGCCGCCCACCTTGAGCGATCCCACAACACAAATGTACCTATCAAATAGTTGTCAACAATCCCACACCAAACATTAATTGAAAATCTACAAGAGCAGGTTGTAGCTACCGAACATTCCTTTCCTTATAAACGCAGCCTCATCGGTAAAAAGCATCAACTCGGGAAACCGTTCATTCTGTTGTGTACAAAACTGTACTCGTGGGGAAAGTCATTACAATTCAGTGCCTGGACTTTGTGAATTCCTAAAAGGTGTATGAGCTATTTGCGAAACACCTGCCACACTGTTCCGCACTGGTTCCGTTCGTGTGCTACAGTTCGAAAAGTAATTCTCAGGTTATTGGCAGTAACATCCAAGAGATTTTCCTCTAATACCACAGTACGATCACGTCCTGTATCTGTCAAAGAACTCTAAAATTTTCTACGTTCTCGAAGACGTCGATGAATTGCTGCAAAAGTTGTATCATGAGGCTGCTGCCTATTCGGAAAACGTTCTTCATAAATCCTTGCAGCTGCTCGACCGTTGCCGTTAGCAGCACCGTAATCTAAATGTATATCTGCAATTTATTCGAAAGAATACATTTTTGAAACACTATTGAGTAGATTTGTGCACAAAACACAACACACAATTTTCATTAAGGTGGTACCCGCTCATTTTTTTTTGAAAAATTGTTTTTTTTTTTATTTGAGTTCTTTCATGTATTGAGAATGCCCCTGCAAAATAATTTCTTGAAAATGACGATATAACGCTAGATACAGCGCTTTCAAGAGCGCGCTGCCAGCCTCATCGAGCTTGGAATGGTCTTGGAATCGATTCATAGAGGTGTGCGAGAAAGAATCATAATAATGTTTAATTTTCCGTCGAAAATGCCTCTCCGCTGCTTGCGACCGATTTCCACCGATTCCCATTTTCCGTTGCTCGACCGTGAATAATTTCAGAAGTATTCAATATATTTTCTAAATTCTTTTTTCCTCTTCTTCTCAATACCTCAAAGTACGAATCCCCCCCATACTTTTAAATTTGGTGCGATCACTATGAGAGAGCTACAAGTGAACTTATTTGAAAAAACCTTGGCGAGTTTTGTTCACAGTATGAACAGTTTCCCATTGACGGATGGAAATTTTGATAAAATTTCTTTTCGCGATTCAGTGACTATTTTTCTCCCGAAATTTTCGAAGTTTTCGAGGCTTTTTTTTTGCAGATGCGCCATTTCTCTAAAATCGATTTCTTTTTAATTTCCATCCGTCAATGGGGAACTTGACTCTTCTACTTTAATAATAAATTTGAGTTTTTGTTCGATGAGGTACAGGAAACCGCTGATCGTGCGCACTATATACATAGAGACTTTTTTTAATTGTCTTCTGAGATGCAGACAGCTGTGCGCATGCGCGAGGAGCGCGTGCGTCGGAAAAAATAGACATATTGTCGAAGGATATGTAAATAAAATTAAAAAAAAACAATTCTCTATCTGCCTTCCTCTTCTTTTGGCTCAAGTCAAAAAATGTATAATTTTTTCCTAAAATTTGAGCGAGTACCCCCTTAAACTGAAAGTGAACATATGATTTTTGTAAAGCAATGGTAAATTCATATTCTTTTGGGTTTTTATACAAATTAAACACTTACATTATGTTTTGCGTATTATTGTCCGTTTTTCTTTAATGGAATTGTTTTACCATTCTTTTATTGAATATCTCACCAAGTAAGCGTTTTTGACCCCATATGCAGTATTATGCTTATTTGGAATCATAGAATCAGCCCTGAAAGTTTGTCGCTGGAGTTCTGTCAGACCCGGTATACATAGGTTTACAGTATTAATAGATAGTATTAAAAGTTGATATCGGATGTAATGCATGTAAGATACAATGAATGTAAGCCTTAATATACAATGCATGTAAGCATGTATATATTATGGAATGTGTGTAAGCATGTATGCCTCAAACGACCTCGTGGCAAAATAACAACTAACGTAAAATACACAGTGATGGGAACAGAACTTGGAACATCAAAAATACTAAACAAGTGATCGTCAAGAAATCAGATTTCAAAACTGTGATATTTAAGGTATTATTAAGGTTTTCACCAGGTTAAAGTCTTCAAAAACGTTTGTCGGCCTAAATTTGAGTTTCTTCGCTTTATTTCGATTTTTTTAAAGTTAAATTTTGAAAAGGGCAATTTACTAATAAGCAAGTTTACTTACGCCAGGGCGCTGATTATGTAGCTACGGCACTGACTAAAACAACACAAAGGATAGTAGAGAGACAAGACTAGATACGCAAAATAGATAACACTAGATAAAATAAACTGCTAACGAACGATGCTTTTATCGTCTCGTCGACACCGAGACGAGACCGAGATGGGACCGAGACGAGACTCGACGAGACTGTTTTGGAAGTGAGAGCATATGTGGTCTCGCTTATGCGAGACATGATAGTCTTGTTCTTTCTTCTATAAACACACACGCATATATATATATATATATATATATATATATATATATATATATATATATAAAGAGCGGGTAGTAACGATCGTTATTAGTTAAAGAGTAAAATATTTGTATTTTTTACTACACAAACTGTAGAATTCGGGTAATACTATTGTAATTTTGTTTTTAAGACGTCATTATTCTTTTGGTATTTGTCAATAATGTTTTTTGAATTGTCAACACTGTTATATAATATTATGTTTTTGCGTGAAGTTGTTTTTGTCGTAGAAGATAATTCCTATGTTCTGTAAAGCCGTTAATAAACAATAGTATTTTTTTACAAGTGTTTTGTATTATAAAATTCACAAACTCTAATAGGTTATGGACCCAGCTTAGTACTCAAATTGTTTTACAGTGAAAAAATAAATAGAAGTGTGTTGTTCAATTGAAGGTTATGTTCTTTGTTTTACCTTTGTTGCAAATAATTATTTTACTTTCTTAAATTTGTACTTTGTTTATTGAAAATGGATTTTAAAACACAAATAGAAAAACTTTAAGGTGCAAGAAACTGGGCAAAGTGGAAAAGACAAGTAGAACTAATTTTAATTCACCAAGATTGTTATGAATATGCAATTGGCGCGATTAAAATGCCTGAACCGGAGGCAGGAAAAGAAAAGGATCCTGATTTTTAAGATGGTTAAAGGAATTTAAAAAGGTGGATGCCTTGGCCCAATTGATAATTGTTGGATCGTTGAATGAGAGCAACAATGAATTAACAGCTACATGTAGCACTTCTTGTGATACATGGACTAAGTTGAGAAGTGTCTATGAATAGTCCTCTGGTCAAAGAATTGATCGTCTAAAGGAGGAGTTTTTTAAAGAATCCTTTCATAATGATGGAATTGCAACACACGTGGCTAAACTACAAAAAACGTTTTGTGAATTGAATGATGAAAAAAATTGCTAAGACGAAATTACCAGATTTATTACCCATGAGTAGGATTATGTCGACCTTGCCACCTGAATATTTTAAATTCAAAACTGTTTGGGAGTCAATTGATGTGAAAGACAGAACAATCAACCTTTTGATAGAAATGTTAAGGTTCGTTGAAATGAGGTTGCCTGGTAAACAAGAAAAACCTGTTGCATTAGTTACTCCGAAGGTGCAAAACCAAAACTTTGGTAATAAAACGGGACAAAAACAAATTAACAAAAGGTGCTAAACTCTAAAATGCTAAAACTCTAAAGTACTAAAATGCTTTAAATGTAACCAGGAAGGTCATTTCGCAAAGGATTGCCCCATGAAATCCAATGAATGACAATCTGGTAAATTTAATGGAGAAGCTTTTGTCTGCACGTCTGGCGCAAAAGAGTCAGGGATCTGGGTGGCAGATACAGGTTCCTCGCAGCATATGTGATATCTGAAGAAGATAGAGTTGGTAACAACGAATTGCTTCAGATTGAAGGATGAGGGAACATAAACATTGAAATTTTGGTTGATGGTAATAAATGGGAACCAAATTACCTTGAGAATGTACGGTATGTGCCTGAAATTGCAGAAAACTTAATTTCTGTCCGTTTAATTGCAAAAAGAGGTTATAAATTGGAAGTTGATGGTAAGAGTTGCAGATTTTACAATAAATATACTGGTGCAACGAGGATCACTGGCTGAGCGACCAGCAATGGCTTGTACGCATTGGACATGAGAGTTCGGATCTCAGGGCAGGCACTGTTGGCAGATAAGAAGGAGTTCAGTTATGGCACGAACGCTTAAGCCACCAGGACAATCAGCATGTAAAAAGGGTGCTAAATAACTAAATGATTGAGACATCAGATTATTCAGATGTTTTTTGTCAGTGTTGCGTTTATGACAAACAAAAGAGGGCATCATTTCATAAGAGAAAGAATCGCCCGAATTCCCCAGGTACACTAATACATGTTGATTTGTGTGGGCCCATGGAACAAGTTTCAATTGGAAAGTCAAGGTATTTTCTATGCTTGAAAGACGATTTCTCAAGGTTTCGCAGAGTGTTTTTCCTTCTAATGAAAAATGAAGTTTCGAGTTGTTTAAAAGTTTTTATCAATGAATGCAAAACATCTGGACATGTTATAAAGTGTTTCGTGAGTGATGGAGGAACAGAAGTTCGGAGAATCCTTGAAGAACATGGCATAAAATTTCGCATTTCCATGCCATACTGTCGTGAACAAAACGGATCTGCAGAAAGAGAAAACCGCACTCTGGTGGAAAGTGCGAGGTCCATGATGCATTCAAGAGGACTGGCAACCAAAGTATGGGTTGAAGCCGTGAACACGGCTGTTTTTGTTATTAATAGAAGTGGACCTACCCAAGTGAAAGATAAATCACCCTTCGAATTGTGGATTGGTCAGAAGTTCGCGTGATTTCACCACCTCAAAGTGTTTGGACGGAGTGTTATGTACACGTTCCTAAGGTGAAACGACACAAGTGGGATAAAAAGAGTAACCATGGATATTTCGTTGGATATTGTGACAAGAAGGATTGTTATAGAATACGGTTCTCTGAAAAAGATAAGGTTGTTCGTAGTCGAATGTGATTTTTAAGGATGAAAAAATTATGACAGTGGTTTCTGATCCTATAACTGAGAAGGTTGAGCAGATAATGTCAGAAGTTCAGTCACTCCAGAACACGGTTCACTTGAGTGAAGAGGAAAACAGTTCAGAGCCTGAAGATGCAATTGGATCCGAGGACGACCAGATTCCAGAAGAAATAGATGAAGCTAACCTTCTTGATGAGCCAAGCCTGTATTCATTGAGGGAAAGAAAACTACGTGCTAGAAGGTCTGTAGATGTTAGTAGGTGGGAGGAAGCTATTGGGGCTGACTTAGAATCTTTAAACAAGAACTGTACCTGGATACTAGTAGGTAGGCCTGATGTTATAAATATAGTTAAAAATAAATCGGTATTTAAGATCAAATATGATGGGTGAAGTGAAGGGTAACCAAAATTTAAGGCAAGACTGGTAGCAAAATGGTTTACACAACGGTATGTGTTGATTACTGTGAAACGTTCTCACCTGTAATAAGGTTTAGCAGTTTCAGGTTGCTTCTAGCACTTGCAGTAAGGCTAGGCATGAGTGTCGACCATGTCAACGTCGAGACTGCGTTTTTTAAATGGCAAGTTGGAAGAAACTATTTATATGTAGCAGCCTGAGGGTTGCGTTGATAGTAAAAATATGATAAAAGTTTGTTTCTTAAAACGCGCAATATATGGTTTGAAGCAAAGCAGTAGGATTTGGAATAGAAGGGTAGAAGTATTTTTTACGGGTATTGTGTTTCAAGACACAATACGAACCCTGTATATATTTTAAACATAGTGCCAGTACCCTAACGATTGTAGCCATCTATGTGGATGATTTCGTTATTTTATCAAATTGTGAGAATGAAAAGCGTGCTGTAAGATTAGCTTTGTCTAAAGAATTTAAAATTAAAGATTTTGGGTCTATCAAATATTTTTTAGGGATTAATTTTAAATGTAGTGATATGTAAGTTTGCTAAAAAAATTGGAATGTGGAATTCAAAATCTGTGTCAACTCCTTTGGAGAATTCAAAGCTTGCTAATAGAAAAGGAGTTGAACCCGCTGAAAATATACCTTACCAGAGTCTAATAGGATCATTAATGTATCTGGCTGTTTGCACCAGACCAGATTTGAGTTTCGCAGTTAGTTATCTCAACAAATTTAATTCTTACTACCAGGATGAGCATTGGAAGGCAGCACAACGGCTTTTACGATACCTTAAGGCAGAGCTTTCCAAACTTTTCATGTTGGTGACACACTTTTTAGACAAACAAAATTTCGCGATACATTAATACAGTACAGTAGCAAACCAGAGTTTAAAGGCGAAACTAACCCCCTTATAAAGGATACAATAGTAAGAAACACATACAATAGTAAAAAAAATTAATAACTTCTTATCATTTTAATGAGATACATGAGCTTGATTGGATGAACACTTTTTTCTTTTCTTTTTTAGCCCTTAATTCGTCCATCTTTGGACATAGGCCTCCCCTAGATTCTTCCAACCTTCTGTGTTTTGCGCTGCCCTTTTCCAGTGTAGCCCTCCCGTTTTTTTTGAAGTCATCAGCCCACCTCATCTGGGGCCGACCTCTTCCTCTTTTCCCTAGTAATGGTCTCCAATTCTGGATAGCGACATTCCACCTTTGGTCTTGCAGTCTGGCGTTATGTCCTGCGAATCTCCATTTTAGTCTGGCTGCATGTTCTGTGACATCTGCCACTTTAGTTTTTTTCCTAATCCACACGTTTGGTCTTTTGTCCCTAAGCTTGATTCCGAGCATTTTCCTCTCCATGGCTCTTTGTGTCTTTGCTATCCTGTCTACGTTTTCTCTAGTTAGTGTTCAAGTTTGGGATCCATACGTCATGATAGGGAGTATGCACTGGTCAAATACTCTTGTTTTTAGATATTGGTGTATTTTGGAGTTTGATAGTACCCACCCTAGTTTTGCGAAGCCTGCCCATGCTAGTCTAATTCTGCGGCTAATTTCGGCTGTTTGGTTTTCTTTGTTTGCTCTTACTGTTTGATCAAGGTATATATATATATTCCTCAACCATTTTAAGTTCTAAGTTGTTTAGATTTACTCTTCTTGTGTCAGTGGTGTTTGTCATTGTCTGTGTTTTGCCAAGATTCATTTTCAAGCCTACTTTCTCTGAGGCTTCTGCCAATTGGTTTACCATAGTTTGGAGTTCCTCGAATTCGGTGGTAATAAGTATTACGTCGTCTGCATACCTCAGATTGTTCAAGTTTTTCCCGTTTATGTTTATCCCCATATTTGTCCAGTTCAGCTGTTTAAACACATCTTCCATAGCTAAAGTAAATAGTTTTGGCGAGATAATGTCTCCCTGTCGGACGCCTCTCCTGATCGGTATTGGTTTTGTGGTGCCTTCTAGTGTGATTGTCATGGTAGCTTGTCCGTAGATGTTGTGTATGAGCTTTTTATACCTGGTATCTATTCTGCAGTTGTTTAGTGCATTTTCGATAGCCCACAATTCTACGCTATCGAAAGCCTTTTCGTAGTCTATAAAGGCTAAATAGAGATCTATATTGTATTCGTGGGCTTTTTCAATTAGTGTTTTTACGGTAAGCAGATGATCTGCTGTGCTGAATCCTTTACAGAATCCCGCTTGTTCTACTGGTTGGCAGGCGTCCATTTTTTGAGTTAGTCTGTTAGTTATGATACGCATAAATAGTTTGTAGATTTGTGACAGTAGTGATATGGGACGGTAGTTTCTAAGGTCTTTTCTATCTCCTTTTTTAAAGAGTATTAATACGTCGCTAATTTTTCATGCATCTGGTACATCTTCCTTATGCAGGCATTCGTTGAAGAGCGCCTTTAGTATCTCTATTGTTTCGTCAGTTCCCTCTTTCAGTAGTTCAGTCAGGACTCCATCAGGACCAGGGGCTTTATTGTTTTTCATTTGCGACAGGGCGTTCCATATTTCATAACTTTCTATGTTTGGTAAGTCTTCCGAGTTGATGTTTTCATGATCATAATTACTTCTCTTATGTTTGCTTTTTTTTCGGTATCGGGGTCAATCTGTGTGTTGTATAAGTCAGTATAAAATGTTTCAACTGTTTTTAGTATGGCTTCACTATTTCTTTCTTCTATTCCTTGTTGATTTTTTATTGATAGTATGGATGGTTTACCTAGTGTTGGTTTTAAACATTTTATTCCGCGATTTAGTTCGATGACTCTTTCTATTTTGTTATCGTGGTATTTTCTCAGGTCTTCTCTTACTTTTTTACGGATTGTTTTATTTAATTCAGTATATTTTACTGCGTTTCTGTTATTTCGTTCAATTTCTTTACGTCTTTCCCCATGCGTTGTTATGTTTGGTCGCTAATTTTTTGTTCTTTTACGGTCGCCTTTTTAGCTACTTTTAGTCCTGCCTGCAACAATAGTTCTGTTAGTTGACTATTGGTTGAATATGGTCTATTTTTGATTTATGTGGTTATGAGTTTTTGCTATCATCTCTTCTAGTCTGTCACTGTACTCGTGCTTGTGTTTTCGTACTTTGTTGTGGTCTATACCTTGGTATTTTGTGTGTCTGATTTTCCTTTCGATTCTACTATTTAAGCATATTTTGGCTCTTAGCAGCCGATAATCACTGCCCGTTGTAAATTGGTTGAGTGCCGTGATGTCCTTGACGATGTTTTTATTACTACACTAGAAGTAATCAATTTCATTTCTTGTTTTCCCGTTTGGCGAAATCCAAGTCCATTTCTGTTTGTTTTTCTTTTTGAAGAAGGTATTCATTGCATTTACCTGTTGTTGTTCTAAAAATTGCAACATTTTTTGGCCTCGGTAGTTTCTGTTATCATACCCATAGTTTCCAATTTTGTTTTCTGTATTATCGAGTTTTCTGCCCAATTTTGCATTAAAGTCGCCCATGGTGATTGTGTGTTTTACCGGGGTGTCTTCTATAGCAGCTGTGATGTCATCATAGAACTCATCTACTTCCTCGTCGTCGTGTGAGGTAGTTGGGGCGTAGACTTGAATGATCTTGATTTTCGTGTTCATATTTATTTCTACAATTATGTCACGCGGTCTGATATAGCTTTGAGATTTTGATGTGTGGCTTCAACTCCTTCTTAATGAGGAAGCCTATTCCTCCATATGTTTCATTTTCGCTTCCTCTGTAGTATAGTCTATTTCCTGATGTTAGGTCTATGCAGTTTTTTCCTCTTCGTTTCACTTCCGATAGTCCTAATATATTATGGATGAACTAATTATGGATGAATACAGCTTTTTAATATCCGGTGGAATATTAAACAAAGACACTCGCATTTCGTCATCAAGCATTTTTAAGCTTCCTCGTTTCAATGTCTTTTGTTTGTCATTGTTGAAAAGGATACTTCACAAATGTATATAGTGGAAAACTGTAGAAGAATGTTTAACGCTTTTTTACCTATGTTCTGATGCATTTTAGAATCGTAAATCCAAAAGTTGTCTAAGTTACCCTCTTTATACATCATTAACATATTTCGATCATTTTTTATTTCAGCTAATTCTTCTTCTTCAATATGCGAGAAGTTAATCGTTGCAGTTGAAATAAATGGATTTCTGATCCAATCATAGTCTTGGATTTCAATATTTGAGAAGTAATGTTGAAATTTCTCAACGAGTAATGTTAAATGATCAACAATTAACGCACTAATATCATATTTTACTCACATTCATCAGTTTTGGAAAACATTTCAAAATTTCCTTCTATCACTTTCCTTTTCCAAATTGCTATCTTGTCTCTCATAGCACAAATTTTATCTACCGCTGTTAAGAGATTTTCTCCTTTTCCTTGTATACTGGTGTTTACTTTATTCAAATGTTCAAATATGCCAGCAAGATATGCTAATTTTGTGCACCACAGTTTGTTTTGAATTAGATCGCAGAATTCATTTTGCTGATTTTCTTCAAAGAGTCTAAGCATCATTTCTCTCAATTCGTATACACGACAAAGCACTCAACCTCTTGAAAGCCAACGAACTTCTGTGTGTAGTAAAAGCTTTTTAAACTTTGCCCCCATTTGTTCACAAATGTGGACAAATAATCTTGATTTAACAGGTCTACTTTTTATGTTATTCACCATTTGAACCACTTTGTCCATAATCTTTTTCAATTCGCAATCAATGGTTTGCGCCACTAGTGCTTCCCGATGTAAAAAGCAATGAGTTAATATAATATTTTCATTCTCTTTCTTTGCCAAAGTTATAAAACCTTTTGTTGAACCAATCATTGAAGGAGCGCCATCTCCTTCTGCCATCTAATGCAGACCCTTCAACAACTGATTCTTCAATAAGCGATATCATAGGTTCATCACAAACGTCAACTTCAACTTTTCTTTTTTTAATTAGAAACTTATCCATTTTACGAGTAATTCAACACCAATTTAAGAACTAAGACTGAACTATAACTAAATTTACAAATAAAAAACAAAGCTAGTACGCATAGGTTAACACTACTAACACACTGCAAAAACACTATTATAAGTACTCCAGATAAAGTGTTTTTTTTGTTCCAAGAAATGCGAAAATGCGTAGAGTGGTGTAAAGTTATAAGAAGACATGAAATGTCTCCAAAATCGTGTATATATTGTTGTGAAGATCACTCACACACAATGTAAGTATTTTGTATTTCGATAGTTTACATGGTGTGAATTTCTTCCAGGGTTTTACTAAATGTTGAATTTATTTCAGATTGAGGAAGATACAACAAATTATGTTCTATACATCATGAAACAACAAGGGCAAAAAGTTATACTACGGTTCAAGGAAAAAGTTCCTCATATATTTATGTGCTAGAATGAAAATATGTCAACACCACAAGAGGGAATATGTGCTATTAAAAGACAAGGATTGTCACTAGTAGCTGTCAAAAGTACAAATGCTTTAGAAATTGAAACACCAAAAACAAGTTACTATGAAGCCGGGCAAAGTACTTATAATATTGAAGGAAGTTATGATTATCGAGCAAGCCCCAGTACCTCTGGCATGGATATATCTGAAACAGAGCAGATCTACTAATACTAATGACAAAGCTTGACAGCAAAGTCAAAGTACAGAAGTAAAGGTGTTCAAGTAAATTTAAAAATGGAAAAGAAAAATGTTGCTCTATCTCCTCTTCGTCTTTCATTACAAAATATTGCAACGTAAAAGTCACCAATAAAATCAGCTAGGAAGTTATTTGCAGATAACCCAGTTGATAGTGGCATGGCATCTATTTCTTCTGATTCTTCAGTGATATCCCCTGATTATGCGTCATGTAGCTCATCTAAATTAAGTTGGATGCAAGATGATTTGGAGGATGAAAAACATTTAAAAAATGTAATGCGAATTGGTACAATAACTGCTATAGGAAAAGAGCCTAAAATGTTGATATTATTACCCAAACAATCATATCATTTGATAAAACTTTTAAGTGAAAGCATCCCGCTTCCAACTATAGACATACTAATTACATTAAAGAAATAAAAATTAAATAAATCATTTAACATATTAGCAATGCAGTTTGGTTATTCTCAGAGCACATCATAAATACATCTATTTTTGGTAAATTGTCCGATTGTGCTTTAACAAAACCACTTTCCGTCATTGTTCTTGGTAATTTATAACCTAACCTAACCTAACCTAACCTAACACACAAGAAAAACACTACAGAAATATTGCACAGCAAAACAACACAGTGAGTATTGACGTCCATAAATGTCATAACGTGTGCGTCACAGTCCTTAGTTTCGGTTCGACCAATGGTGATGCGTTTCGCAAATTTGAATTTCGCTCGCATATTTTGGACATTTTGATTTTAATTTTTAAAATTAAATACAAACTAAATAAGAAAATAATGGTATAGGTCTAATTGCAAGATAATAAAGTATCGGTGGTAAAAAAATCAAGTAAATCTAAATCTCTTGCATATTCCCTATTCTCGGCCGTTGACAACGCGCCCGGGGCGACCTCTAGTTCTATTTATTTAAATAGAAATAATTTTGTCAAATATCAGTCCAAAAATTCGAATCCTTCATTATTCCTAATCCCATAGGTATTCCCATCTAACAAATAAGCATTTTTTTAATAAAGTGTCGAGACACACAGTTTGGAAAGCATTGCCTTAAGGGGACTAGAGATCAGTTTTATCAGATCTCAGAAAAACTTTATTGGGTTTGCCAAAGCTGACTGGGGGAATGACCAGGCTGATCCCAGATCGTACTCTAGTTATTATTTCAGCTTTTCTGATTCTCCCGTATCATGTTGCTCTATCGAGCACATAAGCAGAATATGTTGCTGTATCGGAGGCAAGTAAGGAGTGTTTGTTTCTAAGAAACTTGTTGAAGGAGTTATTAGTGAAAATTAATTTTATTAAGTGAGCATTAATGAAACAGTACTAATCTTTTGTGATAACCAGGGAGCAATAAAATTGGTTGAGAACCCAGTTTATCACAAGAGGACAAAGCACATCGATATTGGATATCATTTTGTCAGATAGTGTTGGTTGGATGATGTAATAATTTTAAAGTACCTTCCTACGGGAGAGATGATTGCTGACATCATGAATACACCTTTGTGTAAAAGGTAACACCAAACATGTATTGAAGGAATGGGAATGCATTTGTGTAATGCTTTGAATTTATGGATGTTTCGGAATATTGCCAAATAAGGTAAAGTATTGTAATTTTGTCTTTATGACGTCATTATTCTTTTGATATTTGTCAATGTTTTTTGAATTGGCAACACTGTTATAATATTATGTTTTTGTGTGAAGTTGTTTTTGTCGTAGAAAATAATTCCCATGTTCTGTAAAGCCATTAATAAACAATAATATAGTATTCTTTTACGTGTAATATAGTATTCTTTTTTAAGTGTTTTGTATTATAAAATTCACAAACTCTAATAAATACGATCAACAAAAACTATCTCAAATTCTTCTCAAGTCGACGTTTCGATTTATTTATTAAATCTTTTTCAAGACCTACAAATTGTCACAAAAGTTGCAAAAAACAAAGTAAAAGATTATTTTTATTATTACACACACATAACATCATATAACCTTGACACAAAGTTTCAGATTACATTACAATTAGTGTAAAGAGAGCCATGGTAAAACAAACTCCTTAATTAAATTGTTCATGACAGCTACTACTGAAAAGACAAGATTTAAGACGTCTTTGTTTTTTATTTAATGACGCAAGTTGTTGCCATAGTAACAACAAACCGAAAGCTTTTTATAATGAATACTCATTTGATTTACATTGGTACGATTTGAATACTTTTACAAACGTATATACAATGGCATCCTTCACATACAATAATTTTCTTATTAACGTGTTCATTTTCGTATATGTGTGTGTGTGTGCGAGTAGATAAATATTTGCAATTATACAGCTTTCTCGTAGTTTTTATTCGATTTGTAAAATTGTTGTTCAAATATATAATATTTATTTATAAAAATTGAATTATGTTTGGTAAACAATTTATCCATTTCATTTGTAAACTTTAAATTAATCAGGAAAACCTATGATACTAATATATATATATATATATATATATATATATTAATATACCCTATCCGTATAGAAGAAACTTATAATTATGTACTAATTTATGTTGAATAGATTATTGACGCTCCACTAATTTATGTTTGTTTACGGAAAGGTGCGTGGGTGTGCAAAAAGTGGTGTCGGTTTAATAAAAAAAAATGTCAACAAGTTGGTGGCTCAGTAAAGTGACTTCGATGGTGACATGCGTATCAATGACATGTGTAGCCGCCCAGCAGTTTAGTTGTGATTAGAGAACGCGAGTGTTGATGTTTACACCTTCGATTCATAATTTTCTTGCATTTTTAATATTTTATTTCTTTTCTTTAAAGAGTGTGTGTTGTGATCGTTCTATTAGAATTGCAACGACAGCTTCCGTGAGTGATGTATTTAATATATTTCTTAATTTTAGAGATTATAAGATATAATGGATAAGAACAAGTGATTTTAATTAATTACTGGTTTTTGGTTATCAATTGTTAATTATATGGGTATTGCAATTATAAACTAACTGAATCTGAATAACTGTTACTAAATCTAACAATAAAAATTGGCCTTTTTACATAATGAATAATAATTGATTTAATACAAAATTGATTAATAACAAAGCAAGATTATTTGAAGAATTATAGTAAATAATCTATAAAAAGAAATAATGTAAGCAATAGTTAAACATACAATGTTTTGTAATTATATTTAACGTAATATTTTCTTTGTTTGCATTAAATTAATCATAAATTTATTCGAATATTTTGATATAATACATATACATAATACATACTTGATATAATACATATTTACATGATATAATTGATATAATACTTGATATAACTATGATATAATAAAAATTGGGTTTTACATTTTTTCTAAAAATTTCTTACATTTAAAAACAAGTTCTAAATTATCAATGATAACAAAATATATAACAAAAATAAATATTGTTATAGTACGTTCTGTTTCCGTTGGAACAACTCTCAACATCTTGTAATATGCAAAATAATTTTTTAGCTAATATTTTTTGTTTTGTCGATTGCAGGCAGTGCCGGCACGTGCGCCTGGTCGGACAGGCGATCGCCTTACGGCGCCATATTTTTAGGGCGGCATATTTTTTTAGCAATAAAAGACATTTCGCGGACGTACATTATGAGAGAATTATGTCAAATGGCGAAAAATTAGAAAGGGAATGGTTAGTTTACAGTCAAAAAACCAATTCTATGTACTGTTTTTCTTGCTTGTTATTTGATAATGCAGACCATACGGGTTGAAATTAGTCGAAGTTTGGTTATTCTAATTCGAAGAATATTTCAAATAGTTTTAAAATACATGAACGTTATTCAAATCATATGGAGTGTTATAAAAAGTGGATGGAATTGGATGTCAGGTTAAAAACTGCCAAAACTATTGATAGAGAACATCAGAGATTATTGAAATTGGAACAGCAATATTGGCAAGAGGTATTAAAAGCTATTATAGCAACAATTCAATTATGCGCAGAGTTTCAAAAAATCCCAATTGTTCTCATTATTTGAGCAAAGAAATTCAAAATAACAATAAATTTAATGGGAAAAAAAGCACGTGCTACTATTATTTCCAAAATTATAAAATGTTACACCATTATTTTGAATTGCACTCCAGAATAAACGAAATTGTCTATTAGTTAGACGTTAGATTTATTCCATTTAATTAGTCAGCATAGCGAGATTGCTGATACCTAGCCAGCAATCAAATAATATCACGATTCAAATTTAAATTCGACTGATGATCTACGTAGTGGAGTGCTTTAAGTTAGTAGACAAGACTAGACAGACCATTGTTTCAATTTCTCGTCCAAATTTCGCCTCGTTTGAATATGATTCAGGATTAGTCCAGAATCATATCCGTCGCTGGAAAACTAAATGAGCAGGACTTAAACTTAACTAAATAGTTGGATTTTTGTCTTTGTATTAAGTGCTGTTAACTTACTTAGTTTTTGTCTCAGAAATGTAAAAACAATTCGGAAACTAAGCGAAATTTTTCAAAAATGTTTCAAATAAAACTTGCAGGGAATTAAATTTCCTATAAGATATATTATTATCAAATAATTATAGATTTATATCTCTTAACATTAATGCTAGTTATCTAGTGACATTTATCAATCTGTCTTAATAACAATGCGAGTCTAGTTTTTCGTGTGTAACTAGAAAACTAGTTAAGCAAGAATTGCAATTTTTTAATAGAATTAGCTACAATTTCCAAATATTTCAAATTGTTCGTAAATTTATCGCAAATTTAATTGCAATCTGAGACTTTCCAAAACTGTCTTAATAACAATGCGAATCTAGCTTTTGTCTGTAACTAGAAAACTAGTTAAGCTAAAATTGCAATTTTTAGCGAAAATGTTACTTACTGAATTCGCTATTAACTACGATTTTCAAAAGTTTCAAGTTTTTCGCAAATTTATCACAATTTGGATTGCAATCTGAGATTTTCCCAAAATATCTTATTAATAACAATGCGAGTCTAGTTTTTCGCCTGTAACTAGAAAACTAGTTAAACTAAAATTGCAATGTTTGTTGAAAATGTAGCTTACTGAATTCGCAATTAGCTACAATTTCCAAAAGTTTTAAATTTATCACAATTTTGATTGCAATCTGAGATTTTTCAAAAATGTCTTTTTTTAACTAGTTTTCTAGAAAACTAGTTAAGCTAAAATTGCATTTTTTAGATTTGCACAATTGGAAAATCATAATAATTTTTAAAATTTTTTATTCGATATTACATCGCAAACATAAGCGCAAACAAAATCGGACGAAATTCTTAAAAATTATCAGGATTTGCATATGTACCTAAAACAGACGATATATAACCTTTCAAAATTTGTCTAACGAATTACAAATTGTGCAAAATATATTAACAAAATATATAACAGGTATGACCCGCTGGATGCAGTGAATTATATAGAAATAAATAATTTATCTGAAAATTTTCCTAATATTATTGTTTGCTTAAGAATATTACTCACTTTACCTCTTACCATTGCCAGTGGAGAACGTTTGTTCTCTAAATTAAAAAGATTTTTCTATTTTGCGTCTGTAATGGACTCATTACAGCACTCATATGCGTGCGGTTGGCTCGCCGAGTGCTGTAATATTTTTAGTTAGTTAATTTATTCAAAGTTGGCACAGAAATTCAGAGCTGTCAGTGATGTCAAATTTTCGGCGAGATAGTTTTGAGGTTATGTGATGCGTGGATCACAACAAAAATTTGCTCGTTGAAATAAATGTATTTTTTGAATGGTATAAAGTTTATATAGAGAGAAATTTATAGTGAAAAAACAAAAAGTTAACTTTAGATTGGTGTTAGTGTTAAAAATTGTGTTAAAAACAAAGTGAATTTGGTTTCAAGAAAATTATCGTTCGAAACGTCATATTATTTTAGTTTCAAATATTATTTTTCTTTCTTTATGGGACTTAAAAAAAAGTAATATAATAATATATGAATATTATGTAATAGATCGAATGTGCGCCGGTATAAGCAATCAACCGATATCAAATGATATCGGAAGGGCACTCTATTGTCCTGGGGGTGAGAAATCGCCCCCGAAGGCGGATGAACTATAAGAAATAGTCAACGGCATTGGAATCAGGAAAGCAACTGGAAACTACCTGATTACATATCCCTAGTTAATCAACATGGCTAATTTCATGGCGAAAATATTTGAGTCTCTAGTCCCCTATTCGGATTTCCGTGGGGGACAGTTTGAATGTAGCTAAGATGAAAGTAAGATGTAGAAGACGCATTTCCTGGTTAAATAATCTAAGAGAATGGTACAAGTATAGTTCCGTTGAGTTGTTTAGAGCTACAACATCAAAATTGAAAATAGTTATGATAGCCAACCTTCTAAGAGGAGATTTTCAATGGTACAAGTATTAAAAATATTTATAGTAACATTTGATTCTTGAGCAGTAACACTCACACCAGGGACATTATATACAGTGCTACTACTACTGTGGCTATCAAATTGCAAATATGGGGCACTAGAAGAACATCCAGGTAAGTTGATATTTGTTTACCCAGATCCAAGCATTTTAGATATTTAAATCTTCTTTTTTAACGAAGCGTCAACATACCCCTCCGCAACAGTAGTAGACTTCCATCCACCATGATTTTTTACTGACAACAAATCACCACCATGGTTGGCCAAATGTGTCGCACTACTTCTTTAGAAACAATGTTCAGTGTAAAGATCGGAGTTTGGTAATTTGAGAAATGTCGCAATGTCTTTTGATATTCTCCCCATATTAATAGAAATTGGACTATTAATACAATGACCGTTACGAAAAGTTAAGAAAAATCTCTTATGCGTAACATTATTAGGACATAAGTTAGCATATTTTTTAATTAAGTCAATCCAAGGAGGATCTGTAATTGCAAACATACTTGGAATCTAATTTTTTGTTTTAGATACAGATTCCATCATTGTAATCGCATTCTATGTCATTGTCTGTATTCTATGTCATTGACAGATATATCCGTTGAAACTCATTATCATTATAACCCATTACCAAGACGATCTATAATGAATACCCTTACATACAGAGCTGCGATATACATACAAATTTATCCACCTTCATAGCCAGATAAGACTTATCATCCACGTCCCTTATAAATTTATGAATATCTTCTTCTAAAATCTTCGACTTTTAAGGTGCATAGCCCTGAGATATCCGTTTCAATAAGGCCTGCAATTTAAAATATTTGAATATATCTACATCCTTATGTATAGATAAACAGGACCTCAACATAGAATATATCATTCATAAACTTGATGGTATATACTTCTTACGTTGTAATTCGAAGTAAGCAAGTAAAACATTTTCGGAAACAACTGTAACTTTATTTAGATTAAACCTACTTAAATTTGCAGTATTCTTTTTCATATCTTGCTCGCGATTTATCTGGCAACAATTTATTCACTGTATTTGCAGTTATTTCTTTCAATTCTAGTGGAGTGCAAGATATTTTTCACCCATTTTAATTATAACCTTTAAATTAATTTCAAGTGTCAATTATCAGTGTAACCAACCACCATAAAATTTTATGAACATGTATAGGCGATTTTTTTATTTAGAAATGGCATGAAGTGGCATAAAAGGGCGCAAAACAGAAAAAATACTATAAAAAACGCGTTCGTCAGGCGTTTTTCATCACTTGTTTCATCACTCGTCATTAGAAAACTTGGACGCATGCTGTAAAATCGCGCTGACTGAACTCGTCCTTTAATATACTATTGCGATTTTCTATGACCCAACAAAGATTTTTTTATGGCTCCACAGAAATGTATCTATATTAGTCATAGAACATGAGATAACAGAGAAAATATACTACGAAGACATCATTAATAATTTTGCAAAGGAAACACCAGAGGAGTAAATTTTTGTTTTATTTATAAGTTACTGTTTTGGTATAATTTATCTATTTTGTCAAAGTGTCTATACCTAAATTGTTCTTTGTAAATATTGTTATTAGAATTACATTTTATTTTATTTGTTAAGTAAATAAAATTTAAGAGGGGCGGCGAAAGTTGTATTCGCTTTAGGCGGCATATTTTGACGCGCCGGCCCTGATTGCAGGCTTCTAAAACATTCTCTTTCGATAGGATAGGTTCATAGTTTTTACTGCAAAATTTGGCTACAATCGAAAATAACACCGAAAAATTTAGAAAATCATTTTATGTGAAAAAATTAACAACAAAACTTTCTCAGCAATATCCTAGAAACGAAAGTTATCATGTTAGGTATAATATGTTGTTAAGATTGAACTTGTGCTTGAAACTTGAAACTTGAACTCGTGATTATGGGTTTTGTGATGTTTTCAAAACATCTGAAAATCCAAAATCATAAGTTCAAGTTGTTCAAACAACTTTTCTTAATAAAATAATTTCACATCGACAAAAAATGAAATTCTACAAAAGAGTTATTGAGCTGTTCGAAGAAGACGGCATCAAAATATATATTAAAACATTATATTGTTCAATTAAAAAAAAATAAGTACATTTTTTCTAAAGATATTTTGTTACAAGTACGTTCGAAAATAATTAAATAACAGAAACCATTTTAAAAATTTAAATTCCACATAAATTTCACGCTTAATATTTCTATATAGAAAAACTACATACACGCTATATACCAAGATATCTATAATCTTCACCATTTTGTTTTTATTCAAGTATGATGCACAAGGCATAAATGAATACATAATGACATTAAAACGTCCCACCGCAAATATTTAAGCAGATGTCCGTTCTCCACGCACGACTTACTTTACACGTAACTGCTTAGCTGTTAAAAATGTGTATTGGGCAATAAGGACCATGTTTTGACACTGGACTCGACTTATCTATGTAATCGAGAATTATAACTATCGAGAAAGTGAGCAATGAATACCAATTCAACGCCGGGTGTTAGACAATTGATATTAATACGATTAAGAGGGCATCGTTAGGGTTTTATAATATTAAATACCGGTCAAACTTGAACTACTTTCCTGCTTTTATCGTGTAACCCTTTTTTATATTTTATATATTTAAATATCTAGATAGTTTAATTAAATTCAATGTACTAAACTTTATGAGAATCGATTTATCTAACTAAATAGCCTCCAGTATACACGCTAGATTAAGAGATAACACTTAATGTACACTATTTATTTTGAAAACAGTTGGTATTAGATTATGGTGTTTTAACAGTTTTTTCTTTATAATACATACCTACTTAGAAAACACGACAAGTTAGTTTCAATAAATAACACCTGAGTCTAGAAAAGACTAAATAGACACGAGCCAAGCTTAAGAAAGACTGCAAACAAGTTAAGCATGGATGTATGTAAGACAGCACTAGAAAATACCGCAGAAGATCAAACAAGCTCGAACAAATTCCTACAGTAGCAGCGAATAAAAGACGATATAAAATTAGATAGGATAAGACAATATAACATATGTTTTGCTTGCGAGGCTCCGTCTTGTTTACTCCTTTATTATCTTGCATATTCTTGCCTTGTGTCTTAAAGCCTGGTCTTGTTAGTTGCAGCTGGTCTTTGGTTCTGTTTAAATTTGTGCAGATTTGTCTGATCTTGTCCAGTCATGGCTGATCTTCAACCGCGTCTGGTTTCGCCAGGTCTTGTCTAGTTTTCTCCGGTCCTGTCTGGCGTTGCATGATCCTGCCTGGCCTTTGTTTTACCTTGTCTTGCCTGAACTTATCTTGTCTTATCTGGTCTTGTCTGGTCTTGTCTGGCCTTGTCTGGTCTTGTCTGGTCTTGTCTGGTCTTGTCTGGTCTTGTCTGGTCTTGTCTGGTCTTGTCTGGTCTTGTCTGATCTTGTCTGGTCTTGTCTGGTCTTGTCTGATCTTGTCTGGTCTTGTCTGGTCTTGTCTGGTCTTGTATGGTCTTGTCTGGTCTTGTCTGGTCTTGTCTGGTCTTGTCTGGTCTTGTCTGGTCTTGTCTGGTCTTTCCTGGTCTTGTGTGGTCTTGTCTGGTCCTGTCTGGTCTTATCTGGTCCTGCCTCGTCTTGTCTGATTTTTCTGGTTTTGTCTGGTCTTGTCTGGTCTTCTCTGGTCTTGTCTGGTCTTGTCTGGTCTTGTCTGGTCTTGTCTGGTCTTGTCTGGTCTTGTATGGTCTTGTCTGGTCTTGTCTGGTATTGTCTGATCTTGTCTGGTCTTGTCTGGTCTTGTCTGGTCTTTCCTGGTCTTGTGTGGTCTTGTCTGGTCCTGTCTGGTCTTGCCTCGTCTTGTCTGATTTTTCTGGTTTGGTCTGGTCTTGTCTGGTCTTGTCTGATCTTGTCTGGTCTTGTCTGGTCTTGTCTGGTCTTGTCTGGTCTTGTCTGGTCTTGTCTGGTATTGTCTTGTCTTGTCTGGTCTTGCCTGGTCTTGGCTGGTCCTGATCGCCTTGTCTGGTCTTGTTTGGTCTTGTATAATCTTATATGGTCTTGTCTAGTTTTTTATGATCTTGTCTGATCTTGGCTGGTCTTGTATGGTCTTGTCTCGTCTTGTTTGTCTAGACTTATCAGGTGTTGCCTGGTCTGCTCTTGTCTTGTCTGGTCTTGTCTTTTCTTGTCAGTTCTTGTCTGGTGTTGTCTGGGCTTGTTTGGTCTTGTCTGGTCTTGTCTGGTATTGTCTAGTCAATGTCTGGTCTTGTCTGGTCTTGTCTGGTCTTGTCTGGTCTTGTCTGGTCTTGTCTGGTCTTGTCTCGTCTTGTCTGGTCTTGTCTCGTCTTGTTTGGTCTTGTCTGGTCTTGTCTTGTCTGGTCTGGTCTTGTCTGGTCTTGTCTGGTCTTGTCTGATCTTGTATGGTCTTGTCTGGTCTAGTCTGGTCTTGTCTGGTCTTGTCTAGTCTTGTCTGGTCTTGTCTGGTCTTGAATAGCCTTGTATAGTCTTGTCTGGTCTTGTCTGGTCTCGTCTGGTCTTGTCTGGTCGTGTCTGATCTTGTCTGGTCTTGTCTGGTCTTGTCTGGTCTTGTCTGGTCTTGTCTGGTCTTGTCTGGTCTTGTCTGGTCTTGTATGGTCTTGTCTGGTCTTGTCTGATCTTGTCTGGTCTTGTCTGGTCTTGTCTGGTCTTGTCTGGTATTGTCTGGTCTTGTCTGGTCTTGTCTGGTCTTGTCTGGTCTTGTCTGGTCTTTCCTGGTCTTGTGTGGTCTTGTCTGGTCCTGTCTGGTCTTATCTGGTCCTGCCTCGTCTTGTCTGATTTTTCTGGTTTGGTCTGGTCTTGTCTGGTCTTGTCTGATCTTGTCTGGTCTTGTCTGGTCTTGTCTGGTCTTGTCTGGTATTGTCTTGTCTTGCCTGGTCTTGCCTGGTCTTGGCTGGTCCTGATCGCCTTGTTTGGTCTTGTCTAATCTTATATGATCTTGTCTGGTTTTTTATGATCTTGTCTGATCCTGGCTGGTCTTGTATGGTCTTGTCCCGTCTTGTTTGTCTAGACTTGTCAGGTGTTGCCTGGTCTGCTCTTGTCTTGTCTTGTCTTGTCTTTTCTTGTCAGTTCTTGTCTGGTCTTGTCTGGGCTTGTTTGGTCTTGTCTGGTCTTGTCTGGTATTGTCTAGTCAATGTCTGGTCTTGTCTGGTCTTGTCTGGTCTTGTCTGGTCTTGTCTGGTCTTGTCTGGTCTTGTCTTGTCTGGTCTTGTCTGGTCTTGTCTGGTCTTGTCTGGTCTTGTCTGGTGTTGTCTCGTCTTGTCTGGTCTTGTCTCGTCTTGTTTGGTCTTGTCTGGTCTTGTCTGGTCTTGTCTGGTCTTGTCTGGTCTTGTCTGGTCTTGTCTGGTCTTGTCTGATCTTGTCTGGTCTTGTCTGGTCTTGTCTCGTCTTGTCTGGTCTTGTCTGGTCTTGTCTGGTCTTGAATAGTCTTGTATAGTCTTGTCTGGTCTTGCCTGGTCTCGTCTGGTCTTGTCTGGTCCTGTCTGGTCTTGTCTGGTCTTGTCTGGTCTCGTCTGTTCTCGTCTGGTCTTGTCTGGTCTTGTCTGGTCTTGTCTGGTCTTGTCTGGTCTTGTCTGGTCTTGTCTGGTCTTGTCTGGTCTTGTCTGGTCTTGTCTGGTCTTGTCTCGTCTTGTCTGGTCTTGTCTGGTCCTGTCTGGCCTTGTTTGGCAATGTCTGGCCTTGTCTGGTCTTGTCTGGTCTTGTCTGGTCTGGTCTTGTCTGGTCTTGTCTGGTTTTGTCTGGTCCTGTCTGGCCTTGTTAGGCAATGTCTGGCCTTGTCTGGTCTTGTCTGGTCTTGTTTGGTCTTGTCTGGTATTCTCTGATCTTATCGGGTTTACTTTGGTCTTGCCTGGTCTTGTCTGGTATTGCCTGGTCTTTTCTTGTCTTTGATCTTGTCTAATGTGGACTGGTCTTGTCTAATATTGTCTAGACATACTAGAATTAACAAGATTAGTGTAGCATATGTAAATCGAGGATTCGATAAGTCACATTTGATTCAACGGTTTACAATACAGATAACAATTGAGATTAAATTTCTAAATAAAGATATTTTCTTGTCAAGCATTACAAGAAATTCGATTTTTGTAATAGAATTTCTATAAATAATCATTCATCATTCAAACTATTTTAAGAATCCTCGCAGAATTTGTGTGTAGTGAATAATGGGATTAGCAAATAAATATAAATAGAGCAATAAACATTTGTTAGTCAATTTGTAATAAATGTCGATGAGTATACTTAATCAGAGTTCATTACATTCATACGCACGAACACACATGCAGAGAGCAAATCCCCTTGTGCCGGTTGGCCAAATATAGATATATCGAAATGATTGAAATTCGAGCCCAACAATAACGCGCAATCGGGACCAGTCGGCAATATCTGCAAAACGCACGGAACCGGAAACCCGATACAGACTACACGAATTGATCGTTAATCGGGCAGATCTCTGCCGCATAATTGTCCACCCGTGTCCCAACACCCATTAACTTCCAGCGGAAGAAGGAAAATGTGTAAAGGGGTAGCCAATGGCCCAAAATGTGGTGTTGTGGGTTACACCCCAACTAGTTTTTGAGTCTCGGCGGAGTTTGTGGATTGAGTGCTTGTCTATCAATCAAATACGACGGAAAATCATTCGTAAAATTTTGATTAAGATGGTTATAACATGAGGGGATGATTGGATTTATATAGGGGTTTTATAGTTGAGCAATTACTAACGAAAATGATTATAGGGAGGGCTAAAGTTTAATTCTCGAATCTGGATATGTTAAGAAAGTCAAGTTTCAAATTCGAAATTTGCATATGAAAATTGTTCCAATTGAAATGAAATTTAAATTAATTTTGTTCAGTTATTCATTAGATAACTAACAACTTGGAAAGAATGTCTAATATAGACCCTAGTTAGGTCGTGTTTAAACTAGTCTAGTTTAGACTTGCCTAGTTGAATGTAGTCTTTTATAATTTAGTTTTGGGTGCTTAGCACCTGGATATAAGAAAGTGGAGCACAAATAAATGGAGCAGATTTACAATTTCTCTTGTTCTTAGTTTTGTAGCAAAGTATTATTGCAATATATGCCTGTAAATATAATATATAATAGTTAGAATATGTTTTTGTGGAATCATCCAATCAAATCAAATACATATTCACAGCTCAAAAAATATTTCTGAAGACATTAAAATACATCCTTAATAAAGTCGGAACACAGCCTGAATATATAAATATATTCAACCTTTCCGGAGCTCTATAACACTAATAAGTCTGTTTGTACTACCAAAAACAAATCTCATGTGAAATTTGTCAGTTATTAAAAAAAAACTGTTTTTGTTTTGTACTGTAACTGTAGTGTTATTGTTGTTATTAAAAAATGTTATTTTTCTGGTTTTTATTGAGTGTCACGAAGGTGGACTGGAGGCTATAAAATAACCGACAAATTTCACACGAGACTTGTTTTTGGTAGTCCTAAAAAGACTCATTAGTGTTATGGAGCTCCGGAAAAGGTTGAATATATTTATATATTCAGGTTGTGTTCCAACATTATTAAGCTTATATGATTATCTATAATGTAGTATGGTTTTACCAATTCTAAATTAACATTAAAATAGCTTGACGAATAGGGAATATGCATGAAATTTAAATTTGGTTCTTTTTTTCCGAATTTTTATTATCGGATATTTGAACTAAACAATTATTTATGTAATTAATATCTTTTTAAAAACTTAAAATTAATAAATAAAAGCAAATTAAGCGAGGGAAATTCAAATTTGGAAAACGCCATTGGTTAAAACGAAAGAAAATATGCTATGTCAACAAGTTTTTTTGTTTACATTTGAATGTCATTGCAGTCTTTTGATTAGAAAACAAACGTCAAAAACGTTATAAATTGGAGCTTATTGGAGTTATAAATGAGAACAGCTGTAGTAAACAATGGACTGAACTGTCAGTAGTAATTGACGTCATCAACAGATCGCGCGAAAATGGCGGCGTTTAATCAGCTCAAAATTTTCTTAATCATAAATATTTGTTTAAACATAATTACAGCATTTTAAAGCGGTATTTATATTGTTTACTATGTTATAATGTTGTGAACTGTATACAAAATATAAAAAAAAACATGCATGTTCCCTATTGTGTTTTGATTTCCTGTCCCTTATTGTGTGTTATTATGATTGAATTGGATAAAATTTAAAGATGGATTTGGCTATTTATACATACAGTATGTATTCGCAATTGACATATTTAGACATAAAATATGTATGCCCAACTGGATATTTATAGAATCATTTTGGACCCTTAAACAATACACACAAACTAAATATCATAGTTTGTCAACAATATATTTAGTAGTTTAATTTGAAAGTGACCTAAGTACATTTTCTAAAAAAATAAGCTAACTACATAATATTACACAATTCTACATTCATATCTTTAAATTTGAAGCAAATTGTATCAAATATATTTAAAATATTAAGTGCTTCAAAATTTGAATTTCATTCTATGGGTTATGAATAGAGGTGATGATACTGATGATTTTTTCCCGGATATGTTTTGTTCCCGGGAAACGGAAAATATAAATGTGTTTTCCCAGAAATCTCAGGAATAACGGGAAGTTAAATAATTAATTAAAAAAAAAACTAAATATAATTCAAGAAACGTATAGTAAAAAAAGCATACAAAAATCTAATAATTATCATTAGATTATTTCAATTATTTTTTGTTTACTTAAAAAATAGCTTTAGAAAATGAAAGGAAGTTAATTTAAGAGTCGCTCAATGATTTTTTTTTTTGTACAAAAATTTGATGAAGCAGAGAAAACCCTTTCGCTTTCAATGGATGTGGGCTGTATGGTCTTTACAGCATCTTTACAACAACTTCTCCAGATTGCTTATAATGTTCCCTGTACTTTTACATATTTCAAAATCTTTTTGAAGACTTTTTGTAAGATTTCCTGATGTATTTGTTTTTACCTTTTTATGTGCACTTATAGCTTCTGCCACTTTAACTTTTATAGTAGTAAATTGCAATATTTTGTAAAAATCAAATTAAATATAAACTAAGAAAAGATATCAATAAATCAGCGGTGAAATTCTAATTCGAAATAGCAGCTATTGAGACATATATAAACCCAATGCTTTATTATTATCGCCTTTTACCGTACCCCATTGACGAACCACAAACTATTCCTAGACAATTTGTACAAACTCATGTTAAAATTAAACAACGAATCTAAGCAGTTTATTATAGCGGAAGATTTTAATATTAACTTCCTGAAGAGAACTCCGATACGCCAACAACTATTATCTCTCTTGGAGTCGTTTAATGCAGTAGTGGCTTTCAAGGAAATAAGTCACCCTAGCACAAGCACTTGTATCGACAATTTTGATTTGTACATAGAACGATAGAATACCACATATCAGATCATTGTGCTCAGAAAATAACGGTCGAATTTAAAGGTATTTCAAACAGACCAAAACACCATTATGTCGGAAGTTTTACTACAGAGCGAATAACACGTTTCCGAGAGTATCTGGGAAATGTGACAGGGGATGAAATTTTTCAAATTGAACATAAATTCGTAAACAAACAGTGGGACATGTATATAGAAATATTTTTATATTACTTCAATGAATGTTTCCCACCCAATAAAATTAAGACCCAACAGAGTAAACAGCGAATCTTTGGGGATCCTGATTTGAAGAAAATTAGAAAAGATTTGAATATTGATCAAATAATTTCACACAATAATCGCCAATTTAAATTTCATATAATAACTTACGCAGAAAGTACAAAAGAATGCTGAAAAAGATCAAAAGGGAGAACTACGAATGTCAATTGACGCAATCAGATAATCTACAAAAAACTGTTTGGAATGTCGTCAGAGATATAGCTGAAATAAAGAAACAACATTTGAAAATCACGATAATGACGATCCGAATATGACTGCCATAAATCATCCATAAATGGTTACTACGCGAGAAATGGCGAAATTACTAAGAAAATAGTCATTCAATATTCCTATTGCCTACCACAGTAGACGAATTATGTGCTAGTATAGTGTTTAAAAAATAAAAAGTTCAGGCCATGGCGAAGTACCAGTATCGATTTTAAAAAATGTTTCTTCCCAGATAGCACAACCACTAGTACATATTTAATAACTGCATGCAATATGGACTTTTCCCGGAGAAATTAAAGTTTTCAATTATTACACCGGTGCATAACAAATATTAATAATTATAGACCAATTAGTTTAATGTCCAACTTCTCAAAACTATTTGAAAAATTAATTGAAAAATGACAGATTAAGAAATTTAAAAAAAAATTAACTGCCCTTGCACTAAACAGCATGGGTTTACTAAGGGTAAGGATATTGATACTGCATGTCTTAGCCTTATTACCAATATAATTAAGAACACTGAAAAAAACATAATCCCATCGGGAATACTTATGATCTTATGATCTGGTGGATCATAAGATATTGCTTATAAAATTAGAAAAATATGGATTACGTGGAATGGTAGGAAAATTAATAAACTCCTTTCTTATTGACAGGAAACAGATAACGAAAATTGTTACAGCTCAAGGTTACGTTAAATCTGAATTAAGAACAATAAATATAGTCATACCTCAGGGCAGCGTTTTGGGTCCACCGCTTTTCACATTATACATAAATGATCTATCCCAGAATACAACAGAAATAGAACATGAAATAATACAGTATGCAGACGACACTACCGACGACACTACTGATGGACAAAACAGTAATTTTGAGAGCCTAATGTTTCTATTCAAACATAAGAGTTATATCGGCAAAGGAAACCAGACACATGAAAGTACTGTTCGATGTTCCTAGACACAAGCTAATGTTATCAGCGAAAAATCCACCTTGTGGCTTAATAAAATTAATTAATAAGCAAAACAATTTAAAGAAATTAAAAACTTGAATCAGCCAAGGAAAAAATTGTATCAGTTTATTATAAACTTTGAACCGAACCATACAATATGGAAGAGTATCATAGGGCATTGAAGGCTGGATTGTCATTACTAGACATAGGATTATATGCACTATCAATATGCCAAAATATGCAACCAAATATGCACTAAAAATGGGAGAAATATGCAAAAAAGATGGGCGAAATATGCATAAATATGCACAATCAAAATACTATTTATTATTGGAATTTACTTATTTTTTACAATATACAGTAGTAGTAGTAGTAGTAATACAGTAGTTCTTGTAGTTCTTGTGATAATATACAATTCAATATTTTTTTCTATTTTGCGTCTGTAATGGACTCATAACAGCACTCACATGCGTGCGCTTATGGCTCACCGCGTGCTGTTATGAGTTAATTTTTTAAAGATTGGCCCTGAAATTCAGAGCTGTCAGTGTCAAATTTTCGGCGAGATAGTTTTGAGGTTATGTGATGTGTGAAAATCGCGAATACACACATTTAATTAATTAATGGTAACAACAGCATTCGGCGAGTCATAACCGCACGCATATGAGTGCTGTTATGAGTCCATTACAGACGAAAAATCTCTTCTTCTTATGACGCCCTCACCTTTCGAAGGTTGGCGATCCACATAGCTAACATTGTTCTGGACACAGCAGCTCGAAAGATTTCAATGGAAGAGCACCCAAACCATTTTCTGAGGTCTTTCAACTGGGAGTTCTGACGTCTACCAACAGATCTTTTCCCTTCAATTATTAGTCTCAGCAGAATATTTCCTTCAATTATTAGTCTCAGCAGTTCATACTTATAGCCTCTCATAATGTGGCCTATGTATGTAGTGTTTCTTTTTTAATGAGGGCCATTAGTTCTTCGGCTTCTTCATTCGTCTAAGCACTTCTTCGTTCATAATTCTTTGGACCCATGAGATGCGGAGCATACGGCGATATAAGTACATTTCAAACGCCTCAATTTTATTTTCAGTTGCATGGTCCAGGGTCTAGCATTCACATCCGTACAGCAACGCATTTGAGACATAACATCTAATCATGCGAACCCTGAGCTTCAAACTCAGATCAGGACTAGTAAAAAATCTTGAATGTTTTCCTGGCTTGTTCGATTCTGGAACGAATCTCTTGTTTCGGATCGCATCACGCGTTGACTATGGCACCCAGATATTTAAAACACGAGACTTGTTCAATCTGATTGCTGTTAATCAAAATTGTTTCAGCAGTGAGTCTCTTGGAGAAGACTAATATTCAGTTATTCTATTCATCATATTTTGTAAGTCTGATATGTTATCAGCAAGGACAACGGTGTCGTCTGCGTATCTGATATTGGTGATACTCCATTTATTTTGATACCTCCCATGTCTTCCGCTAAAGCTTCCTTCAAAATTGCCTCCGAATAGATGTTGAATAGGAGTGGTGACAATATACAGCCCTGTCGTACGCCTCTTCGGATTGACACAGTGAGAGATGTTCCTCCGTCTATTCTTACTTCGGCAATCTGGTTCCAGTAGAGATTCGTTATCAATGTAATATCTCTTGTCAATCCCGGTTACGGATAATATTTCCACCTTCTTTTGATGCTTGACACGGTCGAATGCCTTTCGATAGTCAATAAAGCAAGCGTAGACAACTATGTTCATATCTCTGCACCTCTGTGCTAAAACATTTAAGGAAAAGAGGGCTTCTCGAGTGCCTAGTGCGTTCTGGAATCCAAATTGAGTGTCGCTTATTTGTTCTTCGCATTTCTTGTATATTCGAGTGTGGATTATTCTCAGAAAAACTTTAAGGATATGTGGCATTAGACTAATCTTGCGATAGTCGTCGCATTGTGATGAGTTTGTTTTCTTCGGAATCGTTACAATTGGTAGACTTGAGCCAGCTGGGAGGGATCTTTTCCGTTCTGTATATGAAAATATTGAATAGTTTCTATATATTGAATAGTTCTAGCATAAGATCAAGTCAAAATAGAAAATATTATATTAAAGGACGAGTTCAGTAAGCGCGATTACAGAAGCTTACTGAACTCGTCCCCTCGCCACGGTCGTCGTTTTCTAAACTTGGACGCGTGCTGAAAAATTGCGCTTACTGAACTCGTCCTTTAATATACTATTTTAGATTTTCTAGGGCAAACTTGTGAGATTGTCACTTAATATTAATTTGTAGGCTGAAAATGACATATTTGCGCCAACTGACGTTACTGGACAGAACTTGAAATTTGGCGCAACTTCTGCAAAAACCTCTTCAGGTAGAGTTTGGCTGGTGCCTTTTATAAATGCATTTACTTCCTTTATTCCTTCAAGACCTGGGTTTTTATAGAGAACAGCATTTACTTCGCCACGGACCTTTTCTGATAGTGACCTCAGAAGGTCGTTGCTCTGTTCAATCATATTCTTCAATATTTCCAAGGGCTTGCACAGAGGAAGGTTTTTAGTTTCTAGAGTCTCAATTGCTTAGGAAATATTGCTGAAATGTGTTAGAATTAGAGCAATATTTTGTTTGAGTAAAGGAACCAGAAATTCCAGCTTTCTTGAATTAATAGACCTTTTTATAGTTAAAATTTTCTTGTTCGTATGTGTCAATTTCCGCCATGTTATACGTCACAAAGTGTCCAAACTTTTTGACCTATAAACCTTAAACTAAATATGTGCCCGAAACTTTCATATTCCCGCCTCCCAAACTAGGCGGATGCGCATGCGCTTAACTAACCGTAAAAGGGTCTATTGATGTGGCTTCTGAACTGTCAAATTGACCAATTACTTCCTTTATGGCCTCAAAATTCTAAGCATAAATTAATACAGCTTTCAACCATGTTCCTCATCGCGTTAATATTAGTTCTGGAGGCAGTGGTACGTTTGGTAGTCGCTCTTTATATTTTTATACGCGCAATTGTGCTTTTAGAAACACTTTCTTTGTAGAGGAAATCAATTTATTGACTAGTGCAAGCCAGTAGTCGGGTTGCCGAGTGTGAGATGCCTGCATGGCACGTCACTGGCTGCGACCTGCCACCGTTCAAAATACAAAACACATTTAACTACTGAAATTAGCACTATAAATGAAAAAATGCTAAAAAATTGCAATAATGCTATAAAAATAGCGTTTTATGCATTTGCATATACAAACATGCAAATGCATATAATCCGATGTCTAGTTATTACCATATAGTTGCCTACATATGTATTAATATTTATTATTGTCACTTTTTTTAGAATTATTATTAAGAATGATGTTTTCTATTTTATATTAGTGCTTTTCATATGTATTAATACTAATTGTTTTCATTCATTATCTATTTCTTTCTATGACATATATTCATTTAGTTTTAGTTGTATTACACTAACTTATATAATGAAATAAATAGTATTTGATTTGATTTTGGTTTCTTCGCTCTTTGACGCTAAACGACAAAACCTCCAACAGTCTTTTTGAGATATCTTCATTATTCCGTAATGTTTCAAACAAGAATTTTAAAATAGCATCGACAGTCTCAAAATTTGCATCATATCTAACTAATTATTCAACAACTTGGCTTGAAAGCCGCGCAATTATTCAATTATATTAGAATATTACTGTCGTCTAATAACGTTACGGAATTTAAATCGGACCAATTCAATGATTTTTAAAAAAATCTTTCAATCATTGTGACAATGCCATTCCATCTTTCCTTGCAATCTAGAAGCAAACCTAATTCTGTTCCATGCTTTTCCTTCACATGTTCTTGCAATATTGAATTTTTTTGGTGATTTTTAAAATAAATATTACAATATTCCGCACCATTTTTAATGCAGGTTTAATGTGATCCACTTCACATCGTTGAACCACACCATTGTTTTCTTCATCATCAGATTCATCACTATTCCGCATTATTTGAGCTACAGGCAAATTCACTTTCATCAATAACATTCTTTTTATACTATACATCTACCACAGCTAAATGTATGCCATGGTTGTAGCATTATTGGTGAATGCATCCAGATAATCCTCCAAGCTTTACCATAACGGCAGCACCATCGGTGGTTTATGCAAGTATATCAGATAAATCTAAGCCAAAATCGAACAGCTTCAAATTGACGTATTCAATCGTTTGCACAGCTGCCAAACTTTTTGTTCTTCTTGTGACATGTGCTGACAAGCACTAGAACCCGAACCATGTCTTCGAATGAGCAGACTAGTCTCTCCATCCGCCGAATTAGAATTACGTAATTCAGATCTTTATTTAGCTCAAAGTTGACTACTTCAGTCGCATATTATTAACGCACATTATAAGTTCTGAATTTGGGTATTCACAATTTTCATGACAATAATATTGACATTTACGTTAGGTATGAAGCAATTGCATAAAGAGGTTCACTAAAAATAGCTTCAAATCTAAGAAATGTTAGCTTACATGTTCGCAGGGCAAAATGGGAACATTTTAGTAGCCTTAACGTGACTAAAAATTGTCTAACTGTTGAATATAATGTGGAAATCATAGACCATTAATTGTTCATATCAGGACATTCGTTTTTACCGAATGCTTTAGATGTTGTCGTAATACAAATGTCATGAAAGAAAAATAAAGTATTGTTTGTCCCCAAATTATTATATTATTATAATGTCTCCAAAAAGTGCGGCTAGATAATAAATAATATGAAATAAAGATATGGAATAAAATATAAAAAAATATAATAATAAATAATATGATAATAAGATAATAAATAATATGGAATAAAAAAATAAAGACCTTTGAAGGGCGCAGTTTCTAAAAGGCTTAAGAATTCTAACAGAAAAACAATAAATTTGTTACAAATTGTCTGGATGCGTTTTTTTTCTACGAATGAACAATAGGAAATAGAGCAAAGGTAAAAATTCTGAATTTATTACCAGCAAAACTTACTTAATTTATAAAAGTGTAAGACAATTACAGCATCAAAATACAAGGATATAATGGATTTACTATGATATGTAGCACAGTTGCACCATGATATCTTCAAATCCCTACCGCATTCACAAACTGTAAATTGTTGTACTGAAAATTGTTATGTAATTTGTTTAGTTAAAAGATTTCCAGAATTGAATAATTGGTGTTTTTGAGGAAATTTAAAATAAATTTATTAATGTTTTTCCAGTATGAAGCATTTACAAAATGTCTAATGGACAAGCAAATTTTATAACAAATGCAGTTATTAATTTTAAAAGTGATGTAAGTCAATTTATGGCAATATAACACATAATATTCACTTAATCTAAACAAAAAAATATATAACAAAACAAAAACAAAAACGTGAACCTACTGTCAGCTCAAGGCATTTGAAAATTCCAGCAAAATTATTTTACATGAAATTGTCATTGCCAAATAGCTACGAAGTTTGTAATTTCTGGGACGCCCCAAATATACTCCAAAATTTACTACCAAATATACGCCAGCAACCGCATTTGGATTTGCGGCTGGAGTATGTGGGACACTCTTCTTAGGATATTTATATATTTCGACCACAAACGACACAACGATCCGGATTTTAAAAAGAAACTTGGGGAAAAACGTGGGTCCCAAAAAACAGTATTCAGGCCGTCGTACCACTAGCAATTTCCCTAATATGATATATCATGAAGCAGTACAAAGATTCTTCCTACAGAAAGTACAATTAAAAGAGGGGTTGTTAGGGGCAAGAGACGTTGAGAATGGAGTTGAGAATTTAGCGAATGCTGTTGTTATTTGTGGACAGCCAAAGGAGTTGCTTCAAGTTCTTCAATAGTATTTACAACCACTAACCTATTGTTGGCCGAGAACGACAAATTCAAGAAGACGACGTAGAATACAGAATATTTTATTTTCGTTGTTGCCTTCGCTAGTTTCACATGTTGGAAATATATGAATATTATTTAAAAAAGAATTGAAATATTGCTTCCTTAGATATACGTATGCAGTGGTATTTTAGACGTATATTTTTTAATTTTATTAAAACTCTTAAATGTTTGAATTTCTGATATATAAATGAACTTAGATCACGTTCAAAATAAACGACCGACACAAATAACACATGAAAATAAAAGTGAAAAGAAATAAAAAGTTTTTAAAATTATGGATACTGATATCGAAATAAAGAGATACTGTTATTCTGAAACACTCACAGTGACAAGAATAACATTCTTTCATAGACAGTTAAAATGATTTAATTTTTTCGAGTCCAAAATGAGAATTAAAAATAATGGCATTTAGAAAAATCTTGAGAGGAAAATATAAAATTGTTATAATAAATACATCGGTGGAAGCATGTTTGTGTTAATTTTGTAATTCTTTTAGTGCTCCATGACGTAATATTATTATGATAAGAAAATATAATAATTTGCCCATATTTTCAAAACTTGCTTGTTTGCAAGTAAATTTTAAATTATTTTAATGGAAAAAATTAATACCGCACTATTATACCGATAACAAAATTATTGTAGATATTTTGTTTATTTATGGTACCGCAAACCTTCAATATATATGTAGAGTAATTAAGGGGAGGCGATCCAATTACACGCATGAAATATAACGTATTTTTAGGATTTTTTTAAAGAAGGTATGCACGTATCTAAACTTAGACATTTAGTTATACTAGTTTAGACATTTATTTATTACTAGGACTATATCATCGTATTTTCTATTTTTAAAAATATTTAGAAAATACAAAAATATATGACATTATACTTAAAAAAGTCGGAACACAGCCTGATATATAAATATATTCAACCTTTCCGAAGCTCTATAACATTACTGAGTCTTTTTAGGACTACCAGAACCAATCTTATATGAAATTATTGACGCATTTGACATTATGAAGTATTATGACGCATTTCGAGATTTATCTCTCATCAGTGCAGTTTTGCTTTGAGAGATAAATCTCGAAACGCGTTTTCAGATGGCTAATCGCTTAAGTTATCGGAAAGACATGATCTTAAAAAACAATATTATTTTGCTGGTTTTTGTTGAGTTCCACGAAGGTTTACTGAGAGCTATTAAATAACTTGCAAATTTCATGTGAGATTTGTTTTGGTATGTTTGGTGAGATTTGTTTTGGTATTTGGCATGTGAGATTGGTTTTTTTTGGTCCTAAAAAGACTCGGTAATGTTATAGAGCTCCGGAAAGGTTGAATATATTTATATATTTAGGCTGTGTTCCGACTTTATTAAGTTTATATGATTATCTATAATGTAGTATGGTTTTACCAATCCTATATATGACATTGTACAGGACTATTTTGCGGGTGAGTTGCCCGGGTGCTTGCAAAATTGAGAGCTCCTCTAATTGATCCTAACTACCTGTAAAACTAACATTTGCTTTATGTTTTTATTGTTTATACCCAGAATTAGTTCACTTGCCTGGAAATAATAAAATAAGTAAAAAATGTTGAATCTGAAACGCATTTGAAAATATTGTACATGTTTTCACATTTTTTTTCTCAATATTTTTGTACCAAATACATGTTTTTTTGGTTCTAAGGTAAATACATTTAGGTTAATTGAATTGATTTCACGAGGTTGTGTGCCAAATTTTATCGCAATCTGACGAATAGTTTTTAAATGAGTTCAATTGCCGTGCTGAAAAAGTTTGTTTTCAAAATAGCGCAGTTAAAGAATTCGATACAGAGTGTTAGGTAAACATAGTGCAAACATTCTTTTGCATATTAAGTTATTCCTTTGCCTATTTAGAATATTTAGTCCTATGATGATAAAGTCGGAACACAGCCTGGTTATATAAATATGTTCAACCTTTCCGGAGCTCTATAACATTATTGAGTCTTTTTACGGCATTTACTAGCTTTCAGTCCACCTTCGTTGCACCGAATGAGAACCCGAAAAATAACATATTTTTTTCATCTGCCATCTGCAAAAGCGTTTCGAGATTTATCTCTCATCAGTGAAGCTTTGCTTTTATGAATAATAATTTGTGAAACAATTTCTTGAAACCCACGTGGATGACAAATATCTAATAACCTAAACGTTAGATATTTTTAATTTGACATTTAGTGTGAGACACTTGTACTTAGCAGGTTATTGATTAAAATGATAATTTAATATTGGTAAAACCATACTACCTTAAAAAAATATAGGCCGTCAGGCACTGCCGACTGAAGTGAAAACTTTTGAAAAAAAAACAGCTTTAAAACTGGTTTTGATGATTTATCAGTATGTTAATTAATCAAATTTGGTACATAGTTTGTTAGTATTGTTTTATGTAATTCTGGAACATAACTCACTTCTGAAGGAGAATGACTGTTAATGTCATCATCATAATATGAATTTGAATCCGGAATGTTTGGTTGATTCTGTGTTGATAGGTCAGCAAAATGAATTGGTAGGATACACCTATGGCACATTTCTTGTTGATGGGTCTGCAATTTGTGAGTTATGGAAATTTTGACTTTCAGAAACATGCCTTATAACTGCTTTTTACTAAACTTTTACTAAAGAGCTAAGCTAATTTTTGTTTGGAATATTCTTTACGACGTTTAATTTTTTCCTCCTTGTCAGCTGTGATTCTTCGATGTTTAGAAATTTCTGAATTAACTATTGCAAGAGTTGTCTTCTTATTCTTATCTCTATATCGCTAACTATTAATTTTATTTTGGAGTTTCCTTCCTTTGGAAAGCACACGAGTACATTTGGTTGCCTAAAACTTTGATGAATCTGATTCGTGATTTACCATGAATTCTTCGATACAATCCAGTAATCTGAACGTTCCCATAATCCGGCACTAGTATATCTACTAGTACATCCGTCAAAAGTACTTACTCTTGTACTGCACACTGATTATAGAGGTTGATATTTCCTTAGAGGCGCTGCGTTCTGTCAACACTGCCAAAAACTTTCCAATAAAAATCCGGCACTAGTACATCTACTATTACATCCGGTAAAAGTACTTACTCTTGTACTGCACACTAATTCTACGGGTTGATATTTCCTTATAAACGCTACGTTCTGTCAACACTGCCAAAAACTTTGACTATTATGTTTGACGTTCATAGCCAACTTTAAACATGTGCGTATAGATGCGTTCTTTTGAACACATCTTTGAGTAATAGAATTTTTTTCTATAGAACGCAGTTATTGATGACGATGACGCAAATGTATGATTTTACCCTCTACCCAAATGTCATTCAGCTGTGTTCCGACTTTATTAAGTTTATACATTTATCTATAATGTGGTATAGTTTCAACAATATTATATACCAAATATATATTATATATATATATATATATATATATATATATATATTAGGGTGGGCCAAAAAAAACTTTTCATTTTTTTTTTTAGCTACTACGAAAATATCGTCCATGATGACGAAAAAAAAATTCTGGTAAAGTTTCAGCCCTTAATGTTATTATTAAGAGGTGGCTCATTGTGATTTTTGATTTCCCATTTAAATAACATAAGAAATTTTTGTGTTTTTGTTTCGATTTTTAATGCACTCGAACGAATAAATGTATCGTGGAAATAAATACATATTCTTGTAGGAAATTTAACGATCTACAAAAAAAGTTTGATATGATTTTGTGCTAAGTTGACTCGTTTAAAAGTTATTCGCGGTTAAAGTCCAACCTCAAATAGTTGAGGATATCTTTTACAATTTCTTATACTCTATCACAAAATAATGACTGAAAAACATAAAATATCTTAGTCAAAATCAAACTAATTTTTTTTTGTTACAATTAGGAAATTTTTGTCTGTGACTTTTAACTACTTGCAATAAATATTGCAACTTATTTATTGCAAGTAGTTAAAAATCACAGGCAAAAATTTCCTAATTGTAACAAAAAAAAATTAGTTTGATTTTGACTAAGATATTTTATGTTTTTGAGTCATTATTTTGTGATAGAGTATAAGAAATTGTAAAAGATATCCTCAACTATTTGAGGTTGGACTTTAACCGCGAATAACTTTTAAACGAGTCAACTTAGCACAAAATCATATCAAACTTTTTTTGTAGATCGTTAAATTTCCTACAAGAATATGTATTTATTTCCACCCAATTGTAACAAAAAAAATTTAGTTTGATTTTGAGATTAAAAAAATGGCAAGTTATAAAATAAACAGTTTTATTACAATTGAAAAATTATTGAAACATGATTCTTAATATTTTACATAACCTAATAGTCAAGTGCAAAGAAAGCACTTATTAATTTTTCAGGGAATGATGCTCTCAGGTAAAGTACAGTTCCGAGTGTTTTTTTATTTAATTAGGTATGAAAATATCGATTTTTCTTACGATTATCGATGTTTTGTAAAAATTTTATTGTTTTATCAAAAAAAAAAACTCGATAAGATTTACGAAAACTAAGATATTTTATGTTTAGGAATATGAGTATAGGAAATTGTAAAAGTTATGCTCAACTATTTGAGGTTGGATTTTAACCTCGAATAACTTTTAAACGAGAAAACTTAGCAAAAAATCATTTCAGACTTTTTTTGTAGATCGTTAAATTTCCTACAAGAATATGTATTTGTTTCCACGAGGCATTTATTCGTTCGAGTGCATTAAAAATCCAAACAAAAACAAAATAACTTCTTATGTTATTTAAATGGGAAATCAAAAATCACAATGAGCCACCTCTTAATATTAATATTAAGGGCTGAAACTTTACTAGAATTTTTTTTTCGTCATCTTGGACGATATTTTCGTAGTAAAAAAAAAAAATTAAAAGTTTTTTTTTGGCCCACCCTAATATATATATTATATATATTATAAACCAATATAATATATATACAAACGCCGAGATGACTGCTATGTATTTCATGTATGGACTTGCTGATGGCAATGCATTACAAGCTAGACGATTGTACATTGAACGGTTTCATAGCCATAATATCCCCGACCGAAAAATCTTCGAAAACATTCATCGACGTTTTCGTGAAACATGCACATTGAAACGAAATGGATGGAGGAAGATCCAAGTAGGTACTCCTACGCGCCTAATTGCCAAGACTTGTAAAAACCAAAGTTTGCAAAATTCTTAAGGAGAAATTATTGTTTACATTCCATATTCAACGTGCTCAGGCACTACTACCTGCTGATTATCGTCCACGTATTGCGTTATGTCAATGGATTTTGCAAACATTAGTTCTAATCCCTCAATTCCTGACACAGATTCTATTCACCGATGAAGCCCGTTTCTTAAGAAATGCAATAAGGAATTTTCATAACAACCATATGTGGGCAGATGTACCCGCATGAGGTATGTGAAGATCGATTTCAACATAAGTCCTTGAATGTTTGGGTTGGAATTGTGGGTGACTATCTAGTAGACCTTTTCATAGTTGAATTTTTCTTGTGTCCATGTGTCAATTTCCGCCATGTTATACGTCAAAAAGTGCCCGAACTTTTTGACGTATAACCAGTGAAAATAACAAAATGTGACCGAAACTTTCATATTCCAGCCTTTCAAACTTGGAGGATGCGCATGCGCTTAACTAACCGTAAAATGTCTATTGAACCGGTATTTCTACCAGCAAAATTTACTTTCGAGATGCATCGCAACTTTTTGGAAGAAACACTGCCAGAGTTTCTGCAGGATTTACCATTGGCGACAGGAATTGCTATGTGATTTATGCACGATGGTGCACCACCACATTTCATCCAGAAACATACGGAGATTGCTGGATTGGTCGAGGTGGGCCACACGGCCCAAACGCATGGCCTGCTCGATTCCCAGAGTAAAACCCCCTGGATTATTTCTTATGGGGCTATAGTCATTAGTTTACGCTACTCCAGTGGAGAATTTGGACGATTTGCAAAATCGGATAGTCGCTGGGTGTAACTCTGTGTGGGTGTAACTCTGTAAGTCGCTAGGTGTGTTTGAAAGACTTCGGCAATCAAGGACGAGAAGATTGAATGATTGTATCCAGGCTGGAGGAAGTCATTTCGATGATTTATTGAGCTAAAATTGCTAACATGTACTTTTTGATAATAAAATGTTACTGTCGCAAATTTCGTTCAACCTATAATTTCGAAACAAAGGGTTCTTCAGAAATCATCATAAGACAAGATATTCTTAAAATAGGCTAAGGAATAACCCTTTGATTTTTTACGCATGTTTACCTTACATCCTGTATGTTCATTTTGCGTTTCGGAGGATGTAACTTCTGAACGGCTGTTAATTTCATATTAAAACTTTGAAAACATGTTCCTAAAATATTAAGCAAAAAAAAAAATCTTATGCAAAAAAGGAAAGCGACTATTTGTATAGCCTTCTTAAAAGTAATAGAAAGCAATGCAGGAAATGGTATTTTTCGTTCTGCACATGAGAGTAATGGGCGCAGTGCAATTGAACCTGAAGAACCTGAAAGAAAAAATTCGGTCTAATAACTAGTCTTGTTTAAATCAATCAAATAAAAACTTGAAATTAAAAACTAATATTAAATTCCATGGACGTACAAAGACTAAGCAGACACTTACAAAATAAAAGAAAAAATCAGAATAAAAAATTATATATTTATTTCAGTATATGGTAAACCTCCCAACCTACTATACATATTGATTTCCTATATTTCACTGATTTAATGATACTTCATAGTTTATTGAATACTTTATTGAACAACATTGTAAATAAACTGTAACTATACTTACTTATAATTGTGTAGTTATTAACAAAATATTAATTGTAATAATTGCATAAACATTTAGCATGTATAAATAGCCAATTGTGTATACACAGTGTATGCATAAATAGCCAATTATGTATATACATCCTGAATGTATAAATAACCAATTACGTATGCATGCATAAATAGCCACATCAGAAATAAAAAAAAGCTTTTTTATATCATAATGTTTAATAATTATTAATATAATAATTACTAAATTATTATTATGAAGTTAATTCCAAATTTAAATTGCAACATGTTATGAAAATAATAGAATGAAAATGGATACATTAATCGAGAGACAAATAAATGAAGTTTGTATTTCAAATGAAAATAATTATCAATTCAATTTACTTCTTTGTGTGTGCCGAAATTAATTAATTTTGTTTTTGCTTTTAATGTGAAACAGACAAACACGCCGAATGCCGTTAATTAGAAAACAATGCCAATTATAATAAATGCATTTTACATAATGTTTATATATTAATATAATCTACATTAATTAAAATCACAGCGATTATTCAAAATTCCGTTTTGTTTGCGTCAAAATCGCATAAATCAAAATACATTTATTTTTTATAACCCCATCTCCCTCCGCTTTTTGTTCTGTTCAATTAGGGAAAAGAAATTTGAATCGGCCATATTTAATGGACGAAGTATTAAGGGATAGAGATACAGAGGAGAGATTAGGGTACTTCCCCAATCTTATATAGTAATTCACCCTATTAGAGGTAAGAGTACACCCTTGAGTATCTCTCCCTCTTCTTATACAATTTATACGCTCCTTCTGATCTCTTCTCGCTCATCTTATCCACGACTCCGCGCGTCGGCATCAAAATCTTAACTGTTATTTATTTTTAAAACGTGCACATTTACTACAAACAACCACTAAATACTAACATTAAATAAAAAAAGCATTCGACAATAACATTACAACTTACTTCAAACTGCAAATCTACCAGTTAAAGAAATTGATACAGTAAAATAAATGATTAGAGAATAAAGTTCTTTTTCAATTTTGCTTTGTCTTGTATGTATAGTGCGTCTATCTAGTCCAAACTGTCCACTCTTGTCTTCTAGTCTTGTCTGTCTAGTTTTGTCTGTCTAGTCTTGTCTATCTAGTCTTGTCTAACTAGTCTTAGCTGTCTAGTCTTGTCTGTCTAGTCTTGTCTGTCTAGACTTGTCTGTCTACTCTTGTCTGTCTAGTCTTGTCTGTCTAGTCTTGTCTGTCTTGTCTTGTTTGTCTAGTCTTATCTGTCTAGTCTTGTCTGTCTAGTCTTGTCTGTCTAGTCTTGTCTGTCTACTCTTGTCTGTCTAGTCTTGTCTGTCTAGTCTTGTCTGTCTAGTCTTGTCTGTCTAGTCTTGTCTGTCTAGTCTTGTCTGTCTAGTCTAGTCTGTCTTGACTTGTCTGTCTAGTCTTGTCTGTCTAGTCTTGTCTGCCTAGTCTTGTCTGTCTAGTCTTGTCTGTCTAGTCTTGTCTGTCTAGTCTTGTCTGTCTAGTCTTGTCTGTCTAGTCTTGTCTGTCTAGTCTTGTCTGTCTAGTCTTGTCTGTCTAGTCTTGTCTGTCTAGTCTTGTATGTCTAGTCTTGTCTGTCTAGTCTTGTCTGTCTATTCAAATCAAATCAAATCAAATCAAAATCAATTTTATTTCTCTAAGGATGTAAATGTTACATATGAGACAAGTCAAGATAGAATATACATAAAACAAGCATAAAAAATAAGATTAATAAAAAAAAAACAATTAAAGAGAAACTATAATATACGATCAAAAAAATCATTAACGCTGTAGAAACAGTTGTCGATTAGGAACAATTTTAGACTGCTTCTGAACGATATATAGTTTGATTTATTTTTAATATCTCTAGGTATACGATTGAAGATCTGGATGCCGATACGATTGGGTGCTCCTTTTGAAATGGTTAGGTTGCCTTTCACAGTTCTAAGATTCTGGCAATTTCTAGTTTTGTACCCATGACTATCCTCGTTAGTGCTCATTGTATGTCGGTTTTTGTATATATGGCAAGCGGCTTCCCAGATATATATACAAGGAACGGTAAGAATTTTAAACTTGTTGAAGTAGGGCTTGCAGGAAATGGTACTTTTGAGTCCGGCTAGTGATCTGAGCAGCCTTTTTTGAGCAAGAAATACTCCATGTGATGCAGTCGATATTCCCCACACCAAAATGCCATAGGACAAATCGGAGTGGATTTCGGCATAATAAACTTTGATAAGATTTTTTTTCTCCCACAGTTTGACGCACTTGACGTAGCAAATATGCCTTGCGGTGCAGTTGTTTGATTATCTTCTCAGTTGTTGCGTTCCATTTCATGTTCTCCTCTAAGTAGATACCTAAAAATTTCACTTTCTTCTCTCTTTCAATTTTGCAGTCTCCAATTTCAAGTAGAATATCATTTGAGGGCATCCTTCTACTACACTGAAACACTACGTAACTAGTTTTAGCGATGTTAAGGTATAAGTTGTTAGCGCAGAACCATTTGAAGAGTTTTTTTAGAATTGTATTTGTTTGTATGGTAGTTTGTGCCAAGGATCGCTCCGAGATTATCAGACTTGCGTCATCAGCGTATAATGTGCAGTATTTTTGACCAATAAACTTTATCATATCTGCTGTATACAGAGAAAATAGCACAGGTGCTAAAAATACTCTCTTGAGGGACACCCACGTTAACAACGCTAGCCTTTGACAATCCTATCTTCTCAGTTGAATTAATTTTGACGTACTGTTTCCTGTCGGCCAAATACGACCTGAACCAATTGCCTGTTTTACCTCTAAATCCATAAGAGTCTAATTTCTGCAATAGTATGTGGTGAGAGACGCAATCGAAGGCTTTAGAGAGGTCGCAAAAAACACCCACTGGGAATTTACCTTCATCCACCTCGCATACTATTTTGTTGTAGAGTTCGTTAATTGCTGTAGTGGTAGATTTGTTCCTGCAAAAGCCATGTTGTTCATTTGGAATAATGTTATGCTTTGTTATAAAAGGCATTACTCTGTATTCCATGGAGTATTCTAGTATTTTAGCTAATACTGATACCAACGAAATAGGCCTGTAGTTGTTTTAATCCAAACGGTCTCCTTTTTTGAATACAGGAATCACAGTTGAGTCTTGTCTGTCTAGTCTTGTCTGTCTAGTCTTGTCTGTCTAGTCTTGTCTGTCTAGTCTTGTCTGTCTAGTCTTGTCTGTCTAGTCTTGTCTGTCTAGTCTTGTCTGTCTAGTCTTGTCTGTCTAGTCTTGTCTGTCTAGTCTTGTCTGTCTAGTCTTGTCTGTCTAGTCTTGTCTGTCTAGTCTTGTCTGTCTAGTCTTGTCTGTCTAGTCTTGTCTGTCTAGTCTTGTCTGTCTAGTCTTGTCTGTCTAGTCTTGTCTGTCTAGTCTTGTCTGTCTAGTCTTGTCTGTCTAGTCTTGTCTGTCTAGTCTTGTCTGTCTAGTCTTGTCTGTCTAGTCTTGTCTGTCTAGTCTTGTCTGTCTAGTCTTGTCTGTCTAGTCTTGTCTGTCTAGTCTTGTCTGTCTAGTCTTGTCTGTCTAGTCTTGTCTGTCTAGTCTTGTCTGTCTAGTCTTGTCTGTCTAGTCTTGTCTGTCTAGTCTTGTCTGTCTAGTCTTGTCTGTCTAGTCTTGTCTGTCTAGTCTTGTCTGTCTAGTCTTGTCTGTCTAGTCTTGTCTGTCTAGTCTTGTCTGTCTAGTCTTGTCTGTCTAGTCTTGTCTGTCTAGTCTTGTCTGTCTAGTCTTGTCTGTCTAGTCTTGTCTGTCTAGTCTTGTCTGTCTAGTCTTGTCTGTCTAGTCTTGTCTGTCTAGTCTTGTCTGTCTAGTCTTGTCTGTCTAGTCTTGTCTGTCTAGTCTTGTCTGTCTAGTCTTGTCTGTCTAGTCTTGTCTGTCTAGTCTTGTCTGTCTAGTCTTGTCTGTCTAGTCTTGTCTGTCTAGTCTTGTCTGTCTAGTCTTGTCTGTCTAGTCTTGTCTGTCTAGTCTTGTCTGTCTAGTCTTGTCTGTCTAGTCTTGTCTGTCTAGTCTTGTCTGTCTAGTCTTGTCTGTCTAGTCTTGTCTGTCTAGTCTTGTCTGTCTAGTCTTGTCTGTCTAGTCTTGTCTGTCTAGTCTTGTCTGTCTAGTCTTGTCTGTCTAGTCTTGTCTGTCTAGTCTTGTCTGTCTAGTCTTGTCTGTCTAGTCTTGTCTGTCTAGTCTTGTCTGTCTAGTCTTGTCTGTCTAGTCTTGTCTGTCTAGTCTTGTCTGTCTAGTCTTGTCTGTCTAGTCTTGTCTGTCTAGTCTTGTCTGTCTAGTCTTGTCTGTCTAGTCTTGTCTGTCTAGTCTTGTCTGTCTAGTCTTGTCTGTCTAGTCTTGTCTGTCTAGTCTTGTCTGTCTAGTCTTGTCTGTCTAGTCTTGTCTGTCTAGTCTTGTCTGTCTAGTCTTGTCTGTCTAGTCTTGTCTGTCTAGTCTTGTCTGTCTAGTCTTGTCTGTCTAGTCTTGTCTGTCTAGTCTTGTCTGTCTAGTCTTGTCTGTCTAGTCTTGTCTGTCTAGTCTTGTCTGTCTAGTCTTGTCTGTCTAGTCTTGTCTGTCTAGTCTTGTCTGTCTAGTCTTGTCTGTCTAGTCTTGTCTGTCTAGTCTTGTCTGTCTAGTCTTGTCTGTCTAGTCTTGTCTGTCTAGTCTTGTCTGTCTAGTCTTGTCTGTCTAGTCTTGTCTGTCTAGTCTTGTCTGTCTAGTCTTGTCTGTCTAGTCTTGTCTGTCTAGTCTTGTCTGTCTAGTCTTGTCTGTCTAGTCTTGTCTGTCTAGTCTTGTCTGTCTAGTCTTGTCTGTCTAGTCTTGTCTGTCTAGTCTTGTCTGTCTAGTCTTGTCTGTCTAGTCTTGTCTGTCTAGTCTTGTCTGTCTAGTCTTGTCTGTCTAGTCTTGTCTGTCTAGTCTTGTCTGTCTAGTCTTGTCTGTCTAGTCTTGTCTGTCTAGTCTTGTCTGTCTAGTCTTGTCTGTCTAGTCTTGTCTGTCTAGTCTTGTCTGTCTAGTCTTGTCTGTCTAGTCTTGTCTGTCTAGTCTTGTCTGTCTAGTCTTGTCTGTCTAGTCTTGTCTGTCTAGTCTTGTCTGTCTAGTCTTGTCTGTCTAGTCTTGTCTGTCTAGTCTTGTCTGTCTAGTCTTGTCTGTCTAGTCTTGTCTGTCTAGTCTTGTCTGTCTAGTCTTGTCTGTCTAGTCTTGTCTGTCTAGTCTTGTCTGTCTAGTCTTGTCTGTCTAGTCTTGTCTGTCTAGTCTTGTCTGTCTAGTCTTGTCTGTCTAGTCTTGTCTGTCTAGTCTTGTCTGTCTAGTCTTGTCTGTCTAGTCTTGTCTGTCTAGTCTTGTCTGTCTAGTCTTGTCTGTCTAGTCTTGTCTGTCTAGTCTTGTCTGTCTAGTCTTGTCTGTCTAGTCTTGTCTGTCTAGTCTTGTCTGTCTAGTCTTGTCTGTCTAGTCTTGTCTGTCTAGTCTTGTCTGTCTAGTCTTGTCTGTCTAGTCTTGTCTGTCTAGTCTTGTCTGTCTAGTCTTGTCTGTCTAGTCTTGTCTGTCTAGTCTTGTCTGTCTAGTCTTGTCTGTCTAGTCTTGTCTGTCTAGTCTTGTCTGTCTAGTCTTGTCTGTCTAGTCTTGTCTGTCTAGTCTTGTCTGTCTAGTCTTGTCTGTCTAGTCTTGTCTGTCTAGTCTTGTCTGTCTAGTCTTGTCTGTCTAGTCTTGTCTGTCTAGTCTTGTCTGTCTAGTCTTGTCTGTCTAGTCTTGTCTGTCTAGTCTTGTCTGTCTAGTCTTGTCTGTCTAGTCTTGTCTGTCTAGTCTTGTCTGTCTAGTCTTGTCTCTCTAGTCTTAATTTAATTTTTTAATTTAATAGATTTATTGCTCAACAGTTTTAAAACCAATTACAGAGCATAACATACAATAAAAACAATAATACAGGAAAAGTGTGTAACCAATAATACTTTTGAAAAATAAATTCAAAGGGAAAAAACATATAAAACATTGGTAATACTAAGAAATAAAAAAAATATGAATATATAAACAGTTTATGATTTTATAAAAAAACACATACATATTGCAGATTGCAGTGGATGAGGATTCTAATTGGTTAGGCTTTTGATAGCACTTGATTTAAAATCTTTATACGTCCCAAAAATTTCACCCTCGGAGCTGATTGAGTCATAGGTAGAGCAAATGTTATACATGGGTGGTATCAATGCCATAGGGCCCCCATATGAAAGATTATAAAATGAGTTTTTCTGACGACTAGCAGCTCTGGGCACCAGAAAATTCAAATTATTGATGATCTCAGGACAGTCAAGGATGCTATGAACGGCCTTCAACAAAAAGACCAGACCCGCCAGTGATGGTCGAATCTTTAGTGACAGGAACCCAAACTCGACCAGCAACAATGAGTGGTTGACGTGAAAAGGAGGTGGACCTCCGGACGATTTGAACCAGATGAATTTAAAATTTTTTCTCTGAATCATCTCCAACGCAGTACTATATTTCTTAAAATGAGGGTCCTAAATAATTGAGTCATACTCTAAAATGGATCTAACGAAACTGTAGTAGAGTACTCTGAGCGTCAAATTATTATTAAAATTGCGAGAATTGCGTATTATGAACCCAAGAGCTCTTGCATCCTTGGACATTGTTGACAGGATGTGTTGCACAAACTAAAGATGCCAAACAAAAGATGCCAATCAAATGTAACTCCAAGATCCTTGGCTGACTCGCAACGATCAAGACAAACCTTAAACAGAGTATACCTGAACTCAAGCGCTTGTTGTAGCCATGAAAATCTTATGGTCATCAGCAAATAATAAATGAGGAGAGTCATTAATGAATAAGTTAAACGGCATTGATAAGATTGGATCCCTGAGGAACACCAGAGGTGGCTACGAATTCAGCCGATCAAAATCCGCCGTGAAAAACGAACTGCATTCTATTCGCTAGCCAAGAAAATAATTATACAATAAGGTTGTTGTCAAACGACTGCATGATCTATGCAGTAGAACGCTTTAGAAAAACCTGTATAGATGCAATCCACCTGTCCCATTGCAGCAATAACTGGAGTAACGTATTGAGTGAAGGCTACCAAGTTTGTCACCGTCGAACGACCCTTCATGAATCCATGTTGTTTAGTTGATCAGATGTTGTTTAGATGTTTAGGATCTTGTTGAAATGTTTGGTGAGTGGAGGCGAAAAAATATGCGCACAGTCCCGAAGTAAGAACGCTGGAATTAGATCAGCACCGCTGGTCAAATTACATTTGGCTCGCTTGAGAGTTGATAAAACCTCATCTTCAGTAACGTTAGTAAGTCTGATCAGTGGAAAATTCAGACCGGAGACATCCGAGAAGCTAGTAATGGGAGAGGAGGGTCTAAACATTCCCTTAAAGTAGCTGGCAAAACCGTCAACAGTAGACTGAGGAGTGTTAAAGGTGCAACTTTCCAAATATATTTCCCCCGGTATCCGGCTTTGACGCTTTTTTGATCAAATAAATGTCGTTTAAGATCAGCGGAAATATTATTGGCTCACTCCGATATGAAGTTAGAGAAGGCGGTCCTTATCTGTAACTTTACCAACGTTCTGATGTGCTTGAACCTAGAGTAGTCAAGCAAAGATTTAGATTTTTTATAAGCATGATGAACAGCACGTTTCCTACTCAAAGTATTAATAATTGTGGGTGAAAACTACGTATAATAGGTGGATCTAGAAGAGGAACGAGACAGAACAAATTTATCGAGAATGGAATAAAGGCAGGAGTAAAATGTATCTAAGAGTTCACTTGATGACTTGTTGGACTCTTGAACTACAGTAAAGTCAGTATTACTGAGTGTCAGATACAGCGCCGGAAGATCGGCACGGCGGAAATTGTATGACTTGCTGTTGGGATGTAACCGATTATTTTGCGTAAACTTAGGCTGCTTTGCCTGGTATGGATCGTAAAAGATGCCAATAGGGCGGGATGATAGGGATCCTCAGGGACAACAGGGCAATGCTCTTTAATAACATCAGCGCTCAAATTAGTAAAAACCAGATCTAGCATATCTATCGCTAGAATTCGTGATAGTATTCACTTGCTTGAGGCTACAGAGAGAGATAAAATTGTCGATCGAGGAGGATTTTCTAGGGGCTAGGTTACACAGTGAAAGATTTAAGTCACCGGCTATGACAGTGTTATCATAAGTGCATGACATAATGAGGACTTCGAGATGTTCAAAAAAGCACTCGAAATTCAAAATCGAGGTATTGGGAGGGATACATCAAGCATTTCAAAGAACCAATAAAACAGGTGCAAGCTACCCTATCAATAATATCGAATAAGTTCGAGATTATAACAGTGTCAACAGGGTTCGAGTTAAAACGCTTGTTGTTGGTAGCAATAAGAAACCCACCTCCTCTAGTGAGACCTAATTTATAGAAGTTACGATCAGACCTAAATATTGTAAATGATGGTGGGCATCAACTCACTGATCAGCACGTTATCACGAAGCCAAGTTTCTGTGAAGAAGACAAAGTCAAAATCATAGTCATGCATTGCTGGATATATTAAATCGAACTTAGTGTTGAGACCTCGAACATTTTGATAATATACACTGAGTTTAAAACCAGTCAAGAGAGATAGTGTTTTCTAAAAAGGAGATTTTTCTCTAATACAGTCTGCTACTATGTTAGCGACCTCAGTCGAAGTCAGATTGCCAACAGTATTAGGGAGTTCCCGTGTAGGTCTTGATCTTGGTAAGTGTACGAAGTCCCTGATGGTAATGTTAACGGGCCACTTCCCTGGGTCTAGGAATCTAGTCACATCAGTCTCATTCAATCTCACCTTGAATGTGCTATAGCTACTACTAGAACGTAGACACTTACAAAAACAGAGTCTTAGCCTACTCTGTCTAGTCTTGTCTGTCTAGTCGTGTCTGTCTAGTCTGTCTAGTTTTGTATGCTTAGTCTACTCTGTCTAGGCTTGTATATTAATTCTTGTCTGCTTGATCTTGTCTGTTAAGTAATTCTATTAACTTTAAAACCTTTCGGAATTTATCTATCTTTATATAATTCTTGTCGAAAAATGAAGATTTAGATTTAGATAATAAGCAGTTTTTCACCATATAGTAAGTTGTGAAAGGCAAATAATTTATTAGACGATGGCAGGTTATAATACTACCAACTGAAGTATCAATTTCCAAAAGCCGATCCGCAAATTATTTTCAGGGATAAAGCGAGATGGATCGAGCGGGTACTTGTAACTTTTAATGCGTTATATGTGTGCCACGTGCCTTTTACATATTCATAATCAAAATAATTAATCCCCCGATGTATCAAATTATGTGATCATTATTCACCGGCGAACGCATTATATCATATATACACGCAGTTATTAGGAAATGGGATCGGTTCGATCGTTCGCAGATAAACAGTCCAAACAGACAATTACGCCGGAAAATAAAATTACTATTTAATTACAAGGTTTACTCGCAAAAATATAGCCGTATAACGAAATGTGAACAGGATGGGAACGTGAAATTATCATTTGGAGAATTATTTATGTTTCAAGGAATAATTTGATAATTCCATACCAGGTAATTAGTTTATATTTAGTAGATTCCATCATTTTATATCATTAGATTATTCTAGTATAAACGTCTACATGTATTTGGCATTAGTTCTTTATATAACAGGCATTGTCATCATGCCCTTTGTTGCAGCTTCTGTTAAGTGCCGATTAATATCATAATTACATGCCCTAACTGCATCCACTGTTGAAAATAGGCCTCCCATGAGATGGTTACATCACAACTATCATAAAATGAACTATTTTCTGAATAGATTTACTTTCTTGCGGTTCCAATTTGTTATATTTGAATTAAAATACGGAACAAAAATTGTTCGTAAACATAAAAATGTCCCTAGGAAATTACATTCTGTAATTGGATTTAATGTGACTAGCGTTGTCTATTAATCTCTGATTGAATTAGCACGCTAATTATCTTATCTTGTCGTAATTAGCTAATGTAATAAGCTTTTCCGTTTGATACTATTTTGTGCATACTGTAATGAAACGAAAACTGATTATTACTTTATACATTTCTTTTTTATGTTGCAATGGAATTTGTAAAATCTAATTATCACATAGATTATTAAATGTATTTCAACGTATCCTATGCGTGGTTAATCTTACTTATCTAGTTGTTAACTAGAATTAACATAATTGCCTAGTTGTTAACTAGTAACCCATAACTGGTTTTACAGTGTACCAGGTTTTGACAAATACCTTATGTACTTCATGTTTTTGTTTGTGCATTTCCTGGTTTTCCTTGATATCTACATTCGATTATTGTCTTGTTTCCTAAAGATTACATCTGGAAAAGAAACTTAGGGTTACAAATGAAGTTCTCTGAAAAATGTATACATTGAATCTATCCATTTTTCTTGAAATGCAATATATAATACATAATGCTATCGAAATCCGTCATATTGCCTACCCATTCCTTATCTCTTATATATACATTGTGTGTTTTTGTTTTATTCTACTGTCCTGTTGTTTGTTCTGTGTGAAATGAAGTCACGGAATCTTTGGTCGATGTAAAAATTCGCGGCGACGGGCCGTCAGAAGATGGGGTGGCTGGAAACCCCCCGGGGAAATAAAAGAGCGCAGAGCGGTGCAAGCGCGCCGCGACAAGACTGAAATATTAGCCAACTTTTCGTATGGACGAGTATAGCCATTTATTTTATGTAAATACGTATCAAAAACTTTGTCATTCCGACAATACGCCCACAAGCTCGCGAACACGTGAAATAGCAGGACGTTACAGCGAACCTGACGTGCGCGGCAAGATTCATTGCCCAATGATAAAATGAAGGGAAAATATATACTGAACATATTTTTCACCCATAAATCTATCCCGAATTGCTTATTTTTCCGTGTAACAGATATTTATGGCCTTTCGAAAAATGAACAGAATATATCCTTCAGCTTTGTAATGTGGATAGGCAAGAGGAAATATACTCAAATTGATCGGATATAATAACTTTTGAAAAACCACATGAAAATAAGAAAATAGAGTAGCCTAATAAAATAAGCGAAATAACAGTAGATAGACAATATAATATCAACAATATTAAAATGACCAGTTAAGGCCATATAACGCCACACAAGACCAAACAAAACCAGTTAAGATCAATCAAAACCAGACAAGGTCAGAAGAGACCAGACAAGACCAGGTAAGACCAGACAAGACCAGACACGACCAGACACGACCAGAAATGACCAGACAAGACCAGACAAGACCAGACAAGTCAAGACAAAAGAAGACCAGACAAGACCAGACAAGTCAAGACCTGACAGGACAAGACAAGACCAGACAAGACCAGACAAGACCAGACAAGACCAGACAAGACCAGACAAGGCTAGTCAAGACCAGACAAGACCAGACAAGACCAGACAAGACCAGACAAGGCCAGACAAGACCAGACAAGACCAGGAAAGACTAGACAAGATCAGACAAGGCCAGACAAGACCAGGCAAGACCAGGAAAGACTAGACAAGATGAGACAAGACCAGTCAAGACCAGACAAGACCAGAAAAGACCAGACAAGACCAGACAAGCCAGAGAAGACCGGACAAGACCAGACAAGACCAGACAAGACCAGACAAGACTAGACAAGACCAGACAAGACCAGACAAGACAAGACCAGGCAAGACAAGACCAGACAAGACCAGGCAAGATTATGCATGGTCATACAAGACTATACAAAACCAGACAAGAGCAGACAAGACCAGACAGGACCAAACAAGATCAGACTTGACCAAACAAGCCCGGACAACACCGGTCAGGACCCGATAAGATTGGACAAAACCGGTCAAAACCGTACAGGATCGGATAAGACCGGGCATGATCGGACAAGACCGGACAAGACCGGTCTTCTTCACTCATATCTTTAGGTCAAGTGGGAGTTTACCTTTCAATCTACGACTTCCATGTCCAGGGAGAATTCAGCTTGCGGGTGTGTTGGGTTGTACCTTGAGTCTATTAGAGTATGTGCTGGAATGTTCTCCAATCACTGTTGTCACTGGTTTAATGTAATAATGTTGTCACTGGTTTAAAGGTCGTCGCTAATGATATTTGTTACAGATCATGAAGCCTTTACTATCTTCCTTTGAGTTTTTGATTGGAATCTTTCTAATATATGGATATTTGAATTGAAGGCTGAAATTCATAGCTAGATACCATATAGCTCCATGGTGGATTCAGAACAAAGTTATACAGTAGAAGCTTGTTTTCCAATGAGCGGTTTGATTCTGGACCGAGTACCAATACATTTTCTTTAGTTTAAGATTAAGTTGTTTCTTTTGGCCTATAAGTGCTCTCCTAAAAAAACCTAACCTAACCTAAAAAACCTAACCTGACCTAACCTAGATATTTCGCTGAGTCTGATTGAGGTATCTACCGGCCATTCATTTTTACAGTTGGACAGGTTTCCTTCTTCAGTGAAAAGATCACGTGCACGTATTTCAGCTCATTAACTAGCTTATAAGCCATATTATATACTACTTTATTATCCAGTTCTCTAGTGTATTAAGATGCAGTGCGATTCTTTTTGCTCCCACGATTGGATTTAAGTGGGATGCCAATATTGCTATGTTATCTGCGTATGCTGCTGTTAGAGTGCGTGCTGTGGGCCGCAGATCTGCAGTATATAGAAGATAAAATACTGGGTCAAGTACACTCCCTGTGGTACACAGGCTTGAACTGTTTTTAGTTGACTTATCTCGTCCTTGTATTTGACTGCAAAATATCGATCACTTAAGTATGATTCTCCATCTTTTTAGCCAGTTCTGTAGCGCACAGGTTCTTAAACTAGGGTTCGGCTGGGGGGTCGAATGACCTGGAGATGGTTGGAAGCAGTTCAAGAACACGATGATATATTATACACGTTTTAGTTCTATTTGCTACTATTTCTACACATTTTATGATTTTTTATTCTATATAATCCTAATAAAAATGTTTGTGTCCTAATAAAAATAACCATTTATTAGAGTAATCAGAGATACATTTTTACCAATATTTATTATAACATAGTGACTATAAGATTATTGATTCAGAAATTAAGTCTCAAAAAGAACGTGAAATGCCTGAGTTAGGGTTCGTTCCGTAAAAAACAAAGTTGTACAACACGGGGTCCATAAATAAAACTTTGTTGAAAAGGGGGTTCTCAGACTACATGAGTTTAAGAGCCCCTGCTCTAGTGTATTAAGATGCAGTCGTATTCGTTTTGCTGCCATGACTGGATCTGAGTTGGATGTCATTATTGCTGTGTCATCTGAGTATGTTGCTGTTAAAATGTGTGCTGTGGTCGGCAGATTTGTCGGCAGTCGGTAGATGGTCGGTAGTATGTTTATAGAAGATAAAATACTGGGCCAAGTACACTTCCCTGTGGTACATCGGCATGAACTGTTTTTAGTTTGCTTATCTCGTCCTTCTATTTGACTGCAAAAGGTTTAAGAATGATTTAAATATTTCATACAAGTGATGTAGAAATTGTCTGAGCTTGTATAACAGTCCAGAATGCCACACCTTGTCGAACACTTGTGCAATATCTAGAAATACTGCTGAGCAGTATCTCTTGGCCAAAAGTGCTCACTAATCTTTCTACCGATTCTACGGTTTCATGTTGCTGCCTGAATTTAAATTGATGTTGTGGGATTAAATTGTCCATTAGAATTGGCGTAAGTCGTTTCAGTAAAAGTTTTTACAATACTTTTGAGAGAGTACTTCAGCTAGTTTCCATTGCGCAGGAAAGTAACATAAGCGTAGCGCCGCATGGAACAATGTAGTGGCAAATCTTATTATTTCTGCGGGTAGCTCGCGCACTATACTTCTAAGAAATAAGATCATATCCAGGTGATTTTTGTATATTAAGGTGTTTAAATATGGAAGACACTTTTTTGATTGTGATTTTTTTAATGGAGAGTCCATTTGATATGAACCTTCTAATCATGAAACTAGATGAAAGTAGAAGTTTTCGTTGCCTATTCTATCGTAGTGTATATATGTAGTATAGTCTTATAGTTCATTGAATATCTAATGCAAGATTAGACAAGATTATATCAGTATATTGTAACTTTATTTTTTTGCTTTAACAACTAGGCAAACAAGGCTAGATAGAAGGATAAGCTGCAAAATCTTGGGTTACAAAAGTTGATTGAAATACACATAGTAGACCCGACTAGGCCGATAAAAAATGACAGACAAAATTGAATATATGAGATTTATTGAACTGTACAGACAGGATTAGATAAGCAGCTATGCAGGGTTATAAAAATTGAAGGAAAATACTATCCATACTAGAATCGACCAGGCCGAATAAAGTCGACAGACAAGTTTAAACAGACAGGATTAGATATGCAGCAAATGATGCTTGATAAGATGATACTGGATAAGACTTGACTATAATAACGAGGTTAGCCTAAACGAGGCCACAATAGACTATACTAGGCTAAATTAAACGAGCAGAGACTAGACGAGATGATACCAGAGGGGGTAAGACAGAACGAGACTAGGCGAGAGAATCCGAGACTAAACTAGACTATATTAAAGCTACATGCACACAGTATAGAAAACTATCGTGTAGTCATGTTATAGTGGACTATAGCTGTGTGACCGCTTCGTATAGTTCAACTATACGAGTAGTTTTGCAATATATGAAGCGATCACACAGCTATAGTCAAACTATAGCAAGACTTTACGCTAGTTTTCTGTAGCGTGTGAGCGCAACTTAAGACAAACGAGATGGGACTGGACTAGATGAGACGGTACTGGTAATTATTAAACTATGTATATCCTAGACAAGACAAGACTAGATAGAACCATAAGAAACTAAACAAAAGTAGATTAAATGAGGTTAGAATAAACAATTAAATAGTATTGAGTGCGCAAGACAAGACAGTCAATATTAGCTCCTAGCATTTCTTTGTTAATGTAAGATTTAAGGATGTGGCTATTTATACATACAGTATGTATACGCAATTGGCTATTTATACATGCAGTATGTATACGCAATTGGCTGTATATACAAATGTACAGGTATATCATTTTTTATTCTATATTATTTTTTTGTAAAATGTTGGTGTGCTTAGTCTTTATCTTTGGACGTCCTTTGAATTTTATTTTAGATTTGAATTCTAAGTTTTTATTTGATTGATTTGAGAGGGTGGCAGGGCTCGATTGACACGGTATTACACGGAATTTGTTCTTCAGGTTCTTCTCGTTCAATTGCACTAAGCCCACTACTCTCAAGTTCATTTTCAATATAATCATTAATGTTAACATTTATTACATCTGTATCCATATTTAGTGCATTTTCAGTTGAAATATATCTTGCATGAAAACAAGTTTTTGAAAATATGTCCAAATTATTATATTTTCTTATCAAAAGAATATGACGACGTGGTGCACTAAAAGAATTCCAAAATGAATACAAACATGTTTCTACCAATGTATAAAATTTTGATATGTTGCTATCAAGATTTTCTTCAATGGCATTGTTTTTAATTCTCATTTTGGACTCTAAAGTTTGAAATAATTTTAACTGTCTATGGAAAAATTTGATTCCTGTCTCTGTGAGGGCTTCAGAATATCCTTCAAGTATATTTTTTATTTCGATATCACTATCCATAATTTTAAAACCTTTTTGTTTTTTTTGGGTAATTTTATATTTATTCTTGAATCAATACAGTTGATGATTTACATAATATATACGTAAATTGTTGGCAAACTATGATATTTAGTTTGCATGTATCGTTTAAGGGTCCAAAATGATCCTTCAATTCTGTTTGTTGTAGTGCCTCCCATTAATGGTAAATGTTTTCTGTAATCTCAAACAATGTACCCTATGTACCCACATTTCTTTACAACTATCCCAATTTTTAAGGAATTATTCCTTAAGTGTTACATATTTATCTTTTCTTCCTATAAAATCTTGTACAGATTTACAAATTTCAAAAATTCTTTTTTCTGCTATTCATATTGTTCATATGATTGGGAATACAAGTATTTCTTGAATTCATAAAATTTATGCTTCTCATCAATTATTATCAAAAACCTAACCTAACCTAACACTAACAGAAGAAGAAGTAATTAAATACCTAAGCAATAAAGGGTTTACCAACATACAATGCATGAAACTGAATTCAAAATTTCCAGAAGCCTACTCATCTTTTAAAAGCACGATTCCTAAAAACTAACTGAAATAAAATACATTGAAACATGGCCCGTATATACGTACGTACGCGTCAATTGTTTTTTCCCAAAGCTAAAAATCTTCCCATTATACATAACTTCTCATTATACATGAATATCCAAAGCTTAAATGAGAAAACCAACCAAATCGAAATTTTAAGCGTTGATTTGAAACCAGATTTTATATGTTTGACCAAGACATGGCAAAATGATATCACATCCACACAAATAAGAATAGATAGATGACTATTCACTTATCAGCTCATTCCACAGCACAGTTACCACGGGGGGCGGCGTGACAATCTGGGAAACAAAAATATAATTAAATGTTAAGAAATTTCAAACCTAATGTCAATAGAAAAACAAATAGAAATAAGTGGAATTCAATGGATAAATTCGACAAATAAAAATAAAATAAAACTAGTTTGCTTATACAGACCCCCGCTAGGATCCTTAACCACATTTATGACATTGTTGGAAAAGACGGACAAAACGAAAATATGGATAAAATTTTCAACATGCATGACGAAATAATAATTGTAGGAGATTTCAACATCCATTTCGAATCCGATACCAAAGAAAGATTCTATCTACTAGAACTCATGAGATCATATAGACTTAAAGATCAAATTTTCCAACATACACAAATAACGCAAAAATCAAGCAGCATTATTGCTAATATTTTCACTCAAAAAAAACTAAAAATAATCTCAGTTCATGATACAATATTATCAGACCACAGAGAATTTTAAAAAAATGCATCGATACAAAATGGAAAAACACCGATAAACTTTAATTATGACCATATCCCCAAATTATATAATAGCATGTTTTTGGCAGAAATGACTGACTCAGAAATGACTCATATTTCAGAGATTAAAAAACAATGTGCACCAATCTGATAAAACAAGTTCTACCAGAATTGACACCATCAATTTTAGACATTGTGAACTGTTAATTTAAAACAGACACATTTCCCGAATGTTTGAAAACATCAATAATTATACCAATCCATAAGAGAGGCGATAAAACTGTCTTAGACAACTACAGGCCAGTAGTTAATTTCAATAATAGCGAAAATAATAGAATACTGTATGGAAAGTAGAATCACATTCTTCATATCAAAATACAAAATAATTTCGAATCAACAGCATGGCTTTCGTAAAGACAAATCAGCAATAAGCAATAGAAAATGTATACACAAAATTAATTTATGAAATAGACAAAGGAAACTGCGCAGTGGGAATTTTCTGTGATTTGTCAAAGACATTTGACTGTGTCGCTCACCATACACTACTAGAGAAACTATGGACTATGGATTTAGAGACAAAACACAACGCTGGCTCCAATCATATCTAGCAAACCGAAATCAATTTGTAAAAATAGGGAATACTAGATCGAGTACAACAAACACATCAGTCGGGGTACCACAAGCAACCATATAGCCCCACTACTATTTGCGTTATACACAGTTGACCTTATCCACTACATTGGAGCAGATAACTGTATCATGTACGCAGACGACACTAGCATAATCATTACAGGCTCGTCAATACAAGAAATCGAAAGTACAACCAAGCAGATATTAGACACATTATATCAATGGCGTTGCTGTATCATAATCATTTTCCTTCATTTTTTTGCTTTGCCATAATATACATATTCTTCTTTACCTCTTCTTTACCTTTGATTGTATGATTATGATTTAGTGACAGTTTTATTAGTGTTCATTTTGTATTTTACCTCTATAGAAACTAATAATTAACACTATATCTGGTACAGACTGAATGCAGACTGTATGTGTAAATAGTCAATTGCGTATACATACTGTATGTATAAATAGCTAATTGCGTATACATACTGTATGTATAAATAGCCAATTGCATATACATAATGTAAAGACATTTGACTGTGTCGCTCACCATACACTACTAGAGAAACTATGGACTATGGATTTAGAGACAAAACACAACGCTGGCTCCAATCATATCTAGCAAACCGAAATCAATTTGTAAAAATAGGGAATACTAGATCGAGTACAACAAACACATCAGTCGGGGTACCACAAGCAACCATATAGCCCCACTACTATTTGCGTTATACACAGTTGACCTTATCCACTACATTGGAGCAGATAACTGTATCATGTACGCAGACGACACTAGCATAATCATTACAGGCTCGTCAATACAAGAAATCGAAAGTACAACCAAGCAGATATTAGACACATTATATCAATGGCGTTGCTGTATCATAATCATTTTCCTTCATTTTTTTGCTTTGCCATAATATACATATTCTTCTTTACCTCTTCTTTACCTTTGATTGTATGATTATGATTTAGTGACAGTTTTATTAGTGTTCATTTTGTATTTTACCTCTATAGAAACTAATAATTAACACTATATCTGGTACAGACTGAATGCAGACTGTATGTGTAAATAGTCAATTGCGTATACATACTGTATGTATAAATAGCTAATTGCGTATACATACTGTATGTATAAATAGCCAATTGCATATACATAATGTATGTATAAATAGCCACATCTAAAATTTAATGAAAGACAAAACAAGAATAAATCGAATAAGAACCGTGAAGCCAAATAATTTGAAAGTTTTAGTTTTTTTTCGTTTATTTCGTTTATTAGTTTAACATAAGACACTTAATTTAGTGGTTTTTATTGTATGTTCAGTTCAGCCAAAATTATAGTCTTCGGCCTTTGGTAGTATTTTGGGTAGCGGGACATTTGTTCATTGCCATTTGTTCCCAGTCATTTGTTTCACAACAATTTGTTTCCAGATACATTTATACTCGAGTAATTTGTTCCCCGATATATGTATTTGTTCCCCAGTCATTTGTTCTCCATTTATTTGCTCCTCAACAAAAAAAAAATCCTGCAATTATAATACTTACATCAGCTAAGCACTAATAGATGCTAGATAATAAATCGTACCAAAAATCATTGTTTTCATTTTATTCGCTTAATCGGGAAATTATAATAAAGTTGAACAGCAATGAAAGATGTGATCTATGAAGAAGTGATCTAAAATGAAAGTTATTAGTGATTATAAGGAAAGTCAAAAGTTCCAGCTAGGTACTGCTCGAGATTAGTTAGGAATAGTTAATTGCCCAAACATTTTATAAATTTCCAGATCGATGGATTTTTATATTAAGTGTCACGATGGATCGTGACACTTAATATATAAAAAAAATTACACTTTTTCCAATAAATATAAATCAAACAAGAATATATTCGGAGAACAAATTACTGGAGAACAAATGACTGGAGAGCAAGTTATTCCAGAACAAATGTACTGAGGCACAAATTGTCGTAGAACAAATGATCGGGAACAAATGACTGGAGAACAGGTTATTCGGGAACAAATGTACTGAGCAACAAATTGTCGGCGAACAAATGATCGGAAACAAATGACTCAAGAACAAATAACTGGAGAACAAATGACCGAAGAACAATTATTCAGGAACAAATGTACAAAGGAAGGAAACAAATGACCGGGAAGAAATGTTCGAAAAGCAGTATTTTGAATATTATATATTCAAATAAAAATTTACTTGTATTGTCTAGTCTTATCTGCATTTGTCTGATTTTATTTAGTCTTATCTGATCTTGTCTGCTCTTTTCTGCTCTTGTTTTATCTTGTTTGATCTTGTTGGGCATTGTCTTATATTAGTTGATACTTTCCGATTCTCTCTGACCTTTGCTCTTTGACCTGTCTCTCTTTTAACAATTTGAAATAAATTATTTATGTATTCATAATATAAATGGTTGACAACTTGTTTTTTTTTTCGTAATTAAAATCCTATAATAATATTACATATTTATTACTATACTTATAATACATATAAATACGACAATCAGCTATCGACTAAAATCGACTTAAACTAAAGTCATATATTTTTAGGACAAGTTGTATTTTATATCTATTGTAGCTAATATTGGAGTCTCGAAAATTTATATTTTTTGGAAAAAAATTGGAAGATAATCTTAAATATAATAATAATCTCTTTTGGAAGATATAATTTTTTAAATTATATATTTTTAGATAGCTTGATAAAATAAACAATTTAAAAAATAAATAAAATAATATATTATATATTATAAACATTTCTAGTTGAACTTTACATGAAATGAATAGTTAAGTGATTTAAAAAAAAATGAAAATCAGTGCATTTTTTAAAATTGGATGAAATCTGCAAAAAATGATTATATAGGGCGATCAGTAGCTGTTAGATTATTATAAAACGTTAATGAAGTGGTCAACGGAGCATCAAACCCACATTGGGTCGTGCCGTAAGTCTCGGGAGGACGCTGCTATTACGAGCATTAACACCGTCTGTTAGGCACATCTGTTAATTTTTGCACCCCCTCGGATCCGAACGAGCGCACCGTAATCACTAGTAAATGCACTCGCATCCGTACGAACCCCCGAAAACTTGTACGATAAAGCCGCACAGGAATAATTAAAATTTATACATATAAACAGTCAGCCCTATTTTGACAAGCCACTTGGACCCTTTTTATTCCCTCTGTCAAGGATCAAAATATTATTGACATCATACTGTTAACTCTTATATCTGATTTAATTCCTAAAAAAAATATAGAGAAGCCAATTAGGGTAGAATTATATAGAACAAGACACGATAAGTCTGATAAAATTAAATAAAATAGGCAGAATAAGACGAATACAATTAGACAATAGGCAGAACAGCCTAAGATAGGCAAGCTCAGACAGATAAAACTAAATATGATAAAAAAACAGAGAAAAAAAAACGAGGTAGACAATAATTTCATGAAAATTTAAACGTTACGGCTACATAGAAGATTAGAAATTTAATTCAAATATAACTAGTTATAATAGAAGAAAATAGATGAGAATGACGGATTAAGATAGAAATACGTAGAGGCCTATTAAGATAGAACTACATAAAACTATGCATAATAAGTGAGATAAAATTTGATAAAATAGACAGAATAAGCCAGATAAAATTAGACAAAATAGACAGAACCAGGTGGTCAAGGATAGGCAAGCTTGAACAGATATATATGAAAGAAAAAAAAATAAGACGAGAGAAACAAGAATTTAACATAACAAAAAAACATTTAACGAAAATTTATTTTAATATAAAAGAAGATAATTTTAAAGGTAAAACAAGGTACATTAGAAATATTCGACTAGACGGACAAGAATACATAGGCAAACAAAACGTGTCATATACTCGACAGATAAAGAGGACGAGGTTGACAAAATGACAAGATAGACAAGACGAGACAAATTCTATATACTTATCTATCTAGACTTGCCTGAGACTCTAGATAAGGGCTCGTCAACATACGACCCCCGGATTCGGCCCCCGATATTATAAATGTAAATGTTAAAAATCAGTTATAGAAATTTCCTAATAGGGAGAAGTTACGTAACCACATTTTAAAATGAATTGCCGCTCCCATTAAAATTTTTTTAGATAACATTGGTTACTCAGCTTTCTCTCTTGGCCTATTTGCCTATTAAGATCACCCGGTACAACTGGTAATCCCTGCAAAGTACGCGAAGGATCGTTTGTTTGATTTGATCTCTCGTTCGTTGAGACTCCTCGCTAGCATAACGTTCGTATTGCGTCTCGCATCGGAAACGAAAGAGCACAACAAAAGTTAGTTAATCAGTAAATCTAGTAAGTATTCTTATAAAATGTATAATATAAATATATTTTCACGCCTCAAACGGTACCTCTGTTTAGCTGATAATGTAGGAGTAAATAATGAATTTTATTTAAATTTCAGCGAGCCATCGAATGCCGAGTATTTAACGAACTCTGGCAAATTAATTATTTCTTTGTTAATGACAAGGTACATATGCCTTATATGCAAATAAATCGTAACGGTATTAAAAGTATATAATGTGAAACGTCATTATACTACAAAACATGCTACTAATTATGATAAATTTCAAAGTGAATTGCGGAAAAAATTAGAAGAATTAACAGTCTCAAAAATCAGCAAGTACATTTGAAAAGTTTTACTAGACAAAATTTTTGTATTGTTAAAGCTAGTTTATGTGATTTTGAAATAATCGCAAATAAAGATGGATCTTAGAGCGATGGAGAGTTAGCCAAAGAGTCAGTCTGAGTTAGTCTGTTTGGCCATTAAAGAAAAAATATTCCCAGATTATGTTCCAAATTTTGCCTCTGTAAGTTTATCTGCATCAACAGTTAAAAGAATCGTAGATTTGTCAGCCGATGTAAAAGTGCATCTCAAAGAAGAAGCAAAATGTTTTACAATTTTTCCTTAGCATTAGATGATAGTAAAGATGTAACACATACTGCTCAGTTGCTATAGTTTAATCAGGGTGTGGATGGGAAAATTTGAAAGTCACTGAAGAATTACTTTCACTGAATAGCATGATAGATATACATTTTTTAAATTTGAAGCTCTTTAGAATAGGAAATTGAATTGGGAGTTTTTATCATCAATTACAACAGATACACAGTGGTTTGCGAGGCACTTTTAGCTGGACAAAATTATTTTTGTTAGGTTAGGGCATTAATTTTTATGGTTTTTAATAAAAACAAGTAGGAACGTACTTATTAAATCCTGAAAATAAAACCCGAAGCATAATTCCAATTTTTGATATTAATATATGAGTGATAGGTGTTAGGAATAAATTTTTCACTCACGTTTTGTAGGATAACAGGAAATATATTTACAATAATTAAATGACACTAAATAACACTATAACAATATAACAACGGATTCGCGGAGCTGCAACCTTCTATAAACTTATTGGCGTGACTGAGGCTTGGGTGAACTGTTCCGGTGAACTGAACTTGATGAACTTGTTGAACTGAACTCGGTGAACTGCTATATCGAACTGTGCCGGTTAACTGACTGTGTTTCGGTGGTGAGCGTTTTTATATTCTTCAGGTATCTGGACCCGTTTTATTGGGGATTGTTTTTCTTCGCTGCTGTGGCAAACTACTATCTTTCTCAGATTTGAATTGTTAGAAAATTGTAATATTAATCCTATCATAAAACACAAATATTAAATCTTTTAGAAATCTTTCGAAAATTATAATCAATCCTACCATAAAACAAAAATATTAAATCTTTTAGCATTTGTTCGACGATTACTGTAATGACCCTGTTGTAAAATTTTCCACGAAAATATTTCTGAAAAACCGTTCGGGTGATTACAGTATTAACCCTATAAAAAAAAACAGACAAAATATTTTTAGGATTTGTTTGGGTATTATAGTAACGACCCTAGCGTAAAACTAATTTCTTTGAAAAGCCTTCTTCGGAAAGGTCCATTGTCGACACATCACCCCCTTGGAAGTGTTAACGTTAGATAGTATTTGCTGTTGCAGTTGTGGGTTGTTGAAGGCGTCCTCGTAGCTGTTTTAAGGCGACATCGTCCCCCTGCTTGCAGTCGATCGGGGAATTGTAACCGTCTACCTGATCTTGTAGTGTAGCCAGGTTGTGACGTCGGTGTTGTTACATTCGTTGGTCTCCTCTCTTTGGGGTCTCCATTTCAACGTTGGAATCTTCAATTCCTCCGTCCGTGAAGATATCTTTATGGCTTCTTTCCCCCGTGTCTGAAATGTATGCTGGTTTTAAGCGGTCTATTGATACCCGCACGTTGTGTCCACTTTTGTCGATGGGGTAGTTTTTACTACTTCTTTTAATGACCTTGAAGGGACCGTCGTATGGTGGCTGGAGCGGTTCTTTGACCGTGTAGTTTCGTAGGAAGACGTAAGGCGTTGTCGCCAGGTCCTTGGCCAGGAACACAAATATATTTCTGTTCCCGTGCCGTGACGCTGCTACGGGTTTAATTAGTCAAATTATATCCCGCAATTGCATAATAAAATTCGCGTCGCTTCCTTGCTGCGTTGGCTTGTTAGTTCGGAAGAAATCTCCCGGTAGGCGTATTGTCGCACCGTATACTAACTCTGCTGGTGCTGCTTCTAAGTCTTCTTTGACTGCTGTTCGAATGCCAAATAATACCATGTGAAGTACATCCACCCATCTGTTCGTTTCGTGGCATTTTATTGCTGCCTTTAGCTGACAGTGGAATCTTTCTACCATGCCGTTAGCTGCAAGATGTTCGGCTTCGTTCTTGGAAGCGATGAGGATGTCGTCGATGTACGCGAAGCAAAATTCTAGACCGCGCAGGACCTCGTCGATGAACCGTTGCAAGGTCTGTGCCGCGTTTCTTAATTCGAATGGTGTCCGTAGGAACTCGAATAAACCAAAAGGTGTTGTTATTGCTGTTTTCGGGATGTCGTCCTGTTCTATCGGGATCTGGTGGCAGGTTCGTACCAAATCGAGTGTTATAAAGATTCTTGATCCGGCCAATGATTGCGAGAAGTCCTCGATGTGCCTCACGGCGTATCTGTCTGGGATGGTCCGTGCATTCAGCGCGCGATAGTCGCCACACGGGCGTAATCCGTTGTCCTTTTTTTTACTATGTGTAGTGCGAACGCCCATGGGCTTTTCGACGGTCGAAATATACCCTGTTGTAGCATTTGATTGAATTCAGAATGGGCTAGCTTCAATCGGTCGGGCGCCAATCTTCGTGGGCGGCAATACACTGGCTGACCTGGTGTGGTCCGTATATGATGTGTTACAGCGTGTTTTACTTCGCGGTGGAATACTGGTGGCATGCAGAGGTCGGGGTACTCGGTTAGAAGACGGTGATATCCTGAATCCCCGTGGACCGTTTGAATGGATTGTATTTCTTTGCGTACTTCTTGACCATACGTGGTAAGACAGGTGGTATTGTCGACCAAGCGTTTGTTCCGTGGCTCCACCAGGAGTCCGTAGTGTGCCAAGAAATCGACTCTTACTATCGCTCTTTCCACGTCCGCTATTACGAAGTTCCAATTGAAATTGCGGCGGAGACGTAAGTTGAGTGTTAACGGCATTGCCCCGTAGGTGTTCATCAGCGTGCCGTTGGCTGCGAAGAGGTCGTAATCCGATTTTCTGTAGTGACCACTTAACCGTAATCGTGGGAACACGCATCTACGCCGGTGTCGACAAGGAAGGTCGTTTCTTTGTCGGTGACGTAAAGACGGCGAGATTCTGATCCATCATGGAGCGCCGCGGTCAATGATGGTTCTGTCCGTTTCCCGAAGCCCTGTAACAGCATGGTGCTTTGCACTTGGTTGCTGTGCTGCCGAAGGTCTCGTGGTACGAGCACTGATCCGCTCCTAACCTGTTGTTACTGCGGCTGCGTCTTCGGGACCTGTCGCGGTTCCGTGCATTTCCTTGTGGATGTTTTCTGTCTGTTCTGCCTCGCGAAAGCTCGTCCACTCTCAGGGATAAGCTAGAAAGCGTGTCCAACACTTTTTGCCAATCGGGGACTTGGCTCACTGGTGCTATCTCTCTGGGGAACGTGTTGATTTCGTGAACGCGGTCGGCCATGGTCGCGAGTTCCTCGACGGCTCTGTTCTGCGAGACGGCTAACACGCATTGCGTTGACGTAGGCAGCCTTTCCATCTACATGGTCTTGATGAAATCGTCCGTGATTTGGCCTCCGGCGAGGGATTTCATCTGGCGTAACAGCTGTGACGGAGTTTGGTCACCGATGTGGACGTTTTCGAGCAATCGACAATTGCTCGAAAACGACCACATCGGTGATGACGGCAAAAAACCTTCTTATTACTCGACGCGGACAGTAATTCTATCAGGGTTATCTTCACCAGTTCGTATTTTCCGTGGGTGGCCGGTTTGTCCAATAAATCTTCAATTTCTGCGCTGTATTCTTGCTCCAGCGAGGCGATGAGGTGGTTATATTTCGTACCTTCACTTGTGATTCCGCTGGTTTTGAACATGGCTTCTACGCGACGAAACCAACATTCAGGTTTCTGTGGCCAGAATGGAGGTAACTTTCCGATGATGCGGCAAACTCCGGGCGCGGTTTCTTCCATATTGGCGTGTCTAGGTTTCTCTTATCGATCACGATGACCAATTTGTAGATGATCGAATTCCTCTTGTAGATCACCTCGAGGTCACCAATTTGTGGGTGATAGGTGTTAGGAATAAATTTATCACTCACGTTTTGTAATAAGTACAATTTAATATACACTAAATAACAATATAACAACGGGTTTGCGGAGCTGCAAACTACTATAAACTTATTGGCGTGATTGCGGCCTGGGTGAACTCTTCCGGTGAACTGAACTTGTTGAACTGAACTCGGTGAACTGCTATATCGAACATTACCGGTTAACTGACTGTGTTTCGGTGGTGAGCATTTTTATATGGTCCTTCAGGTATCTGGACCCGTTTTATTGGGTTTGTTTTTCTTCTCTGCTGTCGCAAACTAATCTTTTTTAGATTTGTATCGTTAGAAAATTGTAATATTAATCCTATAATAAAACAGAAATATTAAATCTTTTAGAAATCTTTCGAAGATTATAATCAATCCTACCATAAAAAATAAATATTAAATCTTTTAGCATTTGTTCGACGATTACTGTAATGACCTTGTTGTAAAATATTCCACAAAAATATTTCTGAAAAACCGTTGGGGTGATTACAGTATTAACCCTATAATAAAACAGACAAAATATTTTTAGGATTTGTTTGGGTATTACGACCCTAGCGTAAAACTAATTTCTTTGAACAGCCTTCTTCGGAGAGGCCCGTTGCCGCTACAAATGTAATACCTAATCTTGTAATATCAGCACTTGGTTCTAGATTTTCAAAAAACTTACGAGTGGTATTTCCATCATTTGTATTGCCATAGCCTGGTTTTGGTTTACTTACAATTAGCCCCATTTCGGCTTTAAAACGGATTTGTATTTTGTCAAAATGCTGCTTCAGACTTTTCAACTTTTCCAGATTCCGATCTAATTAGCCATTTCTTAGTATCAAGACGATTGCTAATATGAATAAAGCATTCAAAACACCTAATTCAGCCATACAATGTAGATAAACCAAAACCAAGATTGTCTTTGTTGGCTACACACTCCCTTGATTCGTCATTCATCATTTTTTGGCGTTGCCCCACAAATGAAGCAATTCTGTAAAGAGGTCAACGTATTGCACACTTTTCCATCAATCATGGTCAAAAATATTTCATGCATGACCTAAACCTTACCTTCTTTTACTTCGCATATTGTAGGCAATCAATCATTTATCTCTTCCAAAACATTGTTACTTTCTTCCACAGTAAAAGGCTTTACTTTCGTTGGAAAAGATTGGGAGAATGAGGACAATGCATTGTAGATCGTCGAGGGGATTAATTGATGGGGAACAAATGAAAATTAAATAACAAAAAATCATCAGTGTCCTCACTGATCGTAAATTTTTGTTTGTATGTGCAGTGACCGGAACTACCATCACAGCCCTACTTATTCATCAGAGTAAATGACGAGCAAGGAGGCAGACTGTTGACAATCAGAGGCAGACCTCTTACTGTGCCAATAACAAACGTTCTGCAGTTTTATCTAAAACTGCTTGATCTTTGTTATCGGTTCGCGTTTCAGTCACAACAATCTGTTTCGCTCGAGAATAATAAGCTAATTTAGCTTTCCTTTCCATATTTCAGCCATTCTTCAAATAAATCAAATTTCGGTATGGCGAATAGTACATCTGGAAAAACATTAAAAATAATTATTATCGCAAATCGTCGTAAACCAGTATTATATCATTATAAATTAGATGATTGGAACTATATTATACATTTATTCTAGAGTGGGGCCAGCGAGGTCGTGTGTGACTTTTTTTCTGGCAAAGTTGAAAAATAGGCAAAAATCTAAGTACTTTAAGAAACAATGTTAAAAAATTGGTTTAAATTACATTTAATGAATAAAAATGTGCTTAAAATATAGTGCTTACCTTCAACTCCAATTTTCATACTGCACACGTAGCACAGAACTTTTTGAAAACACACAAATTAAATGGTAAGATGCACAAATGTTACTGAATAAACCATAACCATATTTTATGGCTTGTCATTAAGAGGTAATTAGAAAAAACTGGAATTGTCGTATTCTGTAAATTTCTTCTACTTCTTCTTCTTAGAGTACCTAATCCGTTCCGGATGTTGGCTATCATGTCGGCTATTCGAACTTTGTTAACAGCAGCGCTTAAAAGCTGAGTTATTGGTTTAACCCCAAAAGTTGATTGGTTTAACCACGATCTTAAATTTTTCAACCCTATTTTCTTCTGCATTCTGCCTTCTGCCCACTTCTCTAGCTCCATATATTTTGCCTTGGATGATCTTCTGCAAAAGGACATATCGGCTTTCGTTACGCATTATATGTCCTAGATATTCTAGCTTTCGAGTCTTAACTGTTTTCAGGACTTCCCTTTTTTCTTTTTCCATCCTTCTCAGCACCTCCGTATTGGTTATTCTCTCTGTCCATGGTATTCGTTGGATTTTTTTTTTGTGGGGGTCGTTTGGCTGCAAAGCCTTTCTGCACTGCAACCAACTTGATCTATTGTGCTTCACAATATTACAATTATTCCCCCAGGAATTCAACTTCGTGAATGAAGTCTAAGATATTCCTGAGAGGCTTGCTAGTTACTCAGCTCCAAGGTCGTCAATCTTGCGACCCCGAAGAGGGCAAGCCTTATGTGTGCTAGCGCTACACATGTGCACATTATGTGTTCAGCGGTTTCTTCATCTGATTCACATAATCTAACAGGCAACTTCCTCTGCCTTTCGCATTTTGTGTAGTTAATATCTCACCGGACAATGTCCTGTGAGTATGCCAACCAAAATTCTGATTTCTCTTCTAGAGAAGCTTAGCATCGTTATTGCGGCAGAATAGTTTATGAGCATTTTAGCTTGCTTCTGTCCTGGCGTGTTCTTCCAGTTCTTCCTTTGCTTTTGCTCTTCTTCCCGTTTCTTAGCCCCCTGCCTTAAGTGGGCCTTTGTAAGCCCACAAGTTGGCTCCGGGCCCAAGAATGGAGCCTCGGCCCCGCTTTTGGCGAGTGCGTCGGCCATTTCGTTCCCATATATGCCTTGGTGACCCGGTGACCACCTTAGCGTGAGTCTGTTACCTTTCACCAGTTGCTTTAGGGTTTGTTTACAGTTCCAGGTTTTTCAAAGTTCCAGGTACCAGTTCCAGGTACAGTTCCAACTTGGAATTAAAGTTGTGGGCTTTTAAATTTCTTAGAGCTACCTTACTGTCCGTTAGGATGTAGATTTGCACTCCTTTAAGACTTTTCTTTAGCCAGATTTGTGCGCATCTATTCGTTGGATACTTCGGTACAGCCACATTTCAAATGCCTCAAGTTTTTTGGATAGGGCCTCCGTAAGCGGCCACGATTCGACCCCATAAAAAAGGGTCGAAAACACGTAGCATCGCAGTAGTCGAATTTTCGTTGACAGCTGTAAGTCGTGGCTGCTAAAGACTTTCTTCATCTTGATAAATGCCGTTCTGGCTCTTTCAATACGCGTTCTGCTCTCCACAGAATGGTCCCAGTTATCATTTATGTTCGTGCCCAAGTATGTGTATTTGTTGACTTTTTCTAAAGGAGTTCCGTTTACCAATAAAACACCGCGGGTGTTTTGGTCTTTACTGATTACCATGAACTTTGTCTCCTTGGTCTTAATTTCCAAACCATATTGTTGATTCTGTAAAAATAAGGGCATCATCTGCATACCTTATGTTATTAAAGCGTTCTCCATGTAGTAGGATTCCAGCATCAATATCTTGCAGGGCTTCTCTGAAGATGTATTCCGAGTACAGATTGAAAATTACAGTAGATAGTATGCATCCCTGACTTACACTACGTAATAATTTTATCTCTTTCGGTGTCTCTCTGTCTACCCTGCCCTCACAAGCCCTCTGATTCCAGTAGAGATTTCGGATGATTTTGAGGCCCTTCCCATCCAGGCCAGCTTTTTGCAGAACTTCCATCATTTTCGTGTGTCGCACTTGATCAAACGCCTTCCTATAATCCACGAAACATGCATGTACATCGCAGTTTACATCCCTGCATCGCTGAAACAACACCTGGATCGAAAATAGGGCCTGTCTAGTCCCTACTGGACTTCTAAAGCCGAATTGGGTCTCCGATATCTGTTCCTCGCATAGTTTAAATATTCTACTGTGAATTATCTTCAGGAATATCTTTAGTAGATGGCTTATCAAGCTTATTGTACGAAGCTCGCTACATTTCCTAGCATTAGGTTTTTTACGGAGGGTAACAAATTCAGATTTCAGCCATTCCGTGGGTATGACGCCCGTATCATAGATCAGATTTGTAAGCCTTCCTAGATTTATCCCCTCGATCAACTTTAATATTTCAGCTGGAATTCCATCGGGACCCAAGGCCTTTTGCTCTTTAGCATTTTTCAAAACTGCCTGTGCTTCTCCTTTAAGATTAGGGAACCATCTGTTTTATAAATATTGTTTGGCACCGTTCTCACGTCATCAAACAGTTGTATAATGTATTTCTCCCAGGTTTGCTTAATTTCCGACTTCTTTATTGTAACTCGGCCTTGCTTATCCTTAAGTATATTAACTGTTCTTCTCTTAACTGTTCCCGCTATTTCCTTTACCTTCTTGTGCAGAAAAAAGCTGTCAAAATTGGCATGACATTCTTCGATTTCCACACATTTTTCCAGTCTCTCTTTTTCTTTAGCTGTTCTTATTTTCGCCCTAATTTCTCTCTGTATGTTCATGTATTCTTTCGATTTATTTTTAAACAATCTCCTTCTTTCCATTAGTTGCAGAATCTCGTCTGTCATCCAAGATTTCTTCATCTGTTTGCTAGGCTTTAAGTACTTTTCCTTGAATGAAAATTGAAGGGGCCTCGCTATTTGTAGTTACATTTAAATAAACATAATAAAACGAAAAATAGCTTTAATATGAAATATTCAATCTGTTCGTTAATCTACAAAAATTTAGTCCTAATAGGACTTAAACTTTAGTTTTAGTTCCAACTAGGTTAAATATCATATTGAAACAACTAACCCCCCCCCCCCCCCCCCCCTTCCCTAATACCATGCAGGATATTGAATTAGACAATAGATGTGTATGTTATTACTAGTACTACTAGTTAAATAACATTAAGATTTCTTTCTACATAAATTAGGTTAGTACCCATCTGCAGACGCGTTTCGAGGTTTACCTCTCATCAAGCAAGCTGCACTGATGTCTCTATCGTTTTGCTGCTCTTCAGTCCCTGTCAAAAGTTCACTTTTTACCAACTTGTTTGTGGATGTGTCTTTTAGTCTTATGAAATCATATCTCCCTACATGTTTTTTTCCTACTCTCTTGAGCCTGATTCCCATTTTTTCTATCACCGGGTTATGATCCGATCGTATATCCGCTCCTGGATAGGTTTTTATATTTCTGATGCTGTTTCTACAATTATCTGTGTATCTTGTGTATTAATGAGTACGAAGTCTATTTGATTCCTACTGTGAATTGTGATAATTATAATCCACGAATTAGAGGGTTGTTCTTTTCTACCTATTTTGGTATTTTATTCCGCAGTGAAATGGAGCGAAAAATATGATATCGAATATAGGGTTTATAGGTTAGGTTATTATTATTTACGTTATAAATTATTTTAATATTTTGACCGAAACCATATACAAAAACCTTTGCAATTTCACTGCATGTGTCCTTATGTGCATTACAAGCATTATATGCAGAATTTTTGTTTTTCAATGAAGTCATGTTAATTGTTATTTCAACAATTAATTATGTAAGAAAAACTAGTTTAAATTACCGTCCGTTTGTCCTTTCTTGAAGAAATTGATAGCGAATATGGAGATCTGTTGTAGCAGGCAGAAGTTCGGTGGTTAAGCCGTGGAAATATATTGAAGAGATTTTTTTTATTTGAGAGACATCCTGAGCTTTCGGATTAAAAATGGGCAATTTGCTTTTTTGACTGATATATGTTTTTCATTTTAATATTTTGAATAAAAAACTTCAAGTTCAGAATCAACTGGTATCCAGCATTATACTTTTCCAAGTAGCTTTTTCCTTGTTGTTAAACACTGCATAATAGCAAGATAACCTTCATCACACGAAAAAAGAACTAAAGTTTTTTTTTAACTGCACTACCCTTTCTTTCAAGGGGCAACTAGCCCCAATATCTCTCATGCACACATCCCAGTCTTCTGCCACCCTGACATCCCGCACAATTTTGCGCCTAATACGCCCACACGTTGCTCTCCTCCCTACATATCCCACACAGCATAAAACAAGTGCCATTCAGTGCCTCCGACCCATTTTCTTCTAACCCGCACCTGCGTCGCTATCAATGATTAAGGTATCCTCGCGCTTTTTAGATACAACGGAAGGCTTTGAAACATTTGTACACTACCATATTCTGAGAGGAACTTGCTCACCTCGATCTTACCCTGTCGGTTCTGAAACTCTACCTAGACTAATCTTTCGTTTACCAATTCTTCCAAATTCTTTTCATTCTCAAACGTTTTATCAATTTCTTCATATGCCCAACTGAAACTATCATACAACTTCTTCCTATCCTGTCCTTCTTTTCACTAGTTTTTACCGCCTACCTCTGATACCTTGTACCTTGTCTGATACCGCCTACCACCGACACTTGTGTTTTGGTGTCTTGATCTTACACAAATATAAAGAGCTCATACAGTGAATGGATTTAACGTGGATGCCGAGCCACTATTAGGGGAGGCTTTCGAGGCTTATTTTTACTGTGATGACTTTGGCAGTCATGCAAATGAGAACGGTGGCTTATTTTTCCATATTTGTGTTCCCGGATTCGAACCGTGGACCTAAGGTTTGGTAGTGTGACATCTTAGTTACTAGGCCACCACCGCTTCAACTTTTTCCTCTCACTCATACCGTCTATCTTTACAAATCTCAGCACTTCTTTAACAATTCTTTCATTACTCATTCCATACACTTTCCTTTAAAATTTACCACTTTCCTCACCGATTGCCAAAAAAACTTTCAGCAAATTTGTTTCTTGCAGTACAATATATACCGGAGTAGTGCTGCAACTGAACTCTCTCAATTCTCTCTCCCTTTTTCACTGCCCACACCTCCGCTCCATTCAAAATAATACTTCTCACATAAGTTTTCCACACCACTATTTTCGATGAAAAGTTTTTGCTCAAGCACTCCTTCCCACACATTCCACAGCTAATTTGCAGCGATCCATGCCTTTTAACAAATATATTTCACATGGTAATTGGCGGAGCCATCTTGCCCAAACAGAAACCGTAAGTATTTGAAGCTGCTACCTTACTCACTTAAGTTATTTCCCCGTTTAAACGATTCACACGTATTTTCTGCTCTCTTTCGAAACATCATCCATTTAGTCTTTTTTACAGTGACTATCAATTTCTATTAAAAAAAACCTTTCCACTCGCTCTATCTTCTGTTACATTTCGTTCCATCAAATAACAACGTCGTCCCCATAAGCATATGTCAAAATTTTCTTGTTACCAATTGCTACCCCTCCTGCTTGACCTCTGTTCAGCTCTCACTCACTAAAGCAGGGTAAAGGTTCTTTATATGACTATTTACGATTAGGTATATCAAATATTAAACCAAATAATCAGTAATACCAAACAATGGCAAACGCCTCATTGAATTTTAAAAATATAATTGTATTTGAAATAAAAATATTTACATGAACCTACATGCTTTTGTTACTATATGTATCACAACTATAATATCTTGTTAGAAGGAAAATAATTTGAAATCTATGCACCACCCCGCTTATTAAATTTATTGGATTGGATGTGGCCCCCTTCTCAAAAAGGTTAACGACCCCTGATCTAGATAGATAAGTATACACAGACAACTAGGTAGAATATAGAAGATATTTTAGATTATGTTTAGAAAACAATTCTTAGATCAATTTATAAAACAAATGTCTTAGTTTAAATTTATACGATAAGTAATCAGTGACGAACAGAGAGAGAGGAAGAGAGACTGAAACGTTTTAAATGCATTAATTTTGTAAAAATGGATTGAAAACTAAATTTAAAAACTAAGCCGGATTTAATAAATCGGGCTTTTAAAAAAGTTTTAAAAGCTTTTTTCCATACATATAATTTGATTTATTTATTATTGCACTGGTAATCGGAGCAAAAAAAATATGAGTGGGAGAGAGTGATCTGAATCAATGTTTAGAATAATATTGTAGATATAATGCGCAAATACCCTTTAATATATTAGATTTGAAAGTCTAGAAAAGTCCTAATGTATTAACTTAAAACAATCGGAACACAGCCTGAATGTATAAATATAGGTATACAACCTTTCCGGAGCTCTATAACAATTACTGGGTTTTTTTAGGACTAACAAAACAAATCTCACGTGACATGAGATTTGTTTAGGTAATCCTAAAAAGACTTACTAATTGTTATAGAACTCCGGAAAGGTTGAATATATTTATATATTCAGGCTGTGTTCCGATTGTTTTATGTTTGTATGACTATCTATAACGTAGGATGGTGTTACCAATTCTATCCTAATGTATTATTCAGACAAAATATTAATAGTAGTTTATGATACAAGTTTGCACAGAAGCCTTTCATACATGTGTATCATACATTATTTTAAATACGAAGCCTATTGAAATACTGTTGAATCTACAAGAAAATAATTGTTTTTTACCGATAATATTGAAAAATTGTAATTTCGACAGACAAAATACTGACACAATAAAGTTAGAACGTTCAGCGCCTTCGCAGTAAAAATTTCTAACTAGTATAAACGTACAGTGAAGGAAACACAATTTGGTCGTTGTTGATGTAATCTAGGTAAACCTAGAAATAATGTGGATTAGGTAGTGGTAAGGTAGTGTAGATTAGGTAGGCCAAGAGAGTGCAAAAGAAGTGCCGGCAGAGCTCAAAAAAGATGGCGTGATGACATCCAGAAAATTGCTGGCGAAAACTGGATGAGGGTTGCTATGGACAGGCAGGAATGGAAAAATATGGAAGAGGCCTACATTCAGGAGTGGATGAGAACAGGCTTATAAGAAGAAAAAGAAGGTGAGAAGGTTAGGTTAAGTTGTATTAGAGCCATATAAATCCAGACTTAGAGGCCGAGACTTCTTGATTCAAAATAAGAAAAAATAATTCAATATTACTCATTAATTTATTACTATTAATATATTACTCATACTACTATTAATATATTACTCATACTACTATTAATATATTACTCATTATACCATACCTATAAGAAGATTTATTTTCACTACGTCAAACTTAATCAACCTCTTTATTTTTTGTTGTGACGCGGTTGTTGCCATAGTAACAACAAACAGAAATCGTTTAATACTGAAACTCCATTTGATTTATATTGGACTTTTTTACGCACGATTTGGATACTAATACACACGATAATTTGTTCATTTTGGTGTGCGAGTAGATAAACATATTTTGTTTAATTTTGTCTTATGAAGTCATGTTTAATTACTTAGATACGGATCAATAAAGCAGTGGTTTAATACGCATCAAGCAATTATTTTTGTCAGTTAATGAGTAGTTTTTTCGACGAACTTTCTAAAGGCAAAATCTGCGAGTAAAACTGCCGAATTGTATTTGGCTAGACCAAAGAATTATGTGCATATTGTGTGTTACAAGAGTGTAATTATTACGATAAAACAAGATAATAAACTAGGAATTCAAGTTTGAACAGGTTTCCAAGCCTGCTCGTCTATAGTTCATTTGTTTTTAGTGCAGTACAGGGAAGATAGGGCTTATTTGACCTCTGATTTTGTTCTCTGATTGGCTTAAATCGAGGAGAAACTCACACCGACGATATTTACTTCTTCATCTCTCTCTTTTCACATACGTTTGCTGTCACTGGCGTATAATTTGGTGTTATGTAATTAAATGAATATAAATAATACTACGAATTATTTCTAAATATAATAGAACGTAAAATTATACTACGGCTAATAAGTACTATATTATACAATAATGTTTTATATATAATTTAATATTCAATTTTAAATTTAAAGATAAAAATATTAATTAAGTCCACGTATATTTTTTTCGTACGCCAGTGCATGTTGAGCTGCCAGTTGTCAATGGCTGCCGTGTCAATTCACAATTGTCATCTGATCTCTCTGTACCATTTAGAGTTTTTGCGTTTTTTCCATTTATTTCTTTGTATTTTATTTTTGCCATTTGTTGTATTTAATAGATATTCAATCAAACCATTAATAAATTACCAATTTTATATTCAAGTACCTATATTTGAATTTAGCGCCAAATTTTGTAACTAGATTGAACATTTGTCATAGTGTAATGAGATTTCTAGTTACTGCATTCTTAAAAAAATGGACTATAGTTTCGTAGCTCGTTGTAATAATTACACTCTTATAATACATGTGACATATCAATTTCGAAATTTTTGAAACCGGCATAAATTGCCGAGTAGCCTAAATTCTTTTCAATATAATTGAACCATCAAACGAGCCGTTATAGGAAACGTCTTGTTCGAAGATGATAATTTGTAAAAATGCTCGTCATTGCTAACATTTCACACTTTTTACAATTTGAAATTTGGCGCCTAGGCTGGTGTTGCCTGCCTTATTGATTTTTGTAGTTTTAGCGAATTTTCCATGCAAGATGATCTTGGGTATGTTTATTAACGGGTACATGTAGGCAGGGAGGGAGATCATCTTCGAACGAGACGTTTCGTATAATCAGGATAGAACGTCGCCCGCCTTCGGCGAGCTCGTTTGATCGTTCAATTATACTATACGTCTCGTTCTTGACAATAATTTGACCAATCCTTTGAGAAATTACGTTTCTGTATGGGTTGATATGAGTACATGTTTGATATGAGTAATTTGTTCTTTTGCTCATTTCTTAAGTCTTTTGTCTTATTCAAGTAGTGAAATACAGCTGTAGAGTGAAATACAGCTGTAGTGTAGCCCATGTTTTTCTTTATAAAAAGGTAGTATAAGCTCTGGCTGATTTCTACCTGGTTTGGAAGTTTTTATCAGGTCAGGTTTTTTTTTATTTGTCCATGGATATGTTTCTTATATTAATTAGTGCGATAGTTTGATGTGCTGTAGATAAAATAAGCATTGTTTTTACTTTTTCTGCTGCACTTTTTAACTGCTTTTAGCTACTTTTAGCTGATTCGATCGGGCCAAGTCCTCTCTATGTACTGTAAGACTGACGTTGTGTCCCCTGTACTTTTATATTTAAACCTTGTAGGTCGTTCCTTCAACATTCCCCTGAAGAATCGGGACAGCAGTTTATCCTTACCGAGATCTTGAGTAAAGATGAGTAATATAGCTGATCTGATGCAGTTCAAAGTCCTATAGCTTGCTCCGTTTTCGAACCTTTGCGTTAGAAAATGTAGTATATCTACTGTACTTGCATTAAATATTGGCATATTGTTTGATGAAGAAAATTTCCACCATAGCTTTAAGGCACCTTGGTATTGTTTGAGTTTTGATGATGTTATGGACTTTATCATGATTTCTGTTGATGCTTCATTTATTCCTTTACTTAGGAACGCTTTGTGGACAAGTTCCGTGCCAACAATTAAAGTTTGTGTGCTAGTGGATGTATTTCTTTAATGGAAGTAGAACAAAAAATTTTGTGAGGTTTAAAAACTAAAGCCGAATCGGTAAGATTTTTTTCCTTTCGCACCATTTCTAATGCATTTAAGTGGAGATATTGGATGCTGCCTGTCCTATTGATAGAGGAAATCCCAGACGTATTCTCAATTCTTAATAGAATTTTGTCGTCTGATACTTTATTCGCGAAACATCTTAGAAGCCTAGAAACATCCAAAGAACGCTGCTAACAGTTGTAGATAGTTTATGCTAAACTTTCTTTCCTCTTTCGCATAGAAACCATTAGCGCTTACGTCATTACAATGTGCACCCCACCCGGTCAGAGATGCATCCGAAGATATCACAATTTTAAACTGAAGTGTTGTAATTAGGTTAGAACCTGGTGGTATATTTTCCACCATTACAGTTCTTCCATTATTAGTTTATTAACATAATTTCTACCGTCGTAGTCGTTGTCACTTAAAATTAAGGCTAGATAATTTTGCCATTCTAGTCTTTAATAGTAGATGGATCCATATGCCAACCCTGGGCAAGTTGCCTTCTGTCAACACAAGTCTAAAATCTACTAAATTTATAATAAAAGCAAAGTACTTGCATTTCTGACAAGGTGTTTGTGAATTTTTTTGGTGGTTTATGACTTTATGACAAGGCCCAATTGTTCCAACATGTTTTTCACCAAATTTTATGAATTTTTACAGGATTCATACGAATTTCCCACAATTAATAGATCATCAAGGTAAATAATTGATAAGGTACCTAGTTGTCTAATTTTTTTCATAACAGGTTTCATAATTTTTGTATAAACAAAAGGACTTGTACATAAACCAAGGGGAAGGCATGAAAAACTGGAAAAGCCTCTGCAATTAAATTTTTTTAAATAGGAATATTGTAGTAAATATCTTTAGATCTATCGAACACATATATGATGACAATAGATATTAAGTGTTTGGTGTACTTAATATCTTCCATTTTAAAATGGATGGAATCGATAAGTGTTTAGATTTTTTTAAATTAATAATAAATCTACTAGAGCCATCTGGCTTGTCAACTAAGAATAAGAGGAAATGAATTCATTATCTTCATTTTGACAAGATTCTATTACATTCTTAGCTAAGAGCTTAATTATTTCATGCCTACTTTTATAATACCATTTTTAGCCCAATTTTGGTCTGTTATTGGTATTGTTTGATATAGTTTCTCTGAAAGCTGTTTTATAACCCTTCCGACAATCTAGGTCAAATTTATCCTAGGTAAATTATTCCCAGTTTTGCGTAAAGTATTTAGACAGCCCTGCAGACTCCTTTATCCCAGCTACTTCCTTAGGGGCTGCTGGTGATTTGATGACCGACTCGATGCTTCTGTCGTATTGTACCTCTTTCATTGGGGTTTGTTTTTATTGGAATTTCCTTCAGAGTCAGAATACTCTCCTATCATTTCTAACATAACCTCATTGACCTGGGGTCTGTTTTCAATTGCTTCTACGTCTTCAGTAAGGCCCCGTTCACACATTTTTCAATTGCGCAACTGTTTGATTGCACTTTTGTATCTCATGGAGTGTTATGCAGCTGTGCTCACTTGCAACTGCAACTAAATCACCAGTTGCAGCAACTAAACAGTTTGGGTTTTGACACAAACTGTTTAGTTGCGCAATCGTTTTGTGTCTCATGGGATTGAATGGAGGTGTGCACACTTGCAATCAAATAGTTGCATATTGCAATTGTTAAGACTCAAAAATTGTACTTTGTTGTAGTTTTACAATAGTTTTTATGTTAGTTTTACAAGAGGGAATTAGTTTTTTTTTGCAACTCTGTTAATACCATGTGCCAAACAAGTGGTATGAATTAAATTAGGAAAAAATATTTTTTCAACATGTACATAATTTATACTTACATAATTTTCATACTTACCTAATACTTAATTTATACTTAAAATTCACTTTTTTTGTTCTACCACAATTAATTGTGGTAGGAAACATAGTGAATTTTTCAATTCAGTCAAAAAAACATTAGATATGCATAGAAACTTACTTTTTATTGATTACCGCTTAATAACATATATACATTTTGCATATAATCCGAGTTTTAATAATAATAAATTAATTTAAAACAAAATAATTGAATTTATTTTTCCTTCTCATCTCAAGGGCACACAATGCAGATACTTCTATGACGCAATTAATATATAATTGCAATTGCATGTGTGCACACACCTTGCAACCAAACTGTTCAGTTGCAGTGTAGTGTGCACGTAACATGCGATTAAACAGTTGCGCAATTGAAAAATTGCATGTGTGAACGGGGCCTTAGAGCTATTTCATTTAATTTCTTTCTTGCTTCTGGGGATTGTTGGATAAGATTACCTGATTCTTTTTCAGGTAATCTTACCGGTAATCCAGATTTTCTTCTAAAAAAAAAATGTTTTATAATATGGACCTTTATTGTAAGTATTTTGTAACTTCGTCTATTGGACAGTTTGTCGTATGGACTGTTAGTCGTATAAACAGTTTGTTGTATGGACAGTTTGTCATACAGGCAGTTTCTTGTTTGGACCGTTTGTCGTATTGACAGTTTGTCATATGGGCAATTTTTCGTGTAAACAGTTTGTTGTATAAACAGCTCTTTGTACATGTTATTTCTGTACAACGACATACTTAATTGTGCATGAATCACCACACTTAAAGATATTTTAAGTCAGTGTCTCATATGGAGATTAAATACTTTTTATGTGATACCTGTTTCATATGGAAACTCATATATCTTTTTTGTTGTACCGACAGTTTTCCATATAGACAGTATGTTGTATAAACGGTTTGTCATATAGACAGTTTGTCGAATGGATGGTTTGTCATATAAACAGTTTTTGTACATGTTGTTTTTATACAAAAAGCACAATTAAGTGTGAATGAATCACCACACTTAAGCATTTTTTAGGTAAGTGTCTCGTATGGAGGCTAAATACTTTTTATGGTTAACTGGTTTCATATGGAAACTCATATATCTTTTTTGTTCTATAGACAGTTTGTCGTATAGACACTTTGTCGTATAAACAGTTTGTCATATAGACAGTTTGTCGTATAGAAAGTTTGTCATATAGACAGTTTTTGTACAAAAACATACTTAAGTGTGAATGAGTCACCACACTTAAGCATTTTTTAATTAAGTGTCTCCTATGGAGACTATATACTTTTATGTGATACTGGTTCCGTGTGGAAACTCATAAACCTTTGTTATATAGACAGCTTTTCGTATAAACAGTTTGTTGTCTGAACAATTTGTCACATAGTCAGTTATTGTACGTGTTGTTTTTGTGCAAAACCATACTTATGTGTGAATGAATCAACACACTTAAGCATTTGTTAAGTAAGTGTCTCGTATTTAGACTAACTACTTTTATGTGATACTGATTTCGTGTGGAAACTCATATATATATTTGTTAAACAGTTTGTCGAATAAACAGTTTGTCGTATAGACAGTTTGCCGTCTGGACAATTTGTCATATAGACTTTTTTTGTACATGTTGATTGAATGAATCAACACACTTAAGTATTTTTTAAGTAAGTGTCACGTATGGAGGCTAAATACTTTTTATGTGATACTGGTTTCGTACGGAAACCAGTTTATTGTTATACAGACAGTTTGTCGTGTAAACAGTTTGTCATATAGACAGTTTGACGTATAGAAATTTTGTCATATAGGGAGCTTTTGTACATGTTCTTTTTGTACAAAGAAAAAATAAAAAACATATTTAAGTGTGAATGAGTTCGCATCAAAATAAAATATTAAATAAATGTTTGATGACACTTTTAACGTCACAATCATTTATAATAATATTGAACTCATATTTCAGAAGTTATTAGTAATAAAATACAACATATATTTCTTGTACTACTACAAAGAAACTACAAAGCGTTACAAAATTGAACAATCTAGCGAAATCAATTAAATCACTAATTGAAGCTTGGGACACAAAAAATATAATAACACTTCCAGTACTTGGTACTTGGTACATTACTTAATACGATGGAAGTTGATAGGGCTATATCAAACATATCTATCTAATATCAGAATTCGTAAAACCATACTACATTATAGATAATCATATGAACTTAATAAAGTGGGAACACAGCCTTAATATATAAATATATTCAACCTTTCCGGAGCTCTATAACATTACTGAGTCTTTTTAGGACTACTAAGTAGTTCGACCTAAGTAATCCTGAAAAGACTCACTAATGTTATAGAGCTCTGGGAAGGTTGAATAAATTTATACATTTATATATTCAGGCTGTGTTCCGACTTTATTAAGTTTTTATCTGATATCACGTTCAACGTTAAAGGTTTTTCTCTTGAAATCCCTGCTGATGTTCTTTTTTGATCAGCTATCACAAAACTTATTATCCACATTTTGTTTGATATAAATCTCTTGATTTCCCCGCGAGTAACCTCTACCATCTTCTACTATTAGGCGGGTTCTAGTAATATGTAAGCAAACTTTTAATGATTTTAGACCCCTCCTGCATCGAAAATCGAGAACCAAAAGTAAAAAAAACTTAAATCCTTTGCCTCCTAAGCCTGATTATATAATACACTGCCGAGCATAAATTCCAATATTCACTCCAAAACTTGAAGTTATTTTTTTTTTTTAGTTATTTGCCTGTTTTTCGGTTGTAACAGTTTACTAACTGATTGCTTGAATAAATCAAAGGATTTTTGTTGTTCACAGTTTATTGAAAGTAATGAAAAAGAACATTTTTAACTTTATATGCTAAATAATGAAAATGAACAAGTTTACTTTGATATGCTTTTGTTGAATAGTCCAGTCATTATTGTAAGTTCACCTCGGAATTAGAGATACCTAGCTGTAAGTCTGTAAATACTTGTATATTGACACCCTAAAAGTTGTCTCAAAACTAACATATGGTAGGTACACCCTACCATATGTAGGTTTTGAGACAACTTTTAGGGTGTCAATATACAAGTATTTACAGACTTACAGCTGGGTATCTCGAATTCCGAGATTCTTACCTAATTTAAGCTTAAATGACTGGACTAGAAACAAAAGAAAGTTTAAAGAGTATTCCCTCTTCTGGCAGTGACAACAACTTTCAAACGATGTGGCATGCTCTGGATCAGATTTAGGATCACATTCTGCGGAAGATTGTCCCATTCTTGCACAAATATGTTGCGAAGCTCTCTAGAATTTCTGGAGCCGGCACATGTCTACCTAAACGTTTTCCCATCTTATCCCAAATATGGTCAATTGGATTTAAATCTGGACTGCGAGCTGGCCAAACAAATGGCGTGATTTCACACTCGTCAAGATACTCAGTAACTATCCGAGCAGTGTGGGGTCGTGCGTAATCTTGCATAAATGTTGCGTCGTCTACAACAATAACCATGAACGGTAAAACATGGTCTTCTAGAACCTCTGGCAGATACCTAGGCGCAGTCAACGTCCATTCTCGATAAAGACTAACTCCGTGCAAATTATCAAAAGATATGCCTCCATATGCCATAACTGATCCTGCACTAAATGGTAGTCGCTCGGCAATACACGCTTGAGCATATCTCTCGCCTTGTCGTCGCTATACTCTTACATGTCTATCTGAGCCCGTAAGACAGAATCTCGCTTCATCGGAAAACAATATGCGTCTTCAATCCGCTATTGTCCAAGCCAAGTATTCTCGTACAAATTTCAACCTCGCAATCCAGTGTGCACAGGAAAACGGCAGTCCAGTAGCTCTAGTTTGAGAAGATAATCCAGCAGCATAAAGTCGCCATCTAACTGCCCACTCATTTATGTTTACATTTCTCACTTTTTGGAGATGATTTCGAAGGGAATCTGCCGTGACCGTTCGGTTTCTCAAAGCACTAGAAACGAGAAAGCGGTCATCTCTAGCTGTTGTAGTTTTGCCTCTGCCTGAACAAGGTCTGCGAGTGAGCAGACCAGTCTCTTCGTACCGCCGCCATACTCGTTGCACATTCGATGGACTTGCACCAACGTTTCTCGCATTTTCGCGCTGATCGCGGACGTCTTCTAAAGCCGCCACAATTCGTGCCGCAATAACAGGATTTATGCTCATTGCAAAACACTAATAATGACAACAATTTACAACAGACAGATGACATCACAGAAACAAAAGCCATGCTCTCCTTAAACTTTCATTTATTTCAACAAAAACATATCAAAGTAAACTTGTTCATTTTCATTGCTTAACATATCAAATTAAAATTGTTCATTTTCATTACTTTCAATAAACTTTGAACAACAAAAATCTTTTGTTTTATTCAAGCAATCAGTTGCCGAAAAAACACGTAAAAAACTAAAAATTTCTAAAATAACTTCAAATTAGAGAGTGACCCTAATTTTATGCTCGGCAGTGTACTTGAACACCCTTGTATATAAAAACATTTGGAAAATTATTTTATCAGTTTTCTATCAAGTCAGATACACACCGCAGAACATACTATATTTTATTGTGATAGTTGGTCAAATAGAAGCATCTTTACAGAAGTAAAGATTGGGGAAGAAGCTAACGCTGGCAACATAATTGAAATTATGTTACAATCAGAAGAAAAGTGGAATAACATAAAAGCAATGATTGACATTATGAAAACTAAAACTGATGATGAGAGAACTGATGAGAGAAAAGGTAACCAAACGGCAAAACGCTGAGTAAATAGATATATGATAATTCCAATACCTACTGGATCCCGAACTGGTTAAAGCTATAACAACATTAGGAGAATAATAGGAATACAGGAAGGACACTCTTTGGGAATTGCCGGAGTCTTACGCAAATGTTTCTGCTTTTGCGTAATAAAATGTCTAGTTTACATAATCAAACTAGATTATTACAAATTTGATCCAGATGAAATATTGAATTTTATGATAGCCAATAATTAGCCAATGTTGTCATAGCTTAAACCTGTTCGGGATCACCTGGGCATAGCTTCAAACTGGAAGACATTAATTGTATCATCTATCTATTTACTCAGCGTTTTGCCGTTGGGTTACCTTTTCTCTCATCAGTTCTCTCATCAGTTCACTCAATATCAGTTTTAGTTTTCATAATGTCAATCATTGCTTTTATTATATTTCAGTTTTCTTCTGATTGCAACATAATTTCAATTATGTTGCCAGCTTTAACATCTTCCCCAATCTTTGCTTCTGTAAACATTCTTCTATTTGAGCATCTCACAATAATATATAGTATGTTCTGCGGTGTCTATCTAATGGCAGTCAGTACATGCATTGATTCCTGTCTCTTAGTTGAAACCTATATTCTTCAAAACACCTATGGTCACCCATGTTCTGAGTCAGGAAGTAACCCACTCACTCCACTCTTTGAGATCCTTAGTCAACCTCTTCATCCACTTTGTTTTCTTGTGTCTGTACTCCATCTTTGGCACTATTTATCTTCACACTCCAGCCTTATCTCATGTTTTCTTCCTCTATTTCCATGTCTGTAGTTCGGCCATTACCTGTACAGCTTCTTTTAAAATTGTTGTGTATGAGCTAGCTATTCCTAGTGCCATCTTGCAAATACATTTTTCTGTATTTTTCTGTAGCGTTCTCTTTTCTCCAGATTCCACACTATATGTGCTACATATAGGGCTATCGAATTTACGATCGAAATTAGTAGCCTGCGTTTACTCTACTTTGGAACTCTTATATTAGGTTAGGTTGTCCTCCTCGGTGGTGTAGTTGGCAACATACCCGCGCTTCAATGCGGGTTCGATTCCTGGTTGGGGAGACAACAACTAGGGCGGTTTTCACTAACTAAAGGGATTGACTTTTCTTGGTTTCATCTAGGTCGAACTTATAATAATCTAGTCTAATTGTATAGATCAGACATGGATTTTAGTTTTTCATGCAGACTAGATTTTTAATAATCTATTCTGATTGTGTAGACTACACTTAATCTTCAAGGTTTTATCTTTCATAAAATTCTGTTTTTTTCCAAATATCTTTTAGATATGCCACAATTATTAATTTTTGTTAAAATTGCAAATTAAAAATTTTCAAAACATAGAATTTTTTGTTTAAAGACGAATCTTATCAAAAATATTCACGTTTAAGAAATATCTAAATCGATGCTATCTAGAACTAGATAATATAGAATTAGATCAAGTACTTTAAGAAAATGAAAGAAAACTCAACATTTAAATTTGGAAATCACCAAGTGAACTTGGTGATCAGACAGATTTAGAAGTTTTTGGGAATATGGCTTTGTTTAAATAATTTGAACATAGTGATTATGTTTGGTAAATACTAAATAGCAGCGATTTGTAGCGTTTGGTTAGTTTCTTGGCGTTGGGGTGCAAATGCGGTGAGTTAGAAAATTGAAATTGAAATTTGAAATTGATTGAAACGTTTTTAGTTATTGAAATTTCTGCTTTTCAGAGTGGTTTTTTTGCATTGATTTATTAACTAGGGCTAAGGAAAGTTTGTTAAATTTTAGAAAAAAAAGTTGTAAAACCTTAATTTAAATTTCAGTTAGATTAGATTTTGATTAATCTAGCAATATATACTAGAGTTGGTCTCAATATTTCATCTAGAACAAATTTGTAATAATCTAGTTCGATTATGTAAACTAGGCTAAAACTGCCCTGCTATTTTTCTTCTAATACTGCCTTGGTTTTAAGCAGTGCGGAATCACCTGGGCATAGCTTCGAACTTGCGTTATTTGTAGGATTTGGAATTATTTATTTACTCTTCGCTTTGCCGTTGGGCTACCGTTTCTGTTCTTTAATCATCAGTTTTAGTTTTCATAATATCAATCATTGATTTTGTATTATTCTAGTTTGCTTCTGAATGCAACATAATTTCAAGTATGTTGTCAGCATTAACTTCTTCCCTAATGTTTGCCTCTATAAATATTATTTTATTTGACCACCATCACAGTGATATATAGTGCATTCTGCGGTGTCTATCTGATGGCAGTACATGTATTGATTGCTGTTTTTTAGTTTAATTCTATATAGGCATTCTCCAAAACACCCATGATTTGGTCCTATGTCAGGAAGTAACCCATTTCTTCAGACTTTCTGTTACCCGATTGTTTGAGATCCTTGTTTGAGATTACACTTTGCTTTTCCTGTATCAGTACTCCATTTTGGGCACTATTTATCTTCCGAATCCATTCTAATATCGTGTTTTTGCCCTCGATTTCCATGTCTGTAGTTCTTATCCCTTTCCTCTATTAAAATATCTATAGGTATGACCCTGATTATTACCTGTACAACTTCTGTTAAAATCGATGTGTATGATCTGGCTATTCTTATTGCCATCATACGTTGCAAACTCAATTTCTTTTTTCTGTATTTTTCTGTGGTTATCTCTTTTCTCCAGATTCCACACTATATGTGCTACATATAGAGCTATCGAGTTTACGATCGAATTTAGCAAGCGGCGTTTACTTGACGTTGGACCACTTATATTATGTAATAGTATACCTAGCGCAGTTACTGAATTTTTTGTTTTCCTTACTCTCCGCTTCGGGTGTTCTCACATACTATAAATTCTCTCGAAAGGTATTCCTAAATATTTTGCTGGTTCCTTGCAATTTATTTATAATCCTTCTATTACAATATTAATATTCTTTAGTTTTCTTCCCTCATATAGGATGACATTTCTGTCTTATTCAGTGCAAGTTTAGATTAATTGCTTTTATTTCGCTTCTTAAAGATGTTGTTGCTTTTATTGACTTTTCTCTTATCCCTTCGATTTTGCGATCTCAGCTTTCTGCTGTGTCATCAGCGAAACTATCATCTCTACATCTATTGGTATTTCAGTTTATAATAGGCTGTTATAGAATATGTTCCATAGCCTTGGTCCCAGAACGGACCCTAGTGGCACCCCAAATGTATTTCCATCATACTCTTTTCGCAAATTTTGCTGTACCTGTCCGTGATGTAACTGATAAGATAATTTTGAGATAATTTTCCTTAGGTATGGTTGCATAGGGTCTTCCAATAGGGACTTCCGAACTTTTACAATTGGTGGCGGCCATAATGTTGAGGTAACACCTCTGGAATTAGCTGTCCTTTATTCAAACTGTTTTACCAAATCACCATGGACTCATATAGCGTTCAAAAACACGGGCAAATGATAAAATTGTTTTATTAAAATTGACGTTCTGTTCGGGCAACGTTTCGCGCGCTGCGGCCATTTTAAGGTCGCCATAATCGTCCTACCGAGAGGACTATTCGCAGTATGGTGATTAAATTTCAGTCAACTGGTTCAGTGAACAATAAACCAACACCAGTACGACGAAGAAACGCCAGATCTGCCGAAAACAACGCGGCTGTCCGTGAGAGTGTGCAGGAGAATCCGAGGCATTCGATTTCGCGTCGCTCACAAGAACTCGGCCTTTCGTAAACCACAACTTGACGAATTTAGCGTAGCAACTTGGGCCTGTACTCCTACAAAATTCAACTGATCCAGAAGTCGAAGGTAAATGACCATAGACAACGACATGTGTTGGCTCAATGGGCCCTGGACCAGTTAGAAGTTGACCATGACATTTCTGTTTTATTCAGTGCAAGTTTTAGATTATTTATTTGCCTTTAGTGCGCTTCCTACGGATGTTGTTGCTTGTATTGACTTTTCTCTTATCCCTTCTATTTTGCGATCACTTATCACCAGTGCTGTGTCATATGCAAAACATATCATCTCTTCATCTATTGGCATTTCAGTTTGAAATAGGCTGTTATAGAATATGTTCCATAGCCTTGGTCCCAGAATGGACCCTTGTGGCACCCCACATGATATTTCCATCATACTTTTAGCTCAAATTTTGAAGCACCTGTCCGTGAGATAACTTACTATAATTTTCCTTAGATACGGTTGTATATGGTCTTCCAATAGCTACTTCCGAACTTTGACAATTGGTTGCGGCAACAATATTGAAGTCCAAATTGAATGTATTAGTCCAAATCACCATGGACGCAAATAGCGTTCAACAACACGTGCAAATGATAAAATTGTTTTATAAAAATGGATGTTCTGTTCGGATAACGTTCCGCGTTAAAATTTTATCCAATGTTAAAATTTTACGGTTGACATAATCGTCCTACCGAGAGGATTACTCACAGTGTGGTGGATAAATTTGAGTCAACTGGTTCAGTAAACAATAAATCAACAGCAGTACGAGGACGAAACGCAAGATCTGCCGAAAACATCGCCGCGAGAGAGTGTGCAGGAGAATCCAAGGCATTTGATTTCGCTTCGCTCAGAATAACTCGGCCTTTCGCAACTTGGGGAATTTTGCGTAGCAATTTGGGCCTGTACCCGTATACAATTTAACTGACCCAGAAGCTGAAGGTAACCGACCATAGACAACGACGTGTGTTCGCTGAATGGGCCCTGGATCAGTTAGAACTTACCATACTGACCATAATTTATGAATAGGATGGTTGCGACTGTTACTACGTGGTAATTCACACTTACATTAAATTGAACAAATCACTATGTTTTAACCACACTTATAATATGTAAAAATGATGACTTCAACAGTCGAAACTCGAGTCGTGATAAATGTAGAAATGTATATAAAATAATAAGTTATATAACATTTTGACATATTATATGTGTGGTTAAAACATAGTGAATTTTTCAATTCAATGACCATTATTTTGATGAATGATCATCAATAAACAAAATTGTCGAATTTGGTTCGATACCAAACCACATTAGAACCAAGAGCGTCCAATGCATTCCGAAAAAGGTACTGTTTGGTGTGGATTCTGTGGATGGGCTGGCGGCGTTATCGGTCCATATTCCTTTGAGAACGACGTTGGCCAGGCCATCACCGTCAACGGCGAACGATATTTGTCAATGATTACCAACTTATTTTGGCCAAAATTAGATAATATGGACACCACGATATGTGGTTTTAAAAGGACGGCGCTACGTGCCGCACCGCTATTGCCACATTGAACATCTTGCACGAGCGATTTGAGGTTTTCTCATGTAGAGGCGATGTGAACTGGCCACCGAGATCGTGCGATTTGACCCCGTAGGATTTTTTCTTGTGGTTTTCTTAAGTCGCATGTCTATTGGAATAAGCCACAAATCACAGCGACCCTCAAAGTTAACATAACTCATGCCACCGGTCAAATGCAGACTGATTTATGCGCCAGATCGATGGAAAATTGGACATTTTGGATGTTCGCCATTCAGCGAAGCCGCGGAGGACATTTGCATGGTGTTATATTATACATGTTATATTATAACGCAGATAGTGGCATAGATAGGCCTTTCAAACAAATAAAAAATGTCGATGATATCTCACAAATACTTTCCTTCATTTAAATTTAAAAATAAGAAGCGCTTAATGAGAGATACTATACTTCCATTTAAAATAGACTTGGTCTACAATGTTTTCTCTAGATTAGAATTTTAATAATATAGTTTGATTATATGCACTAGACTTGGTTTTTATGGTTTAACTACACTTAATCCTCAAGGTTTTATCTTTCTTAAAATTCTATTTATTTTCAAACATTTTATAGATATAGATTCTAAAAATTTCAAAAGATTCTTTTTCAAAACTTTTTCAGAATTTTTTCCCCGTAATTGTTTAAAGGCGGAAAATGTTAACGTTTAAGCAGTATCTAGATCGATGCCATCTAGAACTAGATAATTTACACTAAGTTCAAGAATTTTAAGAAAATTAATGAAAACTAAACATTTAAATTTGAAAAGCACTCAATTTAATGTGAACTTGGCGAAGAGACAAAATTGGAAGTTTAAGGAATATGCCCTTGTTTTAGTAATTTAAGCGGAGTGATTATGTCTGGTAAACAGTAAATAGCAGCGATTTGTAAGGTTTTGTGGATTTCGTGGGGGTGCAAAAAGGTGTATGAATAAGATTCTGAACGTTTTTAGTTTAGCAAAGTATGATTGAATATCATGTTGAACGTTTTGTCGTGCGGTGGTCGGATTTGAATGAATATTCTTGTAAGCAATAATGTTAGAAATCCAATGTATATTGTGCTAAAACTTTGTGAAATTGTTGTGAGTCTGTCTGTGAAATTGTTAAAATTTCTGCTTTTTTGCATTGATTTGTTGACTAGGTTTAAGGAAAATTTATGAAATTTTAGAAAAAACAGAAAGATGTTGAAGGAAATTTAAGATCTTTTGTTTGTAAAATTTTGTTAAAATGTTCAAAATTTTGGAAAATTTAACCATAATTGAGTCAACGTTGTTAGAATTTGTGGGAATGTGTTACAACATAATTTCAATGAAAATTCGTTAAACTTAGGAAAAATTTGTGGTAATATATCGGTAAATTAATAAAATTACCCTTTTTTATAAATTCAAGAAATAAAAAACAATTTCTCAAAACTGATGGGGAATTAAAAAAAAACGTTTGTTTAAAAAAAATTGTCAAAAATCGAAGTAATCGCGGGAAATGATTGGTAATTGTAGGCGATAAATGTGTACCTAGCTACGTACTTTTATCATAACATTTACACTCACCGAAAATGCTGAAACCCTTCACAGGTTTATTTCGCCAACTTCACAAAGACGCTTTTACCTAATCTTCAATTAAGTTTCGGTAAGCGGAAAGTTTTTTTTCCTCTCGCGTTTTCAGCTTTTATCCCACGATCTCTTAATTCTTATCCAATTTCACGTGGAAACAGTATACACGATCCCTGAGTTCTCACACACACACATACTCGCTTTTTTCTCTTTCCTTTTTTCTCTTTATACAAACACAGATAGAAATGTAGAGAGAAAGAACATAAGGAAGGAGATGCGAACGCTAAGAGGTTCCTTAGGGCTGATAAAACTTCAGTGATCTCGTTACGACATCGCATTACTTCTTCTACAAACTGGCTACTTTGTGGCCGAAACAAAGTAAAAGTTAATAAAATACGGGATTTCAGCGCGCCGGAAAAGGTTATACAACGCGAGCCATTTTAAGGGGCTAAATTGCAAGTTTTACTTTTCTGCGAAACTAGAAAGTTAATACGAAATTTTTATGGTTTATCTACGACAGAACAAATTGGATCACATAATAACCTCTTTAACTACATATAGTAACGTTGTAAAAATAATGACATCAACAACCCTTTCTACCTTACTAAATCCTCAACTAATATTTTACTACTTACATTTTATTTCACTATACTTTTTATCGCGCTTCGATTTGTTGTTCTATGTGTTTTTAGTCAATTAAATAAGTACTTTTTAGAAACATGGTATTAAAAACACCCAAGGTTCATTACACAGGTCAACATAAATTTTGTGAATTAATTTTGTGCATAAATTAATGCAGTAACGATTAGTTTATCGACATTTATCAGAAATTTTTGAAAAGATATTTCATTAAAAAAGGTTGATTTTGTGTCATTCTTTAAAACAAGATATATGTAAGATAAGACGATTTTGACTTTGTTTCAAGGTTAATTACCACCAACGTGACGTACAGTATATCACTAGGTAAAAAGATTTTTTAAAGGAAATTTAGGTTTCTAACATTTGTTTGATTGTTTGTCAAAATTTTGCTTAGTTTCAAATTATTTTCGCATTTTTGAAACAAGAAACATTTAAAACCGAAAAGATTTTGAGTTTGTTCAAGGTTGATTATTACCAAATTGTCACACTGAAAACCACTAGATAACATGGTTTCTTACAGGAAGTTTATTTCTCTGCATGTTTTATTTGAAAAAATTTTCAAAATATTGTTCAGTTTCTGTGTTATTTGCAAATTTTGGTAATTAACAAAAAAAGAAAAAAAATTGAAACAAGCATAGTTTCACGCTTTTTGGAAGGTTTATTATTACTAAATTGACGGACAAAAATTAACTAAATTCTGTTTTCTTTTAGAAAATGTGCTTTTCTACTTTTGGATCAAACATTTTTCAAAATTTCGTTTAGTTTTCTAGTCATTTGGATTTTTTAGACAAGAAAAATGCAGAAAAAAAATAAAATTTTAATTTATTAGTTAAATTTATTTTAAGTTATTATTACGAACTTGATAGATAAAATATCACTAAATAAGAAAGTTTCTAATAGAAAATTTAATTTTCTTCAAGTTTTAGTCGAAATATTTTTTTAAATTATTATTTTCCCATTTTGAGACACTAAACTGTAAAACAAAACATGAATTATTACTACCAACACTACAAAACCTAATTGTAAGAGGAATAAATGCACGTATAATAAGAGAATTACAAGTAAAATATAAATTGTAGAAGTGACATTACACACTTCAATAACATAATACATAGGTGAATAATGGGGCGAAACCATACTATATATACTATAGATACAATCGTACAAATTTACTAAAGCGAAATTTGAATATATAAATATATTCAACCTATTCGTAGCTCTATAATATTAAGTCTTGTTAGGACTATGAACAAATCTCATGTTGAAACAACTAGAGATTAGTACAGTAGGGCCTCGATAATCCACCAAACACCCAAAATTTATACCCTGTTCGGATTAATGAGGCGTTCGGATTATAGTATGTAGGTATTTTGAAAGGAACATTTTTAAAATTGAAAGTAAATAGAAATTTTAATCATTAAGTACATATGTATTACACTTTTTTTTTAAAATCTAGCATAGTACTTTGACGAGTGGTGTTTAATGACAAAGTAAATGCTTTATCCCTCAACTTACGCAATAACATTTTTTCTGAAATTGAATTATCTACTTGATCCGCCCATTCCAAACATTCATTTAATGCAGACACAACTCGAGTATGTGGAATCTTTTCAATTGCTTCCGATTCCTCTAATACTTCTTCGTTTTCGCTATCAGTCTCATTTAGTATTTGTCTTACTATGTCTTCATCAGTTAAGGGCTCCTGACAATCAATGTTGTCATTACTTGATAAAAAATTGTTAATCTCCTCTTCTGAAAAGCCTCTGTTACGGAAAATGTTCAATGGAAGATCATCTCAGGGTCAAAGTCATCCAGATCTTGGCCAGAAGTTTCCTCTGGTTTGAATAACGAGGGCCACAGAGGCTTCCAAGATTTTTTTATCAGATTTGAGGACACTTGCTGCCGACATTGAGCCAGAGCAAATACAGCAAATTTCATGGTGTTTTTTTTAAGGATTTCAGATAATGTGCATTCTGAATCAACTTCTTGCTGACCAAAAACTTGTAATAGGAGTGTTTTTTTGTATGTTGCTTTAATGTTCTGGATTACGTTTTGATCCATGGGTTGAATTAAGGCTGTACAATTAGGGGTAATGTATAGAACAGCGAAATTTTCGTCAATCGACTGAAGTTCTTCTTCTTGTGGATGCGCTGGTGCTTTATGAAGAAGCAGAAGTGCCTTTAGCGGTAGGTTCTTTTTCGATAAATATTTCTTTACTTCAGGAATAAAATGCATCTTCAGCCAGTCTAGAAATATTGCTTTTGTTACCCAAGCACTTCTTTGACCTGAGTAATGAACTGGCAATTTTTTAATTGACGCAAATGCACGTGGTCTTTGTGCTTTACCAACAACCAGCAAGGGCAGTTTGAGTGTTCGGGTTGAGTTCGCACTTGGCATAAATGTGATCCTTTCTTTAGACATCTTTGAACCTGATGCACTACTCTCTGACCCAGAAGCCAAAGTTTTATCTGGTAACAATTTTCAATACAAGCCCGATTCATCCGCGTTATAGATTTGATCGGCAGTTAAGTGTTTCTTCCTAATTATGTCTATGAATTTTTCCTGGAATGGTTTCACAGCTTCTTTATTATTCGACAGTTCTTCTCCACTAAGTTTGAGTTGGCGTATTCCATGTCTTTTCTTGAATTTGTCTAACCATCCTCTACTAGCAACAAATTCTCCTATTCCAAGTCTTTCATGGAAAAATTTAGCTTTTTCCGTCACTATGTCACCTGACAAAGGGACAGCTTTTTTTCGCTGCTCTAAAAACCACATAAATAAGGCATCTTCAAGCTAGGGGTTTTCAGGCAACTTTAAAGTTTTTCTAGCACCTGGACCCTTTTCTGTATTTATCACAAATGATCGTATTTTGTCTTCCTTGCTTTTGATATCAAAAACAGTCGATTTTCCAACGTTATACTGATGCGCAAGAGTTGTTAACGAAAAACCATCTTTAATCTTGTCTAAAATCTCGCACTTTTGTGATATTGTTTATGTCACATGTTTTCGTTTCTTTGATGTTGAAGCCATGATTCAAAACGTACAAAAATATTTAGAGAAAAGCACAAATGGCACTGCAATATTCTGCGAGACATCGACTTGCACCCGAAGGGTGGGTCGTTCGGATTATAGAGGCGTTCGGATTATCGGGGGTTCGGATTATCGAGGCTCTACTGTATGTTATTCCTGGACCCAGTCCATGTTCATAGCACTAACGAAGCTATAGAAATAACATTGTTTTTTTAATTCATATCTTTCGGTTTAAATTAGGTGAATAGCCATCTGCAGACGCGTTTCGAGATCTATCTCTCATCGGTGCATCAGTTAATTATAAAAAGGTATACACTTACATTAGCTTGAACACCATGTGCTGGCCTGTCAAAGTTTGGTTTTGATTTGACATGTGTGTAAAAAGACCTGAACTTGGTTTCAGTTAAATTTAAATGATAATTGAATATTGGGGTGAAACCATAGGTACTTATTATAGATACAATAATACAAACTTAGCTCGAATATATAAGCTAAATATATAAATATATTCAACATGTTCCTAGCTGTAAAATATTAAGTAAAACAAATCTCATGTTGAAATAACTAGAGATGTAGTAGATATAGATGATTGTATGTTATTCGCACAACCAACTGAAACACAAGGTTTTAAACTCTGGTCCGCGTAGCTATTACCGGCGGTACGCGAGAAAAAAAAATGGTAGCAAACAGTTCAAAACAACTATTTTTGATTATTTTATCTTTTGATTTTATGTTCTAATAAAAATTTTCATCTCTATAAATGCCCAAGACCATTTTTTAAAATAACTAAGATTATTGAATCTGAAATTAAAAGTCTCAAGAGCGAGGTAATGTGGCTAGGGTTGGGATAGGGTTCGCAAAAATTATATAAAGGGGTCATCGGACTACTTGAGTTTTAGAACCCTTGACTTAGTACATTATATAAATGTAATTATGTAATAACAAAATTAAATTAAATTATTTATAAAATGCCAAAATAAAATTATCAACAGTACAAAAGTATCTTCGAAAATCAAATAATTACACAATTATCTCTGGCTTAAAAGTTCTTATTAATTTCATGTTTTTAAAGATATTGCCAAATTTAACTAACGGGTGTTCTTTGGGAAGGTATATTAGTTTGATAGGTCGTCATTTTGGTGTAGTTTAGTTTTGATATCTGAAATTTACCTTGAAATGCTATTCGATAAATCAACGTGTTTTGAAAGATAAATGAAAGAGCTCGCATTTGTCAGGCGGTTTTTTTGCCGACTTTATATTAAATAATAATATTACTTCTGTTATGTAATAATTAAAGGTTGTTATTATCATAACCAGCAAAACGGGTGTCTAGATAAAATGTTCTATTATATAACCACAGTTATTTAGAAACAGTAGAACCATCGAGCAGAATATCCGGTAATATACGTCAAATTTATACAATCCATCCAATTTTACAATTAAATATAAACTATATATAAACAGATTGACAATGATGAGTACAATATTACAATAAGACAGTTCTAGTAATGACAATGAGTAAAAATTACTTTATTACAATAAGACAGTTCTAGTAATTATGACAGATTATTTCAAATAAATTGTTATTTTTTTGCAGATCAATGATGTACTTGCAAAATGTCCTAAGTGTGCCTTTTTATGAAATTGAAGTATTGCTATGTTTGTATTCTTTTTATGTTATTTAAGTTATTATTGTCTAAAACGCATTAAAACCAAAATATGTGTGCAATTTAGCCAGCAACTCAACTTTTTGGTTGCCATATAATGCATCATGCCTTTATGCATGTAGATCAGTGTGTCCCAAAGTGTGGTAAGCGTGCCCCAAGGGGTACGCGAATGGTTTGAAAGGGGTACGAAACGATGTTCCAAAATTTTCATTTTTTGTTTGTGCCAAAGGATATAAGAAGAAAAATAAAAATATTTAAATTATATCAAAAATAGTGCATCAAACATAACTTTTTATAAAGTGTCTGAATCCTTGAATTAGCTGTGAATCTGCAAACAATTCCTCTTCATCATCTTTGATCATTAATTAATACAATACAACCAAAAGATTTTACTAACTGCTCACGATAAAATGATTGCAGATTGTTTTTACGTATATAAAAACAAGCAGAAACTGTCTTAAATTGAACTCATTAAGTATAACATTTTTCCTAATATGTGTAATTTTTATTCAATTTTATCTTAAAAAGTCACGTTTAATTCCTTAGGTGTGGATCAATAAAACAGTGGTTTATTCACTACTTAAATAAAAAAATATATTTCGCTAGTGAAATAAAAGTATCTATAGCAACGCAACAAAATAATTCACTTATGGGCTCAGTAAACACAACCCTAAATATTGACTTCGCTGATATTCCTTTTTTGATATCCAATCACAAAACTTATTACATATTTTTTGTGTAAATGTCTTGATTTCCGCGTGAGTAATCTTTTCGCAATTGCGTCAACAATAATTCGTAGGATGTATCCATTTATAATTAATAAAACACAAATTAATTAACCACGATACTACAAAATTTTGACGCACGAATCAACAATTTCAATAAAAGATTGAATAACCTTATATATTACAACAATATTAATAGTTTTTTTATAATTTGGTGTCTTTAAAGCTGTTACTAATGTTAATCAACGGGTGTTCTATGTGAAGGTATATTAGTTTGATAGGCCCCCATTTTTGTGTAGTTTAGTTTTCATGTCTTAAATTTACCTTGGAATGATATTCTATAAAGTTTCATGTTTCAAGATAAATCGACGGTCAAGAGCTCGCATCTGCGAGGCGCCTATTTTGCCGACATTATAAAAAACAATAATGTTACTCCTGTTATTATTATTACTCCTGTTTGAGAAACCGCAAGGTGGTCGTCACCTATGTTGATTTTAGGAAAGCCTACGATTCCATTGATAGAGAAACGCTTAACCAAGAACTCCAGGAACTAGCACTAGGCAACAAAACCCGCAGACTCATCCTAGAAACTTTGACCAACACCCATTCCAAGGTTAAATTTAAAGGCGATATTTCAGAAGGCTTCCAAATAAAAACTGGAGTGAGACAAGGAGATGGACTTTCCCCACTTCTCTTCAACTGTGTCCTTGAAAAGGTTATGAGAGAATGGCGCAAGGAACTGAACAATTTGGGTGCTCAGAGTGGTATCTACCTGGGACGTTAGAACGATGGACTGGTTGTAGATTGCCTGGCCTTTGCAGATGATACGGCACTGTTTGCTGATTCTCTTGAGATGGCGACAATGCAGGTAACTGCCTCAGAAAACAGGCTGCCAAAGTAGGTCTTCAGGTGTCGCTGGAGAAAACATAATTCTTCAGCAACATCAGAGAAGCAAACAGAGAGATGTTACTAGAACAGGGAAACATCTAGAGGACTGAGAAATTGAAGTATCTCGGCGAATGGATTGAACCCAACTTATCAGAAAGAGCATCATTATCCAAGAGAGTCAGCAAGTTAGAACTAGCCTATCGGCTGACTAAGAACAAATACAATAAGAGATGCCTGTCACGCAACCTGAAACTTAAGCACTACACATCAGTCTTACGACCAGAAGCCCTGTATGCCATGGAGTGTCTTTCCTTTAACCGAAGGGGTCTAATAGAGAAATTGGAAATCAGAGAGAGGAGAATCCTCAGGCCACGTTGCAAGATTGCCTCCAAACCGACTAACCAACCGTCTGTTCACCTTCTGGCAAAACAAGAAGCTTCGTACCACTTGGTTGACAGAGACCGATAAGGATATTAAAGAACTGGGAATAACAGATCTCAAAAACAGACAGTCTGTGAGACGCACCCTGAAGGAAGTCCGTGGATTTCAGGAAAAACCTCGAAGGAAAGGTACCCCCTGGACAGAAGAGAGGAAGGAGTTACACCGGCAGAAGATGCGACAATGCTGGGCAAAGGTCAAAGCCCAACAGTTGAAGAAGCGTGTTCCAAAGTAGGCCTATTCGAAAGAAGAATAAGATTACTCCTGTTATGAAATAATTGAAGGTTATTATTATTATAACCAGCAAAACGGGTGCCTAGATAAAATGTGTTTTATTTTATAAAAAATAATATTAATTAATTTTTTTACTTATTTATTGGTTTGGTACAGAATTATACAATCTTAAGAATAAAACAAGTTTATAGACTTAATGAGGTAAATAGAACTATACAAAATAGCACCTAAGTGTCTTAATAATTGTGGTGTGCTACAAAGCAATATTAATTGATCTTATTTTATATTTGTATACAGGAAATAACTGGACAAAGTTGTGATATGTATAATAGGTGTAGGTTTATCTTTTGTTATTCTAATATTTTGATAAATTTAAAGTAATTTTCAAAGATGTAACTTCCTTATTTCCCAACCGTTTTCGAAACTTCTTTCACTGTTCTACTGAACCTTATTAATTTTTTTTAACTTTCTTTATTTTTGTTTTGTTTATGAAGTTTAAGAAATTGGTGCACGAAGCCCCAAGCAACGAAGCCCTGAAAGAATTTTCAGTAAAGCTTGTTCTGTTCCAAAGTTATCGCGATAAAACGACACAAAAATGTTCATGACCAACTGAGTTTGATGCTTCAAATAGTTGTAACTTACTTATTTCGTAACCGTTTTCGAAAATTCTTTCATCTTTCCACTCAGAATCAAAGACAATTTCAAAATCAAACAACATTATTAATTTGTTCAACTTTCTTTATTATATTTTCAGCGGATTTAAAAAAGCGGATTTTTTTTTCAGCGGATCGAGACCGGTTTCAGTTAAGAAAATAATTTATATACAAATCAACTAGGATTTAACGGTTCACAAATCACAAAGCTGCCGCGTTCAATTTGAACACAAATTAAGCAACTGTTTTTTCCAACTTTTTTCCTTATTCCTATAGCTAGAGCAACTTAAAAAAAAAACGATAACTTCGCAAGCTTAAAAATTAATAATGGAGACTTAGCGTCGAAGTAATACCGATATGGCAAGAACCTTTTGTTTTTCAACTTTCAGTTTGAGATGTAGTAGCGTTTGCTTTGGTGGCACTCCAGGCTGTTGTCGATGTAACCGTGGTAGGTGTAAGCATGGGACTAGTCTTCCTTCTGGTACCATATTCCGGTTCCGCACTTCCCGAAAATGTCGCGATGCCCTCCGCACCTCTCCCCAGGGCTCTAAAACAAAACAAACACGTTATTCATTGCATAGAGAATTTCCAACTGAAAATTTTGACATCGAAAGTTTTGCAAATCGCGGCAGGAATAAGAAAGTTGTTACGCTTTGAAATAAATATCTATGTAGGCCTATTTGTTTTTATAAGGATAAGTTTTCACCTGAACAAGTTTCAACTTTCCCGAAGCTCTATAATATTATTGAGTCTATTTAGAACTACCAAAAATATCTCATGTTAAACTTGCTAGTTATTTACTAGGTCTCAGTCCACTCTCCTGGCACTAAGAGAACAGAAAAAGAGAAGAGAAACTGAAAATTAATTTTGTTTTTAAAATCATATCTTTCTATTAACTTAAGTGAATGCTCATCAGTGCAGCTTTGCTGCTTTAAATTATAATTTGACAAACACTTATTTGAACGCTTCGTGGTCATAGATGACTAGAGGTTAGATTTTGTAATTTGACATTTCGTTAGAGAGACATGAACTTGGCAGGTTATTGATTTAAATGATAATTTACTATTGGTAAAACCATACTACATTATAGATAATCATATAATATAAACTTAATACAAGACTATTCACTGAAGTTAATAGAAAGATATGATCTTAAAAGCAGTTATTTTTCTGTTTCTCGTTTAGGGCCACGAGACCTAGTAAAACTGGCAAATTTCACATGAGATTTGTTTTGGTAGTCCTAAAAAGACTCAATAATATTTTAGAGCTTCGGTAAGGTTGAATGTATTTATATATTCAGCCTATGTTTCATCTTTATTAAGTTTATATGATTATCTTTAATGTAGTATCGCTTTACCAATAGGAACAAGTTTCGTTTGAAAGGTTTTCGCTGGTTTATTCCTTGAAGCTCTCTACACCGATTTCCGGATAATCAAACGCAGAGATAAATTAAGAGTCAGTTAAATTGTTTAAAAAATGTTGCAAATTTGTTGCATTTCAATTTCTGAACAATTTTGCGAAAGAATTTGTCTTAATCTCTTTAAGTTTTCTACTTAGTATGGACTTTTTTTTCGGTTTTTTTGGCGATAATGTTGGAACGGATTAAATTGGAGGTTTTTGCGATTTTTTTTCTGATGAATGAACGTTTATTTCACTTAGATGGACTCGAATTATAAGTCAAAGGGTTTATTATTTTTTATATGTTTCGTCTTTAAAAGTAGGATATTGCAAATTTTGGGTAATGTGAAAGATAAAAAAGTTTAAAGTATCTTGGAGTGTTTAGCAATTCTTTTGTTGTGCTTTGTTGTTTAGTAGTCTCAACTTTGGGAACAGAATTTTGAAGTATTTTATTTTTGAATGCGGATATAGGGGAGAGTTGCCGAATTTGGACCATTTACACATTTTCGAATATAAGAGCTTGTAAGAGCATTTTTAATAAATATCTTTAAGCGGAAAAAAATTGTACTACTGTTACTTTGAAACTAACTTAATTGTTTTATTTAGTTTTACATATTTATTTATTATTTATTTCTATTGTTTAGACCCACAGGGATCACATAAAGCAAATTATGACCTGTTGCTTTTATTTTTCTTGTTCTTCCAGAATTGTTTCATCATCTCGTTTGTTGTATGTTTAGCTCGACGTTCATCTGTTCATTTTGCTCTTGTTATTTTGGGTTTTTCTACTGATATAATTTCCCAGCTGTAGACCTTGTGTCTAAAGATTTTTCGATTTTCGATGTCTGTCGGTGAGATGTTGGCGTTTTTTAGATCAATTTGGACCTGTTTTACCCAGACTGTTGTCGTTTTCATTTTCTGTATGTACTTCAATACTCTCCCTGTTAGTCGGTTGTCATCTAGTCTCATAACGTGCCCGTAGAATTTCAGTCGTCGTTTGCGGAAATCGGTTTCGATGTTGGAGTATTTTTCTGTGACAGTGTGTGATTGTAGACGATATCCTTCGTCATTTAGTTTTGGGCCAAGGATTTTTCGGATAATTTTTCTTTCGGCCTTCTTGATGTTGTCTATGTCTCCTTTGTAATCAAGGTTCAATGTCTCGCTGGCGTAGAGTATTTCGGGTTTGATAACAGTCGTGTAGTGTCGAATTTTGGTGCTAATATTTATGCATTTTTTATTATAGATGCTTGCAACTTTTCCATATGCTATCCGCATTTTGGGTTCCCGTGTTTTTTGTGCTAATATTTCTCTTCCTGTAGGTTCAATAATTTCGCCCAAGTATTTAAAGTGACTATAACCTTGTTTATCGTGCCGTATTTTGTAATTAAATTTTCTATTTTTATGTGTTTTGTGGCTATGAATTCAGTTTTCGAAAAGGAAATTTGTAGTCCAGCTTTCTCAGCGCATTCTTTTAGGACTTCGATCTGATGGATTGCTGTTTGTTCATTTTCAGAAAGAATAGCGAGATCATCAGCGAAGGCTAGGCATGTGACGTTGATGTTATCCTGTTGTTTTCCTAGTCTTATGGATCTCCAAATTTTTTGATTTTCCAGTTCTTGTTCCAATGTTTTGATAACTTTATCTAAAACGATGTTGAAGAGTAACGGAGAGAGGTAATCACATCAGATTTGTCTCCTTTTTTGTGGAGTGGGTGGATGAGTGCGCATTTCCAATCATCTGGAAGTTCTTCACTTCGCCAAATTTCCTGAATTTTGTTGGTGATTTCCTGTAATGATCGTGCTCCAAGATTTTTCAGTAGTTCTGCGGTTATTCCATCCTCTCCTGATTTCTTTCCATTCTTCAGTTTTGTGATACGGTGTCGGATTTCTTCTAGTGTCGGTGGATCAGCGTCGGGTTTCGTGTTTATTGAAGTTGTGTGTGGGAATCGTTCGGATGGTTCGGGGCAATTAAGGAGCTTGGAAAAGTAATTCGACAGTTCTTCGCAGTTTTCTTGGTTGGTGAGTGCAAGTTTTCCATCTTTTTGCTTGAAGGTAAAATTCTGTGGTGAGTAACCTTTAATTTTATTTGCAAAAGCTCTATAGAAGTTTCTGCTGTTGTAGTTTCTAAAGTTATCCTCAATTGATGTGAGCTGTTCTGTTATGTATTGGCGTTTGGTTTTCCTGATGGTTCTGTTTGTCTCTTTGCGGATGTCGAGAAAGTGTTGTAGCGTTACCGGCGATTTGTTGCTGTTGTATTTTTGAAAGGCGAGTCGGCGATTGTTGATGGCTTGATCGCAGTTGGAATCCCACCATGGGTGTTTTGCCTTTTTCTTAAGTCGGATTAATTCCTTGGCTTTTATGATTATTTTGTTGCAGAAGTCGGTCCAGTTATTTGTCAAATCTTTTTCCCATTCTTCTGTGATCTTTGTTTCTTGAATTTTTGATGTGTCGAACTTTTGGATGTACGGTTTATTTTGGTGCACTCCCTTCGGAGAGAATTTTACCTTAACTCGGGTGAGGTAGTGGAATCGATGTTCGCACCTCTTCGGACTTGAATGTCGTGAATGATTCTGTAGTGGGCGTAGGAGATGGCAACGTGATCGATCTGGTATTCGCCAAGATGTTGGTTCGGGGATCGCCATATTTTCTGTTTTTGTGTGGGTTTTCTGAAGTTGGTAGACATAACTTTGAGATTGAATTGTTGGCATATGTCAATCAAACGTATGCCGTTTGTGTTAGTGTTTTGGTGTGCAGAATTTTTGCCGATGATTTTACTATAAGGTTTTTCTTTCCCAAGTTGGGCATTGAAGTCTCCCATTAGGATTTTCACGTCGTCTTGCTGAATTTTGCTCATGGTTTTTTCAAGTTTGTTCCAAAATTTTTCGACGGTCTCTGTTTTTTGTTATTATCGATGTTCGTGGGGGCATGCGCATTTCTGAGCGTATATATTTTATTTGCGCTCTGAATGCGTGTGGTCTTGAGTCGATTGTTGATGGCTGTGATTTCTTTGACAGCGTTGATCACGGATGTGTGTACGAGAAAGGCCATGCCGAAGATTGGTGCCCCTTTCGCAACCTTCTGTTTTGTTTTGCTCTTGAAGATGCGGTAGTTTCCATAATCCATGGTGTCATTGTCAGTCAGTCGTGTTTCTTGAAGAGCAAGGATGAGAATTTTTTGTCGGTCGATTTCTTGAGTGAGATCATGTAATTTTCCTGTCTGGATAAGTTTTACATATTATAATAACAAAATATTAATTTGAAAAAAAAAAAGAATTTGGTCCAATCAAGAAAACCGGTTTCTTAGAATGAACCACTGGTTTCTGAGAATGGATCATTAAATGGATCAACACAATTATAACAAAAATATTTCTTGATTTTTGGAGTCACTCCAGCACAGTTTGTATGAACCCAAGTGTGGCATGTAATACATTGCATCATCTCTTCTTCCCTTATTTCATCACATATCGTACAAAACCATGTAGTTTTCGCTTGTACTTTCTGTTCTTTGTTTTATCTCTGTTTTGTCTTTTTTTCTTCGGTGCTTCGTTTTAATTTCAGAACGTTATCAGTACTTGATAGTAATTTTGCTTTCTGAGCAATACCACTTTGCGTTCGAAAAGACGATGTGCCTGGCTGTGGATTTCGTGTAGGTCTAGGTAATATTTCATGAAGAATATCCTCAAAAATTTTACTTTTAACAATAGCGGAATCATTGTCGATTTCACCTTCACTGTGAGCTGAATTTCCAGTAGTTATTTCTGTTTCAGTAGCATCACCGCAATGCTGAGGATGTAACATATCTGATGCTGCAAACTGGTGATCCTGAAAGATATGTCTGTTAACTGGCCAAGACCGGTGGCGCGAAAGGCATTTTCAGCTACTGCCACAGTTGCCGCTCTACCATATGCTTCATTTAATAATCGAGATATTTGAGTTTGATATATCTTATCCCCTTTATATTGACGAAGAAAAGTTTCTTGCGCCTGAACAAAATATTTCTGTAGCTGCCCAAAAATGCAACATCTAGGGGCTGCAAGCGATGGGTGACATGCCCAGGCAACTGCAGTAATACTATTCCATTTTCTCGTGCAAAAGTACAGGCGTTTAAGTTCATGCTATGTGTCGTATGCCCGTCAAGCAGTAAAAGAACTTTCTTATCTTTATTGCAGTTTATATGTTTTTTCAAATGTGTAAGCCACTCAACAAACAATTCATTTTATGTGGCCTGATTCTGAACAAAGCTTGCCGGGGGTGCGCCAACTTGAAGATCATTGTTGAATTTTTTTCTTTTAAAAAATATCATCGGTGGAACATAAAACCCAGCACCATAGTTGCAAGAACGCCACGTTCAGCACTTGTTATGCCGCCTACTTGGCGATTACCTTTACGAGCAACCACTTTTTGTAGTTTTTGTACCTTTTGAGTTTTTTGTACAGTCGTAAACCTGATTCATCGACATTAAATATCGAATCTGCAGTGAAATTAAATTTGTAGTACAGTTGTACTACAGTTTTTTTCGAAAATATCACAAAAATTATATACGTTCTCTCTATTGAAGCCTCGTGCTCTTGCCATTGAGGTGCCTTCGGGTTTTCGTAGTGATAGATGTGGATTTCGACGTAAAAATGAATAAAACCACTTTTTCCCTGCTATTTTTTTTATTCTTTATTAAATGTATGCGGTAAAGAATATTTTTCTGCGACATCAAAAACAAGTTGTCGCACTTCTTGAATAGTCAATCCAAAAAAGCATTCTTCAAGTTGAAAAATATAATTGGTTAGAATTGTTTCCATGTATTTAGTAAATGTGGGTTGTCTACCAAATGTTTTTATTTCATTTGCAGTAGCATTTTTTCTATCCGCATGTCTTTTTATAGTTTTAGGAACATGATAAATACGACTACATTCTTTCAAACCAGTCCCCCCAATCCTATAAGCTGCAACAGCCTTTATTAAATCACTTTCGGACCAACGTCCGTAATGTCCTCTTTTAGCCATGTGATCCCTAAAATCATAAAAATTTAAATCGTAATTTTCACGGTTTCCTAAATTGGAACGGTCCATTTTGGAAAACTACGTGTTGTCCAATCTGAGCAACTCTACCCATAACGCAACAATATACTACATAACCTTTTAACTTGTAGCTAATAAAACTATATAGTAAATTCTACCTGAATAAATTTGCTTTCTAAATATGTAATACAATTTGCTGTTACTTACTTTAACAATGACAAAGAGTGTTTGTTATTTGTTGTATTATTTAGTTCACAAATGTAAAAACAATCATTTTGTTCTACAAACACAGTCATGCGACGTAATGCGTATCTAATTTTTGCAGCAGCGTAGTTTAGGTTAATGTATATTAAGTTGCCTACATTAGGACATATATGTGTTCTGCGAGCTATATACAGTGGTGGTCCAATCTAGGCGGCGGTCCAAATTCGGCAACTCTCCCCTACATATACACACTATGAAAATATAATGTTCAGATATTACCATATCTTCTGTATAGATAAGATTAGTATGAAAAGACCTTTTTTCAATATTCAGAATATAGTTTTGCATTATTTTCACTTTTTGCAACGAATTTTTATACATTGCACTCAACACCAGAATACGATAACGAAAAAGTTATTCCGCTAGAGTTTTATTAAGTTAAAAAAAAGTCGTAGCTAGTGAAATGTATAGGTTTTTTAGTAATAACCTTTATTGGCAAAATTAAAATAATATACACAACCATACAAAACATACAGAATAAGCGAAAAAAAGTTATAAAACAAAAACTAAAACCCCATTAAAAAGAAAAAATAAATTTTACCAACCTATGAACCTATACATCAACATCTGTACATCGGTCATAAACTAAAAACTAAAACTAAACCGCAACACTCAAACGTTTCTCGTCCGTGCACTCACTCCAATCCTTCCCTCGCCTTCTCTCCTGTCCATTCCATTCCGCCATCGTGCATTCTTCCAACCAATGACTCCTTCAACCCACACACCATACACCTTTTACTTTCTGCCACGCTCTTCGTTACCATACCTAAATCTCGCCAACACTGACTGGTCCTCTACGACCCTTTACTTGTTCTCAAATAACCAGGAACACGGCCGTGCAGTTGTATCTGACTATAGCCTTGGTGATATTTGCTAACCTCGATTTTGGATTGGCGCTCTTGGCAGTCCACTTTTAATAACGTCTCTCTTAGCATGAGCACCCGCTCAAGTGGTAAAATGTATATAATAGTTTCGTAACCTTTTTCTTTAGATAATTAACATTATTACGACATCTTAGATTTTTGTGCACATAACTGCACATAATTTTTTTTCCCTATATGTATTTCCACAAAACAAAATACAACTGTATCAATGTAAGATATGATTCTCGTCTTTACTTTTAAGTTTGAGCAATTATTGGACCTAGAACGGTTCCTTGCGGAATCCTGTATCAAATACTTTATCACATTGTTCCCGATCAGTCAAGTAACTGAGAAAGACATCTAACGCTGCTTTAAGTATACGATAACGCTCCAAAACGTTAAATAGTTTTTCATGATCAACAATGCTTTTATCTAAAAACACTGCAATGGATTTTTTGTTTTCACAAAGTCCCTTTCTAATACTTTCGATGACATTGTACATGGCATCGGTATTAGCTATATCTACCAGCACGAAAACCATATTGGTAAGCATGTATGATCATACATAGATTTTTTTAGATATTTTATTTAGAGATTTTACCAAAGCAGTTGGTAGATCTATAAATCTAATTAATAACTAATTTTAGTAAATACTATTAGTAATTACTAATTTTAGTGTTGTCGCCAATCTTATGAAATGTTGTAATTATAGAGGATTTGAACTGTGTGGGAACGTGTCCCTTTTCTATGATAAAATTGATTAAATGTTTGGGGGATTATATATTTTGTAATACACGCAAAGTTATTAAGAAACAGTAATATACCTTCCCGTAGAACCAAATTACCAAATTGTTACCAAATTGAGTAATACCTCTCTTAGAATAAAAACAGTTCTAGTCAAACTATTCTAGTCAAAGTTTCAAACTATTTCAAATAAATTGTTATTTTTTACAGATCGATGGTCTACTTGCAAAATAATCTAATTGTAAGCCCGACTTTTGATGAACTGAAGAATTGGTATGTCTGTATTCTGTATGTTATTTATGTAATTCTTGCCTAAAAATCATTTATAAAACATGTATGCAATTTAGCCACCAACTCAACTTTATTGTTTCTACTGTGCTTTACGACTCATATAAATGGTAATCAGATAATGCCTGGGCAGGGCTGGATGTGGTATGCGACATCACTTTCCAACTAAGTACCAATAATTTTCCACGATTTACCAAATATATATATATATATATATATATATATATATATATATATATATATATCCTTGCTTTATAATAGTAGGACACAATTCCTTTACGATCTGCCAATTCTGGCCGTTTTTCTTTGATTGCTTCATCCAGTTATTGACAGTAAACATCTAAGTTGATTACCTGGTTCCTTGGTAGAAGCTGAAAATACACAAAACTGAATATACAAAAAACCTTTATAATCCCACCAAATCAACAGAATGACCTTTTTTGATTTCAGATATTATTGATTTTGATATTATTGAGTCTTTTTAGGCTTTAGATGTGGAAAGTGTGTTTGTGCTGGTTCATCATGCTTGACCATAATTGTTTTCGAATGATGTTGCTCTAGATGACCTATTTTCAATAAAAGATCGTTTTACTTGCGCTTAAGATGTATTTCGAAAATATTGATTCTTTGTGTTATGTGAATATCTTTAAATTCATGCGGCAACCAAATATCGAGCTTCTTAACGAGTCCAAGACGATTTAAGTGATTTTCATTGCTTGTGCGATACATTTAACCGTTCTGCAATCTCTCGAAGAGTTATAATAGGATACTCTTTAATAATGACATCGATTTGGCCTTCATCAACTTTAGTGGGTCGACCAGAACGTTGTTCAACTTTGAGTGCAAAATCTCCAGAACGGAATTTTTTAAACCAATTCTGTTAGGTGTGGACATACGTGTGTGTTATGATGTATTGAGCACAACAATAGTACTAGCTCTCAACTAATCAACGAATCGTAAACCAAACGCACGTGTGTGTTATCAATCAAAACTTATCTTTAATCGTGGACTGTTACATACGTGTGTGTTATGATGTATTTACATAGTCCTCGAACTGTACAATAATGGGCATTTACAATAGTGGTCGTAGATAAAATATTTTATAATTTAATACAAGATTTATACATAAGAAAATTAAAAAAAAAACTAGAACGTTTACATTAATTTATGTGCTTTATTAACAAAATCAAAAATCTTATTGTCAAATTTGGACCTTCGTTAATTAAAATATAATCATAAAAATAATCACAAAATAACAGAAGCTATATAAAACACAATTAATTATCGATATAGCCTTAACCAATATGATATATTCCAAATAATTATAAATTTATCATAAAACTCATCATATTCCACACCAAACTAGATATTCAACACCATATACTTCACATATTTCTTGTGAGCCTCTACAGCTTACTTTCCTTTCGGAAATAAAAATGTAAAATATGTCAAAAAAGTTCATTCTTAAACTCCATCTTAAAATTGACCCTTAAAACTGACAGATACTCACAAAATTACACACCATGTGTTTCTAAATTAACTTCGATATGACTGATATCGAATGTTAAAATACAAAGAAAATCATTCACAGAATTCATTCGAAAAAATTAAAATAATGATCTCTATGTGTGACAACCGAAATTACTTTCTTGCCAACACAATATATTAAAAAAGAAATACCGAATGTTTTGTTTAATAAAAGATTGAATATCCTTATACATTACAACAATTTCAAATCTTTTATGTTTAGATTACACAGAATGGAACATTTCACTGTTGCCAAAAACTTTACATCCCCGAAAATCCCAACCGTTTGTTACCAATAATCACGGTTGATCGCAACGCAATGGTTTATGTGCACATACCTTTCGATGATATTCAGTTTTGCATCGATACGTATTGTCTGCTGGAACAGAACAGTAGCGGATCGTCTTATTGTTAGCATCCCCTCTTTTGTCATCGGTGTTTGTGAACGTAAACAACGACACCCCGGAGTGAAATAATCTCTCCGCTAAGTATTTCGCGCACCAGCCATCAACCCTCTATAACTAATCAGCTTTGGGGATTTCATCTTTTTTTATGTTGGTATTTGGGATTTGGACGGCCGCTTGAATGCCTATTGATAAATATTTTTCACTCATTACCGGTCTTTAAACGACCTTTTCAATGGACTGCTTTCAGGATTTTTATTTAATCTTAAAATCTATCAGTCGTCATCTTAATTTTTGTATATTCATAGCCAAAAGAAACGTATCTTTAAAATATTTTAATATGAAATGAATGGAAAGAAATAATAGCACAGTGTTATTCAAAAGGACTAGTCAAACTAGATTAAATGAACAAACCAAAACTAGACCGACAATACTAGACACAATACTAGAAAAACAAGACTAAACTAGACTACATGGACAAAAATAGACAAGAAAGACTAGATAGTCAAGATGAGATAGACAAGACTAAGAATAGTGTTATCTAGTTTTATCGGTATAATCTTGATAGATGAGAATTAGATTAGAGAAATGAGTTTTTAAGATTATGTATTAAATTAAATTTAACAAAACAAATAAATTTAAATTGAACTAGATTATGCTTGAAACAAACTGGAAAATTGTATTTTGAGGCGTTGATAAAATCTTGAAAATACGTTTTTGTTTTTGAAAATGCGAACAAAAATTGAAAAACGAATAATGACAGTCTTTGTTGTTTCTGTTTGCAGTCAGTTTCGCATAAATTCTTGGCCAAAAAAATATTATTAGCCTAAAAGAATGATCTGGATGTTATTTATGTGGTGAGAAAAGAAACGTGCAGACAACAGATCTACATTTGTAATATTTTTTTGTTATTCGGCGAATATAAAAATGCTGATGATAATAAAACGCAAAAAGATATAGAATGATAAATAAAAGGGAATGTGTCCGGGGGCGCGGAATGATCAGAGAAGACGGCGAACGCGCCGAACGAACTCGTCGTGCTGGTAATTAGCAGGATAACCGGAAAACGTTCCGCGCGCGACGCTCCTGAAATTTCTCCTCTGAATGTATATGTATTACTTTGTTTCATTTTGTGTAGTCGGGTTTCAGAGACTTAGCTCACAGCATTTTAATTAATGAATTAATGTAGCTCTCGTCTCTTAAACACTGTTTATGTCGCGGTAATTAAGGGAGTTGCCGCCACTAGATTACCTCCCTTACAGCTCGGCAACCCCCTCGCCGAGAAACTGCCAACCCCATTATATCTCGGATGATGTTATCACGGGGGCCGAACTCTAATTCGAGCCTAAGGAGAAGTTAAAGTGAAGGGAGGTTTTACACCGGCATCATTTAATTTATTAGTCCTTATATTACGGCACGGATTTACGCACACCACTCCGGAAAGATTTACTAATGAGGATCATCTTTCAAATTAATACACTTTCTTTATTATTTCTTACTTTTTTCGGCGTTTTTTGTGACTTTAGCAAACGCAAATTAAAAATTACCTCCTTAAATAAACACCTTTTAAATTTACCCTAAATATAAAACGCATTAACCAAAAAATATAAACATTTTATACCATCTTCATAATTTCGATAGAAAAATGTATATAATAAAACAAATACACCACAAACTTACTACTTAAGACTAAACAAACATAGTTAAAAATAGGCAAGACTCGATAGACCAGACTAGACAGACAACACTAGACAAACAAGACTAGACAGACAAGACTAGACCGACAAGACTAGAGAGTCAAGATTAGCCATACAAGACCAGATAGAAAAGACTAGACTGACATGATTAACCAGACTAGACTATTGGGATGGGGGAGGGGGTTTGATGTTGGCGTAGCAAGCATAACATTATCCTGACAAGTAGTCTTGTCCAATGCCTTGCTTTGAACACGCTCCATGACTTTTGCCAGTCTTCAAGCATTTCTTGGCTATTTTTTTGCTATCTGCCCTATTTGTCCAGTTTCAGTCTCATACAGTTAATCTCTCATGGATTTTGCAATGTATCGGGGCGGTGCCAGCAATCACCATCACAGCTTCCCTGGAGATAGTCCTGTATGCACTGCAAACTCTGGTGGTCATTGTTCTATGTACAAAGACGAGCATCTGTTTTATGTAGGCATTTACTATGGCTCTAGTCTAGACCTGGGCACCATAGATGATGGTTTAGTGAACCACAGATCAAAGAAGCCTTCTTTTACTGCTTTTCGGGCCGCCGGTGCTAGACAATAGGATTTTCCTAGGACCGACGTAATTTATAGGGCTTTTCGTTTTCTTTAAGTGCACTTTAAAAGATAGTTTATGGTCAATAGTCATGACTAGGTACTTGACTCCCTGTTTCGTTATGATGTCCACTTTTTTAAATTTGAATTTGATATTTTCTATTGCTCTGTTGCCAGTGAGGAGAGAGGTTTTTCTGCTCAAGCCATTCGTCGACCTGCTTTATTGCGATGTTTGCCTTTCTCATTAGTTCATCAGTAATAATAAAAAGATGAAATTACTATGTTTTTTACCACAAAAACAGTTTTTACTAGAAAAAACTAGACTGAGTCTTGTCAGTCTAGTGTTTTCTAGAAAAAACTGTTTTTGTGGTAAAAAACATAGTAATTTCGTCTTTTTATTATTAATATGGATTACCACATAGTAAAGGTCTCAACCATCTTTTATATTAGTTCATCAGTTTTCCCTGTTGCAACTATAGCTAGGTCATCGGCGAAATCTACTATAAGTATACTATCCCCAGCGGGGAAAACGAGCCTTAACACGCCGTCGTATAGTATGTTCCACAGTGTAGGGTCCATAAGAGACAAGACTAGGCAGATAAGACTGGACAAACAAGCTTAGACAGACAAGACTAGACAGACAAAACTAGACTGACAAGACTAGATAGACAGGACTAGGCAGACAAGACTAGATACACAAGACTATTTTATAAAGATTACACACAAGACCAAAACTCTAACAACAAAACTACAGTAATCTTGTTACTTACAGGCGAATATATTATTTGATTTGATTTGACTAGACAAAAAGAACTAGACAGACTAGACTAGACAGATAAGACCAGACAGAAAATATTAGAAAAACAAAACTGCTATATACAACTCAATCATTGAACTATTTTATATCCGACCATCTTGCACAAAACATAATTTTGAAATCTGAAAAAAATCCAAACAACTTATAGAACAATTAGAAGTTGTATGGAAGATCACCCAAGAGATTTTAAGGAAACTATGTAAAATGAAGTTTGGGAGGAAGTATCGTCCACGCAAATCTCTGAAGTAGACAAACAATGGAATGGTTTAACACAAACTTTTGAAAATCATTTGAATTGGTGTTTACCGCTAATGACAGTAAAAAATATATCAAAGAGAAATAGATCTTCTCAAATAACTCGCGAGGAGACTTGTAAGACGATATAACATGCTATTACGCCAAGAAAAAAGAGTTACTATGAATACAATATCATAGTGAGCGGAGATATGTTAAAGCAATGTGGAAGACAGTCGCTGAAATTTCGCATCTTAAAGAGAAGCAACCACACCGCCTGATTTTGGAGCAAATCCGAAGAAAATGACTGGTGATAGTTTAATGGTGATAATTTAATTAAGAACAGAGAAACAATATTTCTTTATTCAACCACTCTAGAAAAACTTAGTTACATTTTAAAAGACCTGAAAAACACTAAAGTACTGGAGTGGATGAGATACCTAGGGCGTTAATAAAACTGGTTGCACCGCACATTATTTAACTACTGGTACTAATTATTAACAACTCGTTCTAGGAAGGCATTTTCCTAAATCATTAAAGTACTCTAAACTAAACTAAAGTTCTAAATTATTAGTTCATAAAAAAAGGGATAAACTCGAAAATCTCCAACCAATTTGTATCCAATTATCCAATTTCGATAATATTGAAAAAATTAATCTGTAAATGAATCATAGATTTTACAAATAAGCACAATATAATAAACAACCACCAACTTGGCTTCTTAAAAGGAATTTATAAAGGAATTTAACATAGCAATACAATAAATTGAAGGCGACTATATACCATGCGGTAGACTCTTAGATTTATCTAAGGCCTATGATACAGTGAACCATCCAATCTTACTAAAAAAACGCAAAATATGCAATTAGAAGCAAAGCATTAATTCGATTTACTCTTACATATACATAATAGGAAACAGAAAGTAGAAATATATATACCAAGCGGCAAGGCAAGATCATGCCCATCTACGACTAATATGGAAGTCCCACCAGGCAGCATTCTTGGACCTCTCCAGTTCACACTGATTTTTAAACGATTTACCAGATATGTCCATCCACAACATCGCGGAAATGATCTTTTATGCGGATGATACTAGCCTAATGTCAATGAATATAACAGTAGGCGTCGAAGAAGACGTCGAGTGCAGCATTAAATCAATCTTTGGTACATTAAAAACTTAAAATAAAACGAAAATAGATTACTTCTAAATCAAAACAAGATGAAATTAATATTGTTTAAAACCAACAGAAACATAAAAAGATACATTTCCGAAATTGTACTGGAGGATAACACGTTGAAAATCCAACATGAGGCAAGACTCCTAGGATGTTATGTAGATGGTACGGTCGACTGGACGTCTCACATTTCCCACTTAACAAAAAACTAACTAAGGCGGTGTATGCCCTTACAACCCTCAAACGATAATTAAATCGTGACATTTTAAAGATGGTTTATTTCGCAAATCTCCAAAGCCACCTGAAAATTGGTATAATGTTTTGGGGCTATGGCACAACAATTAACGATGTGTTATAAAATACGTTAAAAATCCATCAAGATCATGCCCATCTACGACTAATATGGAAGTCCCACAAGGCAGCATTCTTGGACCTCTCCAGTTCACACTGATTTTTAAACGATTTACCAGATATGTCCATCCACAACATCGCGGAAATGATCTTTTATGCGGATGATACTAGCCTAATGTCAATGAATATAACAGTAGGCGTCGAAGAAGACGTCGAGTGCAGCATTAAATCAATCTTTGGTACATTAAAAACTTAAAATAAAACGAAAATAGATTACTTCTAAATCAAAACAAGATGAAATTAATATTGTTTAAAACCAACAGAAACATAAAAAGATACATTTCCGAAATTGTACTGGAGGATAACACGTTGAAAATCCAACATGAGGCAAGACTCCTAGGATGTTATGTAGATGGTACGGTCGACTGGACGTCTCACATTTCCCACTTAACAAAAAACTAACTAAGGCGGTGTATGCCCTTACAACCCTCAAACGATAATTAAATCGTGACATTTTAAAGATGGTTTATTTCGCAAATCTCCAAAGCCACCTGAAAATTGGTATAATGTTTTGGGGCTATGGCACAACAATTAACTATGTGTTATAAAATACGTTAAAAATACGTATTATATATATATATATATATATATATATATATATATATATATATATATATATATATATAATCTAGAATGTTCTGCATCTTTTAGAGGTGCATTCAAATCCGCTAAAATATTAAAGGTTATGAGTCCATAATATTCTTATGTAAAAACAAACACCTATTTGAAGAATACACATTTAAATGTGTCCCTTATTTTCAATGCTTTGCCCAAATATTTAAAACAAATTAATAAAGTTAATGCCTATAAGAAGGAGCTTCAATGTGTTCCAAAATACTACAAAAACTAAAATAATATCGAAGATAGTGCAGACTTGTAACCGGGACAAATTATTCAATTAATATTTCAGAATATCACTACATAATTGCTTAATATGTTAATATGTAATATTGTAATACTGTCATGTTTAGATAATGAAATAAATAAATATATATATATATATAATATATATATATATATATATATATATATATATATATATATATATATATATATATATATATATATATATATATATATATATATATATTATTTTGATGTGATTTGAATTTGACAAGACGGGACAGACAAGCTGGGACATACAAGAACGGACAGACAAGATTGGACAGTCAAGACTGGACGGACAGGACTAGATAGACAAAACTGGACAGACAAGAACTGTATGAACTTGTATGTTTTGGGTCCTTTCATTTGCAAACAAATATAAATTAATTAACCAAAAACAACATAGCATCCTAGAAGGATATTGAAACTGCATGTTTCCAATTTTGAGTGCTATAAGTGAAAGCTTACAAGCAAAAAATATACCAATCTGAATGCTCATAGCGCGTCGTTAGGTCGTTAGGAGACTGGCATATGTCATTTTTGATCAACACAGTTCAGATAACGACATTGATAACACAACATGGCTTCATTAAATCACCTCCAAGGGCAATAAACATGGCCATCCCACAGGGAACTACTTTAGGTCCTCTGTTATTAATTTTTTTTCTACGATTTATCCCAAGTATACGACCATGATGTTGTTGATGATACGACCATCCTCATCATATGAATTTGAATCTGGAAACAAGATCAATGTTGTAGTGGTCCTCTAAAAACCGCCTAATTGTGAAAAAAGGAAAGACCAATTTAATTATCTTTCAAACAAAAAGAAGTTCAGAAATTTACCCATATGAAGTTCTGATTTCGATTACAATTCAAAATACATTCGTGATTCCATCATGAAGTTTTTTTCCAAATGAATGTGTGAATTCCATCGTGAGTTGTATATTTCGAGTCTAGCTCGTACTGTGATGTCAATAGGAGGTATGCCAGCGATATCCAAGGCAGCCTCCCTTGAAACTGTTATGTGCTACATATTCTCAATGCTAGTCTCCGTTGTACTGATGCCATCTTGTTATTTAGTGTCTGATTTTTTTTTCCAGACCGGAGCTGCATAAAACATAGCGGATTGCGAGATCGAGCACAATAGCCTCCTATTGCTGCTTAGAACCTTTTACATTTGGCATGAGCCTCTCTAAAGCAGCAGCTTTTGAGTGCCTTTCCAGTGGTCTTTATGATATGTTGCTTGAATGAGAGGCTTTTGTCGATTAAGTATTTTACAGAATCTTTCGGTATTATTTTGGCGTCTCTTAATTGGTGGGTTGTAGGGAGTATGTACCTCTTTTCAGTGAGGAGAACTGCTTCGGTTTTCTTAGGTGCCAGTTGTAGCTGCCTCTTTTTCATCCATTCGTCCACTAACTTCATTGCAATGTTTGCTCTAGCGGTTATTCCCTTTTCGGTTTTCCCGTAAACCACTAATGCCAGATCATCTACAAATTCGATGGTTTCCACACCTACTGGTAATTCCAGTCTGAGCACTCCATCATAGAGAAAAGTTCCACAATGTGGAACCCATGAATCCTGCGGAACCCCACTATAGATATCACGCTCAACTGTTTTATTGTCTGATTCAATGATGATTTTGCGGTTATGTAGGTAACTGCGAAACATGCGAAGTAGATGTGGTGGAAAGCTACGCGACGTCACTTCATCTAGAATATTTTGCAAACTTGCCGAGTTGAATGCATTTCTTTCGTCTAAAGTTAACAGGGCGAAGATCTTTCTAGTACTCTGTGTACCCACTCTGGCTTCCTCAGCTACCTCGAGGACCTTTCTGATAGCGTCAACAAAAGATTTTCCTTCTCTGGAGCCATATTGTCATTGAGAGAGATCAGATGAGAAAAATCTGATCTCTCTCAATGAGCACTTCCGTTTTTATCCTACTTTATTGTTGGAACAGCAACAGCTGTTCGAGCAATTTTCCAAAGACGTTTAATAGACACAGTGGCCTATATGAGGTGGCTTCTTAGAGAGGATTGGTACCTTTCTTCAAGAGAACCAGTTTTGCCTTCTTCCACAGCTTTGGAAAGATGCTTATTTTGAGAAGATTATTCATGACCTTTAAACAATCTCAGGAACATTTCTGGCTATGATTTTAATTATTTCAGGTGGAATCTGATCCTGGGGTCTGACCCTGTGGCTCTGCCATTTCGGAGGCGGTTACAGGCCGCTTTGAGTTGTGCTTGTGTGAAATCAGGTATTCCAATTACTGCTGGTTGTTCCCATATCGGTGTTTGGTGGATGGGTAATAGTGTATCCATTATTTATGTTTTCCATAGGTATTTTTACATTTGGGTGTCTGACTTTGAGCTTTCTGGTTGCAATTTCATAAGCCTCAACCTTATGAATTTTCTTGCATAGTAGATTCCAATGCTCTCTTTTTACTAAGTTGATGGCTTTACATAGCGCTTTTTTGGCCAGGGTATATGCGCCTCTGAGATTTTCTTGTGAGAAGCTTGTATTTTGGCCTTTTCTTTGGAGCTGTCACCTAGCAGAGATACAGATCCTCCTAAATATAGCGATGTCCTCACTCTTCCAGTAGACCTGTCTTTCCCTGGCAGGACTATTTCTGGTGTGCAGTGTTGCATTACATGTTTCGGTGATCACAGATATCGTTTCGTCTCCATTGTTTGATATTGAAACGATAAGCTTAATCTCTAGTCGATGAACCAGCAGTTTTTCGCTAAGTTTGTTGATAGACCATCTATTGTTGGTCTTCTTTTCGGTGGAGATGTCTCTGTAATAACTTTCTACAACATAGTAAATGTACCTGTTATCGCTTAGTGTTTCTCTATCTAATATCTGCCAGTACTTTGTCCGAAAGTTTGTGTGAAGTTAGTGTGAGATCTATGACGGTTGTGCGCGTCTAGCTCTGCCAGCCAATCCTTGACCAAGTCACCTCTTATGTCCACTGTAGGACTTCCCCAATAGGGCGACTTGGCGTTGAAGTCGCCTGCTATGATTTTAGGTTTGTTGTGCATTTTAACGTAATCACTTGTTTCGGCTAAGGATGCTTCAAGTTGTTGTAGGCTATTGTTTGGTGAAAAATAGAGCTGTAGAATACGTTTACGAATAGTTAGACCACCACGAAACCTGTGCCTTGACACATGAGTCTACTCAGAAAAGACTAGACACACAAGACTAAAGAGGCAAGACAAGACACACTAGTCTAGATAGGTAGGACTAGAGCAGCGGTCGGGGAACCGGGGTAAATTACCCCAAATGGGGTAAAATGAAATTTTTAGGGGTAATAATAATAAGAAAATATTTAGCAAATTACTATTTTTTAAACGTGTAATTTAATGTGTTTTTCAACCACTGGTTCTGTTACCCATCAGATTCCTTAATTAGAATAACATTAGCCTAACACACTAAGAATTCCTTAATTATGGCTTTACACAATAGAAGAAAAAGGCATACTGAATCCACAGTGTGTTGTATGTTTGAATGGAATCTTTAAAAAAAAGTAAATTGAAGAAACATTTGGATAATTTGCATGGAAATTTGTTTTCGAAACCGCGAGAATACTTTGTAAATTTAGAAATGTGTGTTAACGTGTTAACATCCAGGTTTGACACAGGCAATTCTAGAATTTCGATCAAACTGAATAGATACTGAAGCAGGTATTCAATTTATGAGCAAAACAAATATGTCGTCTTTTTGGATGTCAAAAGTGGCACGGACTTTCAAAATTGCACATGAGGAGGCGGTAAAAAAGCTGCCATTTGCAACAACCTACCTTTGAGAACAAGACTTTTCTACTCTAATGAACATAAAAACGAAGAACAAAAATCGATTAAACACCAAAGACTGTATTCAAATTGCTCTTACATCGAAAAGCCCCAATTTTGAAGTTATTGTATCAAACATGAAAAATCAAATATTTCTCCAAAACCTGAAGGTGGAAAGTTTTCAATTCATTTTTGTTTGTTTCAATATGAGAATTTTATTTTGTTTCTCTATTACATATTTACAATTTTCATGCAACTTTTTTTATTTTCCATGTAATTTAATTCAATAAATAACGTTTAATTTAAATTTACATTGATTGTCTCATTTTCAAAATGAGGGGGTAATATCGACTTACGCAAAAATATTTTGGGTTAATGGTTTAAAAAGTTCCCCGACCGCTGGGCTAGAGAGACAAAATTAGACAGAAGGGACTACACAGACAGACAAACAAGGTCAGATAGACAAGACCAGACAGACAAGACCAGGCCGACTAGACCAGACCGACAGGAGCAGACATATCAGACCAGATCGACAAGACCACACAGACCGGGCAGACAAGACCAGGCAGACACGATCGGACGGGCAAGACCAGACAGACAAGACTAGACTGGCAAGACTAGGCAAATTATATTAGACATATAAAACATCCTATATTATCATCGCAAACTTGGCAAACTTTAAAAGGACAAAATTATTGACACAGGGCTAGATAAATTAGTTTATTTTATTTAAAATATTCGCAACTATAAAGACAGGGATTTTTCTTCCCTGTTCATATTTTTCCTGTTTTTCATTTTTGATCTTTTTATTTGATTTTCTTTTAATGATGTAATTTTGCAGTAAGTTGACAACCCCTAGAATCTCATATTTGTTTTCATTATCATCCCAAAATATTTAGGGGTTTTTGCACATAAATCTTCCCCTCACATGCTTATCCCTCAAGCTCCTGCTTTGTCCTTATTCTGCGATATTTTGTACATTTTTTATCCTCTCCATCCTATCCTATTGGATACAATCCCAAACAGATTTTAAATGAAATTGTAAAAAGGGAACATATTTGGTTTGTGTTGCATCTTCTACCATCTGTGCGATGTTAGCTATCCTATCTGTCTAATGTTGCCTGTTTAACCATATCTGCATAGTCTTGTCCTTGTAGGCTTGTCCGTGTATTCTTGTTCGTTTAGTCTTGTCAGTCTAGTACACTCTGTCTTGTCCGGCTAGTCTTGTCTATCTTGTCCGTCCAGTCTAGTCAGGTCTGTCAAGGCCACCTGTCAAATTTTACAAAAATAATGGAAGTTGTGAAAATAAAATATGTGTGTAATGTTTCATATAATAATAAATTTTCGAAAGTAAAAGGATTAAAATTTTATTTTATGTTTAATTATTGTTCAAGTTTGGAGCATTTTAATGTGCGAGCCCGACATTAACTCCGTTTCGCTTTATAACATCGCGGGCGTAAAATCTAGCGAAGTGGTCACATGGCGAAATGATGTGACATGATTCCGCAATTAAGCCTCGTCCCTCTTTGTTTGTTGGTAATTAGCCCGAGTTACTGGCATCTAGCTGTCTCGCTCGCCGCATCTACACCCCTCGCAACCCTTTTCAGTACACTCAATAACATAAATACCCACGCGCTCGATAAAACGACAAACATCGAATGTAACTGCGAAATATTATTATCCTAAATGTTAAATATCCTTTAATATTTTGATTTGTGTAATTAAATAATTTTATTTGAATCATAAACCGTATTTTAATTGATATTTTGAGTTTATTATCTTTGACTATCTAGTTTGGTCTGTTAATTATTATATAATATATAAAGCTTTCAACAGGCCAAATATTATCTAGAATTGATCTTATTTAGTCTTCTTTATCTAGTTTTACACATACGCTTAAGCTAATCATAATGAACAACCTTTTATTTAGTTTGAACAACGCAGATCCAAGAGGGTTATCTTAATTTATAAGCTTAAACAGTGATGACAAGCTATCTAGGACTATACTAAAGCTATTCGATCAAACTTAGAATAGACAAACTATATCCTAAACCTAACCTAACAAGACTAAAATAGCAATAGTATACAGGCAAAGTATACATGCAATAGTAGTCTCGTAAACCGAAACAGACAATGATATAGAGATATGATAGGCAGACTAAGATACAATACAGAATATGTAAAGCAGATTACATTAAGCGGACGGAAAAACCTAGTCAAAGGAGACAAGATAGACTAGATTTGAAGCATATTAAGGCAGACAAAACTCAGACTATGTAGTTTTTACTCTTATTTTGTTCTTTTAATTTATTTACAAATATATATGTTATTTATCATAATTTCGATATCCAAATTTCCATAATGGACGAGAAATTAAATTTTTGCAAGCTCTTCTACTATTCAAAATGATGTAAAACTCATAGAAAGCTTAAGAGATTATACTAAAATTTTCTTAAGATCCCTTTGTTCGTTAAGGACAGATAATAATCGCGTTCCAACCGTCAGACCATTAACACATTTAAAGAGCCTTTTAACTTTTAGAAAGCTAATTTACATTTAAACTGGTCCAGGCGTGCAGAGATAACCTTCGCTATTGTTAGTCTCTTTAGACTAGTGTCTCTTTAGAGCACTTCTGGACATGGAGCCTGCACCATTAGCACAGCGATTACAAACTTTAACCAAACTAAAACGGATCGTAATGAGCGAAATTGTAATTATAACTTTATATTAACATTTTTATCTAAACCTATAATATTCCATTAGAATTTTTGCGACAAAAAGTGTCCTACTAACTACGCGGTTTAGATTTTCCTTGGAAAATTAAATAGTTAAGGAAGGTTTTAGTAGTCCAAATTTGATATTCTTTTAAAATGAAAGTGACCAATTAAAATTTAAAAATAATCTTGTAACGCATCCCTATCTATGGTAATAATAAAAGGAAACAAAAACCTTTAGAATGTTACACATATTAATTCAACTAATAGGTGAAATGTAAATCCTTACAGAAAAAACTACCCCCCCATTGGGTTAATTCGAATCCACGGGTGGTTGTTATTGAAGAGGGCGCACACGCGCACCATCGCCAACAGCTCTTCGCTCTAATAATAATAATAATAGTAAGGGTGTATTTTATTCCATTTATAAGTGGTATTATGATACGCTACTGATACGCTGCGTACTCTTTTGTTACGTTGTTACTTGCACTAATGCCGTGTAAACGGTAATAATGGACTGGCAAACTAAGGACGTGATTGTTGGATTTATCCCCATTGAAACGTGGGAAACAAGCCGCAGCCGATGTGGAAAATCCGATGATAGAAGTCAGAGATAATTAATCATAAGTGTTCCTCAAAGAGGAACTGTGTGGTTCGGTGTACTCCAATAATTTATTATTAGTGGGCTAATTGGTGCTGGATATATTTTGATCAGATTTTATCTAGATTAATGCGGAATCATAAATGTTAGAAGTCAGGCTTGATTAATTATCTTGATGCAATTTGAGCACAACTAGTATGGGATGTAATTATGTGATTTATAATATTTGGGCTAATTTTCGAGGAAATATTAATTCTGTAATTAATCAATGGATTATTGTTTTTGTAACTAAATTATATTCATTAATATTTTCAGTTTTTAAAACTCACATGTCGCATATCAATGAAAAAGAAATTTATAGTTTTACTGATTTTTTTTTAAATTTGTAAAAGTTTGTATTTTTGTATTTTGAGAAAGTCATTTTAATTACACATGCCGGAAAGGTACTTCTTTACACACGTTTTGTAATACGAGAAATGTTACCTCTTATTGTATTTCCACATAACCAGAGTAACGCACGCAAATATTCAATATCGCTTGGTTACATTAAAAAAAAAACAAAAATAAATAAAATAAACACAATCGATATTAAAAAAGTGACGTGAAGTGTCAGAAACTGTTCGTTAGTGCTCCCAATATCTCTCTCGCGTCAAATTGACAACTGTCCGCCCTAGTTACAAAATATGCTATTATGATACTTTTATTGGCTATATTATATAATTTTGTGCAGGTTAGGTTACATCTACATTCTATATATTAATTATTTAACTAATTGGAAAAATATTAGTCAATAATTTATTCGCAAGAATTATTAAATTGCTTAAGTATAGTATATTTAAGGAGCTGAAGTGATAACAGTGCCGACAACTCTATTTCTTTCTTTTTACGAAATGTGAAGTAAATGCCAAGCCCAGTAATCTGAAAACCGAGCTTTGTTCAAATGTATTGAATAGTTGTTGAAAAAGGTCGAAGATATAAGTATCAACCTAACATATATTATAAAAAAAAATCCTAACCTAACCTAACATATATTATAAAAAAAATCGATTTCCTAAAAATATTTGATTCTCGATCTAAAGTATTTGAACTCGGTTTTTATAACTGCTCATTTATTCTATAGATACAATAGAACATTTTATCTATTTTTAAATATTAATTAGATTTCCAAATATTTATTATGACCACCAATTACATTTGTCCAACGTTGGTTACAAATTACAAGTGCATAACTCCAATTTATAATTCAAAACAGCGAAGCTGCACTGATAAGATATAAATCTCGAAACGAGTCTGCAGATGGCTGGCTATTCACTTAAGTTAAATAGATAAATAATAAATTCACTTAAGTTAAATGCTCTTAAAATATGATTTATCTAGTACTCGTTTAGTGACATAAAAATGTAGTGGGGACTGGTAATAAAAGGTCATAAATACCTGTTGTATAATTCAATATCCTGCGTGGCAATAGCCAGGGAAGTAGTTGTTTCAAACTGAGATTTGTTTTATAGCCTTAATAAGACTTTATATTATAGAGCTACGAACACGTTGAATATATTTTTAAATACGGGCTACATTTCGCTATTAATAAGTTTATTTGTTACAATTATTTACCAAAATTTGTATACGATTTTTGAACACTATTGTTATGTAAGTCAATGCACTAGGTCGATTTATTATTACTTGGCAATAATTAGCTTCAAAAAATGGATACATATTCGCTTCAAAAATTCCAATTATACTTGCAGCATTAATACACGTGTCTGGTCATACACGTTGAGTGTGTCCAAGTAATAGCAATAATGGCATTATAGCCGCTTTTAGCGTGGTAACAAGCTTACTCTTTGTTATGACAATGCGTCCGCTGTATAATAGCGCATTTCGGAAATTTGCTTTCATCTGAACTATTAGCGGATGCTTTGTGGTTAGATTAAGATATTTGTATGGGCATTGTGAGTCACGCCGCCGGAAATATTAAGTGCAGCAATCCGTTTAATTCTGTTTTCCAGGATAATAATACGGCTACAAAATTTATAAATATGGCCAAACCGCATTTATAATACATTCATGTAAAGAGGTCTTGGTTTTTGAACAATGTGTTTAAGGATTTTAAATATTTTCTAGGTTTAGTATTGAGTCAATTCCGAAAGTTTGAACCAGATAAGACCAGACGTAAGCAGACAAGACTAGACAATACCAGAGGAGACAAGAGAAGACCAGGCACGACCAGACAAGAACAGACAAGGCCAGACAAGACCAGACAAGACCACATAAGACCAGACATGGCTAGACAGGACCAGACAAGACCAGACTAGACAGGACAAGCCCAGCCAAGACCATATAAGACAAGACAATATCAGACAAGACAGAACCAGATAAGACCAGAAAAGACCGGACAAGACCAGACAAGACGAGAGTCGACAAAATAAGACCAGACAAGACCAGACAATGTGTCTAAAGATTTGAAATATTTTCTAGGTTTAGTATTGAGTCAATTCCGAAAGTTTGAACCAGATAAGACCAGACGTAAGCAGACAAGACTAGACAATAACAGAGGAGACCAGAGAAGACCAGACAAGACGAGACAAGACCATACGAGACCAGACAAGATTAGACAAGGCCAGACAAGACCAGATAAGACCAGATAAAACCAGAAAAGACCAGACAAGATCAGATGAGACCAGACAAAACGAGACAAGACAGAACCACATAAGAGCAGCAAGACAAAACCACATAAGACCAGACAAGACCAGACAAGCCCAGACAAAACCAGACAAGATCGGACAAGACCAGACAAGACCAGACAAGACTAGACAAGACCAGACAATACCAGACAAGAGCAGGCAAGACCAGACAAAACCAGACAAGAACAGACAAGGCCAGACAAGACCATTCAAAACCACACAAGACCAGACAAGACCAGACAATACCAGGCAAGATCAGACAAGGCCATATAGGACCAGACAATACCAGACAAGACCATACAAGGCCACTTAAGACTAGACAAGATTATACAAGACCAGACAATACCAGACAAGACCTCAAGACCAGACAAGACTATACAATACTAGACAATGCCAGACAAGACTAGACAAGATCAGACAAGACCAGACCAGACCAGACCAGAAAAGACCAGTCAAGACCAGGCAAGACCAGACAAGGCCAGACAAGACCAGACAAGACCAGACGAAATCAGACAAGACTAGACAAAAGCAGACAGGACCAGATAATTCCATATAAGACCAGAAAAGACCAGAGAAGACCTGACAGGGCTGGACGAGACCAGACAAGGACCAGATAGGACCAGACACGACTAGACAAGACTGGACAAGACCAATCAAGACAAGACAAGACCAGACAGTACCAGCCAAGACCAGCCAAGACCCGACAAGACCGGACAAGACCAAATAACACCAGAAAAGATCATATATAACCAGAGAAGACCAGACGAGACCTGACAACACCAAACAAGGCAAGAAAAAACCATACAAAACCGGACCAATCAAGACAATATCAGACAAGATCAGACAAGACCAGACAAGATAAGACTAGAGAATAGCAGAAAATGCGAAGCAATCGCAGACATAACCAGAAGAGAGCAGAGTAGACCAGAAAAGACCATACAAAACAAGATAAAGCCTGACAACGTATTAAACTGAGTAAAACATGACTGACAACTCATCAAAACCGTGCCATTCATAAAAAAGTCGAGATTTGCTGTCAATTCCGGAGGGTAGTAAAAATGTTAATTGTTCCAAGAACAACAAATGAAACGCTGAATATAAACTGTCAAATCTGATTAGCATAAAAACTCTGATTTATATTTTGCATTTCATATTAAACATCTTTTCTTCGGTTCCCCTCCATTCAGTCGAAACATAATGAGCGTATAAAATGATGATTTTAGAGGGTTGTAACATTGTACAAAAAGCGCCGACCTTTACTAGCTCTATTCTATTTACGGGTAAAAGCGATTTCAAAGATGGCCGCTCCATAGACCCTAAAACACGAGGCAATAAAGAACCCCGTTACTCGCTGTTTATGTCCCACATAACTGTATTATGACATTAGATTCGCGCGATGCCACTGTCCAAGTTAATAAACCGGATAATAGACCCACTCCAAACCCCCACGTTTATTCCGTACAAACAACCCTCGAATCCTCAATTACATACCGAATTAACATATTATTGTGCTTCTTCAGCGATATTATGTCAGCACAATTACAGAGGTTTATATTATACATTAACAAGCTACAAATCATATTTCCCACACTATAATCGTATGAACAAGCAAACATAGTCAGTATAAGATCAGGATTAAAAATTCAGAACTAGTTAGAGTCATCAAGACATCACTGGACATTCATTACATCATTGATGGATATATTTAAGCTAGACTACTTAGTTAAAGATAGAGGATTAGACACATGAGGCTAGCTGGTCAAAACTAGACAAGCTAGACTTAACATACAAGACCAGACAGGTAATATAAGAGACGAAAGATTAGAGAGACAAGAATAGATCGACAAGACTAGACAGTCAAGAATAGACAGACGAAACTAGACAGACAAAACTACTTAAACAAAACTAAACAGATACGAAGATGCAGAAAATATTAGACAGACAAGGCTAGGCAGACAAAGCCAAACAGACAGGGCTAGACAGACAATATTACACAGCAAAAACTAGACATAGAAATCTAGAGAAACCATAGTTGACAGGCAAGATTAGACAGGCAAAATTATAGAGCTAAGATCGGACAGAGAGGACTAGATAGGAAAGACTAGATAGACATAAATAGATAAAAGTAGACATATAAGACTAGATAGACATAAATAGATAAAAGTAGACATTTAAGGCTAGACAGAAAAAAATAGATATTTAAGAATATACTGAAAATATTACGCATACAAGACCAGATAGTTAATATTTGATAATATGATTATACATTCAAGATTACACACATTGTAGGACTTTTGATACATAAAGGGCTGATTGAAGTTCAATGCGACCCCATATTTTGGTAGATTGAGAATCTTTACTTTAAACAAGATTTGATTAATTTGCAGATTATGCTAAACAATGTAAGGATGCGTTAAGAGTTTTCTTAACCCTTTGGGGACGTATTTATTTAGAGAATGCAAGACAAGTAAAACATATGCATGATGAGCCTCCGCCGTCAAATGTACCCAAAAGGTTAATAATTTTTTTTTTTTTAGTTTTTGAGATTTGGTGAGATTTTGCAAACTTTATATTTAAATTACCTTAGTATTTAAATTACCTTAATATTCTATTAATAAATAAAAAATAGATGTATAACTTTATGTATAGTGGTACAACACAGATTATATAACTCATCATAAAATTGGCCAATAACAATTGAGAATTTTACTTAGTTACAGGGTATTGATAAACGGATATACCCTTGACGACGTGATATAATCACCACGGTTATTCGGTGGGTCCAACAAAGCAAAAACAATGTATAATATCTAGAGCCATAATTTAATAATTGTCATGACAACAAAATTTTGTATTTAGTAACAAATGTCAATTTAATTCGTTATAAATCGCTTAATTTATTGTAATCGTTTATTATTATTCGTTATACATTCGTAACGAATAACACTCGAGCAATCGAAAATAATCGGTTATTTTTCACTCCTAACTCGGCATAATCCTTAAAATACCCCTCGAGATGCTCCCGTGGTATTTCGCAGATTACGTCTCGTGACTAGGGATGTGAAAAAATAATCGATTATCTTTTTCATAGAATCTATTTGGAAAAGTCGATTTTTTTAATAATAATAGTCGATTTTTAATAAATCGATTATGTAAATTACACGCATTAATCGATTTTTGCGACTAATGAAAATACGCAATTAAGTTGACCAACATGAATAAGTCGAACAAAAGACAGCATTTGTTTTTGTAAGATACATTTGTGTGTATGTAAAAGAGTTTCGTTTCTTTTTAACAATTATCTTTCTTTGGAGAGTGTCAATAATTATTTATCAACAAAAAAGTCTTGTAAAACACCTAAAAGTGGCTGGCGGAAGTATTTTATAATGAAAAAGGATAATACCATAGCACAGCTCAAAAAATACCCAAAAGAATTAAAAACATGTAGTAATCTTACAAAAAAAAAACATATGAAGCAAAAACTGTCCTACAGGCTAACCAAGTATCACAAATTAATATATTGTATAATGGAATTAGCATGGTCTTTATGACAGCAAAATTCTGAAATCTGTAAAGTTTGGTTTTCTTACTTGAGTCATACGTTGTAAAACCTTAACATTTAAATTAAAAGCAAAAGTGTCATGGTAGAATTGACATGAATGCGTTTTAAAAATTAAAAAACTAAACTTAATAGAATTGGAATAAGTATTGCGTTCATTTGAAAGTAACCTAAACATCTTTTAATTCATTGAGCAATTTGCCGGCCTGAAACTCCGCTAAACGCTAAACATCTTAGGAATATTTTGTCTTCGTAGGCCACACTACGAAATTCCCTTTTCATGGCTTATAAATTTCTAAAATAATTTGGAGAAAAAATTTGTCAGATTTTGAACGAAAAAGAACAAAGGCGAACAATGTTTTTGTAAATGAGGGCTAAAGCGTGTCAGATCAAGCATTGGAGCTTCTTTTTCGAAAATTTTAGCATACGCCTCAGATGGAGATAAAAGTTAGGAAATAACTCAGATCATAGCAGAAAGGATATGCCAGGGCAGTCTACCCTACAGTATGGTTGAAGGAGTAGGTTTCAAAAAAATAATGAAGACTGTAGCTCCTTTGTACAAGGTTTCGTGCCGTAAAACTATCACAGATCTCATAGATACTAAATATGAAGAAAAAACCCTTGTAATACAAAAATTACGATTAGTGAAGAACGCCTGTCTCACAATAGATGAACTATCATGATTAATAAAGTTTTTTAAGATTGGGGTTTGTCTCACGAAAAAAATGTAAGCGTTGCTACTGACAATGGCAACAACATAGTTAAAGCTATTGCAATTTCTTTTGGTCGAGCAAAACATGTTCGCTGCTTAGCACATGCACTGAACTTGGTGGTTGAAAATTCTGTAAATACAACTGATATAAAACTTTGTTTGGACAGAGTCCACAAAATCGCGATTTGGTTCCACCAAAGTGATGTTGGCGCTGAAGAATTGCGAAAAGCGCAAATACTTTAAAATGTTTCCGAAGGAAAATTGAAATATTTGTTAGGGGACATATCCACAAGATGGAACTCGCAATTACATATGATAGAACGTTTCGTGTTAATGAGCAGCACTATATGATATGTTTAGATAAAGCACAAGAAATTGTTGTGCTGAAAGAAAAAATATTTAAACCTTTTTCAAAATGTCACCGAAGAAATGAGTGCGGAATAATATGTTACAGCTAGCAAAACCAAACGTATTATCAAATGTTTGAGAACTCTGTTAGACGCAATTAAGCTAACAAGTGATTTGGCAAACCAATTGAAAATTCCTTGCAATAAAATATTCGAAAACATCCAAAACGTTTTTTCACCGTTAAGCACCTTTTTTCGGTTGCGACATTTTGAGATCCTAGATTCAAAAAATATGTGTAGATGAGGATGATTTCTTGTCACAAACAATAAATTATATCAACAGATGTTTGAACTTGAATACCTGGAGTGATGATAATCCAATAGCGGCTAATTCTGAATCATTTGTATAATCAGGGGCGGCTGTTGGCAGCCAACATGCCAATAGCCAAAAATACAGAATTGGGCCTATATACTGCGGCACCGTTATCAAATCTCAAGGCAGATGCCCTCAATATATGGAGAAGCTTTGAAGGAACTTTCCCTAACCAAGCCGAATTGGCTCTAAAACCTCTCTGTGATGGCCAATTCCGCGCCAGCCGAAAGATTATTTTCCAAAGCGGGGAATATTGTCAAGAAAACACGATACCGTATTTAAGGAAAAACATTATTTTAGTTTTGAAACCAGAAGTTCGTCGATGTGGTAATTTTTTATACTTATCATTTTATTTTATTTTTACTCTGATAAATTGTTAATACTATACAAATCTCTTAGTTCTATTACTATATAGAAAAGCAGGGATTTTTTTTCGATTAATAGAAAAAAATCGATTAAAAAAAATATCGATTATTTCTTCTAATTAAAATCGATTTTTCCTAAATCGATTAATTATGCAAAGCAAAAAATCGATTTTTAAGAAATCGATTTTTTTCCACTCAATGTCACAATCCCTACTCGCGACTCCTAAAATAATCGATTATCTTCGATGCTCTTGTGATATTATTATAACTGATAATATTACCCGGACACGTCAACAAAGTCAGATTCAGAACAGTCAAAACTAGACAGAAAAAACCTAGACAGATAAGATCAGAAAAACAAACCTAAATAAAAAGGTGTAGATATATTGGACACGGTAGGCAAGACTAGATATATTAGACACTGAAACTGAAACATCTGACTGATTTACTAACACGACACAACATAATACTGACAGCAGTACAGGAAACCAGATTTACGGACGAACATGTCTTTGAGTCCCAAGGCTACAGAATCCTCAATGGAAAACTGAGAGACATAGTGAGCAATTATCCGGCGCATAAGCAAGCCAACCGCAACGGGGAACCATTGGTGGATATGTGTTGGACTTTTGGGTTGCTCATGAAGTCTACAGCCTTCAAACAATTGCCAAGGAAGCAGAGGACTTGGATTTCACCTAATACCGACCTGGATGAATTCCAGATAAATCATGTGGCCATTTCACGCAAATCTCAAAATCCAATCTGTTCTGCGCCAATCTGTTTTCAGACCTCTCATAGATCAAAATAAGACTCCAGCCTAGAAATACTAGATTACACAGAACCTCCAAAATGGTAAGATTTGACGTAGAGCGACTTAAGAACAGTCAAGAAGTAAGTCAGAGACTGAAAAATACTGAACTCGCCCCTCTCGCTAGAAGAAGGAAGCATCCGTGGTGGACTGAAGGCTGTGACAATGCAATAGCCCAAAGACAGACAACATGGGTGAAGTGGAATTATAAAAAGACCAAGGAAAATTGGCTTCATTTTTGGAACAAAGAAAGGTTACAGCCAAAATAATTCGAGAAACCAAACGGAGCCAAATAAAGGAACCAAATGGAGATTTTACTGATCTAAACAACTACCGTGGAATTTCTCCCGTTCCGGTAACATACAAGATTCTCTTTTGTTTCCATGTGTATCAGGCTAGGAGATCTTTTGAAAAGATAGGACTAGCCGACAATTATCGCTCCATCTCATTTAGCATTACCCAGGGTGCACGTCTAGATTTCTTCTACGGACGCGAGCTAGGTTACGCCCCCACATGGTGTGTGTACCCATAACCTCCATAAATGGGGAACACGACCCAACCCAGGCTGCGACTGCGGCGACCCAAACCAAACAATTGGCCGCATAGTGACTGACTGTGAACTGAGGGCATATGAACGGGATTTGAGGGACTTCTTCCACACCACACATGAAGTCTTGAATGGATAGCTGAACTAGATGTTTTAATTTTTCACCAACATCAAAGAAGCAAACAGAGAGATGTTACTAGAGCAGCGAAAAATCAAGGGGACTGAGAAATTTAAGTATTTTGGCGAATGGATTGAACCCAACATATCAGAAAGAGCATCATTGTCCATTAGAGGCTGACTAAGAACACCTATAACAAGGAATGCCTGTCACGAAACCTGAAACTTAAGCACTACACATCAGCCTTACGACCAGAAGCCCTGTATGCCATGGAGTGTCTTTCCTTGAACCGAAGAGGTCTGTTAGAGAAATTGGAAATCAGAGAGAGGAGAATCCTCAGGAAGATCCTTGGCCCGTTAAAAGAAGATGGAGAATTCCGAAAGCGACATAACTCTGAGCTTTACGAACATATTGAGAGGCTCTCTTGTACTGACTGTACAAGGAAAGGTAGGGTAGCTTTCTATGACCACGTTGCAAAATTGCATCCAAACTGACTAACCAACCGTCTGTTCACCTTCTGGCAAAACAAAAAGGTTCGTATCACCAGATTGACAGAATTCCGAGAAGGATATTAGAGAACTGGGAATAACAGATCTCCAAAACAGACAGTCTGTGTGACGCACCCTGGAGGAAGTCCGTGGTTTTCAGGAAAAAGACCGAGGGAAAGGAACCCCTTGGACAGACGAGAGAAAGGAGTTACACCGGCAGAAGATGCGACAATACTGGGAAAAATCAAAGGCCAACAGTTGAACAAGCGTGGTCCAAAGTAGGTCTATTCGAAACAAGAAGAAGAAGACCAGGTAGACGAGAACACAGATAAGTATAGAGACTAGACTAGACCAGGGGTCGGCAAACTTTATGAACTTAAGAGCCAAATTTTTATTTCAAATGATTTCATACTGTATCAAGAGCCACGGTTGTTATTTTTTTCATAGTCATATTTTTGTATTTGCTTGATAATTGGCTATGATTAAGCGCCTTTGGGATAATATTATTGGTGGCCTTGCCTACAATAATTATAACTTTACCAGTATCTTCTGGAAATGTTTGTGCGTCAAGTGCTTCCTGGTGAATTATGCAATGGAAAGATAACACGTCATGATTAATTTTTAAAATTGTTTTTTTAAATTGTCACAAATCGTTTTTTATTACCCACAATACTTGTAGCTCCATCTGTTGCAATTGACACAATTTTAGTAAGAGGAATGTGATTTTTCTTCACACATTCGGTCTCCTTTCACCCTTGATGGCAATAAACCCAGTTCTTCTTTGGGACCATCTGATGAAATATAGTGAGCAAAGAGGACAACTTGCGCAGTATATTTTATGTCACAAGATTCTTTTGATTTTATTCATAATACCTATCTGCTTTATTGTTAAAATTGTGAAAATGTGTGTCAGCCCCATTTATAAAACAACTTTTTATGTACTCACCATCAGTGAATGTTTTTCCGTTCGATTCCGACGATTTTGTTGCTCACGACAAAACTTGCCAAGTTATTAACACATCAAAACACATAACCAAGTTATTAACAATCATAACACATCATTTGTAGACTGCATACAACAGTTAAAAGATGAACTTGTCTTTTTAAAATTAAGTTCTTCAATTGATTTCTCTCTTACATCACCGAAGGGATAATTCATTGCAAATGCGGCATGTTTTTTTTCGAAATGTATCTCGACATTAGACTTTCTGTTGTTTGCTAATTTTTCATGGTAAATAAGACAAGTTGGAAGACCAGCTGCATTAGGTACCAACGCAAACGATTTTTTTTTATTTATTTTTTTCGAGACTATTTTGAGAGGAATTTTGACTTTCTGAATTATGCCCAAAGAAGCACAATTTTGAACTATGCACTGACTGATTGACTGCGAGACAATAACAACAAGAAACAATCAGATCCGTGCTGTGACTGTGAGTTATAAAGAACTTGCCGGCGGCGATCGTAAGACTTCCGAAAAGGGACAGTTCTGTTTCTTTTTTTGTGATTTTGTGATGTTTCAATATATTTCCGAAGAGCCATAAGCTCACACCAAAAGAGCCACATGTGGCTCGCGAGCCACACTTGACTACCATTGCCGACTTTGCCGACCACTGGACTAGACAGACAAAAAGAGTTTTATAGGTATAGACAAACAAGAACAAGTTTAGATAGATAAGTCTTAATAAACAAAATGTAATTAGCTTTTAGTTTATGCGATATTTCTTAATGAAAATTTGTTTGGAGTTTTCGAATTGGGTGAGATTTTGCAAACTTTAAAAAAATTGCACAAATTTGTTTAAATTTGAATGATAATTAAAGAAAATATTTATGAAACGTAAGCTATATCAAATAGTCACAGCGAATTTTGACAGTATTTTTTTTCTTCAAGTTTATGCACAATTTCAAAGGCTTGTAACTTTCTTTTTGCCAAACATTTGTTACTAAAATTTAATTATAATCTGTGTAAAGTTAAATCTAGAATCTGCTACTCAAAGAATTTCTGGCGAAACTGTTTTAATAACCACGTATTAGTAGCAGAATAGAAAATATAAACATAAAAAATAGCTAAAGCAATAGTAAATAGTAACATTTGTATCTTTTCTTCAAAGATTATAATTTCTAGGAAATTATAGTATACATATCCTTTCATCATTTGTATACATATACATTTCATACATATCATTTCATCATTTGTATAACTAATCTTTCTATAACAGCTTTCTTAAAAACAACTACTTGACTGGCAAACACCACGACTGACATTGAATTATATTAAGAAAGTTTTTGGGTTCTACTAGCCCTGTAATTTTCCCAACAAAAAAAAACAATATCCTGATCAAATACAAAAAATAATTATCAATTAATTAATGCAAATCCATATATTTTGAACAGTTTAGCTAAAGCAAAATGAGGAATTATAAAGTTCCAATTTGGCAAAAGGTTAATTTGCGAAAGTTTTGAGAAATCGTAAATTTATATCCAGAAAGACAATGTTGTCAAATATATTTTAGAAAAATTGAAAAAAAAAATTTCTGTGAACTCTTTAGACTTGTAGGTTTATAGACAAGCTACACAATATACTAAATACTACTACTAAATACAGAGTACAATACTAAACAAAAAATCAAGAATATATCTATAAACTGGATAAATCAGACTGTCAAGACTAGACTAAACTGATTAGACAGAAAAGAACTTGATATTAGCAGAGTTGATCACTACTCAACGAGAGGCCCCAGTCAAATAAAATTCAGTAACTTCCCTAAAGTCGGGCGTGATTTCATTGACAACAGAAATATAGTAGGGGTTCGTTTTTATCTGAAGTGTGACTGTTGCAGTGAGACTGAAGTGGCTGGGGCTGTTGGACTATCAGGACATAGCTGGTGCTCTGCAGGTTTCATGCGTTGCATTTATCAAGGACTAACAATTATTTTCAAAGGTGGAGATTAAATAAGAAAATAATCTAAATGCAATGTATTCATGTTCATTTGTTTGAATATGTTTATCAGGTCTTGTCAAGCATATGTAATCAATATAAATATATAGGATTATGTAAGCATGATTTATATTGTAGAAGTACCCTTGGTTCTCCAAACTTATGGCTTTAGTCTTGTCTATCTAATAATATGTCACTTTTGTTGTCTAGTGTAGTTTATCCACATTTCTTTGATAGTTATTTTGAATAAATAATTTTTTTTTAGTTTATTATATTCTCATTTTTGTTTAAAGAAATGTGTGGGAATATAAAATCAGTTATAGATATTATGAATAGGATGGTTGCGACAGTTACTACGTGGTAATCCATACTTACATTGAATTGAAAAATTCACTTTGTTTTTTACCACACTTATATTATGTAAAAATATTATATAACCTATTATTCACAGTTATATAAATTTATACACATATCACGACTCGAGTTTCGACGTTTGACGGTCATTTTCAAGTGACTTAACAAATTGATAAAGTTGAATTGATTCAACTTTATCAATTTGTTAAGTCACTTGAAAATGACCGTCAAACAGTGACTTAACAAATTGATAAAGTTGAATTGATTCAACTTTATCAATTTGTTAAGTCACTTGAAAATGACCGTCAAACGTCGAAACTCGAGTCGTGATATGTGTAGAAATTTATATAACTGTGAATAATAAGTTATATAATATTTTTACATAATATAAGTGTGGTAAAAAACAAAGTGAATTTTTCAATTCAATGTCAGTTATAGATATCATGATGGAAATGTCTTTACAATTTTTATGAAACTGCATGTTAACCTTTTACGGTAGGTAAAGCACGATTAGCAATCAATAGAATATGCACACAGGGAATCAAATATTAATATTTATTTTTTGATTAAAATGTATTTTTATGAAGCGTGCGTATTTATTTATCCATCCAATAAATGTTATCTCCGATGCCATTTTATTTTTAATGTTTCGTGTTTTTATTTCGTTTCGACAACAACAAAAAAAATAATAGAAATATAAAACACGTATCTACTAAAAAAATACAATATTTATCAAAGAACTCTGCGCAGGGACATATGAAATTAAAAACATAATATTTAGCAAAAAAAAAACGTATATAAATAAACGTAAATATTCATATTGAAAAGCAAATGCACACGAACGTTATAAACAGCCGCATGAAATTTTTATTTCCTTTGCGTTTTCCATTAAACGAGAAAGATTTTATGCCAGCTACAGATTTTTTCTTATTATTTATGTGCATATTCGATTACATGAATAATTTTTTTTTTTAATTAATTACAATACTTTTTAGGCTGTTTTGGTGATTTTACTTCAAAATATTTCAAATAAGAATAATTGATTTAAATACAGATTTTTTTAGTTTAAAAATTGTTATTGTAGAATATTATTACATATGTTTCACCAACACGGTGTGGCTTCATCATGTAATGACAAATACAATTAAACAAACCTACTACTTAAGCAATACTATAAAAGTTGAAGAGGTGTGTATTTATGGTATATGTAAATGATCATTCAAAATAATACCCTTTTTACTAATTTTTTTTATCTCTTCACTTTCTAATAAATTTAGTTTTTTACTTTTAATCTCTACATGTAATATATCAAATTTATTATTGAATATATGATTGTAAAGCCAACTTTAAGGGAGATATGGATATTTTTCCATATCATTTTGGTGTATTTCATATAAATGAATAAACTAATCCTAAAATAAACCTAGACACAAGTAAAAATTTTGTAATAGTATAGTCAAGTAAAAACAAAATAAAATTTCAGAGAAATCTGGAATTTCTCATTCGGATACCAACTACCATTATCATACCAACACAGTTTGTTTCAATGCCTTAACAAACTGAATATTGAATTGCATTATTTAAACAGCAGACAAATATCTATTGTGTTTAAACATGAGATTTGTTTTGTAGTCTTAAAAAGTCTTAATAATATTATAGAGCTACGGAAAGGTTTAATATACACTTCGCAAAAAAACTCATCACCTACGTTCTTCCTGTTAGAACATTTGTTTATTGTGATGACATATCTGTTTCTATGAATAATAAACATATCAATACAACACAACGAATATTCCTCCGATTTTCTTGAATTTGTGGTAAGGGTAATTTTATATCATTTTTGTAAAACATTTAAATGGTTATTTATACGAAATTTCTAGTAGTTTTGATTTCAAAATGAACGTTGAAGCTCCTGCTCGCAATTCTAGAAATTTAACAAGAGACGAAATCGCTCGTGCCGTGTCCTCAGTTGACTATGGTCGAGATCAAAGATATGGTGCTGTACCATTGGGAATTCAGCAGTCCACGGTTTCAAGAGTAATAAGAAGATTCAGAGAAACTGGGGAATACACACGAAGTACAGGACAAGGTCGTAAGAGGGCAACAACAGCAAGAAATGACCGATTTATACGTTTAAATGCAATGCGTTTCAGACATTGTACCTCAAGGCAGTTACTAGCTGAACTGTACAATTCTCGAAATGTGCGAGTTGATAGTCAAACAATTAGGAATCGACTACGATATGTAGGAATACGTGCGAGAGCACCTGCAAAAGGCTCCATACTAACTAGAGTTACATAGAGTTAACCGAACACGAAGTAGCAAGACTCGCATGTACTAGAAGACATGCAGAATGGAGTTTGAATGACTGGGCATACGTTTTGTTTACGGATGAATCCAGATTCTGTTTTTACTTTTCAGATTGACGTGTACCCGTACATAGAAGAGACGGTGAACGCTACAGCCAGTGCAATTTTAGAAACAAATTTTGGTGGAGGATCGATCCATTATGTTCTGGGGTGGCATTTCTTCAGAGGCTCGCACAGAATTGGTGGTCATAGATAATGGTTCTATGACTGCTGATCGGTATATACGGGGTATCCTAGAAGCACATGTAGCTCTCTAATTCTTCCCATGCCCTACGTCGGAGTAGCTGCCGTACACTCTGCTTTATGTGGTTTTGCATTTTCGTGCATGATTATTGCACTGTCCACAAGATCCGGATGTTTATCCCGAACGCCACGTTGTAACTGTCGCACCAGGTCCCTGTAGTACTGTGCGGTCACTGTTCTGCCGTGAGAAACAAAGTGGCAAACAATGACACCCCTGACGTCATACGCGACGATCACCATCAATTTGACTAGGGAAGTATTCTGACGGAACTTCTGCTGCCTAGGTGATACAGGATGTCGCCACATAGCGGACTGACGTCTCAGTTCTGGTTCGTATGCCCTGGCCCAAAATTCATTGTGACATGCCATCGCATTTCTCCCTCGGAGAACGGCTATTTTGATGTAAGCGCGCTGCGGGTTACTTCCATCTCGCACGACACTCACCAACTAACTGATTTCAGAGCCCTCGCTGCGCTACTACTAGCTGTCACAGAACCATCTGTTCTGCATACACACTATGCCTGCAGAACTTCCACACGACACTTATACGTTTATGATCCGTTCACATATCTACAAAAAAAAAATAGTTGCCATGACTTATGCCCCAAGCCTCGTACATTGAGACTATATTCGGCTTTAATAAGTTAGCCTTAGCAAATTGGTTTAGCTACGGTTGAAACACAATTTAATATACTTTAATATGAGTTTAAATTCATTAAGAATGCTTATCATTTATAGGCGTAGCAACCGGTAAACAAAACGTACTTATGTGGTTTTTATAACGAGAATAACAACCTCGTGTAAGATTGTAATTACTTCCTTTCCAATTGAAATTTGCACATTATTCGTTTTTCATAATTTGCTTAGTTTTCAAGGGTGTTAATTAAAACTTGATAACTGGATATGACATGCGCCGCGGTTCGAAGAGTGTTCCGACGTTATGGGAAGGCTGGATCGTTTCATAGACGAACTGGTACAAGCAGAAGGAATTTTACAACGGCTCGGGATAATCGCTTTATGGTGTGAAAATCATTAAGAAATCGTCAACTTAATGCTGTTCAACTGGAACAACAGCTCGGTTAAAAGTACGAAGCGTGGCTTTTAGTCAGTGGATAGTAAGACGTAGACTGCGGGAAAGTGACTTGACCCGTAAGACACCTGCAGTTTGTCAAGAACTTACCCCAGTGTTTTGCGAGGAATCCTTTAAATTGGACGTTGGAACTATGGGGGTCTGTTCTATTCCTAGTTAAGACCAGAATATGCCTCTATGGTAGCGACCTAAGAAGAAAAGTTTACCGGAAACCAAGAAAGCGATTTTCAGAATACTTTATTGAAGAGCGGACTGTTTATGGAGGTGGTTCCTGCATAATCTAGCGTGCAATTTCTATGGGAGCACGAACCAACCCTGCTTTCATTATTAGGGACGCCCATGGGCACGGGGAAGGAGGTTTAATGGTTGCTAGGTACATCGAGGAGATTTTAGCAATTCATGTGGTACCTTACGTTGACTACATTGGAAAAGCGTTAGTCTCTATGCATGACAATGTGCAACCGCACGCCGGAAGAATTGCAAGATTACATTATAGAAATCGGTTTTCAGGTTATGTAGTGGTCAGCATGCAGTCCCGACCTAAATCCGCTAGAACATTTGTGGGATGAGCGTAAAGTAATAATTCGAGCTTCGTGCCCCAACCTCGTTCCCAGACCTTATTGTTGCAGTAGAATGAGAATGGCTTAACACACCCCAAGAAACAATAGCGAACTTGTTTAGAACTATGCCTAATCGTATGAGAGATGTTATTAGGGCAAGAGGAGGTAATACCCATTATTAAAACTTAAGGTTTTTTTTAGTACATTTAGATGATAAAATAGAATAATAAGTAGAAGAATAGAATATAAAATAGAATCTAAAAGAAAATGAAACCTTGAAATTCCTTCATTCTCTTTAAAAAAAATCAAAAATATTCATTTCACTATAAAAGGTTGGTTATAGATATAATGAAAAATGAAATATATCAAAAAATAATTACAATAAATAAACATTTGTATTAAATAAATATATTTTAGAGTTAGGATTAAAATACTCTTCTACAGTATATGGTTCCAAGTTATTGATGCATCAAAGATATTTTGTTTACAATTTCTTAGGTCGGGAATTAGTTTAGCTCAATCGGTAGCATGTTGTAACCTTCACTTTCAGTCGAATTCTGTCATTCAGTGTCAGTCTATGCAGAGGCTTGTTGTACTGTAAACTTTGTTATGTAGTATTTTTTTCTGGTGCGAAACTACACGTTTTCAAATTCAAATTGGGAACAAACAACTTTTAATTGGGAACAAACAATTTCAAATGGTGAACAAACTACTTCAAATTTTTAACAAACAATTTATAATTCGGAACGAACAATGTCAAATTGTGAACAAATTATTTCGAAATGAGAATAAACAATTTCAAATTGAGTTGGCAAATAATTTGAATAATTTGGGTAAATCAACAAGGCAGTAAAAAACTACGTGATGGAAAAAGTCGGGCGAAAATTACAGCTGTATTTATGAAACTTTATGTGGAAGAAAATCCAAAAATTACGTATAACGAATTATAAAGAATAACTTAAATTTCAAGAAAATCATCAAATTTTTTTTTTCTAAGGGATTTTTGGGAAAACATCTAGATGTAATGGTGTTTACATTTAAAGAAATTCTCAATACAAAAACTGAAGAAAATAAAGTAAAAATACGTAAATATGCTCAGAAACTTCTACAATATCAAGCCGAAAATATTCGTATAATTTACATGTATGAAACCAATTTTTATTTATTTATTTCAAGAAGAAAGGGGCAATTAAAGAAAGGTACTCGTTGCTAATATATTTCAGCTAACTGTAGGCAGAGGAGAAATATTTATGTCATCGGATGTATAGGAAATACCGATACTTTATGATCTTGACATTACACCTATACCATTATTTTCTCATTTAGTTTGTATTTAATGCCATAAAACTTTAATCAATAAGTTCAAAATATGCGAGCGAAATTCAAATTTGCGAAACGCATGACCATTGGTCGTTATGGTATGTGACGTGCACGTTCACATTTATCGGCGTCGATGAAGGTAGAGTGGAATGACTATACACCTCGGTTGGGACTTTGTCAAACTATTTATCTGATGTACTTATAATATTGTTTTTGCATTCCGGTACTATACAATATCTATAAAATAGTTTTTTAGGTTTTTCCATTATCGAAATAGCAAATTCAAACTGAAAATCCTTAACTGTCTGCGCAAATGCTATGCAACACTGATTGTCAAGTGTTATGCGACGTCATCTAAAGCGCGCGATAAATGGGACCATTTAAACGGGTCCAATTTAATCGGTATTTTATATATTATTTTAAAAATTAATGGAAACACAAAAAATATAAATACTCAACAGTATATATATTTTTCTACTGATATACGTGAAAATGGCATTTTTTCCACGGCTTACCCTACATGAAAGTGACATTTTTTAAGTCTAGAGATGAAAATATTTCCACATCTAGAGACGAAAATGAGCATTTTAAATTTATGATTTTCTCGATTGAAACACTAAACTAACCAAATTTGCATGAACTTTCTTATTAATTACATCAATTTCAATGAAATATTTTATGTGTAAATGTAAAACGAGCCTGAAACTATTTAAAAAACCGAAATAAAATTAAGACATTTGACTTGAAAAGTATCACCTTCTATGAGAGTGCAATATGTTACCAAGGAAACGACCAAACCAACAATTAAATTTGTATTGACAGTTCGCTTCGAATTGAATTTATTAAAATCGAATTATGGATTCTACAACCGAAATCAGAAGAAAAAATTGCATTTACTACTCGAGATGAAAGTGTTTTTTTTTTTGGTTCGGTGTGATTGCTAACTCCTTTAAAAAACGCCATTCATCTCTTGCTGTAAAATATACTATTTTTCAATATGTCATTATGTTCTTTTAATATATTTTTGAAGGAACAGAATTTACTTAAGTAACGTAATAATAATATTTAGAAATTTAGTCAGAGTCAGGTTTCGTAAATTATCAATTAAAATAGCATCTAGGCGCTTCAAACGATACTCGGCTGAGTAATATTTGCTCTATCCCCTCCAGCCCGAATATTTGGCATTTGAAGGGCCAAATCTCTTTTAACATCGGCTTTTAAGGCTGACCATGCATGTTCGAAAGCATTGTATATTGGACTGTATGGACCAAGCCTCAGTATTTGAGGCCATTAAATTTATCTTCATGAAAGACTTCTTCGAATTATGGGAAGATGCATTATCATTATGACCAATATAACTTTTGATTGATACATATTTTCAGCTTTACGAAAGCAATGTTGCACAAATTTAATTGCTTCAGGTCTTTTGAATACGCCTCTTCTAATTTCATTTTATATGAGTTTGCTCATGTTTGCTCCTCTACTTCTTCTTCTTTAGGTGCCTTCTCCATTATTAAAGGTTGGCAACAATCATGGCAAATTTCGCAAAGACTTGTGGCGCTCTGAATAATGAGCCCAGACCAATTGTTTTTCTGAGGATATGTCCTGGGTAAGCTGTCTTAAGTTTCTTCACAATAACCTCTCTGTCTCTGTCCATGCGTCTAAGAACCTCATTATTTGTGAGGTATATGGGTTAATCGGAATATGTTCCGCCCAAGATATTCTCTTCATAATTCGAAAGATCCACATCTCAAACGCTTCTTTTTTTTGTTCATAGTATTGATCTTCAACGTCCAAGCCTCAACACCATACAACAGTACCAAATGAGTGTAGCACTTAACAAGCCGGTATCTTAGTTTAAAGTTTAGGTTTCTCTTGCAAAATACTTTTCTCATCTTAAGGAACGTTGTTCTGGCTATTTCGATGCGTGTTCTTACTTCCAGATCTGGATCCAGGTCTACGGTGATCCAGCTGCCCAAGTATTTAAATTTAGCGACCTGCTCTATTTGCTTATTGTATACTTGCAAATTGGTTGGATATCTGATTGGATATCGCAAGCGCATCACCTTCTGCTATTATTTACTTCAACAAACGTTGTATGCCAACTGCACTGTCTGCATATATAGCTGTATAGTCCGCGTACCTGATGTTGTTCAATAGTTCACCATTGATCTTGATTCCATCTGTAGAGTTTTCCAAGGCTTTCAGGAATATTTGTTCCGAGTAGATATTGAACAGCAATGGTGATAGTACACAGCCCTGACGTATTGCACGTTTAATAGGTATATCGCTGGCCGTGTCGTACTGGAGTCGTACTGCAGCAGTCTGGTTTTGTTACAATTTTTTTATAAAGGAGATATCTTTTCGGTCGAGGCCTTTGGTCATCAGAATGTTAATTTGGACGTCGTGTTTTAAACAGTCAAATGCCTTTGCATAATCAATAAAACAGATGTACACCTTTTTTGGTCCCAGCGCCCAAACAACGCATTTCTTGTTCCAAGTCCATCTCCAAAACTAAACTGTTCCTTGCTTAGGTCTTCTTCGCGTTTTTCAAGTATTCTATTATGTATGATATTTAGGAATACCTTTAATACTTGACTCATCAAGCTTATCAGTCGGTATTGGTCGCACTTGCTTGCGTTTGGTTTCTTTGGTAGGGCAATGAATATTGATTTCAGTTAGTCTTCCGATATGTTTGCGGATTCATATATTTTGTTAAAGAATTTTACAAGAACGTCGATATTTTCCTCTTGTATAAGCTGTAAGATTTCTATGTACATGTCGTCCGGTCCTTTAATAACTAATGATTTCATGATGTTCGGGCCAGTGTCTCAAATTTTGGATATACTTTGTCCGCTCTTGTATAATTTCTTCTTTATTTGTAAGAAGTTGGTTGTCCTCATTTACTAATCTGGATGGTAGGTGGCTTCTGGTATATCCAGCTATTTCATTTACCTTTCTGTGGATGTTGAACAGATTGTGTTTGTCTTGCAAACTTTTTCCAGTTCTTAGCATCTATCTTCCATCCATTTTTCTTTGGCTTTTCTAATGTTTCTTCTTATGTTTGAGTTCAGTTCTTTATATTTCTGTTAGTCCACATTTTTTAATTTCCTTCGTTCATCCATTAAATTTCTGATTGATTGATCAAAAATTGAATGATTTCTTCTGTCATCCACTGCTTTATTTTATCAGTCTTGTTTTCAATGTATCTTGGATATTTTTAAATATTTGCGTAAGTTGATCCCATACGGCCTCCACCGTTTGCTCTTCTGACGAATAGGTCTTTTTTAGTTGAGACATTGTTGAGATTCCTCATTAATTTCTCTTGTAGTTTTGAATGTAATTTTGAGTGCTCTATCGCTAATCGCAATTCGGCCAGTGTATTTTTGGTATCAAAAATACACTGCTTGGCACTTACACTTTAGGTTTACTTACACTTACACTTTAGGTTTGATTTCATACACACGAAAATTTAGATACTCCCCAAAGAAAAAATCACCCATTGAAAGGTCTGGAGTGCGAGGGGACTAAGGCAAATCACCGAATCTGGAGATAATGCGACTATGGAAAAATTGTCTAACAACAGCTATCGACACTCGGGCAGTATCGGCCGTAGCTCCATCCTGTCGGAAGCAAACATTCGTAGATTGATTCGTCGTCCTCTCAGCTCGGTTCTCAGGAAGTTGTTCACCATATTCCCGTAACAATCAGCTGTCACGGTCACAATGTTTCCATTTTCCTCAAACAGTACGGCCCTATGACACCAAACTTCCCGATGCCGCACCACAGCGTAACTTTGAGGCTATGTAGTAGTGTTTCGTGTAGAGTTTGTGGATTCTTAGAGGCCAAGTTTTGACGACACCATTAAGATGGAAATGAACCTCGTCGCTCTTTTTTAAAAATGCATTAGGCTCATCTTTCAAAGGTTGGAGCATCGCTTCAGCAAAAGTTGCAGGTTGTGGATACTCGGCCTCCTGCAATTAGTGCACAACTGCCATTTTATAGGGGTGAAAATGTAAATCTTGGTGGAGAATTCAACGTACTGAAGTGTTGGATATTCGTTGCAGAATGCGGACGAGCTGCATGCGTTGGGTTACGCCTTGCACGTTCCACGTTTTCCGGAGTTCAACTGTACGACGTGGTTCAAGTGGCATCTGTTTCATTAAATTGCCTCCATCACTAAGGGCATTAACCCATTGCAAAATGGTGTTCCGGCTCAGTATGTCTCCATGGCGAGGAACGATATACCTTCGACGAAAGAGACGTTGTACTTCCGTGACTGATTCGCCGCTCCTCACAAAACTGTCATACACGAACACGCGATGCTTCACCGTCCACAGCGGCATGATTGAAACGAAACAATAACCATTCACAAATTGCAAGGTCAGGGGAGGGCCCCGACGACCTCGGCTCTCGTCTCCAACCCTTTCCGGTTTAGTACTACCTATCCCAAAAACATCCGTTTCCCATGGCGCACCCTGTATATTCCATTCAAGATTTCAGGATGTTCTTATTGTAAGATAAATAGTTGGATATATGAGAAAGATTCTACATATTATTGTACCGTTGTAATCAAAATTAATTAAATTTTACGTTTATATGGAATCAGATGAAGGGACCTTTTTAGTTGTCCTTTATCGTTTGCTTTTTCTTATTCAATTTACAAAAACTGATAAATTCAAACAAAATTTGATAATTAGCAAATTAATTTAATCGTTAAATGAATGAAAACTAAACAACTAATTTAATTTTAGTGTTTAGTGAATTATATGAAAAATATTTAACTTATTATCAGGAAATATATGCAGCATTAACTAACGTCAACCAATAAACACGATGTAATTGAATAAATATTTAATTTTAGATCAAACTAAAGCTACACATTCTTTGTATGCTTTGTTTTATTGTCTGGCTAGATTTGTCATTTGGTATTATGAGGAACTGCAATATAAGAAGCGAGGGGGAGCGAAGGATATTCTTGAATGGTCGCAACTAGCGGCTTGATTTTCGAGAGATATCTTTTCAACTTCATGTCAACTTTCCAACTATGGTGACATCAAAAGTAGAATTAAACAGAATCGCTTGCTATTCATCATCTTTGAGTATGGTTCAATAGAACTCATCTCATTCCTCCAGGACCGTACCAATCTTTTTCAAATCATGAAAACAAAATCACGAAAGTATTATAAAATAGACTAGTCTATATCAATTTAACATTAAATAAAATTATATTGTCGGACAACTGTTTGGTAATTAAAAAATAGAATTATAATTTTGGTAAAGATAGAGCTAGAATATCAAATTTGAGCTTGACTAGACAAATCAAAAATTAAACTAGACAACAAAATTAAGTGTTAAGTACAAGTATTTAACTTCTTTTCGGTAAACAATTTTTGGCCAGCAAAATTGCCTAAAATTATACTAGATTACAATAAAATTATACTTATAATTATACTAGTTTGTATTGTGCAGTCAGGGGTACTTATATATTTATTGTTGTTGTCAATGCAGTATCAATACTAATCTTGGTACAATTTGTAGAACAAGCACAATCTTCTCTATCGAATTGTAAATGTTTAGTTTAACCAATTTATTACAGTAGAACAGAGCTTGAATATATAAATATATTCAACCTACGAAGCTCTATAATATTTAGTTTTATTTATGTAGTCAGAATTGTCAGTTTTAGGCGAATTGTTGTTTTGCTTGCCGATTGCATTCCTAATATAATATTTTTTTGAATAGTCTAGTCTTCAGTTGTTTAATTATTAATTTAAATATAAGGTAGTTTTGTCAAATATATACTAAATATCTAAGTATAAGTTTTATAATTCCATTTTATCCGACACTGTAAATTCTGTGTGTAAGTTCTTCTCCTTTGAAATTACTTGAATTAAGATGAGGAAATTAAAATTATAGCTGCGTTATTTTATAACATTGATTCGCTTTCAGAAAAAGCTTCGGGGCCTTACAGAATCTCTTTCTCTCCGGCTCCCTCCGCCCCCTTTTAAGTTTTCTATACGTATCAGCTATATACAAGATAAATAATTTAATCATTTTAAATAGCCCCAGCTCTCGGGGCGTTTCTTTTTAACATTCCTCGTGAATAATCGGTTTTTTTGTAGCTGTGCGCTTTTTCTTTAAGAAAATTTTAATCTCCAGCTTATAAATATAAGATTGATTTGAGATAATGGATATTTTATTTTTGTTCATCGAAAAAATTGCTTGTGTTTTCAATTAAGTGCTGTTGAAAACGTAAAATACTTCAAATTCGATATTTGAATGCAGAAACATAATTATTGAAGAACTAATTATTGCCCCATGGCACCTGGGCGCCAAAATGTAGTGGCGCAATTTTGGGCTTTTTAGGTTACTTACCAGAAGAAAGATTTACAGGAAAGCAAATGTGGAAATATTATAATTATAGAACAATCTTGAAAATTGCAGCATTATGTTTATTAATTTGGCAAATAAAAATTGTGGGCCATTAATCTAGATTCAATGAAATAAATTATGTGGGTAAATTTTAATTTATTCTACTAAATTCAGAGGTTTTTGTTTTAGAAAATGTTAAATATAAACATTTTCATTTGCCTTTTCTTATTCATAATCTGTTGCTTATAAACACCAGAGGGAGTAAAAATCTGATGTATATAAATTACATGAATTATGTCGTTGTTGATTATGTAAAGGGCTTTTGAAGTCTGGGATGAAAAGAGGAAAGGAGAAAAAAATGAGACGAGAAGAGATTATTTGCGAAGTAAATGAATAATTCCGCGCATTCTCTGCAAGATTATTAATTACGAAGTCGTCTATACATGATGTACGCATGGTATAGGAGTCAATAGAAGATTCATATCAATAATCCGAGTCTAGAGTGTAATATAAAAGGCAGATTATCCGGTCAAAAGTCAAAGAAGCGGCTCGATGGCAAAATATCTAAGACTGATTAAAAAAAAAATAGAGAGAGAGAAAAGTAACGCGACTTCAAAGCGTCAGCAGCGTAACCAGTGTACGGGGAGCGAAACGACAATCACGACCAACAATCGTCCCCCAATTTATACCCCATTGTTGTCTTTTTTTCTCAATCGATATCCATTCTTATTTTTTTCCCAGTTTCATTTGTTAGTGTTTCGATTCGACGTTCAATGTTGACCACCTACACCCTCGACAGCGCTCACATAAAAACCTCGGCAAAAATTTCCTGGACGACTTTTCTGGTTAAAGAGTATACCCCATTGTTTTCCGCTCTCCTTTTTTTATTTTTCCACTGAAGGCCCTGCAGTTATCGCTCTGATTGGTTGCCAATGCCGGTTGTCTCTATTTACAAAAATGACACACCAATTATATATACACAGAAACAAAACAGTTTTTTTAATTGTTCTGTCTCCTTTTTTTATTTTTAAATATCTACATTTACTTACCTTTTTTATTGGAGAATATTGAAGCTACGATGTTGGAGAAAGTGCGGTCTTTATCAATTACCGATGATTGAACCCACTTAGCGTGGGTCAGTTTACGATCTAAATTCACCTCTTCTAATTATCAGTTACCTCGTTTACTAAACGAACTGAATATCTTTGGCGGAAAACGTTCGATTGATTAAATCGCTATCAGATTTCATTCGAAAGTGATTACGTGAAAACCAATAATTATTCAAGAACAATTTCGCAAATATTGGCATTAGCATTAAGCATTATAAAGCTGTGACGAAGTGAGCTATATATATATATATATATATATATATATATATATATATATATATATATATATATATATATATATATATATATATATATATATATATATATATTTATTTATATATGTTAGATTTCTCTTTTGTCAGGTTAGTTGGAAAATGATTGTAAACTTTGTTTTCCCCTCCTTGACTGCACAGGTTTAAGTGTCTCCTCTTGGTATCAAAAAAAAAATGAGCACAAGCATAACTATAATACCAGAGGTAAACATACCTCTCGTATTATAGTTATACTTGTCCTCATTTTTTTGAACTTACTTCGGTGTTTCTGCGTGTACGAAACGGTTTCGAGCATATAGTCTTACGACTTTCAGAATTCCCAGCTTTTTAAAATGGGTCCTGCATGAATCTGTAACTTTTAATGTTTGCATGTTTCTAATAATTCTTTTTTTGGAATTGATATTGATTGCTTCTAGTTGTGACGAAGCTCCCCAAATTATAATGCCGTAAGCCAGTAACGATTGTACCTCGGCTAGTGCCAGCTTCGGAGATCGTTTGTGTTTAAAAGTCTCTTCGTCTCTTCTTTAGTTGTTTTGATTGAAAGGCTTTTTATGTATAGTTGCATATCTTTTCTGCATTGTTGATACCCAACGAAGGTGTTCCTCCTGATAAATGAGGAATTTTTGCCGTCTAAGTTGTTTTTATTTGTTGCATTTGTATTTCAAGGATGAGGTTTGAAATATGTGAACTTCTTACAGTTTTAAATATTATGTGCTCTATTTTATCTGTGTTGAGGTGCAAAGTATTCGCAGAGATCCATTTATCCATATATTTTAACAGTAACTTGGCCTGTTCAGTGTTCTATTCCAAATTATTCCGCGACAAAATAAAACTCGTATCATCAGCATACAAGGTGCAATGCGGCCCTTTCACTTAGTTCGCCAAGTCTACGATGTATAATATAAATAATATAAAATGCTTCCTGGTGGAACAGCAATATTTCTTGTCTGTCTATTCTTCAAATCAAATCAAAACAAATTTATTTTATTTCATTATATAAGGAATATTATAAGAATATGCTAAATGAAATGTGTGAAATATACCAAACGAAGGGCATATGCGTCTACATATCTCTGAAGAACCCTCATGGCAAAGAATGATTTCTTCAGCTTTTTGGTTAGATGGTCAATATGTATTGCCCAATTTAGGGTGTGATCTATGTGTAGTTCCAGAAGTCTCACATATTTTTCCAAACTTATTTTATCCTTTCCCATGGCAATTTCATGTGGGAATATTGTTGAGCACCTTTTTGTTTTAAATACAATATCATCTTTGTTTTATCATTATTCGCAATTTATTTTTGTCGAACCATGCAGCTAGAGACGAAAAAAATGAGAACAAGCATAACTATAATACCAGAGGTAAACATACCTCTGGTATTATAGTTATACTTGTCATAATTGCTGAAATTCCTTTGTGCTTATTCCCTTAATGGTTTTGTTGTTAATAAGAATTGTAGTGTCATCAGCGTACTTAATCATCGTATGCTGTGGGTTGGCGGTTGTTAGGGGTAGATAATTTATAAAGAGCGTGAATAATAATGGTCCTATTATGCTTTCTTGTGGAATACCGATGTTTATTTCCCTTGCAATGGATCTCACGGGACCGCGGAGAGTCTTCAGCCTAGTGATTTATTTTCTATTTTTTATATACTATTTTTTAGATACGATTTTATCCAATCTAATGCAATTCCTCAAATGCCATATTTGTTAAGTTTATTTAACAATATCGTGTGGTCCACCAGATCAAATGCCTTGGACAAATCCTGTAACATTCCGAATGGGATATTGCGTGCCTCCAGTTGTTCTGTTAAATGAGGTATAAATTGAAAACATGCCGTGTCAATGCTTTTCTTCTTAATAAAACCATGCTGGTGTTGGTGTCTAAGAATGACAATAGCCTAGAGCAGAACAACTTTTCAAATATCTGAGAGAAAACATGAAGAATACTAATTGGTCTATAATTTGCTATATCTTTCTTATCGCCTGCTTTGTGAATTGGGAAAATTGGGCATCCGGGAAGAAACCTGTAGTGAATGTGTTATCTATGACCGACTTGAATGGTGTTGTAATAAATGGAAGCACATATTTTATTACACTTGAGGATATTCCGTCATGACCCACACTTTTCTTGTTTTTTATATCCAGTATGGCGTTTTGTAGTTCCTCTCTTGTGGTAGGTTTAGTCTTTTCTCTATAGTGTCGTTTGTTCAATCTTGGATGTCTAGTCTTCTCTGTCTACTCTCGTTTGTCGACTCTTATCTGTCTGCTCTTGATTCTCTAGACTTGCTTGTCTAAACTTGTATGTCAAGTCTTGCTTGTCCAATCCTGTCTGTCTATCTTGTCTGACTTGTTTTCTTTTGTACAGGCTTATCTGTCCAGTCTTTTCTGTCTAGTCTTATCTGTCCAGTCTTGTTTGTCCAGTATTGCCTGTTCAGTCTTCTCTTTTTTCTATCTAGTCTTATGTCCAGTCTTGTCTCTCCAGTCTTGTATGACCAGTGTTGGCTTTGAAACCTTGTCAGTCCAGTCTTCATTTGTTTAACTTTATTTGTCTAACCTTGTATGTCTAGACTTGTTTGTCGAGTAATATCTGTTCAGTCTTCTACGTCCAGGTTTGTGTTGGCTGGACTGGCTAGTGCGGTTTTCACCAACTGCACCACCCTGCATGAAATATGCGATACCGATGTGGTGTATACTGAAAGCCAAAGTGGAATAGGGGGTTTAGTGAGAGCTTCCTCAAACCATTTAAAAAATGTCCTGTCTGTCTAGTCTTATTTGTCCAGCCTTGTCTGTTGATTATTGTCTGCCCAATATTATCTGCCCTACTTTCTGTATTCTGCCCTATATTCTGCCCTATATTCTGAGTCTTCTTTGTCCAGTCTAGGTGTCAAGCTTTGTTTATCCAGTCGTGTCTCTCCAGTCTTATCTAACTAGCATTGTCCGTTCTGTCTTGTCCGTCCAGTCTTGTCCCACCAGTCTTGTCTGCCCAGTCAAATTAAAATTCAAATTAAATTTATTTCTCAAATTAAGCTATACAAAAAATACATGCTAAAAGAAATATGTCAACAATATTTATAATAAATTAAACTAACATTATCTCAAATTGATCAACCTAGACTTTTACCCTATAGAATTCTTCAATGGTATAGGGTTCAATTTCGTTGATTAATTTATAGACTTCTTCTTTGAAATTTCTCATTCTTTGAGGTAATTTGGTAAGTTATTATATAACTTGATACAACTATAGTATGGTCCTTTTTCCACCATTGATAAATTATGTGCTGGTGGTATATAGGTTTTATTATTTCTTGTGTTTATGTGATGAATGCTTTCATGACGTGTAAAATATTTTTTATGTTTAAATATGAAGATTAATGTTTCAAATATATACACCTGCAACTGTAAGGATATTAGTTTTTTTAAAGGAACCTCTACAAGATTGCCTGAAATTTAGCTTGAGCATAATTCTTAGTGCTTGCTTTTGCACTCTAAATATTTCAATTACGCTTTTCCCTCTTCCCCAAAAAATTATTCCAAAATGGGGATGTGAGTAAAAGATGGCATAATATACAACTTTTAGCATTTCTGTACTTACACATCTTTGAAGAATGCGTAGTGCATACGTTGTTCAGTTCAACTTTATTGATAATTTTTTTACATGGGCTTCCCAGCTTAAATGTTGATCAATATGTATCCCTAAAAGTTTCACATCACTTTTTAATTCCAATGTATCTCTGTCAATTACTATCTGTTTTGGATAGTTTATTTTAGATCGGTATGTTCGGAAAATGATTACGTTAGTTTTATCTTCTTCTTCTTTTTCTTCTTCTTTCGAATAGGCCTAATTTGGACCACGCTTGTTCAACTGTTGGGCTTTGATCTTTGCCCAGTATTGTCGCATCTTCTGCCGGTGTAACTCCTTTCTCTCTTCTGTCCAGGGGGTACCTTTTCTTCGAGGTTTTTCCTGAAATCCACGGACTTCCTTTAGGGTGCGTCTCACAGACTGTCTGTTTCTGAGATCTGTTATTCCCAGTTCTCAATATCCTTCTCGGTCTCTGTCAACCAAGTGGTACGAAGCTTCTTGTTTTGCCAGAAGGTGAACAGACGGTTGGTTAGTCGGTTTGGAGGTAATCTTGCAATGTGGCCATAGAAAGCTACCCTTCTATTCCTTGCACAGTCAGAGAGTATCTCAATATGTTCGTAGAGCTCAGAGTTATGCCGTCTTCGGAATTCGCCATCTTCTTTTACCGGGCCTAGGATCTTCCTGAGGATTCTCCTCTCTCTGATTTCCAATTTCTCTATAAGACCTCTTCGGTTCAAGGAAAGACACTCCATGGCATATAGGGCTTCTGGTCGTAAGACTGATTTGTAGTGCTTAAGTTTCAAGTTGCGTGACAGGCATTTCTTATTGTAAGTGTTCTTAGTCAGCCGATAGGCTAGTTCTAACTTGCTGACTCTCTTGGGTAATGATGCTCTTTCTGATAAGTTGGGTTCAATCCATTCGCCGAGATACTTACATTTCTTAGTCCTCTTGATGTTTACCTGTTCTAGTAACGTCTCTCTGTTTGCTTCTCTAATGTTGGTGAAGAATTATGTTTTCTCCAGCGACACTTGAAGACCCACTTTAGCCTGTTTTCTGAGGCAGTTTTCCTGCATTGTAGGCATCTCAAGAGAATCAGCAAACAGTGCTATGTCCATCGGCAATCGGCAATTGTTTGTAACGCCTTCGACAGAATCTTGTATGTTACCGGGACGAGAGAAATTCCACGGCAGTTGTTTAGATCCGTAAAATCTCTGTTTTTGTGAAGCGGATGGATCTGAGCAGATTTCCAATCTGGTGGTAATTTCTCTGTATCCCAGATGTCCTGGATGATCTCGGTTAGCTTGCGCACGGCATTGTTTTGAAAAACCTTTCCACAGTTCAGCAACGATAGAGTCCTCTCCAGCTGCCTTATTATTCTTAAGAAGTTGAATGATCTGGCCAACTTCTTTCAATGAAAGGGGAAGCGAGTCCGGGTTTGGTGTGGTGTGTTTATAGTCGAAGTCTTCGCTGGGTGGGTTATAGTTGAGTAGATCTTTAAGTTGTCCTTGTCGTTATAAGCCAGTTTGCCTTGTGAGTCTCTGAAGTGGAGGATTGGCGGAGCGAATTTTCTGAGTACCTGCTTAAAGGTTCCAAAGAAATCTTTGGAATTATGCTTAGCAAAGCTCTCTTCGATTTGGGTTAGTTGGTTTTGTGTGAAGGTTCGTTTTGTTCCTCGAATTATCTTGGCTGTAACCTTTCTTTGTTCCAAAAATGTATGCCAGTTTTCCTTTGTCTTTTTAGAATTCCACTTCAGCCAGGCTAGCTGTCTTTGGGCTATTGCATTGTCACAGTCTTCAGTCCACCACGGATGCTTCCTTCTTCTAGCGAGAGGGGCGAGTTCATTGGCCGCCTTGACAAGAGTCTCCTTCAGTTGGTCCCAGTTGTTTAGGTCTGTGTTGTTCAGTCTCTGACTTAGTTCTTGACTGTTCTTGAGTCGCTCGACGTCAAATCTTACCATTTTTTGTGGTTCTGTGTAATCTAGTGTTTCTAGGCTGGAGTCTTATTTTGATCTTAGAGAGGTAGTGGTCTGAGTCCAGATTGGCGCTTCTTAGTACCTTCACGTTTTGTATTTTCTTTTGAGATTTGAGTGAAATGGCCACATGGTCTATCTGAAATTCACCCAGGTGAGTATTAGGTGAAATTTAAGTCTTCTGCTTCCTTGGCAAGTGTTTGAAGGATGTAGACTTCATAATCAACCCAAAAGTTCTACACAGATCCACAAATCGTTCTCCGTTGCGGTTGGTTCGCTTATGCGCCGGATAATTGCCCACTATGTGTCTGTATTTTTTCTCTCTTCCCAATTGAGCATTGAAGTCACCAAGCAGTATGGCGGTGTGCCTCTCTGGAAGTTTAGAGATAATATCTTCTAAGTCTTTCCAGAATTTATCAGTTCTGTCTGGATTGCGTCTGTTGTCGTGGTTGATTGGGGCATGCACATTGACTATACTGTAGCCCTTATTTGCGCATTTGAGAGAGAGGATGGATACACGACTACTCGGGGAGGTGAAGTCGGTGACTGAATCCAGTATCCTGTGACTGATTATAAATCCTGTACCTAAGTGGGGTACGTTCTTCATTACCCGCTGACCCACTTTTCCTTTGAGGATTCTGTAGCCTTGGGACTCGAAGGCATGTTCGTCCGTAAATCTGGTTTCCTGACTATAAACTTCTCTCCCTATGAACTTTCGGCGGTTGCCTAGCACCCCTCTTTTTTATCTTCATTTATAGTTAATTTATTCATTTGGAACCATATTTTTGCCAGATTTATTACCGAATTAGACTAAGAAATAATTTCCTCTATGGGTTTACCAGCTACTAATAATGTTGTGTCATCTGCATAATTTACTATTTTAGATTGATTTAGAGCTAGCGGCAGATCGTTTAAGTAAATCGTGAAAAGCAGTGGCCCCAAAATACTACCCTGTGGCATTTCCACTGTAATATTTATTATTTTTGATTTTGCCGTGCCATAAGAAGCACTGACCACTGACTTTAGTCTGTTGTGTTCTGTTGCTCAGGTAGGATCGGAATAAATTTAGTGCGTTGCCTCTAATACCATACTTTTCCAGTTTATATATAAGAAAATTGTGGTTAACCGTATCATAGGCTTTTGGTAAATCTATAAATATGCCACAAGGGATATCTTGATTATCCAAATGCTTTAATACATTGTCTAAGAAATAGAAACACGCGGTTTCTATACTTTTCCCTTTAACATATCCGTGCTGAGTATCATTTAGAAGATTGTATTTTTTAAGTCTTGCCCGTTTAGTCTTGTCTGTCCAGTATTGTCTGTCCAGTCTTGTCTGTCCAGTCTTGTTCGTCTAGTCTTGTCTATCCAGTCTTGTCTGTCCAGTCTTGTGTGTCCGGTTTTGTCTTTCCAGTCTTTTATGCCAAGTCTTGTCTATCCAGTATTGTCCGTCTAGTCTTGTCCGTCAAATTTTGTCCGTCCAATCTTGTCTCTCCAGACTTGTCCGACCAGTCTTGTCTGTGTAGTCTTGTTTCTCGAGTCAGGTCTGTCCAGTTTAGTCTTTTGAGTCTTTTCTGTCCAGTCTTGTCTGTCTACAATCTTCTCTGCCAAGTCTTTTCTGACCAATCTTGTCTATCTAGTCTTGTCTGTCCAGTCTTGTCAGTGAAAATCTTGTCTGTCCTGTATTATGTATCCTGTTTTCTCTGTCTAGACTTTTCTGTGCAGTCTTGTCTGTCTAGTCTTATCTGTCCAGTCTTGAATGTCCAGTCTCTCCTGTCTTTGCTATCCAGTCTTGTTTGTCGAATCTTGTCTGTGCAATTTTGTCTGCCCAGTTTTGTCTGTCCTGTTTTGTCTATCTAGTCTTGTCTGTCTAGTCTTGCCTGCCCTGTTTTGTCTGACCTGTCTTGTCTGCCCAGCCTTATCTGTCCAGCCCTGTCTGCCTAGTCTTGCCTGTCCAGCCTTACCTGTCCTGTCTTCTCTGTCCAGTCTTGTCTGTCTAATATTGTCTGTCCAGCCTTTTCTATCCAGCCTTGTCTGTACAGTCTTGTCTATCTAGTCTAGTCTAGTCTACCCTGCCTTGTCTGTCCCATACTGTCTGTCCAATATCGTATGTGCAGTTTCGTCTGTCCAGTGTTGTCTGTCCAGTCTTGTCTGTCCAGTTTCAGATGTTCAATCTTGTCTGTAGAGCTAAAAAGTAGGTAACTCATAAGACTAACCAGCAGCAAAGTTTACCCGTTCTACCTAAAAGTTCTACCCGAGGTTCTACCTAAATTGTAGCTTTTATAGCTAAAAGTATATGATTTAGACTAATATTAGAACGTCAGCTAATATCATTGTGGTTTGGTCAGAAAGTCTTACAATAGCAATGTTGACTGTATGTAATTTTAATCTATACTTTTTTCTTGTTATAACGATATTGTCCAACAAGGTCACGGCTACCGTTTCAGACTTAATTTGCTCAACGGTCTTACAGTCTACTGTAATCGCACACTAAAAATTTCAACAAATTTAGTCTAGTCGAAATCAACACATGAAAAATAAATTATTTCAGCTTAATGGACATTGATTCCAGGCCTAGTTAGTCTTTATAGAAACACACTTGAGATTTGGAGTTATGTTAGCCAAAACCATACAAATTAGATTAATATTTCAAGTTTCGTTGAATTTCGTCTTGTCTAGGTAGAATTACATCTGAATATTTGACAATTCCGTCTACAGAAACATTACATTTATAAAATTAGCTAGCAGATTTCATAATATTAATATTATTATCCAAAAAAAATGTAACTCGTAGCTGTGATAAATAAAACTACATAGTTTAGATTAGTAATAATAATTTAGTTAGTTTCTTCGTAGTTTAGTCACAATTAATTTAAGAATATGTACAGTCTGGTCTGTTCAGTGTATGTTCAGTCTTGTCTGTCTAGTCTTGTCTGTCCAATCTGGTCTGCTCAATCTTGTCTGTCCACTCTTGTCTGTTCAGTCTGGTGCGTCCAGTCTTTTCCGTCCATTCTTGTGTGTCTAGTCTTGTTTGTTCAGTTTTTTCTATCCAGTCCCGTCTGAGCAGTCTTGTCTGACCAATCTATACTGTCGAGTATTGTTTGTTCAGTCTTATGTGTCTTGTCTTCTTTGTCTAGCCTTATTTCTCAATTCGTGTCTGCCCAGTACTGTCTTCCAGTCTTGCTTGTCCAGTATTGTCTGTTCAGTCCTGTCTGTCCACTCTTCTCTATCTAGCTTTGTTTGTTCTCTGCCTAGACTTGTCTGCCCAGTCTTGTTGCTTCATTCTTATCTATCCAGTCTTCTCCATCCAGTCTGGTCAGTTCAGTCTTATCTCTCCAGGCTTGTCCGCCTAGTCTTGTCCGTCAAGTCTTGTCTTTCGAGGCTTGTCTGTCCAGTGTTGTCTGTCCAGCAATGTCTGTTCAGTCTTATATGTTCACTTCTCTCTGTCTAGTCTTGACTGTCAACTCTTGTCTGCCCAGTCTAGTCTGTCCAGTCTTGTCTATCCAGACTGGTGTCTCCAGTGTTGTCCGTCCAATCTTGTCTGTGCAGTTTTGTCAGTAGCGTCTTATCTGCCCAGTATTATCTGTCTGTTTTTTTTCATCCAGTCTTCTCTGTCCAGCCTTTCTCTCCAGACTTGTCTGCTCAGTGTTGTCTGTTCGGTCGTGTCTGTTTAGTTTTCTCTCTCAAGCCTGTCTCTCCATTTTTGTATTCCCAGTCTTGTCTTGCAGTATTGCCTGTAAAACCCTGTCTGTCCAGTCTCGCCAGACCAGTCTTGTCTGTTCACTATTATCTGTTCCGTCTTGTCTGTACAGTCTTGTCTGTCGATGCCACTCTCACATTTCTGTATAGATTTGTTTATTGTACTTGAACTTGGTGAAACATATTGTCTAATTTTGTCGATGCCAACTAGTCTACTAACCCTTCAGTTAGTATTTTGTTTCTAGTACGAGATTTTTTATATAGTTTTTTCTAAATATTCTTCCTATACGCGTCTACGCGTATCTTATATGCGTCTTTTGTATCTCGTATATTTCTAATTTTGATTTATTGAATAAAGAACATCAAGTTACAAACATGTATATGAAAATATTTTTGTGTTATCCGTGGACACTCAAAATTCTAGAAAATATCTCCATTAATATAAATATACTTTTCCTTCTTATAAAATCTTCTTTGCTAAAAGTATATTTTTGTACGCCATTCATTTTTCTAATGCATAAAAATCTCCCCACAAAAATGTGTGCATATTTCTCATAATATCCATACACTCCTTTGTATATATTTGCGGAAAACGCATTTAAAAGGGGGCGAAACTTTTCCTCTCTCCATATTTTTACATGGAGGCTTGAATGGGCCAGCCGAATTTGACTGGCGCATAGAAATTTTGGCAGATCGTTTTTTTATATGATTTTTTTCGGCTGCATGTGAAACGTACAGGATGTTATTAAAGCGGAAAAAGAACGAACCGGCAACGTATGGATTTGTACAAATGAGGAAATGCTTGTTTAAATGAGAGCCAAAAGCTTTTGAGTTTTTTTTTAAATCATATATCTATCTATATATATATATATATATATATATATATATATATATATATATATATATATATATATATTTGAAATTAAAAAAATACAAGCGTTTGTCATACAAAGTGATCTTATTGATTTTTTTGCTTTGTTACAAAACTGCCTTTGATTTAGACTAATTGGTCGAAATACAATATTTATCTATCTAGTATTATATATTCCTTAATGTTATACTCTACTTAATTTAGATAATAGTATTCTTAGATCTTACATTGAATTGAAAAATTCACTGTTTTTACCACACTTATACTATTTAAAAATGTTATACAACTTGTTATTCACAGTTATATAAATTTCTACTCATATCACGAGTTCAGTTTCGACGTTTGACGTAATTTTCAAGTGGCCCATGACAAAATGACCGACAAACGTCGAAACTTAAGTCGTGATATGTATAGAAATTTATATAACTGTGAATAACAAGTTGTATAACATTTTTAAATAGTATAAGTGTGGTAAAAACATAGTGAATTTTTCAATTCAATGTAAGTATGAATTACCACGTGGTAACTGTCGCAACCATCCTATTAATTCTTACAATTATATCTTTTTAAATCTAGACCCTATCACTTTATATAGCAATACTTGTGCGCAACTTATTAATATCATTTATATTATACTAAACATATCTCTCTTCACCCACCAATATTATATTAATTAATTCTTAATAATCAATTTATTATATAAACTTGTAAATTAAGGAGATTAATCTTTCACTTGAGATGTGAAATTAACAAGTGATCAAGAGTAGATTAAGGTAATCAAACGGCACATTAAATAAAGTAATTGGAAGATTACTCGTTAAATAATTAAACAACAGTCGATGATTTCGAGGGGAGAACCGGAGAGTGGTAGAGACTTGCCAAACGCCCAATTAATAACATCAACTAATCAGACTCCCTCATTCACCCTACACACAGAAACAGGGGTTAGAATTTCATAAGATAACATCTACCGTATAGAACACAAAAAATTAAATTGAGACATGCAAAGACAACAGATAAATAAGAATTGATAAATTATATTGTATATAGGATAGTATGGAAGGATGATAGGAATTGGTATTTAAAAGAAACCTGAGATTAGGATTTTGACTAACTAGTCAATATTAGCGAGGGCCTAGTAGTCAAGGTGCCAGACTTCGGAGCCGCCAGTCCCGGGCTCAAATCCTGGACATGAAAAAACTAAGCCACCGTTCTCCTGTAGGCTCTGGCAAAGTCATCACAGTAAAATATCTGCTTCGAAACCTCCCCGAATAGTTGCTCGCCAACCACGTTATAAACTGTAAGTGCTCCCTACACTTGTGTTTAAGATCAAGACACCAATCACACGTGTAGGCTGTGCGAGGAGATTCCCCAGGTCCTACAAGGACTGTAGCACCTTTCGATAATGGTGTATGAATCAAGGGTCAAGTCAGTCAATATTAGCTAGCAGAACTAGTTTTGCATCTTTATTTCATTTGAACTAGATTTAAGGCGGCTACACACGATCCGACAGGTCTGCTAGTTCGAACTAAACAGTCCGCCTGTGGGCCGGTGACCTGAACGTGTATATCCGTCGATCTGTGAGTTAAGACTGTTCAGGCAGCCGGAGGAGAATCAAAAATAAGTTCGTCCATCCGGTCGGCCTGACGTACTCACAGGCAAGTCTGAACGTGTATAAGGTACGGTCGCCTGTTCGGACGCCTGTTCGGACAGAGATTTCAGGACTTGTAGTCCTGAGTTAAAGAAAACAGGTGTTTGGAGGAATTTATTGCGACAGATTATAGTGAGGCGTGTCTGTGGCGAGTAAAATCGAGCAACTATCACAACCGTGGCAAGAAAGTAGCCTCGTATTTGGAATTGGTAGAAAAATGGAAGGAAATCGATCCTTTTTGTACAAAGTCTACTGTTCTAAAAAAATAATAATATCTTGAGGAGCAATTTTCGTAAGGAAACAAGAGTTCTATGAGAACGGAAACAGGTGGCGAGGAAGACTACCATCCCAAACTGTGGTACTACGATTTATTATTATTTGTGGAAGACCTAGAAGTCCCTCCTAAGTGTGGTAAGTGACAGCATCACTCAGTAGGAAGGTGATATATTTTATTCGTTTATTCAATGAAATAAAATCACAATCGCAAGAAGAAATATTTGTAAACAATTCATTTATAAACATATGTCTACCTACCATGGTGCAATAAGTTCTCAGTGGATAAAGGAAGGTGAAGTGTCTGGACAAGATATATTTTCCAAGAGACTTCACCTTCCTGCGGAAAGTAACTCATAGGGCTCCCTAACTTTTTTTGCTGCATTCGGTGTGTTTCTAAATTATCTTCGATGCAACCTACACATACAAGAATCTCGAGGATCCAATCCAAAATATGTTACATCCTCCTCCGTAACATCATAGTCAAAGCACTCTGGGGGAGCATATGTACATGATAACTTAGCTATTAAAAAGTTATGCAAGATGTAGAAAGCCATTAAACTGATTCAATGTTCCGCGGTTCCAGATTAATGTAAGTATGAAATATCCGAAATCTGGCTGCCAGTATTCCGAATACATTTTCCACAATACGTCTTGCTTATGATAAGCGGTAGTTGTAAATTTTTGTCTCCGTAGTAGTCAGATCTGCCTGTCTAGGTTTCATATGGTACTTTTCGGGAAGTATTCCGTATTGTTTCTTCTCCAGGAATGTTCAACCGACACTCTGCCATTTATACTGAAATCGCACATTAAAATACGTTAGTTTGCATCCACTAACGCTATGTTGACCTATACTATGTTGACATACTATAGCACCATACTATGTTGACCTATAATTATATTAACACGAACTGCTACCAGGTGGGGAAATGATGCTCACGTGTTTGTCGTCTATGGCCCCAAGGCAATCGGGAAAGTTCCAGCGTTCCTCAAATCGACAAACCAAACCTAATCTAACCTAACGCTATGTTGACCTATACTATGTTGACATACTATAGCACCATACTATGTTGATCTATACTATGTTGACATACTATAGCACCATACTATGATGACCTATAATTATATTAACACGAACTGCTACCAGGTGGGGAAATGATGCTTACGTGTTTGTCGTCAATGGCCCCAAGACAATCGGGAAAGTTCCAGCGTTCCTCAAATCGACAAACCAAACCTAATCTAACCTAAAGCTATGTTGACCTATACTATGTTGACATACTCACCATACTATGTTGATCTATACTATGTTGACATACTATAGCACCATACTATGATGACCTATAATTATATTAACAGGAACTGCTACCAGGTGGGGAAATGATGCTCACGTGTTTGTCGTCAATGGCCCCAAGACAATCGGGAAAGTTCCAGCGTTCCTCAAATCTCTGAGAAATGTTTCTCCACTCTTGTTCTAGTAGTGAAAACGGAAAAAAAAAATGGACCAAATTAGTCATTGTTGCATGCTTTGAATGTATGAGATACGATTGAGTAACACCCAGTACTGACTTTCTCACTAAAAGAAACATAGATACCAAAACAAAATCGCACTTGAAAGTGTACGTTTGAACCTACATGTTTGATGGGCCCTGATGAGCTCCCATTGCATTAAAATATTTTGTTACAGGACGAATCACATGATGATACTGCAAACACAGAGTTAGACAGCCCTCTCAATGAGTCTCAAAGCCAAGGTCAGTTTCGCCAGAAACCGACATCAAAATCCCGAATACAAGATGAGCATGCAAATTTAACAAAAGGAGTACTCGCGACCGTCAATAACCATTTCAAAACACTGCGCATAGTAGATGACCGGTTCGACATTGCCGCGAAAATTGTCGCTATGAAGCTCAGAGACTTCACCAACAATCAGAGAAGCCTTGCAAAGAAATTAATTATTGACATACTTTTCGAAGCTGAGGATGGAACACTAACACCTTATCATAAACTGACTTATCATCAAACACCCTCCGCTAATCGCTATCATGCACCTAGTGCCTATCCTAGACGCCCAAGCTCTCGACTGCCCTCAAAATCAATACCACCGCAGCAGTTGCTACTATTGAACTCGCTATATTGAAATGAACTACATCATTTGTAGAATGAAACTGCTTTTCGCAGACTAGGAAGAAATCACGACAGTTAAGCACCGGCATCAACACGCCACGACCAGAAAGCTACTCCATTTTTCTCTTCATTCACAAATGAATAGTGCAGAAATATAATGTTTGCTTATATGTTGAATCTCCAAAAAAATATTTTCATACCTTCATGAAATCCTTACGTTGAACTGCCCATATTGCCTCAGAAGTTTCAGGAATACTGTAACTCAAAAGAAGAGATGATATAATAGTGGAATACTTGTGTGAGTGTGAGTGGAGATCCTCATAGCTTCCTCCGGTAGCTAAAAAACTTAATGTTGAAGTCAGTCTTTGATGGGGTGGGATGTCTTCCCTTATTACAGTGTTTTTTCTTTCTATCAAAGGCGCTACTCGAGTTAAAAGCTGCAGATACGTGTCCTCATCCATACGTAGATAACTGTGCCAATCTTTTGGAGCCAGCTTCAATTCATTCAGTAAATTTACATGAGAAAATCTTTTCATCAGACCGTACGTTTCTTTTCTGGTTTCTTTTTACCCAAAGAAGCGACTGCTAAACGGAAAAATTCTTAGATGTCGTCGTCAGTGGACGCCGTGATGATAACTGACAAATATTTCAGCATCGCCTGAATGTTTGGAGGGTCGTCAGTCTATCCGGCGACCGGACTTCAGGTGGACTGTTCAGTTCGAACTGGCAGACCTGCCGTATCGTGTATAGCTGCCTTTTCACTTAATAGAATCACAAATTCACACAAATTCTTAGAAGCATATTTTTGAAGTTTTTAAGACTAATAAATTTAATCTTTTTTATTTATCCATTTATATTTATCGGTTTAGTCTACACAGGGAGAGGGTTGCAACAACGTTTACAGAAGCTGAAGGTTAAATTTCCTTATAGTCACGAGTCTCTTCACAGAAGCCTAAGGTCAACTAGGAAGATAAAACTGGAAAGATTAGACTAGTCTAAAGAGCTAAGACTAGAAAATCTACTCTAGAATTTGATTAGACAGTGGAAACCAAATTTTGATATTGACAGACAAGATTAGTTAGACAAATATTTAAAATTAGATAAGTGTATACTGTTTAGTTTTATACCCCTAGGTTTGTCTGTTGGATTTATATAGTGGAGTTTCACAAGACAAGGAAGATTTTGAATCTGATTTTGACCTTGATTATTACTTTAACTCTGACTCGACCAAAACTTTGATTTTGACTTGGACTTTCGAAGCGAGAATTTGTCAGTTTAAATTTTAATGTATGACTATGGAAGCAATTTGGAAGTTTGAATATGGGCATTTAAATTTGGAAGTTTAAATTTGGGTTTTTGAATCAGGAAGATTGGATTTGTAAAATTCTATTTGGTTTGGAAATTTAAGTTAGCAAGCCTTAATTTGGAAGTTTGATTTTTGGTATTTGAAATAAGAAGATTGAATTCAATTTGAAGGTTTTGATTTGAAAAGAAAGGTTTAAAAGTTTAAATTTGTAAGTATTTTTAAGACTTTGATATTGATTATTACTGTAGCATGACCTCAACTTTGATTTAGACGTTGACTGAAATGACTTAAATTTCGCAGTTTAAATTTACTTTTCTCCCGTATCACCGGGGATCCCTTCTGCTTGTTACTAAATAACAAGTTCCACCGGTTAGGATAAAACTCATCAAGGAAGCATAAAGTTATTAATTCAATTAAAATTAAGCATAAAACTATTCATCCGATCGGGCTAATCCCCCAGGACCCAAGTTTCAATTTCTACTGGAGCAGCTCGATTTATGTAAAGGGCATTACCAACTGCAAATCAACTACACAGGCAAAAAAACTAAACTGACAAGTCTAGAAAGATAAGATTAGATGGGCAATACGACACACACAAGTCTAAATAGTATAAACTTAATAAAGTCGGAATACAGCCTGAATATATAAATATATTCAACCTTTCCGGAGCTCTATAAAACTAATGAGTCTCTTGCGACTACCAACATTGTTGAGTGCCATGAAGGTGGACTGAAAGCTAGAAAATAACTGACAAATTTCACATGAGATTTGTTTTTGGTAGTCCTAAAAGACTCATTAGTTTTATAGAGCTCCCGAAAGGTGGAATATATTTATATATTCAGGCTGTGTTCTGACTATATTAAGTTTATATGATTATCTATAAAGTAGTATGGTTTTACCAATTTTAAATTTATCATTTAAATCAATAACTTGCTAATTTCATGTCTCTCACGAAATGTCAAATTAAAAATATCTAACCCTAATCACCCACATGAGTTTCAAGTAAGTGATTTACCAATTGTTGTTCATAAAAGCAAAGCTGTACTGATGAGAGATAAATCTCGAAAAGGGTCTACAGACAGCCTATCCAATTACTGTATCGGAAAGACATGATCTTAAAAAACAATGTTATTTTTCTTGTTTTTGTTGAGTGCCACGATGGTGGACTGAAAGCTATAAAATAACTGACAAATTTCACACGAAAATTGTTTTTGTCAGTCCTAAAAAGACTCATTGGTGTTATAGAGCTCCGGAAAGGTTGAATATGTTTATATATTTAGGCTGTGTTTATATATTTAGGGCATCCAAACCGGGTATAACTGAACCCGGTTTTTTTCGAGAAACCGAAAGTCGGGTTTTATTTATTTTATTTTCTTCCTCTTAAGTGGAAAATAATTTTATTTTTCTATGGTTATTTATGTTTATTGTAGATTTATTTATACTAAAATAAAACGTAAGGGGTCGTCCATTAATCTCGTGATGTTTTTTAGCAACTTTTGATTTCAAAGTTTTAAGAACTTCGTGCCAAGAAACTCTCCAACTTCTACATGCGTGCTCTCTAGCTGACCAACGTGTCAAATTTACTTTCTTTAGCGTTTCTCTTTCTTTCTCTTTCCCAATTTCAGTCATTAACTTTTGCCAACGTTGTGTCGAATTTATAAGAATCTTAGTCTTACGCCTGGTTTACACGGGTATAGTAATCAGGAGAGTATAGTATCTAATAGAGTTCACTCTACTAGCTACTCTACCACCTTTGATTTTTTTTTTCGTTTAAACATAGTAGAGTACCAAGTAGAATTCACTCTACTAGCTACTCTAGAAATTTTGTTTTTTTTTCGTTTAAACAAGTATAGTACAGTAGTGCTATACTATATGAATCAAAATGGTTGTTAAGAAATTGAAGCACAATTATTTACCGAGTTTTAATAGCTCTCATTAGGGAATTTGCGGAAGCGATTGATGAGGAGATAAACCGAGAATAAAGAATGTGGGTGAGAGAATGGCTCAAAAGAAGAGATTCACTCGGAGCAACATCGCTTCTACTAAAAGAGTTAGCCGTAGAGGATCAGTTAGAATATAAACGATGTCTCTAAAGAAAATATTGCGCAACAACGTGTACGCTGCAACTTAAACTCTACTGGTACTTGCTGTTGTAGGGGAGAAGATGTTTACACGGGTAGAGTGAAGAGGCTAGTAGAGTGGGAGCTGTGGTGGGGGTAAGTAGAGTAGAGTCCACTTTACTGCACGCAGTATAGTACTCTACTCTACTAGATACTCTGTACTCTACTCTATTCGGATAGTTTTTGGGGGTTTCTACGAGTAGAGTTACTCTACTCCCTACTCTACTCTGCCCATTACTATACCCGTGTAAACCAGGCTTAAGATTTTCAACATAACTCGCTAAAAAAGGATCGAATTCAGCTAACAGTTCCAAAATCATACAATAATTTCCGTTATTCGGATCACTGAACTTTTTATTTTTCCCTCTATAGCACACAACGGAAGATAAATTAATCAAATAAGAAATTGCATGACTCAATCAACAGAGGCGGCTTTTCTTTTCGGCGGCTTTTTCGTTTGTATCGCTAATCACTACTAGGCAAATTGTAGAAAAAAATAATTTAACAATACGTGATGAAACATATTACATGTTGAATTGTATGTGTGGACCTAATAACATTTATATTAAGGTATATAAAAATGAATCTTTTTAATTTCTGTACGTCAAAAAAAATTTGGCCCCAAATTTGCCGCCCCTAAAATCTGCCACCCTAGGCTCCATCCTACTCAGCCTGCTGGTAATCGAAGGTGATCGAAAATTTATTTAATGCACTGAAATCGATTCAACCCATCTCAACAGATATCGAGAGAGTTTTTTCGGTCGGCGGTAATTTCTGTACAAAATTTCAACAAAAACATTCACAAAAACATTCAACAAAATTGTCAATGAAATATGACCTCTTAGATGCGTTAAGTTTCCTGAAATATTATTTTATTAAAAAACAAACATTATAATTTGTGTTACTTTTTTATTATCATAAAATAATAAAATTATGTATTTTTTCATATACCTACTTTAATCAAAATTATTTTAAATCCAATTTGAATATTTATATAAATATTGTGCCACTTTTTTATTCTTTACGTAAATATAATGAAATAAAACACAAATATTTTTTTTATATATATTAAATAATTATAAATGGTGAATAAGTATTTATTTTATTTGGTTTTCAGCCGCAATTTATTTATTTTTATACTTAAAACCGGGTTTTAAACGGTTAACCGGTTTTTTACTTTACGAAAAACCGAAAACCGGTTTTTGAAATTTCATCGGTTTTTTGGATGCCCTAGCTGTGTCCCGACGTTTATATCATTCTTTATAATGTAGTATGGTTTTACCAATTCTAAGAAATATAATGTTTACTTTATATATGTTGAATCTCCATAAAATATTTTCTTAGCTTCATGAAATCCTTGCGTAGAACTGCCCATATTGCCTCACAAGTTTCGGGAATAATGTAACTCAGAGCTTGAGGTGATATAATAGTGGAATACTTGGCTTAGGTTCAGCTATGAGGATTAGCTTCTTCCGGAAGCTAAAAACCTTAACGTTGCAGTCTGTCTTTCATGAGGTGGGATGGCTTCCCTCATTACAGTGTCTTTTCTTTCTATCAAAGGCGCTACCCGTGTTAAAAGCTGCAGATACGTATCTCCATCCATACGTAGATAATTATGCCAACCCTTTGGAGCCAGCTTCAATTCATTAAGAAAATACACACGAGCAAATACACGCATTTTTTTCAACCAATTTTTACACCACGCCGTGCGTTACTTTTTAGGTTTCTTTTTACCAAAAAGAGCGACTGCTAAACCGAAAAGTGCTAAGGCGTCGTCGTTAGTGGAAGCCATGATGATAACAGAGAAAAATATTTCAGAATCGCCTGAACGTTTAGAGGGCCGTCAGTCCATCCGGAGACAGGCCTTCAGGCGCACTGTTCAATTCGAACTGGCAGGCCTGTCGGATCGTGTGTAGTCGCCTTAACACAGATTCTTAGAAGTCTATTTAATTTAATTTATTATGTATTTTAAATATAAATATATAATAAATTAAATTAAATAGACTTCTAAGAATCTGTGTAAATCTTTTATATTTATTCATTTATATTTGTCCGATTAGTCTACGCAGGGAGATAAGGTTGCAACAACGTCTACAGAAGCTGAAGATTAAAGTTTCTTATAGTCACGAGTCTCCTCACAGAAGGTCAACTAGGCAGCTAAAACAGATAAAAGAAAGTATAAGACAAGACAAAGAAGGAGAAAGAAGGAAGACTAGACAATCTACTCTAGATTTTGATTAGACAGTGGAAACCATAATAACTCATAACACGTGAACTCATTAAGGAAGCACAGTTATTAATTCAATTAAAATTAACCATACAACTATTCATTCGATCGGGCCAATCGTACACTAGCCTTATTTATAGCACATTACATTCTATATCGGGTACTTCATTGTACGCTCAGGACCCAAGTTTCAATTTCTACTAAAAACCAACTACACAGACAGAAAAAAACTGCTCTAGAAATATATGCTTAGATGGGCAATAGGGTAGACTGGGTACGGTTGTGACAATTTTCATTGGATTGCCCATAATTTTGTTAGTAAGCCAGTTAGCTGAACGAAAGGTGTTTTTAATAGTAAAATCTCCATTTGTCTACGTATGATTACTAGAATTTTGTTCCTAAGTACAATGTTAACTTTATACGAGCAAATTAGAAAAAAAATTAAAATTGTCACAACCGACCACACCCCAGGGGCGGTTGTGACAGTGCTTGGGGTCGGTAGTGACAGGTTAAAAAATACACCAAAATGGTCTAGAATCATTTTTATTTATTGCAAATAACGTAATGAAATATACTCTTCTTCTAAAATAAAAAAATATCAACTACGTAAAAAAAATCTAGAACATTTATATCGCTTATAACTAATAAGGCACTGTAGCATCTAGTTATTATAACAGTCTTCATATTCATCGGTCAAAAAAGGTAACTAAACACTTATTTATACATTACGGTAACTGTCAAAATATCCTTATTTTTATATAAACAATAATACTACTACTATAATAAATATATTCAGTCGTTTTTAATAATAAAATATTATAGAAAAATCAGTGAACTGATAAGTAAGCTACTCAGATCTAGTCAGACTCATCACAGTTATGACAAATATAATGGCGACTACCACCTGCGCACTCTAAGTGGGACCAGAACTCACATTTTCCTTGCCATTTGATCCACTTTTCGCCAGCCATACTTTCAGAATATGCGCCTACACAAACCAAACAGAAATATTCATCTTCATGCGATGACGGTGGTGATGTCTTCCTTTTCTGAGCTTTGTTTTTCCCATTTCCTTTGCCGCCTCCTTTTAGTTCGGTAAGATTTTTCTTTATTTGCTTAGCCTTCAATTTTTTTTCTTTTTCTGCATATTCTTGCCTGACTACCTCTTTTTCAGGCGTATCGGTATATATTGTCGACTATTTGGTTCTGCAACATTTCGGGCGAAAAAACAAGGCATTTAATGTAATAAATGAGGATGACGGAGTTGGCTGAACATTGTTTGAATTTTGGATTGAAAATTCTTCCAATAAGGGAGTTGAATATGGCGGTATTTTATCGTTAGGTCCAGGATTGTTTTCTCCAGTGTCAAGGTTTGGTGTATCCGTTACAACAGATGGTTCTGCAGGATTGTTCTCTTCAGTGTCAATGTTTGGTGTGTCCGTTACAAAAGAGGATTGTGCAGTATTAATCTCACCAGTGTCAGGGTTTGGTCTATCCATTACAAATGATGGTGCGACAAGATTGTTTTCTTTAGTGTCAGGGTTTGCTTTGTCCGTTTCAAAAGACGGCGCAAAGTCAATTTCTTGGGATAAATTACGATGATACGGATAAAGGCCAGTTTTATAAAAACCGGCCTGAATGTTCGCTTTAGTAAAAGCCAGAGGCATAGTAGTTTTGATAATACCTGGTATATCGTAGATGGCCATTGTTTGTCCAGGGTGACTCCGCATCCATCCATCACAAGCAGTGTTTATAGCTTTTTTTTAAGGGTCCGAAAACAGATCGATCCAAGGGCTGCAGTTTATGTGAGCAGTGTGGAGGAAATGAGAGCAAAGTGATTTCATTTTCTTTACAAAAATCCAATGTATTAATATGGATATGTGAGGAATGATTGTTCAACACTAGTAAAACTCTATAGGTTGGAGAAGCATTAGAAAATTTTTTGAAATGTTCAAGAAATACTACGAACGATACATCTTGCATCCATCCTGAAGATTTGCAGTCCCAATCGATCCTACTGGCCCGTCCCTAACAAAATGATCGTGATAACGAACCCGTGGAAATATAAATTAAGGAGGAATAGTATTTCCCAAGGCATTGACTGCAAAAGCAACCGTTACTAATGTGCCTCGTTCAGCTGAAGTTAGAGCTCCCACTTGCCGTATGCCACGTCTTGCTACTACTTTGTCAGGTTTTTGGACGGTAGTGACGCCTGTTTCGTAAACATTATATATATCTTGTGGCTCATAGGTGTGTCTATCCATAACATTTTGTAAATTGTCGTAATAAGCTTCCACATTTGTTTTGTTAAAGCTTGTTGCTCTTGAAAGGCTAGTGCTTGAGCTTCACGAATAGACAGTGAAGGATTTCTATTCATGAATGAACGAAACCATTTCTCACCAGCCATCTCATTCTCAAGTCAAGTAGCAGGTCGCTTAAGATTGTATTTAGTAGTAAGCTCAAAAGCTAACTTCCGTATTTCTTTCGGAGAAAGGCCAAAATATATATCCGCGCAACGTATTATATATCTTGATAGCTGCTGATCTTAATCCTTAGAGAATACTCTATTATGATCAATATACCCCATGCTGACGCTGTCTTCATCGTGACCAGCGCTGGCCCCATCGCATTTACGAATGTACCGTAACAAAGACATGCGATTAACATCGTGCATATCCGCAGCTCTCCGTAATGAAGTCCCGCGTTTCACTTCTTTATAAGCGTCTTTATATTTTGTTATGTCACACTGCCCCCTTTCGGTCTTCCTCAAGCGTTTTCTAGGCATCTAAATTCAAAAGAAACAAATTTTACTTATGTCACAACCGTACCCAGAAAATATGTCACAATCGTACCCAAAGCACTCTCTCGAAAACAAACAATAGTCATGACAAAAACAAAAAATTTACATTCAAAATAATCACTGATATTAAACTATTAATGTTTAACTTATAACGAGAGAAAACGCTAATTACTACTCTATATGTATACATATAACAACGATTATTAAAAGAAATCGAATAAAAATACTTACTTTTGAAGTAAAAAGTTAAAAAGTAATGTAGGCCTCTGCAAGCGCTAATGCGCGCGATGGCTAACGCAATACTATGAAACACGTCTTTCCCCTTGCACCCTCCACGAAATTCCTTATAGTTTCGCTTATTTGACGACTGTCACAACCGTACCCTGGCACAACGTCTACCCTACTACGTCGTACCCAGTCTACCCTACTAAACAAACAAGTATAAATAGATTTTGATTTAGCTTATACAGACAAGATTATTCAATAAACTGTTGATACAGTTAGATTCTTGTTTAGTATTCTTGATCTATACTTAAATACAAGGCGTCCTTCGTCTAGATTTAACTGGTCACTGATATTAACCCTTAACCACCTGCCATACGTCTCAGGTGAGAAAATTACTGCTACTTTGGGTCTGAGAGACGTATGTCAGGTGGTTAGGTGATAATGATATGTTGCTTGTGAAAGAACAAGTTTAATTAAAACGGTGGTCTCAAGTACTATCCGATCTGGATTTTAATGAACGATCATCGGAACGGAATGGGTCTTTAAGAGGAACGGGTTTGTAAATGAACGAGTTTCTAATTAAAAGGTTTTTTGAATAAACAGGTTTCTAAATGAACGGCTCTGTAAATAAACGGATTAATTTTTCCATTCGCTCAACAAATATCATTTTTAGAGGTCAAACCGCTTTCAATCCCCCCGTTTTTACATATTTTTACAATACGGAACTAAACAACCAAAAGAACGAGTTCGAATGATATACGGTTGTTAAACGAGCGGTTAACCAGAAAGAGTTTGTCTATTACTATTTGCTACCATGTCTAGCGATTTGACTAGGATTTAATTTCAATTTAGCTAGGCAGTCACGATAGTTAAGATAGAAAAGAGCTAAGCATATGTCGATGAGGGCAAATCCAAAGAAGAGAAGGAACTCGGTAATGCGTTGTTTAAGAAGGGTTATTAGGTAATAGCTCTCAAGCATAACAGTGAAGCTATCAAACGCAATACTGACGATGCTAAGTTGTATAGCGCCCGTGCGGCTTGATAACTACCTTGGCATCAGCCTCCTATCGATTGTTGGGAAGGTATTTATGAAGATCGTTCCATCACGACTACAGGAAAGTCGAGAGAAGCAAGCAGGATTTAGGCCAAATCGTGGTTGTATTGATCAAATATTTTCACTTCGCCAGTTGATGTAAGAACGCATTCGATGTGGAAAACGTAAAATTATCGCCTTTATCGACTTTAAATCGGCCTTCGGCTGCATCCACTTGCTTCCTTATAGCCAGAATTGTAAACAGAGCATGTGCCTTTAAAAATCACACATAAACTACGAGCGGCGTACAAAAGTTCAACCAGCTGCGTATGAATCCGGAACGAATTATCAGAATGTTTTTTGATACAAACGGGTGTTCGACAGGGAGATGTTGCTTCCCCGCTTATTTTCAACGAAGATATAGACGTCATTATGAGGAAAGCATTCAGTGGTCAACCAGCCGTCCAAAATGATGGCAACAACTTCATTTCCGATCTGGTGTTCGCAGATGATAGTGCTATATTTTCCGATACAGATGCCGATTTAACAAATATTCTCTATGATATTTCCCAGACCTTCCAATCCTATGGATTAAAAAAAAAAAACGTGGACAAGACAAAAGTCTTGACAACCGGTGGATCACAGGCTAATGTTCATCCTAATGGCACACAAATCGAACACCTGAAAGATTTCAAGTACTTGAGCTCACTGGTGCAAGAGAAAAAAGTGGCATCAGCCGCTGACATTCGCAGCCGGATTGGTCAGGCATCAGCAGCATTTGCGTCACTCAAATGGTGCATATAGAAGAAGACAAGCACATCCACTAATACCAAAACTCGTCTATTTCGGACACTAATCCTATCAATTCTTTTGTATGGAGCAGAAACGTGGAAACTACTTCAATCGGACCTCAACAAACTCGAGGTGTTCCAAATGCGTTGCCTAAGACAGATTATTGGTGTTTCGATTCGCGATCGCCTGCGAAATGAGGAAATTCGAGCCAGATGCGATCAGAAACCTCCAATTGTGGAACAAATACAAACGCGCTTTGGTTAACATTTGCGAAACGAACGAAATTAACATTTGCCGAATGAAAGAAAATCGGCTTCCATCCAAACTCCTCTGGCGGAAGTGGCCGCCTGGCGCACTAGAGGATTCAGGAGATATGGACAAAATATGCAGAAGACGACCTCAAGAACCGGCGACTAGACCTTTGATTGCCATTGCTCGGAAAGCAAAACGTAAATGAAGCGAAAAATCCAGAGGCACCAATAGCGGAGTATTGGTTACAAGACCGACGTCCTTTACATCACCAGCTACGGATTAAAGAAGAAGAGAAGATAACAAATTAGCAGCTTTTGACTTAGGCCTTAAGTAGTGCGACGAATGGGTTAGATTGGATCCCAAATTTATCAAAGTATGTTATTTTGTTTATTTTGCTTCCTTTTACATTTTTCTAGTTTCGTCTCGCATCATATTTTCTTCTTCTTCTTTCGAATAGGCCTACTTTGGACCACGCTTCTTCAACTGTTGGGCTTTGACCTTTGCCCAGTATTGTCGCATCTTCTGCCGGTGTAACTCCTTTCTCTCTTCTGTCCAGGGCGTACCTTTCCTTCGAGGTTTTTCCTGAAATCCACGGACTTTCTACAGGGTGCGTCTCACAGACTGTCTGTTTTTAAGATCTGTTATTCCCAGTTCTTCAATATCCTTCTCGGTTTCTATCAACCAAGTGGTACGAAGCTTCTTGTTTTGCCAGAAGGTGAACAGACGATTTGTTAGTCGGTTTGGAGGCAACCGTGCAACTTGGCCATAGAAAGCTACTCTTCTTTCCTTGCACAGTCAGAGAACATCTCAATATGCTCGTAGAGCTCAGAGTTATGCCGCCTTCGGAATTCCCCATCTTCCTTTACCGGGCCTAGGATCTTCCTGATGATTCTCCTCTCTCTGATTTCCAATTCCTCTACTAGACCCCTTGGGTTCAAGGAAAGACAATCCATGGCATACAGGGCTTCTGGTCGTAAGACTGATGTGTAGTGCTTAAGTTTGAGGTTGCGTGACAGGCATTTCTTGTTGTAAGTGTTCTTAATCAGCCGATAGGCTAGTTCCAACTTGTTGACTCTCTTGGATAATGATGCTCTTTCTGATAAGTTGGATTCAATCCATTCGCCGAGATACTTCAATTTCTCAGACCTCTTGAAGTTTCCCTGTTCTAGTAACATCTCTCTGTTTGCTTCTCTGATGTTGGTGAAGAATTCTGTTTTCTCCAGCGACACTTGAAGACCCACTTTGGCAGCCTGTTTTCTGAGGCAGTTTACCTGCATTGTTGCCATCTCAAGAGAATCAGCAAACAGTGCCATGTCATCTCCAATGGCCAGGTAATCTACAACCAGTCCATCGTTCTTACGTCCCAGGTAGATACCACTCTGAACACCCAAATTGTTCAGTTCCTTGCGCCATTCTCACCTCACATAACCTTTTCAAGGACACAGTTGAAGAGAAGTGGGGAAGGTCCATCTCCGTGTCTCACTGAATTCATACATGATTCGTACATGAATCACCAATCAATCATGTAGTTTTTATTTCGAAGCTTTCTGAAATCTCGCCTCTAAATTTAACCTTGGAATGGGTGTTGGTAAACGTTTCTAGGATGAGTCTGCGGGTTTTGTTGTCGAGTGCTACTTCCTGGAGTACTTTGTTAAGCATTTATTTATCAATGGTATCGTAGGCCTTCCTAAAATCAACAAAGTTGACGACTACCTTGCGGTTTCTCATCTTGGAGTATGCAAGTACAGTTTTAAGATTGACGATTTCTTCAACACAGGATTGGGTCTTCCTGAAGCCCCCCTGGTATGCTCCCAGTTGACTATCCAACTGATATTCTGCCCTTGTTTGTAACGCCTTCAAAAGAATCTCGTATGTTACCGGGACGAGAGAAATGCCACGGTAGTTGTTTAGATCAGAAAAATCTCCCTTTTTGTGAAGCGGATGTATCAGAGCAGATTTCCAATCGGGTGGTAATTTCTCTGTTTCCCAGATGTCCTGGATGATCTCGGTTAGCTTGCGCACGGCATTGTTTCCAGCACCTTTCCACAGTTCAGCAACGATAGAGTCCTCTCCAGCTGCCTTATTATTCTTAAGTAGTTGAATGATCAGTTCAACTTCTTCCAATGAAGGGGGAAGCGAGTACGTGTTTAGTGTGGTTTGTTTATAGTCGAAGTCTTCGCTGGGTTGGTCATAGTTGAGTAGATTTTTAAAGTACTGAGGTAAAAGGTGGCAGTTGTCCTTGTCGTTAGAAGACAGTTTGCCTTGTGAGTTTCTGAAGTGGAGGCTTGGCGGAGCGTATTTTTTGAGTACCTGCTTAAAGGTTCCAAAGAAATCTCTGGAATTATTCTTAGAAAATCTCTCTTCGATTTGGGTTAGTTGGTTTTGTGTGAAGGTTTGTTTGGTTCCTCGAATTATCTTGGCAGTAGCCTTTCTTTGTTCCAAAAATTTATGCCAATTTTCCTTGGTCTTTTTAGAATTCCACTTCACTCAAGCTATCTGTCTTTGGGCTTGTGGCTATTGCAGTCTTCAGTCCACCACGGATGCTTCCTTCTTCTAGCGAGAGGGGCGAGTTCATTGGCCGCCTTGACAAGAGTTTCCTTTAGTTGGTCCCAGTTGTTTAGGTCTGTTGTTCAGTCTCTGTCTAAGTTCTTGACTGTTGATCAAATGATTCTTGACTTGAGTCGCTCGACGTCAAATCTTACCATTTTGGAAGTCCTGTGTAATCTAGTGTTTCTAGGCTGGAGTCTTAGATCAAAGATAAAAAGATCTTTGAGAGGTAGAGTCCGGATTGGCGCTTCTTAGTACCTTCACGTTTTGTATTTCCTTTTGAGATTTTCGTGAAATGGCCACATGATCTATCTGGAATGCACCCAGGTGGGTATTAGGTGAAATCCAAGTCTTCTGCTTCCTTGGGAAGTGTTTGAAGGCAGTAGACTTCATGATCAACCCAAAAGTCCTACAAAGATCCACCAATCGTTCTCCGTTGCGGTTGGTTCGCTTATGCGCCGGATAATTGCCCACTATGTTTCTGTATTTTTTCTCTCTTCCCAATTGAGCATTGAAGTCACCAAGCAGTATAACGGTGTGCATCTCTGGAAGTTTAGAGATAATATCTTTAAATTTCCCAGAATGTATCAGTTCTATCTGGATTGCGTCTGTTGTCCTGGTTGATTGCGGCATGTACATTGACTATACTGTAGCCCTTGTTTGCGCATTTGAGAGAGAGGATGGATACACGACTACTCGGGTAGGTAAAGTCGGTGACTGAATCCAGTATCCTGTGACTGGTTATAAATCCTGTACCTAAGTGAGGTACGTTCTTCATTATCCGCTGACCCACTTTTCCTTTGAGGATGCTGTAGCCTTGGGGCTCGAAGGCATGTTCGTCCGTAAATCTGGTTTCCTGTACTGCTGTCAGTATTATGTTGTGTCGTGTTAGTGAATCAGTCAAATGTTTCAGATTACCCACTTTTAGCAGTGAGTTGCCATTAAATGTTGCGAAAAAGCTTTGCCGTCTTGGTCTGATCCGTCCGGTGATTTCAGGATGCTCCGACTCATCCTTAAAGCATGTTGGTGCGGACTCCGAAGGTCCGCCAACGTCACAATAGGTGACGGTGGATTGGCTACCACCTGGGGTAGTGCATTTAGCGAGATTTTCCTTCATGCTCAGTTGAGGAATATTCTTCATGGAACATTCTCCATAAATTAAATATTTATGCATCGTATTTTATTATAATAGACTTAACCCATCCACTCCGAAGCAAAACAGACCACTTATAGCATTACAAACTGTAATTGTATAATTGTCCATCATATTGTGGTCTAGCAATAAACGTATAGATTGAAAATGTCACGTTCAGTTAACTATATCCGGAGCATCTGCCTAAATCGCAAAATATTATTTCATTTGAATAAATGCTAAAGGAATTTCACCAAAGGAAAAAAATATATATCGACAGCTGCTTGCAAAAATGAAAATAATATAGGAAAATCATAAATATCTATATCAGAAGTTCCATAGACCGAAAGAGGACCCGGCGCTCACTTAATCTATGAGAAAACACATAACAAAGGGCCACCGAAAACAAAACCCGATCGTCCTCAACAAAACTCGCAGTTAAACGAAGCGAATGCGCCAAAGTTTTATTTTTATTATTTTTCTGCCGACATAATTGCGATCGGTAACGTTTATTCCGGTTAAACGGAGAGAAATCATCGTGAAATTCTATCTGGCCTAGTCGGAGATTCCGCCTTACATCCTTCCTTTGCCACACGCATGGGAAAAGGGAGAAATGGGTAAAACTGACAGATTATTCAGATTACGGTAAATGGTAATTTTTCGCTAGTTTTAACTTAAACTAGCGGCGCCCCGCCGGATTTTCACCGTCTCACTGCACCCATCCCCGAAAAAACTATTAGGTAATTAAATTACGGATACCCTTTCCATTAACTTCGATAGCGATCTGTCGGCGAGAACACACAGAAAAATAAAAACGGATCAAAATTAATATTATTAGGTAAAGAGAGAGAAATAATTTCTGATAACTATCTTAATCTGCAACTATGGACGGTAATGTTTTTTGTTCTGTGAAAATTATTGAAGTGAATTGATGTTCAACTTGTTTATTTCATGCGATTAAATACACTTGTTTATTTCAAATATGTGGTTAAATAATATTTATTTAAATTAAAATATATTTAATTATAATTATATATAAATTATAAATACACGTTATTAGGGCTGCTAATAGACCTCTTCCAACCTTTTCGTCCCTGAACATAAATATTATTCCATACAATGAATAAACCTCATGGTTTTGTTAATTTGTTTATAAATAAAGACTAAACATTAAAAACAAAACCACCATGTGGTAATGTGAAACAAGATTAATTACTCGAAGCTAGAGACGTCCAGTCTTGTCTATTCCTCACCAGTTTTGTTCAATCATGTCCAAAAAGTCTTATCTGATCATGTGCTGTTGTCAATTATTGTTCACCTTCGTTCAGATATGTCCGGATTTGGTCAACTTTGGTCAAATCTTATCTAGTTTTGTTCTATCTGGTCCTGTAAGTATTGTTCAACTTCGTTCAGTTATGTCCGGATTTGGTCAATTTTAGATTTAGGAGATCGCTCCATACTAACAATGCAAAATAAGCTAACCCTATCTGGCAGATCTTCTTGAGGCTTCTAGTTTTATGCAGTTTTAACAAGTCTCTTCTTGTCTGTACAGGTTTGTCCAGCATTCTTCAATATTCTCGGTCTCCTTTGGTCTTCTATCAATTTGCGCTGGACAGACCAGTATTGTAAGATCTCGTTGAGCATTCTCCAGTTTTATCCATCCATGTATAGTCTTGTCTGGTCTTGTCTGGTCGTGTCTGGTCTAGTCTGGTCTTGTCCGGTCTTGTCTGGTCTTGTCTAGTTTTGTCTGATCTTGTCCGGTTTTGTCTGGTCTTGTCTGGTCATGTGTGATTTGATTGGTCTTGTGTGGTCTTGACTGATTTTGTCTAAACTTGTCTGGTTTGTCTGGTCTTGGCAGACCATATCTGGTTTTTCATGTCTTATATGGTCTGGTCTGGTCTTGTTTGATCTTGTCCAATCTTGTCTTGTCTTGTCGGGTCTTGTCTGGTCTTGTCCGGTCTTGTCCTGTCTTGTCCGGTTTTGTCCGGTCTTGTCCAGTCTCGTACGGTCTTGTCCGGTCTTGGTCGCTACTGTCTGGTCCTGGCTGGTTCTGTCTGCTTCTGTCTTGTCCTGTCTGGTCCTGTCTGGTCCTGTCTAGTCCTGCCTAGCCCTGTCTGGTTATGCCTGGTCCTGTCTGGTCCTGTTTGGTCTTGTATGGTCTTGTCGGGTCTTGTCTGGTCTTATCTAGTCTTGTCTGACCATGTCTGGTCTTGTACGGTCTTGTATGGCCTAGTTTGGTCTTGTCTGGTTTTGTTTAGTCTTGTCTAGGCTTGTCTGCTCTTGTCTGGTCTAGTCTGGTTTGTCTGCTCCTGTCTGGTGTTGTCTGATCTTGTCAGATCTTGTCTGGTTTTGTCTAGTCTTTTCTGGTCTTGTAAGATCATGTCTGGTTTTGTTAGGTCTTGTATGGTCTGGTCTGGTCTTGTTTGATCTCGTCTGATCTTGTCTGGTCTTGTCCGGTCTTGTCAGCTCTTGTCCGGTCTTGGCCGGTCCTGTCTGGTCCTGTCTGGTTCTGTCTGGTCCTGTCTGGACAATATATGTTATAGTACATGGTAAATTTTAAACAAATTTCAATTCAAGTTTAAGGTTGTGGTTTAAGATTTGTGGTTTATTAGTTTAGTGTTAAGATTTGGACTTGTATGATCTGGCACGATTGGGATTTAATACAATTATTTTAATCTCATTGTCTTTTTAGTTCTGTTTCTCTACTCTTTTCTATCTAGTCTGTCCTATTTTTACCTTGATTGTCTTGTCTATTTAGTTCTGCTTATCTACTCTTATCTAATAAAATACAATATTTCTCAATTAAAAATCTTACGTATTCGTGTTCAACTAGGTCCATTATATTTGTATAGTTTTGTATATCCACTCGTATTAGCTGTTTAGTCTTTTTGGTCGTACGATAACTATAGACTTAAAGCATTAAATCTATCCACTAGAACCAAATTGTACAATAGTGCAAAAGTTCTATACAAGAAAAGCTTATTTTTGGGAATCTTGAGGGCGGGTCAAACCACAACTTCCAGAAAATGATTTGCCTTAGAAACCAAAACCCACTTAAAGATTGAAGAGACATCCAAAAGAACATCAAAACTCTTGTGCAATACTTGAAGACACAATAGATTTTAGCTCAATAGGTTTATAGTATGTTGAATGATACGATACACGTTAAGTGAATAAATGGAAAAATTGCGAATGAACGAATGAATTTTTAGTTATTTTATCCACTGAAATAAGATCTTCCTAATAAGTTTGTTTTATTTGTAATTTGTTTATTTCATTTAAATGTCTTATAATATTTTTAATTTAGATAACAAACAAGATAAACTAAACATTCTCATCCCATAATTATTGAAATTGTTATTTGAAATATACTGGTAGCAGGAGCGTCATATTAATAAATATACATCAATAAATGTTTCATTTGTAATAAGTTTATTTAAGTAACTTTTTGTTCAATGTCTCTTCATGTTTTTAAGTAACATATCAAAAACAAAACGGACAAAACATTCCCATTGTGGTCTTTGAAATATATCTGTAGTAGAATCATCTTATTGTTAATAAAAATCAGTGTAACATAAACATACTAATTTATAATTAAACGGATTCACAATAATATTCACAATTAAATAATCAAATGTAACATTTGGATAGTAAATACATTCATTTGCAAGGCTGGTTTAGTTTAACAAGACAGACAATACATTCAAGCGGCATCATAGTAATGTATGTAGTACACACTTCCTAGCGAGTGTATATACATACTAATCTAAAGACTAACGACTCAACCGTCAACGTAAGTGGTCGTATGAGTGAGTAAACCAGTGAATTCTATTCTAAATTCTATTACAAATAAATGAGCTCAAATAATAAAATTGCAAAGAAGTCTCCTCGACAACGGATTTTTTTTAAATATATATATATATATATATATATATATATATATATATATATATATATATATACATATATATATATATATATATATATATATATATATATATATTTAAAAAAAAATCCGTTGTCGAGGTAGATCTTAGACTTCTTTGCAATTTTATTATTTGAGCTAATTTATTTGTAATAGAATTTAGAATAGAATTCACTGGTTTACTCACTCATACGACCACGACATATATGTGTGTGTGTAAAGAAAACATGACACTCATCCACTGATGTCTTTAGTTTTCTTAAGTTTGAGTCAGCCGCTCCATGGAAAGACCGACAAATGATGAAACGGAGTAAACGTCAGTTGACACACCAGATAATTAAATGTGAACAATTTATAAATTTGTAAAACTTGTTAATACTTGAATTAGAAACTTTGAATGTTGTTTCTCTTATTCTTATAGGTAAGATAAATCATTGTAACAACTATTGTAAATAAATACTCTTATTCTTATAGAGAAACGCAATTTCGTTTTTAATTCTAAGAAACTTGGGACTATAGAAAACATTATAAAACAACATTTTTTTTCAGACATTTCAAGAGAAATGGAAAAGCTCAGGTTTGAATTCATAGTCAAGGCATTGGCCACTGAGGGAAAAACTAATGTCATTACTATAACCTCAATTGAGACAGAAGCCAAAGAGATTTTCAATATGCCACCTGAATTCGAAAACATTGCACATCATGAAAAGTTAAAGAATATAGCTGCTTTTAAAAAAGTAAAAGCAACTCTAACGAAAAGGGGTACTTTAAGAAGAGTTTGGATTACTTTGAACACAGATACTTTGAAAGAATATAAAGAATATAAAGATGGGAATATACACTTCCATGGATACTTATTAGTAGAACAAGAAAAATATCTCCAAACAAAAACAAATGAGCAACCAAAATCAGAAGTCTTTAACAAAAAAGAGATATTTAAAAAAAAAAATCCTTGAAACATTTAATGGTGCGAAAAATAATGTATTACAATGGATGTAAACCTTTGAAAGTGAATGTACACGGTTCAATGTAACCCAAGATATAGATAAGATTGGAATTTTGAGACTGTTTTTCAAAGGCTCATGTACCAACTGGTACAGTTAATGCTTATAAAATATACATTGGACTCTGGAACTCTTCGAAAATGGAAGAAAATATTCTATGATACCTATGCAGATAAAGACTGGACTCCGGTTAAGTACGCCATTGAATTTAAATGTATTAATGGTTCCTTGTTAGAGTATGCTCTACAAAAAGAAAAACTTTTATTAGAAATAAAGAAATCAGTGGACAAGGTCATGTTGATTGATTTAATTGCTGTGGGTCTTCCAGATTACATATTTGATAGAATAGTCCGAAGCAAATTGAAAGAGACAGAAGATATTTTTAATGAAATAAGAGGTCTAGAGCACCTAGTGAAAACAAAAAGTTGGGATGAGAAAGAAAAGATGTAGGTACCTAGAAAACAGAATGAAAAAAATAGGAAAACAAAAACCATGCAGAATATGTGAAAAGGAGAAAAACATACGTCAATTCTTATGGAAGGTAAATTATCATCATAAATTTGTTCCAAATATTTCAGTTATTCTAGATCCATTACACAATTTATTAAGAAAAGATGTTTATCTGGTCAGAAGAATTTTGAAGATTCTTAGAATTGGATTCTTGAATTAAATACGAAATTGCGTTTCTCTATAAGATTAAGAGTATTTATTTACAATAGTTGTTACAATGACTTATCTTACCTATAAGAGTAAGAGAAACAACATTTAAAGTTTCTAATTCAAGTATTAACGAGTTTTACAAATTTATAAATTGTTCACATTTAATTATCTGTTGTGTCAACTGACTTGTAGTCCGTTTCATAAATAGACCTTTTTACGGTTAGTTAAGTGCATGCGCATCTGTCAAGTTTGAAAGGCGGGAATATGAAAGTTTCGGGCAAATATTAAGGTTATACGTCAAAAAGTTCGGCAAATTTTGACGTACAACAGGTGGAAATTGGCGCATGCGCACAAACAAAATTCAACTATGAAAAGGTCTATTGTCGGTCTTTCCATGGAGCGGCTGATTCAAACAAGAAAACTAAATACATCAGTATATGAGTGTCATGTTTTCTTTACATCTCCCCCGAATTAGTTTGGTAATATGGAAGAGGTTTGATTCTGTTTTCTTGTGTCCGTTATAAAAACCTTTCTTATTATTTTATAAGGTCCAACTCTCAATTCATATAGTTTTTTCCTATTTAGACGATTCCCATTTTCCACGTAAACTATATCTCCTGGATCCAATTCATATGCTTTTCTATGTAGATCGAACCGCTTTTTATTATAATTGTGCGATTTCGTTGTATTTTCCAAGGCCAATTTTCTATCGTTTTCAGATCTTCGTCTGCACATCTTAATTTTAATTCATATGGTAAAAGGTTTACATTTTCGCCTTCCAATAAGTATTTTGGGTCAAACTTTGTGTCTGTATGTTCTGTTTCATTATATTTCTCTACACATTTGTTAGCAGTGGTTGTCCATGCTATTTTTCTATCACTTTCATTTATCTTGCATCTTATTTTAGTAACTAATGTCTTTTATTAACTAACAGAATTTCATCTGTATTTTCATAAGGTTCTAAAACCGAATATCTGCTCCTGGATTATATTTTACTTTAAAATTATATTGAGATTAGTAATATGTCAAATATCCAAGTTCTTCATCCGTTCTAGCCTTTATGTTCCGATTTTCTAAAGGTTTATGATCGGAATATACCAGAAACTCCTATCCAATAAGCCAATGTTGGCAGTATTGTACCGCTTCTTTTATAGCTAAACATTCTAGGTATATTGCCTTTTTTTGTTTTTGTGCGGCATTCAGTTTTTTTTTTCAAAAATATGCCACTGACTTACTGTCTCCATTTTCATCTTTTTATTTCAGCACAGCCCCTATTCCTTTAATGCTTGCATCTGTGAATATCTCAATTGGTAAATCTGGATCAAAAATTCTCAAAATCGGTTGTGAACAGAGCAATGATTTTATTTTATCAAAAGATTCTTGACATTCTTCAGACCAGATAAATTTCACATATTTTCTAAATAAATTGTGTAGTGGATCTAGAATAACTGAAATATTTGGAACACATTTATGATGATAATTTACTTTCCCTAGGAATTGACGTATGTTCTTTCTTGTCTCTGGAATTGGGAAGTTCCTGACACCAATTAAATAATCTTTGAGTGGTCTGATAGAATTATTTCCTATTATATGACCCAACTATCTTACATAATTTTCTGCAAAAGTGCATTTTGAGAATTTGAGTCTAAAACCTTCAATTAGTATTGCCTCCAGTGGTTTTGATAGATGAGATATATGTTCCTCAAAAGTTTTTGATAAAATCAGGATGTCATCTATATAATTAACTACATAGTCCGAGAGTTTGTGTTTTCTTATGATGTTTCTCAATATCCTTTGAAAAATAGTTGGGGCTGTCTTCAAACCAAATGGGAGGCAAGTCCATTGAAAATGACCTTCTTGAGTTAGAAATGCAGTTTTTTGTCTCTCTTGTAATTTGAAAGGGATCGACCAGAATACTGAATTTATGTCTGAAGTAGAAAAATATTTACAGTTCCTAGTCTTTACCATTAAATCCTCAATTAATGGAAAAGGTTGAGATTGGGGAACAATAATTTTATTTAATTCTCTAAAATCTATACAGGTGCTTCATGCTATACATGCCTAGGTTTTTGTTTCTCTTCTTTTTTTTGTTTTATATGCTGAAGTTACTGGAGCTGCGAAAGGGCTGTATGATTCTTCTATCATATTTTTGTTTAAAAGCTTTGCTATTTGATTTTCTATTTCTTGTCGATCTTTAATTGTGCATCTGTATGGACATTTGTAACAGTATTTATCAACCATTAAGTCAACATGAGCTTCATAATCTTTTACAGTACCAACATCATATTTGTCTTTAGCAAATACTGTTTATATTTGTCAACTTATCTATTTCTGATTCTAGATCCAGATCTAAATGATTTATTGAAATTTCAAAATCATTAGCATTTATATGCTGATTGAAATTTATATATGATATATGATTATACTTATATATGATTATTTGTTCAATGTTTCCTTGCTTCACTACCTTAGAGTCCAAAGCCTTTTCATCTTTTCATACATCAGAAAAGCAGAATTTTTTATTTTCTTTAGGTGTGCTATATTGTGTCATCCTTAGATCTTCATTTTGAATTAGTTTAAAATTCTTGATACAATCCATACCAATAAGAAAATTGTAATTAAAATTTTCATTATCCACAACAAATATATCCATCGTCAATATTGTAGATTTTTATCTTCAGTTTTACTATACCATTTGTTTTATTTACACCATTAATCGTCCTCAAATTTACTAATTGTAGATAACCTGTTTATTCTTTTCAATAATTTTGCATTAATTAAAGACATATTTGAGTCATAGATTCCAGAAACTTCTAAGGTGTCATTAAATAGCAATTTGATTTTTATTAATGGTTGTATTATTAGTTTTTTGGATTTTCTTCATTCAATTCTAGTTCTAATTCTGAATTATTAACAGTTCTAACCTGATTTCTTCGATTTTCATATTGTTTATTTTTAAACCAACAATTTTCTTCAGCATGGTAACGTACACCTTTCTTCTCCTTTTCACATATTCGGCATTGTTTTTGTTTTTCTCTTTTTTTCATTTTGTTTTCTGGGTACATCTTTTCTTTCTTATCCCAACTTTTTGTTTTCACTAGGTGTTCTAGACCTCTTATTTCACTAAAAATATCGTCTGTCTCCTTCAATTTCCTTCGGTCTATTCTATCAAATATGTAATCTGGAAGTTCCACAGCAATTAAATCAATCAACATGAGCTTGTCCACTTATTAGTTTATTTCTAATAAAAGTTTTTCTTTTTTTAGAGCATACTCTAAGCATACAAGCATACTCTAACCTTTAGCTGCATAGGTATCATAGAATATTTTCTTCCATTTTCCAAGAGTTCCAGAGTCCAATGTATATTTTATAAGCATTGAACTATACCAGTTGGTACTTAAGTTCTACTTATAAGTATCTACTAATTCTAATTCTACTAATAAGTATCCATGGAAGTGTATATTCCCATCTTCATCTTTATATTATTTCAAAGTATCTGTGTTCAAAGTAATCCAAACTCTTCTTAAAGTAACTCCTTTCGTTAGAGTTGCTTTTACTTTTTTAAAAGCAGCTGTATTCTTTAACTTTTCATGATGTGCAATGTTTTCGAATTCAGGTGGCATATTGAAAATCTCTTTGTCTTCTGTCTCAATTGGGGTTATAGTAATGACATTTTTTTTGTCCCTCAGTGACAGTTTTTCCCTCAGTGGCCAATGCCTTGTCTATGAATTCAAACCTGAGCTTTTCCATTTCTCTTAAAATATCAGAAAAAAAAGTTGTTTTATAATATGTTTTCTATAGTCCCAAGCTTATTAGAATTAAAAACAAAATTGCATTTCTCTATAAGAATAAAAGTTTTCTGTATTAGTATATTTAGTTATTATTATTAGTAAGTTCTGAGTATTTATTTAGAATAGTTTTACAATGATTTATCGTACCTATAAGAATAAGAGAAACAACATTTAAAGTTTATAATCCAAGTATTAACTAGTTTTACAAATTTATAAATTGTTCACATTTAATTATCTGTTGTGTCAACTGACGTTTAGTCCGTTTCATCAATTGTCGGTCTTTCCATGTAGCGGCTGATTCAAACTATAGAAAGTAACTACATCAGTATATGAGTGTCATGTTTTCTTTACATATATATATATATATATATATATATATATCCGATGTATCCGATGAATATGACCGACATATATATATATATATATATATATATATATATATATATATATACAGGGTTATGATAAAGTAATGCACAAAATTCATAAAACGCACTATGTTCATTTTTAAAATAAATGCAAAAACAGTTTATTTCATTCCGCTTTTTTTAACATAAGTCAAAAAATAAAACGTCAAATTTGTCCTCAGTTAATGACCTCATCAATATTTTTTTTAAAATAGGAAGCTTGTTTTTTTTACATTTTTTGATAAAGCTCGTTTTTCTGCATTATAAAAAATAATTGAAGTAGGAGTCATATAAGAAAAAAGTGAGAGAATTAATAAAAAACAAAATAAACGCTTTTGATTTTAGGAAAAAATAACTAAATATCAAAAGAATTAAAACTTAAAGTTAACTAGTAAGAACATTTGTTTTTATCAATTTTTTTCAATTGTTTGGAATTTGTGAAGAATATGGGAATGGCCATTTTTTTTGGAGTTGGCGGATTTTTACCTTGAATAACTGTTACTAATCGTCCTCCGTAGTGTATTTGCAAACTTAGAGAGCCAAAACGAAGCTTCTACGTCGATTTATTAAAAAAATATACGGGTTTTTATGAAAAAAATGACATTTTTTTGACGCAACAGTTAATATTTTCCTTCACTGCCTAACCTCTCTAATTACTTGTCAAACAAAAAGTGCAGGAGAAGCCCAACCGATGTTGCCAATTTTATCTTTTTATTTTACCTTGTTCTGGTAAACATTCAATATACAATTTCTTCACATGCACTTACAACAACATTGAAATATAAATTTAATTTTTAATTCTAATTTCATTCTAATTGGTTTAACTCAGGTTAACTCAATACTTCTTGCAACTTTATCTTATTTTAGACCATATAGGCGCAGCAGTGCGTTTAAATTTATGGCCCTTGACGGTATTATTAAAAAAATAGGTACCGAAGGAGACACAGACCACATTGGACCGAGAGTTCGCGCTGCCGCGCGTATATTGTCTTGATTTATCTTCCCGCTTCGCGGCGGACAACCTAATCTAACCAAGGTAAAACCACCGGTCGTTGCCACTTTGTTCTACATTGGACCGAGAGTACCATAAAAGTTTGGATCTACGAAGTTAAAGTTTAAACCACATGCGTGCGGCAGCGCGAACTCTCGATCAAACCAATCTTCGCGGCGGACAACCTAATCTAACCAAGGTGAAACCACCGGTCGTTGCAACTTTGTCGTGCGGCAGCGCGAACTCTCGATCAAACCACATGCGCGCTGCGCGCGCATGTGATCGAGAGTTCGCGCTGCCGCGCGTATGTTGTCTTGATTTATCTTCCCGCTTCGCGGCGGACAACCTAATCTAACCAAGGTGAAACCAAGGGTGCTTGCCACTTTGTCCTATATTGGACCGAGAGTTCGCGCTGCCGCGCGTATATTGTCTTGATTTATCTTCCCGCTTCGCGGCGGACAACCTAATCTAACCAAGGTAAAACCACCGGTCGTTGCCACTTTGTTCTACATTGGACCGAGAGTACCATAAAAGTTTGGATCTACGAAGTTAAAGTTTAAACCACATGCGTGCGGCAGCGCGAACTCTCGATCAAACCACATGCGCGCTGCGCGCGCATGTGATCGAGAGTTTGCGCTGCCGTGCTATATGCGGTCTTGATCTATTCTCTCTCGGACAACCTAATCTAATTTATACCCATGGTAATTTCATACCCATGGAGGAAGATAACGGGAAATCACCTCCATTATACTTCCCAAGAGAACCACATGATGACGACATTCAAGTCATTATCGTGGTCGCAAACATTCATTAGTGAATATGCATAAGAATAAGAAGAATACATAGAAGATTAACATGACCCCTGCGCAAGAATTAAAATAAAATTAAATATATTTAATACATATAATACTTAAATTGTAGCGACACAGAAAAAAAGTATAATCTCTGCAAAAGAATTGAACTTGGCAACAGCGTATCTGCTGTATAAACATATTTTCTGTCAAATAACCGGACAGAAGTTGCAGTTATATTTGTTGTTGTATTAAAAAATGTCAGTTTTTTGGATTACAAAAGCCCGTATATTTCTTGAACCAGCCGACGTAGAAGATTCATTTTTACTTTCCACGTTTAGAAATACAGTTTGGAAGACGATTAGCAACAGTTAGTGAAGGTAACTCCACCATTCCCATATTCTTCATAATAGCGCAATTGTTTTAATACACTGTTTGTCAGTTTCAGTCTTAAAATAGCGTCATACCAATTTTATTATGATGGCTCCTTTAACCGAAAGAGAAAGGATAGAAATTATAATGATGGTAGGTTACGGCGATAGACTTCGAAGTCATTAAGAAGCATGTGCTTTATTTAACGAAACACATTTGAAAGACCTCCAATTGCTAGAAGCACATTAAGCAGAATTGTTGCAAAATTTAATGAAACGGGAAGCGTGAGGGATGCTCCAAAATCTGGAAGACCAGAAATAAACGACGATGCAAAGTTAGATATTTTGCTGTCATTAGAAGACAACCCTCACGCAACTTCAACAGAAATTGCCTTACAAGAAGATGTTAGTCAGTCGTTGGTAGTAAAATTTAAATAAAAAGAAAAACTGCACCCATACAAAGTTCAACTTGTTCACGAACTCTCAGAAGATGATCCGGACAGACGTACGGAATTTTGTGAAATCTTCAAGAGACATTGTGACGAAAATTTAACTTTGCTTAATAGTGTAGTATTTTCAGGCAACGTTTTATTTAAGTGGTACAGTAAATCGACACAATTGTCGCTACTGAGATCGGGAAAATCCCCACTGGATTCAGACAAAACACACCCAGCACCCCCAAAAAAATAGGTTTGGGTAGGAATTGTCAGGGGAAGATTTATTGGTCTTTATTTCTTTCGTGGGAATTTAACAGCTGAGCGATATTTGGAACATCTTCGTATGGCAGTGCTTCCGGACCTAATTGCGGCATTTCCGGATCCAAATAATAGGGAAAACTTGGATCCCAGTATTTGGTTCCAACTAGATGGTGCACCACCACATTATTGTGTTATTGTTCGAAGGTTTCTGGATAACCAGTTTGAAGGAAGGTGGATTGGAAGACGTGGACCAATGGAGTGGCCACCTAGATCACCTGATCTTACCCCCCTTGATTTTTTTCTGTGGAGACAATTAAAAAGTCGGGTCTACGTTAACCGACCAGACAATTTATTTTTTTGTGCATTACTTTCGTCGATCCACTTTTTTCCTGGTATCTTTGGGAGCAGTTCTTTATCAAATTTATGGTGCATTATGGTGTTTCTAAATTTAACCCGATCATTCATGTCGTGTATCGTGATGTTTAGATGCTTGAGGTCTTCTTCAGTTTCCTGTATCCATTTGGACCTATTTTTACTGTTGAAGGTAATTTTGAAAATTTGTTTCGTAATTTTGTTCTGGTCCATTCTGTATATGTGACCAAAAAAATTAGCTCGTCTCTTTCTGAAAGTGTCAGTGATAGGTTCTACGGTTTTATATATTTCTGACGATGGTCTCTTAATCCATATTCCCTCTTTATTCACCGGCCCAAAAATTTTTCGGAGAATTTTACGTTCTTGTTTCTATATTTCTTTGATTTTTGAGTGACCATGAAATATTAATGTTGTTTCTGTGGCATAAAGTGCTTCAGGTAGAACGACTGTTTTGTAGTGTTGTAATTTTGCATTAAGAGATATTGATTTTTTGTTGAAATGATTCCAAGTAAGTCGGTAGGCTCTCTGTAATTTTTTTACTCGTTCTTGATTTGCTATTATATTTAGGCCGGGCGGTTGGATGATTTCTCCTAAGTATTTAAACTGGGAAACTCTGGATACAGAACCATATTGTGTCTTGATGGGTAGATTGTCGGACGGGGGTCGTTCTATATACTGTGTTTTTTCATGCATGCTTTGCCTCTTCTCTGGTATTCGATAATATTGCAAGATCATCAGCAAACGCCAAACATTTGATATTAGCTCTATAATCTCTTCTCTTACCAATATGTATTCTCTCAATATCTTTTTCCCAAGCTCTGATTATTTTATCCAGGACCATATTAAAAAGGATGGGTGAAAGTCCATCTCCCTGTCGAATACCCGTATGTATTTCAAAAGGTTGAGAAATTGCACCACCAAACTTAACCTTTGATTTAGTATTAATGAGAATTTGTTGAATTAATGCCCTGGTTTTCCTATCAACTTTGAATTCCTCCAGAATACTGAAGAGAGTTGGTCTGTCGACGGAGTCGTAGGCTTTTTTGAAATCAACAAAGGTAACCACGGTGTTTCTACAAGATCGTATTTGTAAGATTGTCTTCAGATTCCAAATTTGTTCCGTGCATGAGCGCCCTTTACGGAAACCTGCCTGATATTCTCCTATCTGTGGGTCTACTTGAGGTTCAAGTCTATTCAAAAGAGCTTTCGAAAGAATTTTGTACGTTACTGGTAGAAGTGAAATGCCTATAATTATTCGGGTCCATTTTATCACCTTTTTTATGAAGCGAGTGTATAAGTGCACATTTCCATTCTGGGGCATATATATGCATTGTACATGTGCATTACTTTATATATATATATTATATATATATATATATATATATATATATATATATATATATATATATATATATATATATATATATACATATAAAGTAATGCACAAAATTCATAAAACTCACTATGTTCATTTTTGAAAAACATGCAAAAATACGTCAAGCAGTTTATTTCATTCCGCGTCTTTTAAGATAAGTCAAAAAAGAAAACGTCAAATTTGTCAAAGTTATGACGTCATCAATATTTTTTTGAAATAGGAAGCTAGTTTTTTTTTACATTATTTGATAAAGCTTGTTTTACTTCATTATAAAAAAATAATTGAAGTAGGGGTCACATAAGAAAAAAAAAACGAGAAAATTAATAAAAAACATATATACATACATATAATTCCCAGCAATTTAGCCACCTTAGTTCGTAGTTTCGTTGTTAATTATTTTCAACTGGATGTCCATGGGGTACTTGCTGTGTGCTGTATGGAATATAACGAAGTTTGTTTTATATCTGTTGAGAAAGAGACTGTGTGCGCGAACCATTGGTTTAATGTATCTAGTATGTTGGCACGCAGTGGGTTATTTTAAACATTGTTTTCGGAGATGATAAAACTAGCGTCATCGGCATATAAGGTACAGTGTTGATCTCCGATGTAGCTGACCAGGTCTGCAGTGTATAATTGGAATAAAATCAAAGCCAAGACACTGCCCCGCGGGACACCCATGTTTACACAACTGAAGTCCGATAGGCCAGTTATCGATCCGCATTTTACTTTCATGTGTTGTTTTCTATTTGTCACAAAAGATGTAGGCCATCTAGCAGATTTTCCTCTTATTCCGTAATTATCAATTTTGTTAAAGAGTTGCCTGTGCGATACACAGCCAAATGCTTTCAATAAGTCGCAGAAGATACCAATCAGGCGATTTCCTTCATCTACTTCATCTAAAATTTGGCTAAAGAATTCGGTTAACGCAGTTATAGTAGATTTACGATAAATTAGAGGTGGATAAGTACTGTATTGACTTTGCAAGAATATTGTGCGTGTGCTTGATTTCATTGTTGTCCTTGTATATTGGTGGACATATTCCAACATTCCATAAGAAGCTAGTATGTTTACCAGATGGTTTTTATGTTTAGTGCTTTCTTTAAAGTTAAGCATTAAAGTCACCAGCTAGTATTATATCTTTTGATTGGTTCGCATATGTGTGGAGAATATCATCTAATATGTGTATCGTGTTATTTGAAAGAAATGTTATGTATGTTTGCTAAGTTTATTTCTAAAAACCAAATTTTAATTACTACTCGGTGTATATACATATAGATTTGTAAGTGAATCTATTCACAATAAATCAAATGTAGCCATCAGTCAGTAATTGCATAGATTTGCACGGCTGGTTTAGTAAAAGTAGGCACAAAATAAAACGCAACATTGTCATTGAATACGTTTACTAGTTATTAGACATCAAGTTAGCATGGACCAAACATGGACTCCTTAGGTAAAACGAGAAACCTCACCTTTGTTGGCGAGTTCTTCAGCAGTTCCTCGTCTCCGGAACAATTGTAGTATCGTATACAAATCAAATTGGTACAATTGGTCCAGAGACGAAGAACTGCTGAAGAACTCGCCAACAAAGGTGAGGTTTCTCGTTTTACCTAAGGAGTGAGGTTACACAAATTACAACTATCTTATGTTACTTTACTAGTACATAAACCTATGGCCTTCAGCCCCTGACATATTAGGTCTTGACCTTTCTCGTTACTTGCTTTGACGTAGCGAAAGGCTCACACAATGCATCTAGAGCACTGTGTGCTAAAGAGTAACAGAAGATTTCCGTGTCCCTCCCTTGATTTAATTAGTAAAGCTGTCCCAAAGTGGATGTTATTAAAACTTTTCAATTTTGAGTAGGCATTGTCTATGTGACTGCTATAAATAGTTGTCAATTAGAACATTATAGCACAACTTTTAAAATTACATTTAAATTCCAGAAACAACTTTAAGGGACCATTTGAAAGGACGTAGATGGAAGAAAATCCAGAATCAAGGTCGAGGGACTTACATTCCTATGGATAAGAAAATTCATCTTGCGGATGGACAAAAAACAATGGAGAGATGGGGGTATGGCGAGATTTCAGAAAGCTTTGAAATAAAAACTGGAGTCAGACAAGGAGATGACCTTCCCCACTTCTCTTCAACTGTGTCCTTGAAAAGGTTATGAGAGAATGGCACAAGGAACTGATCAATTTGGGTGCTCAGAGTGGTATCTACCTAGGACGTAAGAACGATGGACTGGTTGCAGATTGCATGGCCTTTGCAGATGACATGACACTGTTTGCTGATTCTCTTGACATGGCAACAATGCAGGTAAATTGCCTCGGAAGACAGGCCACCAAAGTGGGTCTTCAAGTGTCGCTGGAGAAAACAGAATTCTTCACCATTAGAGACGCAAACAGAGAGATTTTACTAGAGCAGGGAAACATCAAGAGGACTGATAAATTTAAGTATCTCGGCGAATGGATTGAACTCAACTTATCAGAAAGAGCATCATTCACTGACTAAGAACACTTACAACAAGAAATGTCTATCACGAAACCTGAAACTTAAGCACTACACATCAGTCTTACGAAAAAAGCCCTATATGCCATCGAGTGTTTTTCCGTGAACCGAAGAGGTCTGGTAGAGAAATTGGAAATCAGAGAGAGGAGAATCCTCAGGAAGATCCTAGGCCCGGTAAAGGAAGATGGAGAATTCCGAAGGCATCGTAACTCTGAGCTCTACGAACATATTGAGATGCTCTCTCACTGTGCAAGGAAAATAAGGTCAGCTTTCTATGGGCACGTTGCAAGACTGTCTCGAAACTGACTAACCAACCGTCTATTAACCTTCTGGCAAAACAAGAAGGTTCGTACCACTTGGTTGACAGAACCCGAAAAGTATATTAAAGAACTGGAAATAACAGATCTTCAAAACAGTCTGTGAGACGCACCCTGAAGGAAGTCCGTGGATTTCATGAAAAACCCCGAAGGAAAGATACCCCCTGAACAGAAGAGAGAAAGGAGTTACACCGGCAGAAGATGCGACAATACTGGGCAAAGATCAAAGCCCAACAGTTGAACAAGCGTGGTCCAAATTAGGCCTATTCGAAAGAAGAATAAGAAAGTATGGAACTGTGCTTTCGATATTAGGGTTAAAAAGGCTTATGTGGGTGTACCTGAGCCTGGATATAAATTCAAATTGGGGCAATTTTTCGCTCGTCATTTCATGTTCGAGTGTTCGTCAAACAGTGCTGATTGAAATAAATTATATTATACCTTACAATTGATCGTTTTTAACCCACAAGAATGAATTCTTCCTATGTAGGTATGTAGAATTTAACTGTGTTTTTAAATTTCTTTTATTTTATTAACATCTTGCAAAAAAAAATTCGCAATTTCTTTCATGTAGAACAAAAGTTAAAGAAACCGCGTACGGCGGCTATGTCATTAACGAGACACTATTACGAATAGGTTTTTCTAAAATACTGCAAGAAACTAGCAGAACTAAACGATTATTCGCATTTTATATGAATTTTTGTATAATTTTGTATGGATTTGAAGATGGTGGAGGGCTTCTCCACCATTTTCAGCCGGCTTGGCTGAGCTGAATAACATAACTTTATTCGTTTATTTTTTCTCATTTCGCCACTCTTTATTCATTTTTATCTGCAGAGATTTTCAATAAGATTGCTTGCCTGTATTGAAAATAAAAAATACAAATTAATATTATATTTAAACAATATTTTTTTCGGAAAATAACTATTGAGTGGTCTGCCAAAGTTTCTGCCAAAATCACTGGGGCTGATAAGAATATAAACGTTTCCACTTAATATTACAAGTTATTTCCTGTGGATTTGAAACTAATAAATTTAAAAATTACGATGTTGACACTGCAAGAAAAGTTGTTGAATTTTACTACATGCCGACAAAAGTCCAAAAAATTTTAATTCACGGAAATAGGATTATTGAGTCATCATTGCTCCCAATCGGACAATTATCCGAAGAAGCAAATTAAAAAATGGGGAATAAATATATAAAAAAATATAGTCTCTTGATTCGGCTCTTAATCTTGATATCATCAAATCTTAAAATTACAAGTTTCCAAAAACTTCCGCAACAAAATAAGTTTTTTCCGGAAGCTATCGAATTATTTTCAGAAATTAAGGCTACAATTTTGGAATCAGATATATCTGATGGTGACTTTTTTACAATCAATTTTTAAAAATCAATTTGTTTTCTATTTACCCTCTTTTTTATTGAAACCTCAATTCAAAGAACCAAATTTCATGAAGCAGAAAGTTTTTCTAGACAAAAGCAACGATCATTTAATCAGTTGAACATTTCTCAATTCAGTTTCGTGATCAGCGACTTCTAAAACCCCTAAATCCCAAATGTCAATAAATTGAACGCTTTTTTCGAAAAATTATCCGCCATATTGCATCCGTCATTTTGAATTTCGAAATTTTGATTTCAGTTTCTTAATCAGCGACCACAAAAAAGCGAGGAGACCAAAAACCACCATATTTTTTATTTTCAAGTGTCATGGGCAGTTTTGAGGGTTTTCAGACCACTGTAGGACGTCTCGACTGGTATTGTTTCGGGCTCTGATACGAAGTCCCCTGTGTCGGATTCTGGCGCATCCAGTTTAAAGTCCGTCCTGACAATGGTTTGGGACGCTTTTCCCTGCGGATGATGTGGAGGCATGAGTTAAGCCTTTAATCTCTTTACCCATGTTCTCTACTGATTTAGCTGTTCGCCTAATTTCTTAAAATACAGGTCTCGTTTTTTGCAGTAAGTCTTTCATAGGCTTATTAGTTTACATATTAAGGTAAACACCCCAGTAGATGGACACTTAGTATTATGTCGTCATGGTTTTAAGTGCTGGCCCCAAAGTTTCCTACCAAATTTAATGGATGAAGCATTATATACTCATTTAAACACTATAATTAATTATAGTTATGAATTATGAGTGATTAATGCTTCAATTAAAGAGAAAAATTAAAAAACAACTTGGAATTATTTGGCTAGTACTTAGTAGTACCAGACTAGTACTTAAAATCAGTAATTGGCCATTTTTGCACTAGTAAATGGCCACCGAGATCTAAGGTGATCTTTTCCAAAAAAATCTTTTCCCGAGGTTTCATGAAGAAGAGTATAAGAAACAATTAGGGTTATTTATAATAAGTCATGCAGTGCAAAAAGAGTGTTTTATTCAAGTAAAGAAACAAATTAATTTTAATTAAAATAAAAACAAAAAAATACAAACTCCTTGTTTTGCTTTATTTTTTCGGCTCCTTTATGCCAGCCACAACTGCTTCCCACGGGTATTCCAATTCTTCAGAACGCTGCGACCATTTCCATAGTCTACCTGTTGCTTGCAAGGTAGAAAAGTAGGCTATTGTTGAGGACGCCTTCACGACCACTTCACTTCACGATCACGCGACTGTATTTGACGTCATACTTAACAATGACTAATTCCCCCCATTGTTTTTTCATGGATGTGTCTAAGAATTATCACCAGTGTTTTTGACTTCCTCCTCTACATGCAATACACTTTCTCCACACGAGATGTGATGCATGCGGACGTCTTCTAGTGACATGGCTGACTCAGCATAATTAAGAAAATATCCCTTTTTCCAGGCCTGTAAAAAGCATCTAATAATAATATTACTGATTTTAGTAGTTGGCCAACCTAAACACTAGTAGTTGGCCACTCAGCCCACTACTAGAATAAAGCGACCATATTCAACAATTCTCAAGACATTCCTTTAACTTTTCCTCTAGGCCCTAAATACAAGGTTTTAGACAAAAAAATGAATGACAAATAATATAGTCAGTAGTTAGCACATCGGCCATTTACAAATTAAAAAAAAAAATAGGAGCTAGTAGTTGGTCAACCCCCACAATAGCACATCAAAGCAAAATGTAATATTTTTAAATTCTAAATTATATCAGTAAGTTCTTAACAATATTGTTAATAAATGCGCTTACCTTAAAAAGGGTTTTCAAGTACTATATATTTCAAGTACTATATATTTCAAGTACTATATACTTTTTTGTGCGAAGTTTCTTACGAGTTTTCTTAAGGAATTGAGAACAAATGACACTGAGTACACTCAAATGGAAAAAAAAGTGATGTATTCATCAATACAGCGCATGCGCTGTTGCTCGAATTAGATGCGCAGAAGACAAAACCCGTTTATGTACATGAAATGATTTCACCATATCCTGCTGAATTCTTGGCCAACTTCTGGGGTGTTTACCTTATGTATTTATTATTTGAATTATATTTTCTTTTTTTTTTAGAACGAGAGGATATATAGTCTGGATTTATCTGTTCTAATATTATCCAATCTAACTTTTAACCTAACGTAGATTAAAACCGTTAAATCGATAAAACATTGTCTTGTTACATTAGTTCTAATTTCTACCACGGCTTACACGCATCGAACTACGTTTTAGCCACCATTTTTTCTCCGCAGTCTCTTGTTAGTGTTTTCATCTTCTCTGTCTCTGTTCCGTTTTTTACCATGTTAGCTGATGAATGTTAGCATTAGAATTTGATGATTTTTGTTTCACTAAAATAAAAACTTTAAGACAAATAATTATTTTTAGGTTAAACACGTGGTAAAACACTCTCCAAACATGTGGTTTTGTCTAGCACAAAGAACGTTATGAAGTGTGACCGGTAGTGTTCACGTGCACGTGCTCGTGTGCGGGCTGGAGCCTGCAAATTTTGAACTCTGTGGTTGAATCTAGCAGAAAGCAGCGATACTACAATGTAATATCGAAGAACAAGACTCGAAATATAACACATTTCATTTCACATCACATTTTTTTTTCATATATCACTGGAAAATGGAACAACCTACATATGTCGGCAAGCATTCTACAAAATTCGCAAATTTAAAGGTATTTTTATCTCATCTTCTCTAGAAAAAAAATTCACAGTTACGAGGTCGCTTACAACGGTTATGTGAATAAAATTTAAAAAAATCTTTATTCTTAACGAAGTAGTCTTTTTAATTAAAAATACATTAAATACAAATGTACAGAAATGGAACAGAATGGAGAACAAAAGGACTTATTCAAGAAGTTAACAAGAATTTCTCAATCTTCCAGAAGCCCTTATTGTTATCTTTAGGTAAACCTTACACCGACTAACATTGGAAAAATAAGTAGACGAATATTAACGTTTATTTTTCTAAATGCTCACTCTATTTTGCACACTGTATTCTTTGCCTTTTAACATAATTTTTAGTGTTCAACGCTCGCTAGCCTTAACTCCATTGGTAGATTGTTAATGATGGACGTTATTTGGTAAGTGTACGAAGATTTAAACTTTGAGGTATGGTGTATAGGTGGAGTCAACAAGCCCTTGTTACGCATATTAATTGTATGAACGCCTATTCTGAAGGTTATTTTGTTGTACAGATACCTGGGTAATTTGCAGTAAATGATTTTTTTAAAAAGACGTAAGATGAAATTTAAGTTTTTCCATATTAATCCATTTGCATCGAATTTCCGTGGATATTTTTTGGCGAGGTCTTAGGCCATGTACAAATCTGATACACCTATTTTGTGCTCGTTGTATTCTGGCGCGGTCTGCATTATTAATGAAACTAGTATACACTGATTCAGTATAACTAAGCATTGACAAAACATAGGCAATCACTAGTTTCCTTTTTAAGTTTAAAGATAAGACACGCCTACAGGAATGCAACACTTTCAATTTTAAATAAACACGCTTTAAAAGTGTTGATACATGTAAAGAAAAATCTGTCATCAATTAATAGTCCCAGATTTTTTGATTCATTTGTTATGTTCAGGCGCTGATCATGCATGGTAATTGTCAGTTTTTCATTAATAGCCATTTGTTTTCTTCTCTAGGCAAATACCATGATTTTAGTCTTGCTCGGGTTGATCGTGAGGGAATGTCCAGTGGTGAATTTAGCTATACTTCTCAAGTCATCATTTATAAATCGTTCAGCGAGTTCAAGCTTATCAGAAGGGAGGGGTAGGAAGGGGTATATATTAACTGTGTGTCGTCAGCATACTGATGATGAGGACCATTCTTTATTGATGCTCCAATATTTATAGTGTATAAAGTAAACAATAATGGTCCCAACACAGAACCCTGCGGCACACCACCATTTACAACTATACTTTCCGAGATATAATTTTGTAAAGTAACCCTTTGACTTCTGCCCCGCAAGAAACTAGCAAAAATATAGTATTTTTGGACATTCATATATAGTGTAAAATACTAAGAAGCATACGATGATTGACCGTATCAAAGGCTTTTCTGAAGTCCAATAATACTAGTACAGCTACATTGTGGCTATCAAGCGCCCTTGCTATTTCATCAACTACGTCTATTATTACTGTAGTGGAGCTATGACCTTTTCTAAAACCGGATTGAGTCGAAGGAAAGATTTTATTTACATCAAGAAACTCCCTAACTTGCAGGTCCACCACTTTTTCAAGGAATTAGGAAATGGTTGGCAAAATAGAAATGGGCCTTAGATCAGTAATTAAGTTAGGGCATGCGTTTTTGGCAATTGGGTGGACATATGCACGTTTCCATGCGTCCGGAAATACGCCGTCTAGTAAGCAACTGTTAACTATATGAGTAATAATTGGAATTATCTGGGCTAGCAAATTTTTATCATGTTGATATTTATTCCATCAGAGCCCATAGCACTAGATTTTATATTGAGAATTATTTTGTGAATATCAGTTTCAGTTACCGGCTTTAGGTACAATAAATCTGACATTTTCCTTATAAAAGAATATTGATAACTTAGAAGAGTATTTTCATCAACTTCTTGAGCGAGTTGGTTAGCAGACCTTACAAAATAGTTGTTTAGATCATTGACACTACCCAATGAATCTGGCTGGCCTGGTTTAGTCTTTGGGCAGGTAGTGTTCATGTTTTTTAAACCTTGCCAAATAATCTTTTCATCACCTATAGTTGTGATACTTTCCAAATACGCTCTTTTTTCTTGTAGCGTGGTAATTCTTGCAAGTTTTTGCAAATTCTTGAAACCTTTTCTCGCAGAAATACACCCAGTCTTATTATATTTAGAATGTGCGTCATTCTTCATCTTATAAATCTTTTAAATTTGGTGTCACCTCAAGGTTTTTTTGGCTTATTGATTATTAATTGTTTAATAGGTGTATGGTGATCAAACAGAAATATTATTCTCTCAGTAAAGATTTTTATTTTAGCGTTTATATTCGGTACTATATAGATATCATCTAGTCTTAAAGCTGACAAGTCCATTTAAAATTGATTCATGTTAATTTTGCTGAGTATACGCATCATATATGTTGTTTTGGCCAAGATACTATCACTATACATCAGCTTACAACCTACCAAGCAGTGATCCGACATTTTAACATCTCTTACGTAGCCATTTTTCACAATATTGGGATCATTAACCAAAATAATGTCAATTACGGACGAGCTTGTGTGACTAATTCTCGTCGGATCACTGATTATTTGGTGAAAACCACATGTATCAGTCATGTTATTGAACACCATGACCTTATTACTTGTGAGCCGTGAAATGTCAATATTAAAATCTCCCATACACAATTATAAACTTGATTTTATGGTAATTAAATAGATTGAGTAGTATATAGTGTAAGTATTTACTATGTTTTAAACTCTTACTGCTATAGGACATCTTTTAGTTTAAATAAATTGTTATTAAAACATTCTTCTAAATTATTTTTATATATGTTTCAGTTTAAATGGAAATTTGGCTGTAAACTGGACGATGACATTCTAACAAAAAAAAATATTTTAGAAAGATCCACTTCGAAAATTTTGTAAAATCTGGAACCCAAAAAGTGCAATAATATCCACTTGATGTTAAGTGACCACTTTAACCCAAATAATACAATACGGTAAAAACTTATTTTAATGAAAACTTCCTAACCACCATCAAAAGAAATGTTTAAGAGAGAATCACAACTCTTCTGCAATATTATTATTGCATTATATTAGTACACGGATTAACATATAATTAAATACAGGAAATTTGTTAGAGTGAATTGGTAAGGAAAATAACTTTAACATCTCTATTTAATTAGGTTGTATCATATATTCATAATTAGAATTTTTTTTTTTGTAAAAAAATTCTAATTTTGTATTCATATCTCGTTTTGCATGGAGAGAAATGTTTGATTCTTCGGGGAAATTATAACTTTAGATTATATCTCGGACTCGATTTGAATACTGAAACGTATCGGGGGAATTCGCATTTTAACACTTCGCCTATTCGATATTTAGACAGACTTATTTTACACACCGCTAATTGCGAAACTTCATATCGTCACGACAGCGGAAAATGTACAATCGAATCAATCAAGGAGTATTATTTACAGACGAGTTTTTTACCATTAACTAATTAATTTATGGAAATCAGTCCGTATTATTTATCGAAATAATATTGCACTTTATTTATTGGAAACGTAAATTATTTTCTACTTTTACTAATTAGATTATATTTTGTTTCTCTGTGGGTTTAAGAATATACACATGGGCGCACTGTGAGTTTGTGAGGCTCTGGTCTAATACCACTTGGGGGCCTGCCTAATTAATGAACTAATTGCCATTTTGTCAAAAAACTATTTTCACAACTCAGGTACAGGGTGTAGGAAAGAAAAAGAAAACAAAAAAATATTTTATTTATTTAATGACTTAGACACTCCAACAGTAATTGCAAGACATTATTGCAACAGAAATTAACAGGTTATGAGTAGTTATATTATATAAATTATAAAGCAACCTTTCTCCATTTTTGTTCTGCAAATTCCTTTTTGTTTGCTCATCACATTGTAAGTGCTTTGTTAAATCACAATTTATGGAAAGAACTGATAAATGTTTAGTCGATTGTTTGACATTGCTCAACATAGTGGGGCAGCTACTGCTTCCCTAAGCAGACCGTAAGCTCCTGGGGACATAGAGCTAGTACTGATCCAAGAACCCTGGATTAACAGTGTGAAATATAAGGTCCAGGAGGAGGCCGAGATAAGTTAGTGTATGACTCTACCTGTGGCAATGTAAGTAATCTTTCATTTTTGTAAGAAAATACATTGAAGCATTAACGTTGCATGATCACTGTTTCAGAGACCTTGCCACGGTAAAAATCAGGCACCGTGCGGGAGGGTGCCTACCTACCTCTGCCTACCAACCTTACGATGCACCTAAACCACCACCCACTGTTGAACTGGACTCGCTGGTGAAATACTTCGAGGCTAACAACCTCCAGATTCTAATTGGAGCTTATGCCAACTCGCAGAATACCATCTGGGGGAGCACCAAAAGCAACAAAAGGGGTGAGTCCTTACTTAAATATTTATATTAGCCAGCAATCTGGAAATATTAAATATTGGTAACAGACCAACCTTTGTAACTAAGTGTCGGAAAAAAGTTATAGATATAACTTTAAATCAAATCAAATTTATTTCATTATGTAAGTTACAATACACAAATGATAACTAAATGAAATATGTCAAAACAAAATAAAAAATTTTAAACAAAACTTTAGCGTCCCTATACATTAGCAGACTAGTGAGTACATACATACAACCTTTATTGGCATAAATAAAATTACAAAAAACAACATAAACCTTTCCTCTTACAATACCAAAAAACAAAAAAAAGAAAAACAAAACCAACAAAATATAAAAAAAAGAAAAAAAAAATCAATAATCGCACACCATAAAAAATAGTCCAAGTTAAAAGAGAGAAAAACGAAAAAAAAACTACACTTCCATCCTTTTATCCTTTCCATCATTACCAAACCACTACCATCCTCATTCATGCACTTTTCGTTTCCATTTCGTCCCTAACACTCTCTCTCTTTCGGTTCACTCTCCTTTTTTGCACTCCTCAAACCAATGCACCCACTCGTCCTTTCCTATCCCACATACCCCACAACTCTTATACTTGTCATCCATCCAATACTTTCGCCCTCTTTCTTCACAGCCGCTTCTAAACCTGGCAATTACTGACTGGTCATTCAGGCATATTGTTGATTTTAAGTATTTAGGTAGCTCTTCAAATATTTGTATTTCCACATAGTCGTTACTATATCTACTCTCCATTATTTTCCTTTGACGTTCTTGCATTTTAACTTCCTTCAGCCTTGCCACTAGCCATTCGTCAACTCGCACGCCTTCCCTGTCAAGCCTCTCCATTTCCATGATAGACATACCACCTCTTTCATACAGTTTCCTTCTATTGTTTCCCCAATTTGTCTCTCTCCTACCATTCATTCCTTTCAAACTTGCTACACTAAACACTTCTTTTACAATTGTTTCCTCAGTCATTCCATTCACTTTACATTCATACCTAGCTACTCGTCGGCTTGCTTCAATTCTTAATTTAAATGAATTTAGCTCCTGCAGTACTATGTACGAAGGAATTGATCTGTCTAATTTCAGGGCCTTTTTAAAGAATTGTAGTTGCACTTTTTCCACGCTTTTTTCTTCCTTCAACCCCATTTTTCAGCTCCATACATCAATATACTCCTCCAACAAGTTTTCCATATCATCTTCTTCACCCGGTAATTTGCTTTAAACTTTTTCCCCCATACCTTCAAGAACCTTTCTGCCGCCACCCACTCATTCCCTTCCATTCGAGCCTCTCCTTCCTGCACATCCCACCTTTCTTAAACCCAATCCATTTTGTTTTATCTACATTTACAGCCAGTTTCCTTTTATAAAAAAATCTCTCCAATCTCTCAGTCATTTCTTTAAATTCTCCTGCCGATTTTGCTAGTATTACCACATTATCCGCGTACGCTAGACTCCACACTTTCTACCTACCCACCACCCCCCCTGCTTGTCCGGCAGCCAAGACCTTTTCCAAATCTGCCACATATATATTGAAGAGTGCCGGGCTAAGTGGGCAACCTTGCTTCAGACCCATATCTACTTTGAAAGCGCTCGACTTACTGTCTCTCACTTTGACCCTACACCACTTTTCTTTATACGGCCGCTCGATACCATCTCTCAATTTTCCAGAGATCCCCTTTTTTTGTAAACATTATCCCACAACATTTTTCTGTGTTTAGGAACGTTTTTATTCTTACATTTACCGTGTCATATGCAGCCCTTGTGTCTAAGAACAGAGCAGAGAGCTTACCCTTGGGATTTGCTAATTCCTGGTCGATAATATACCCAGGGTTATTAAATGTTCACTAGTTCCCCTTCCTTCTCTAAAACCTGCTTGCGTTTATGGTAGCAACATTTTTCCTTCCACTTCCTCCCCCAAACGCCTTTCTAATAATTTCGCATACATTTTATAGGATGAATCCACGAGTGTTATACCCCTATAGTTTCTCATTTCGTCCCTCTCACCACTTTTGTAGAGCTATTACTTACGAGGTATTACTTTGTTACAGGTATTACTTCCCCCACCGTCCAACTGTTTGGAATTCCAACTTCTTTCCGCCATATTCTATTGAATTCGTCTGTCACTCTCTCCAAACATTGCTCATTTGCCATCATCCAAGCCTCACTCGGTACCCTGTCTTGACCTGCCGCCTTTCTTTTCTTTAAGAATTTTGCCATATTTACCACCTCCTCCACTAAAAATGCCTCTTCTTCCACTATCCTCATACCGAGTTCGTGCCTCTTCAGTTCTTCTTGATCTGCCGCTCCTCCTACTAACTCTATGAAGTGCCGTTTCCAATCCTCTATCTCAAATTTGTCTGTCACTCCTTGTCCTGGACCTCCGTTTTTCCTTAGGAACCGCCTCAGCTCCGCTTCATTATTAATGTTTGATATCTCTTCGACCCTTTTCTTTTCCCCATCTTCTTTTTTTGTCTTCATAACTCTCTCAAGCTGTTGTTTTTATTTCTTAATTTCTCCTTTGACTCCCTTTCCTTCTCTCTATCTGTTTATCTCTCTCAGCTTTTTCTTTTCTTTCCGGCATTCTTCATCAAACCATGTGGATTTGGTTCCAGTTATCTTCATAGTTTACGCTCTCATACAATGCGTTATTTGTTTCATATCTTTGAGGTTTTTTACAATCTACTTTAGCTAGCCTCATGGCATATATTTCTTGTGCGGGCTGATCCCATTTATATATTATCCTTTCCCCACTTTCCCTTGTTTCGTGTTTTTCTTTCAAGGTCACAATTATCGGCATATGATCGGAGTCCCTTCTAGTAACTATCTCCTGTCTCCTCCTATCAGCAGTTTTTCGTGTTCCCCTTCGTTCAGGCAATCCTCTATTTTTTTATGTATTTCCATAGATCTATTATTATTATACACCGTCATCACCCATCAGCATTGCCCTTCAATTTCTATTTCCCTCATTACCAGAGCTTCACACATATCTTACGCCGTATCTCTTTCTCTTCTGTGTATATCTGCGGAAGCTTTTTCCCTGAAAGCCTTGTCCACCCCTGTTACTATTCCACCTTTTGCCCTTCCGAACTTAGAATCTTTTTTTGCAAATTGGGGCCTCCATCTATAGCCTTCCGGCAACCTCTTAATGCACTCCTCCCATTCCTCTTGTTTTGTCCAAGTTTCCACTAAGTTAATAACTTGGAAATCAGACAAGGACGCCCCAAATTCTTCCTCTCCTATTCTCAGTTTCCTTAGTAATCCTGCCACGTTCCAAATTAAAATTTTAATTCTTTTTCTCCCTTCCCGCACCTGGCTTGCACCTTAGTTTTTTTGCATAATCTTGTGTGACTCCTCCCATGTTACCCAATTGCCATCTACTTCCAACTTCTTATAACCGATCTTCACTTGGTGCCCTCTATCTTTTAGAATCATTGCTTTCTGTCGCAAATCCATTTCCCGTTCTTTCTTAGTAAGATCGTCTTAGATAAAAATAACAGACCCCTTCAGCTTATATTTATTTTGAATGACTACTCTCTTTACCTCTCAACTTAGCAATTTTGCGACAATTGGCCCTTGGTTCGAACCTTTATCTCCTATCTTGAACATGCTTCCTACACCTTCTTTTACTCCAATTTTTTTTTCCAATAATCTCTTAGCGTCTTCTAACCATCTTTCTCCTTTTACTCCATGAATCACAATATTATTTTTTTTCCTTTCTTTCTTCCATTTCTCTCAGTTGCTTTACTTCCTCTCTTAGTGAGTCTTGACCATTCTCCCCACTTCTGACGGAGTTTTCTCTCACTACTCTGTAGTCGTCCTCCAACTTCTTTATCCTGCCCTTGATGTCGGTGTTTTCGTTTCTTATCGCTTTCAATTGTGATATCATTTCCTCTTTCCACACCCTTTCCTTCTCCTGTACTTCCTTTTGTTCCCTCCTAGCCCTTTCCAATTTTTCTTTGAGTTCTTTATTTTCTCTTCTCATTTCTTCCGTCTTATTCTCGACTGCTTTAAAATCCTTCCTCATTTCCCGTAGCTCTTCAAAGATCTTCTCCAAAGCTCCTACCATACCCACACTTATTTCTCTTTTTTCGAAATCCTCTTTTTTGGAACGATTACCGACGACCGGCGATGAACGGCGACCGACTCAATTTCGCGCACCGATCAAACGGACATCTAGACTCACTGTTTGATCTTGGCCTGCTGTCGTGGTCCATTGCCTATGCCTTATTTAGTATTTATTTATTTATTTGTTTTCACTTTGCTACCAAAAAGTTTAAAGACCCGGCCCGGCCTTGATCCCAAGCGCATTTGTGCTAAAATATTTGTCTCCACCTCTCCGGTTCACTCGCCTATATTCTAGCGTTTGCAATTAATTGATTGTTTATTTCACATCAAACTTCGAAATTTTATTTACTGTGGCGAAAGAGAACTTTTATCAGCGAATAAAAAACAGTTTTGGGTAGAACCGTGCTATCATGGAGATAATAAATGTAGCGATTGTTTATGTCGTACTTAATAGAATTTAATCACTATTTTTGCAAAGTTAATTATTTAATAACACAAAGGCGAGCCGTTTATCACAATACACAATTACATGAACAGATACACAACACTTTTATTTATTCACTCGCAAAATTTCGGAACCTTAAAGGAATAATTTCTGACGATTTTTTATAACTTTCTGGATCACACTGAAAGACGTCCGTCCGCCTCACTGACTTCAACTCAACTCTCAACTCGACTAGTGAGTAAGTGGTATGTGTCTAAAGAAACGTCACACCAAAGCCCCCCGTACACGTGCGAACAATTTGTGCAAATTCGGTGTTTGTGCAAACAGTTTGACTGTCTATGGGGCTGTTTGAATGGTTGCGCAAACTGTTTGAGTAAAATCGGTCAGGATCGAAATAATTTGTACAAATACTCCTTGTTTGAGTACTTGTTTGACGTGTATGGTACGGTTTGTGCAAACTTTCGGTTATCGCCAACCCCAATCATCCTCAATACATTCATCCACCTGGCTACATTCCATTCTCACATGCCCGTCAGCTCCATCAACTCCATTCAACTCGTACCTCCCGATTCCATCACCATCGCCTTCAAACGTTTCCACTCATTCTGACTCATCGCAATACCGCAACATGCGTGCCTCAAGACATGAAGTGGATCACATACATGAATCAACACAGCAACCTGTTCAATATTCATCAATTCATGACCTTATTGATGATGAATAACTAATTATTTACTCACCTTTTACTTACACCTAACTATTTTATTTACTCACCTTTATTAATCATTTCAAAACGTGGATGAGAGCGTCACAAGTTTCCATCATTATTTTTCCACCATTTCTTTCCACTATTATTTTAAGTGTCTGAGCTGCGATGGCAGTTTGAAATTTCAGATCTTGAAAGGAGGCACCGCTTATTAGGTATCTCAAAGTGGCCAACAATCTCAGTTCTGGAGATATTTCATCACCGGTCTCTCATCACCGTGTTGTTTTTCACTATGAGGGGTGTCACCATTTGGAATAGCTCGCTGAACGAGGCTCCGTCCATTTGAAGGTAGTTTTTGTAGTCTGCATCTGACGTTATTTTGAGCTCAGTGACCAGGCGGTCATGACTGAATTCGTTCCTCTTCTGGAGCCAACTCTTGACCCACACTCTTCGCTTTCTTTTTCTGTTAACTATTCGTTTCTCAGCCGCTATGGCCAGAATAATGGCGGCACAGCAATCGTCCGTATCGGACATGTTTAACGAACAACACCACAAATCGAAATGATGTTTCGGCAATAGGTTGATACGTGTATGTGCTAGCGTATGTACAAACAGGCGTTTGTACAAACACCGAATTTGCGCAAATTGTTCGCACGTGTATGGGGGGCTTAACATATTTCTGTAATTCAACGACGTTGAAAAGACAGAATGTTTGTGCAAACCCACATAAAACTGACTGGTAGCAGTATAAGGAAGAGCTGAAGTCGCACGATAAGAGCATATATAACCAGTTCACCTGATATCAAGGTAGCCTACCAACAACTTCAGGAAGCTATTATAACCTCATATCATGTTACCTGTTCTAAAGTGGAGCGACTTACCAGAAGGAAGGTAGCCTGATGGAACAAAGAAGTAAAGCTACAAAACTCAATAACAGAGCTAAACAGACAGGGTAGTGGTCGGAATAAGCGACAGGTCATACTGAATATAACAAGTCTATTGGACTGGCAAAAAAGGACTCGTGGAGGAAGCTATGTGAGGATGTCGAAAATGCATCCGGAACGGCAAACTCCAAAGGCTCATTACAAAAAATCCAATAAATCCCGTGGTCACGATTAGAAAGCCTAATGGTGAGCACACTACCAATGGAAAAGAAACCATGGAGACCCTGCTCCAAGCTCATTTTCTGGACTGCCATGTAAGTGAACAAACTAAGAATAACTTGAACAGTCATGCTGTCAACTCAATACTGAGATGATTCAAGCAGTTTTGTCAAGTGGCCAAAAGGATCATTACCAACAAAATAATTGAATAGGCCATAAACTCATTTGACTCATGCAAACAAGCTGGCCCAGATGGGGTCTTTCCGGCGTTACTATGACAAGGAAGAGAAACACTGGTGCCAATACTGAACAAGTTATTCAGGGCAAGTCTAACAACGAGTGACGTTCCGGCCCGCTGAAGACAGGTAAAAGTGGTATTTATACAAAAACCTGGGCATCCAGATTACACCAAAGCAAAAGCGTATAGACCCATCAGTCGAACATCCTTCATATTGAAAACGTTGTAGATGTAGATTCCGGTGGTGACTTGTACTGCGACTTTCTTAGATCTATTGTACCCCACCCTCTTCTTCTAATTGTTGATATACTTACCCATTTAGAGCGTCTCCTCTAGATCTGATTCCTTTAGGAACTTCAGAATCTGGGTGGGATTCTAGGACTCCATTCCTCTGCGTTCAAGCAGAGGGCCTCAAGACACATCTGTCTCTTGCGGAGTAGTGCTCCGCAGTCTATGAGTAGATGTATGGGGATTTCCTCTACTGAGCCGCAGAATCTGCATCTATTATCTTCCTCTAGGCCTTTGGCCTTGAAGTGTTTTCTAAGTCTGCAGTGTCCCGTCATGACTTCAGTCAGAATTCTAAGCTTGTTCCTTAGTTTTAGGCAAGCTTTTGTTTTTTTCTGGTTAAAGGATCCCAGGCATTTCTTTGGATCATTCATTGTTCTCTTATTTTTTCATCTAATTTTTTTTGGATTGTGTTCTTACTCATGCCGCAAAAGGGATCCGGACCTACAAAGAGATTACTAGATCCCTTGTTTGATAGGTGATCGGCTTCTTAGTTTCCATCTATACCACTGTGTCCTGGTACCCAGTACAGAATTACTTTATTTTCTCTGTCAAACTTGTTTAGCTTTCCCATACAATCCCATACCAGTTTGGATCTGATGGTGTAGGAACTCCATGTTGGTGGCTGCTTGGCTATCTGTCAGGATAGCAATTTGTTTTTTGCGATAGTTTCTGTCGAGGTAAATTTGGGCACATCTTTCGATTGCATGTACCTCTGCTTGGAAGATACTTGGGTAGATTCCCGTGGATTCGAAGTATTTGGTACGAGGTCCAAACACTCCTGCACCAGTACCTTCCTTTCTCTTCGAACCATCTGTATACCACTTGATAGCACTTTGATCTATGTGGTATGATGCGGATTGTCGCTCAAATCGGCTTTACCACTACCGATTGCTGTTTAGTTTTTCTCGAAATGGTGTTTGCATACCAATTCGTCTTTCAGTACTTCCAGCCAGGGGATCTTGGCAGCCAGGCTGTTACAGTCTCTGCTCCCGATTACTTTACCTCTCCCTATTGCTTCCTTGTTGAACCTAACAATCGCCGAACTGGCGGCCCCCTCCACGACAAGGTACAACGGAGTCAGATCTAGCTGCAGCTCAATTGCTGCTGTCGGGCAGGACCCGATCATCCCCGTGATACAGACGCACGCCAGTCTTTGAACTTTCTCAAGCTGCTTCTTCGGAGAGACCAGCTTGCTTCTACTTCTCCACGCAACTGCCTCGTAAGTGATCGCAGGTCTCACTATCATGGTGTACAATTATCGCAGGATTGTGGGGTTACAACCCCACGTTATTTCTGCCAGACTTCTGCACACCGTCAGTGCGGGTTTGACTTTTCCTACCGCTTCTTGAGCGTGCCTATTCCATAAAAGTTTGCTATCTTGAAAACGTTAGAGAAACTAATTGAAAAGCATCTGAGGGGGACCTCTCCGATAAAGGGGGTAAACCAGGTCAACCAGGTAAATCGTGTGAATCAGCCAACTGGTTGGTGAGTATAGAAAACACGCTAGAAAAAAATGGCACCGAGGGTGCGTTTGACAATACGTGATTCGAGGGCCTAAAGCTTCCAATTTTCTACAACAAACAATTAAAGGCAAGTGACGAGGACAAGTACCTAGGCTTGGTTCTAGATGCAAAACTGACCTGGAACCAGTACTTCAAGCTGGCGACCAACAAATGCAAAATGGCATTGATGATGGCAAGGAGAACACTTGGCAAATCGTGGGGCTTAAAACCAAACATGGTACATAGATTGTTCAACGCGGTAGTAATATCAATTTTCACATAACGTGTCCTCAATTTGGTGGACCAAACTAAAACAGAAGCAAGCTAAAAACAAACTTTAGCTTACTAATCGCGGAATCAATGAGAACCTACAGCAGCTCTGGAAGCAATGCTAAGCCTCCCTCCCCTGGATATTTTCATCACAGGCGAGGCTAGTATGGGAGCTTTCATATTCAAGTTCAACAACACATGGCAAACTCTAGCAAAGTCGGACCATAGTTCAATAATGGATGTAATAAAAGAGTCAATCCAAACAAGGAAGGTGACACGATGCCTCAAAGGTTTTCATTTCGAAATGCCCTTCAAAACACAGCTACTACACAGCTACACAGAACAGAAGGTAATTACCACAAGAGAAACCAAGGGGACCTATTCTGGTACACAAATGGCTCCAGGATCTGGCGCCTAGATCTGGCGCTAGAGTCTGTGGTCTGTCTCGTAGGTGCAGCATTACTTTGCTACTGGAGAGACACACTACGGTCTTCCAAGCGGAATTTCTCGCAATCTATACATGTGTCCGGGAAAATTTAAGAATGAACTACAGAAATAAAAACATTTATATTTTTACAGACTGTCAGGCTGCGATAAACACCCTAAACTGTCATAGAATTAAATGTAGAAGAATTTGGGAGTGCCTTCAGACCTTTAAACGTCTGACACAGCACAACAGCGTTACACTTGCGTTGGTGTCAGGCCACATAGGTCATGAAGGAAACGAAATGGCGGACGCACTTGCAAAAGAGGGCGCTGCTTCAGCTCTGCCGATTGAAAGGGAGAGGTCCTATATGAACATGGCACGTAAAATAATAAGAGAGTGGACCAATTAAAAATAAAAAATAAAAATCACCAATTACAATTGGTCAGCACAAGTGGCCAGCAACACTTACGATCGGAAGATAGGTCCCATATCTAATACCCTAACAGTTGAAATCTTGCAAGTGTCCAGGAAACAGATTGCAACTGTGACAGGTCCCTTAACGGGACACTGCGCACTAAGAGGCCACCTGCAGAAGATGGGCATCTGGACAGATGAACCACTATGCAGACTCTGCAACGAAGAGGACGAAACTGCCTCTCATCATAATCTTCCATAGCGAAGCAACCACGCGCAGAGGAATAAAGCTCGACATTACAGCCAAGAGACTCCCGCCGAACCACAAGTCACGTAGACAGATAGTATAGCGATTTTGGAAAATATCAACAAGTTGATATTTTCCACGTGACGTTTTTAAAAATTAGCATAAAAGTTTCACTGCAAGAGGTGTAACTATTGTTAAGTTTCACTGCAAGAAGCTTAGTTAGTAAGATTTTAACTGAATTAATCTTCATTAAATGCTCGACTACGTAAGGGGTGCTCAAATGATCGATCGCGTTCAACTGGTTCAATAATTTTTGGGTCAACTTATTTGTGCGAGTCTGCGTTTTCGGAACGGAAAATATAAACATCTTAATACATGCTTCCGTGGCACTTAAACAGTTATTACGTACGACCCCATGGAAGAATACACTTAAGATGGCCGTGCATATCGGGCCATGCATCGGCATAAAAAGTTAGTAACAAGTACATGTGGGAAAAGCACCATCACGATCTCCACAAGTCGATGGTGCCCACAAGGAGGTGTGTTATCACTGATGTGGAACGTGGTAGTTGATGAGTTACTAGCTAGGCTAAATGATCTAGACATTAAATGTCAAGGTTACGCCGATGACATAGTCATCACAGCTAGAGAGAAGTTTGAGGGAACGCTCTGTGAAAACGTACCGAGATACCTCGAAGTAACTAATTGATGATGTCAGTGGGACTAAAACTCAACCCGAGAAAAATCACGATGATATCCTTTACTAGGAAGAGAAGACTAAACTGCCTACAGCGTACATGGTTACACACCGTACATTAATAAAAACACGTAGCACCTCACTATTCTAATTCGGAGCTCCAGCTTTAGCTCACGATTGCTAAAGAGGTTTCTTATTGTAATGAGGGCAGCTAGTTCAGCTAGTTCAATTCTGTATTTGTTTTCTTATGCCTGAACGTTGTCGATTGTTAGTAGGGAGAGATAGTATGTTCTAGGCCCACCGCTTTCGGTGACCCTGGCCCCTTCCGGTGATCTCGGCCACTTCCGGTGACCGTCACGAATTCCGGTCCCCCGCCCCCGCTCCCGGTTCTTTCAACTTTTAAGCTTTAATACCCTAGAAGAGTGTGAGGTCTATGTAGCTCCACGCTAAACAGGGTGTGAGGTCTATGTAGGAAGCGGAAACGGAAGCGGGGGTGGTGGTCGGATGTCGTCAAGGTCACCGCAAGGATCCAAGGTCACCTTAAGTGGCCAAGGTCACCGGAAGTGGTGGCGGTGGGTCTAGAATACACTCTCTTTCCCTACTCTTGTTATACAGATACCAAGGTACTTGTATTTGATTAGCTTCTCAATGCGGATATTGTCGATGATAAGTTTAGCATTAGGTGTTTAGACTTTTGAAATGTTGCTATGTTTGTTTTGTTTTGGCAAGCTCCTTATGATTAGCTTCTTATTCGTCATTAGCTTCTTATTCCATAATTCTTTACAATCCTTTTATATTATCTGCCAGCATCAGCGTGTCATCCGCTTATCTTATTTTATTGATCTGTCGTTCGTTTACAATTTGCCCAGCTTGCTCTTCTTCAGGCATTGCTTCCTGGAATATTGTCCCTTCCTGGAATTTATCTCTCCAAATTTTGGTGAACATCTTAAAATTTTGACAGATTATCTTTCGATAGATATCATCTTATGATAGACATCTATAAAATTTTGATATACATCCTGTCGTTTTTTATGAATACATTAATTTATTTACTTTTTTGAACTGGAGAATAACATGATATATTTGTTCCATTTCACTGAATTTTATTTTAAATTGCACCCACGCTTTGTATTAAAATGAGTCAAATCAATTGAAATCAAATATTTAAAGGGCAATTAGTAACATTCAAAATTCAGCCAACAATAAAAATGTTATCATATTTTTAGGCTTTAATTATTCAATGGTCAATCAAAAAGAGAACCAAATATCCATTTTCGAATAAAAGCAACCGCGGAAAATAATGCAATTGAAATACATAAGTTGGATAAAATTTGATAAGCATAGCATTTTAACAGTATTTTAATATATAACTATAATGCATTATAGAAATGCAAAAGGTGCAAAGAAGCTATGGTAAATATTTGAGGTAAATTTACTATAATTATTACAAAATAATCAATATTCACGAAATACGCAACATTATAATTGACATTATAAAAAGTTTCGACAAAGTTTGGAAAATAGTTTTTATAGAGAATTTTTTATTATCTTTTGTGAATACATTATACTTGTTGATAATATCAATTTATCACAAATGCTAAATTTCCACAAATGCAACTTGATGGATGTTTGAAAAAGTGATCAATCTATTTCTTTTTATATGAGAATATAATTCTGTTCTTACAATATCGTGAAACGAAACATTTCAAAGATATTCTTGTTTCACCAAATTATATACTCACAATATAATTTAATAACACAACACAATAAAATAATCATTATTTGTTTGAGGCGTGGTAAAACTAGTTGACAACAAGAAATATTTTCGATACGTTGTAATTCTACTAAGAAATAGATGTATTCGTGGAATTTAAAATAAGTGCGAGTTTCGATATCAACAAATGTGATACGTAGTGGATCTATAAGTCAGATCCAATATGGGTTACGTGAGTGGACCTTTGTCCGAGCGGGCAGTAATATCGTTGTCTTTTGTTATTGGATCATGAATTGGGTTTCAACGCGCTGGTAAAAGCTCCGGAAACTGCTCTATTAGCAGTCTTTCTTCCCTAACCCGGGAGCTTAGAGGAGCTTTGCGCTGTCATGGCCGTTCCCGCTAAAGGTTTTTACATTGAAATGTGCTTATTCTCTTTGTGATCTCTTGATTCTTTGTCTATCTGATCCTTTTCCGCTTCGCGTACAACGCCCAATAAAATCTTCCATATAAATTATATTTTACATGATTTATATTTCATTAACTTTTTTCTCCATTTAACATGTTGTTTAATTATTGATTTGTGATAACACCATATTTTTTGAACACCAGAAGAAACCAGAATTTACAGCATTATTATTCAGAGTTGTATAATTTTTATTATTTAATTAAATGTCTGGTAGGTACATATTATCAATATTATTTTTTCTTATCTAAACTTATTACAAGGGAATTAAAGCCTGAATATATAAATTTATTCAACCTGTCCATAGCTCTATAATATTAGGTTTTATTAGAATAAGACTGCAAAATAGATCTAATGTCAAAACAACTACTTCCCTTCAAAATAACACGCAATATGTTATTACCAGTCCCAGTCCACTTTCATGGCACTGAACGAATACGAATAAACAACATTGTTTTTAGGATCATATATTTCTATTCAACTTATGTGAATAAACATCTGAAGACGCGTTCCGAGATTTATCTATCATCAGTGCAGCTTTGCTGTTTTGAATTATAAATTGCAATACACTTGTACGCCTCGCGGATGACGAGGTCATCATCCACGAGGATGATGAGTTTAGGTTTAAATTTGATGTTTGTGGAGAAAGACATGAACTTTTCAAGAAAGCAGGTTGTTGATTTAAATGATAATTTACTATTGGTAAAACCATACTGATTATAGACAATCATATAAACTTATTAAAAGCGAGATATAGACTGAATATATAAATATATTAAACCTATTGGTAGATGTATAATATTAAGTCTTATTATGACTACAAAACACATCTCATGTTGAAACAACTACTTCCCTTGCTTACTACGCAGGATATCGAACTGTACAACAGACATTTGTATGTTATTACTAGGCCCTGTCCACTTTCGTGGCACTAAACGAGTACTAGTGTAACTCCACTATAAATAACACTGTTTTTAAAGTCATATCTTAAATTTAAATTAAGTAAATGGCCATCTGCAGACACGTTTCGAGATTTATTTCTCCTAGGAATAACATACTATCTGTTATATAATTAAATTGCCTGCGTGGTATTAGCATGGAAAGTAGTTGTTTCAACATGAGATTTGTTTTGTGGTCTTAATAAGACTTAATATTATAAAGGTAAGAACAGGTTAAATATACTTATATATTCAGGTTATATATCGCTTTGAATAGGATTTTATAATTTTCTATAATTAATATTGTTCACCAATTGTTCTTTTTTTTATCAAAATTCAATAGTTCCTATTACAGTTCCTATAATCTATTGTCTATTATTGCTTGCTCTTGCCTAGTCTTATATGATCTAGTCTGGTCTTGTCTGGCCTTGTCTTGTTTTGTCTGGTCTTGTCTAGTCTTGCCTGGACTTGACTGCTCTTGTCTGGTTTGTCTGGTCTCGTATAGTCTTGTCTGGTCTTGTCTCGAATTGTCTGGTCTTGTCTGGCACTGTCTGGTTTTCCATGGTCTTGTCTGGTCTGGTTTGGTTTTGTCTGGTCTTGTCTGGTTCTCTCTGGTCATGTCTCGTCCTTTCTGCCCTTGTCTGGTCTTATCTGGTATTGCCTCGTTTTGTTTGGTTCCGTCTCGTATTGGTTCTGTCTGATCTTGTCGCGTCTTTTCTGGTTCTGGTCTTGTCTTATCTTGTCTGGTCTCGTTGTATGGTTTTCTATGGTTTTGTTTGGTTTTGTGTGGTCTTGTCTGATCATGTCTGGTCTTGTCTTGTCTACTTCCCTTGCAAGCAACACGCAGGATATTGAATTATACAACAGATATTTATATGTTATAACTGGTCCCAGTCCACTTTTCTGGCACTGAACGTGTACAACATAAATAATATTGTTTCAAGATCATATATTTCTATAGAACTTAAGTGAATAGACTTCTGCACACGCGTTCCGAGATTTCTCCCTCATCAGTGCAGCTTTGCTGTTTTGAATTATAAATTGCAATACACTTACTTGAACGCCACGTGGATGGCAGATGAGGTTAGGTTTTAATTTGAGGTTTGTGGAGAAAGACATAAACTTAGCAGGTTATTGATTTAAATGATAATTTACTATTTGAGATATTGCCCGATTATGTAAATATATTCAATCTGTTCGTTAGCCGTATAATATTAAAACCTTATTAAAACTACAAAACTCATCTCATGTTGAAACAACTACTTCTCTAGCTAATCTGACGCAGGATATTGAATTAGACAACAGATGTTTTTATGTTAGTACTAGACCCCAGTCTACTTTCGTGGCACTAAACGAGTACTAAATAAATAACATTTAGTTTCATTTAGTTTTTTAGGTCATATCTTTCTATTTAACTTAGTATGTGTGTTGACTTAGTAATGTCTTGTGTGGTCTTGACTGGTCTTTTCTGGTCTTGTATTATCTTCTCTGGTTATGTTTGCTCTTGTCTGGTCTTATCTGGCTTTGTCTGGTCTTGACTGGTCTTCTCTGGTATTGTCCGGTCTTGTCTGGTCTTGTCTGATCTTGTCTGGTCGCGCCTTGTCTTATCTAGTCTTGCTTGGTCTTGTGTGGCCTTGTCTGGTCCTGTCTGATCTTCTCTAGGATCTTGTCAGGTCTTGTCTGGTCCTGTCTGATCTTGTCTAGTCTTGGGTGGTCTTGTCAGGTCTTGTCTGCTCTTGTCTGGTCGTGTCTGGTCTTGTCTGATCTTGTCTGGCCTTGTCTGGTATTGTCTGGTCTTGTCTGGAATTGTTTGGTCTTGTCTGATCTCGTCATTGTGTGGTCTTGTCTGATATTGTGTGGTCTTGTCTGGTGATGTCTGGTCTTGTCTGAACATGTTTCGTCTTATGTAGTCTTGCTTGGTTTGTTTTATCTTGTCTGGTCTTGTCTGGCCTTGGCTGGTTGTGTCTGGTCTCGTCTGGTCTTGTCTGGTATTGTTTGATCTTGTCTGGTCGTGTCTGGTATTGTGCGGTCTTGTCTGGTCTTGTCCGGTATTGTTTGGTCTTGTCTGGTCTTCTGGTCTTGCTTGATCTTAACTGGTCGGTCTTATCTGGTATTTTGTGGTCTTGTCTTGTCTTGTGTGGTGTTGTCTGGTCTTGTCTGGTCTTGTGTAGTCGTGCCTGGTCTTGTTTTCTCTTTTCTGGTGTTGTCTGGTCTTCTCGGGTCTTGTCTGTTCTTGTCTGGTCTTGTCTGCTCTTCTCTGCTCTTGTTTGGTCTTCTGTGGTCTTGTTTGGTCTTATTTGCTATTGTCTGGTCTTGGCTGGTCTTATCTGGTCTTGCCTCGTCTTGTCGGTTCTTGTCTGGTCTTGTCTCGTCATGTCTGGTCTTATCTGGTCTTGTCTGTTCTTGTCTGGTCTTGTCCGGTGTTGTTTTTTCTGGACTTCTCAGATCTTGTCATTGCTGTTCTTATGTGAATTATCTTCTATTGTTTAGTGTTTAGAATCAGCGAGCAAGGTTTTATTTTCTTAAATTATTATCTTTCCATTTTCTTACGAGAACTGTTTTTGCTAATTTCTTTCTAATACTTTTTTTTGTTTAAAGAGCAAATATTAAATGTAGTAATTGAGCGGGTAGTTAGGTGGTTCAAGAGGTGGTTAAACGTAGAGGATCAGAGGTATTAGGCAAGTTAAGCGCCGTTAAAGTAGAAATGCGAACTGAAAAGTGTTGTGGTCCATGAAGTGGAGTGGCTGAGCCGATTTCAGAACGATTTACATTGTAAATGCCTTCCATGCTCGTTCACCTATTTCTACCTAGCCTGCATTATTCAATCTCCACTAAGCATTCATAACCGAATCTAATACATAAATCCTTTTCATCTATTCATTGAATTTATTATTTATTTGCAAATATTTAAAGAAAAATTCAAATTTCCGTTATAAAATAGGTTGGGACTATGTTGGGACAAATTTTGTTTGATAACAATTTGTGTCAAGTATTGTCCGAATAAATGTACATTTGTCTGTATGCATGTACCATTTAATAATTGACATTAAATACATTCCTAAATTGCTTTTCCTCTTGAAAGTCACCGCTTGAATAGTTAATTTTACTGTTGAATGTGTAACATAATTTAACAATATACACGGTACTTTGTAAAAAGAGATAATAAGGAAAGATTTGGAAAATCTGCAACCATTTAATAACCTAAAATAAATTGAAAGGTTTTTTTTACTTCATGAATATAAATTGCGGTTTATCAAGATTATGCAATTTTCAAAGCCAAAGAAAATCGAGAGCCTTGTTGAGCCACTTCAAGAATTTGATTCTCACATAGAATAGAGAGAAAGAGAAGAATTCAATAATATTAACGCTTATTGAACAGTTGTAGACCATGTAGAATGCAAGAAAATACTATGGTTGATTTAATATTCTTTCAGCTATGAACAATAATCATTCAGTGAACTTAATCTCAACGATCTTTGAAAAACCATTAAAAGAAGAAAATGCATTGTTTTATTTAATTTCCATTTATTTATTATTGAACCATAAACAATATATCCGATATGTATTCTAATGAAATTAGAATATTTATTAGGAAATTGAATAATGTACACGAACGATATTCTTTCCTACAAATAAATGTTTAATGCAATTGTGGTTAATGCCCCTGTAATAATATAATCACGGGGATGTTGAACGCAACTTCAATTAAGGTTAATAAATATTATTTACCTAAATTATATAATTGCGATCGGTTACATTATGCTGTTTAATGTAAATGTTTTTTAATTCGTAATTAATATTATGTAATTACCACTTTTCGCATAATATGTTTTATTAATATTTTTAACATTCCTTTCCACATAAATATATAAATAATCGTTCCAAATTGTGCAATTATTTTATAACAACAATTATTTTATACTCACGCAATTAGTAATATAAATCGGTAACAATTGAAAATCATTTAGTTTATTTACTTGTTGTAAAAAATAGATAGGAATAAATTCAAAACGAAGTCGATTATTTATTACAAAAAAAGTTTTTTTTTTCCGGTACTAGAAAAATATATTCAAGAAAAAATTAAATGATGAGGAGTGAAATGACAAAGTCAATAACATAAAACACTGCGAAATATCTAGAATTATCTGCTGCATAGCCTCATCTGTCTAGCCTTGTCTGTCTAGTCTTGTCTGTCTAGTCTTGTCTGTCTAGTCTCATCTGTCTAGTCTTGTCTTTCTAGTCTTGTCTGTCTAGATTTGTCTGTATAGATTTGTCTGCCTAGTTTTGTATGTTAAGTCTTGTCTGTCTAGTCTTGTCTGTCTAGTCTTGTATGTCTAGTCTTGTCTGTCTAGTCGTGTCTGTCTAGTTTTGTCTTCCTAGTGTTGTCTGTCTATTCTTGTTTGTCTAGTCTTGCCTGTCTTGTCTTGTCTGGTTTTGTTTGGTATTGTTTGGTCCTGTGTGGTCTTGTCTAGACTTGTCTGGTCTGGTTGGGTCTTGTTTGATGTTGCCTGATCTTGTCTGGTCTTATCAGGTCTAGTCTGGTCTTGTCTTGTTTTGCCTCGTCTTGTCTGGCCTTCTCTGATCTTGTCGGGTCTTGTCTGGTTTTGTTTGGTCTTTTCTGTTATTGTCTAGTCTTGTCTGGTCTTTTCTTGTCTTGTCTGGTCTTGTCTGGTCTTGCCAGGTCTTATCTGGTCTTGCCAGGTCTTATCTGGTCTTGTCTGGTCTTGCCAGGTCTTATCTGGTCTTGTATCGTCATATCTTATCATGTCTGGTCTTGTCTGGTTATTATAATTTTGTCTGGTATAGAGTTGCTTGTGTAGTCTTATGTGTCTGGTCTTGTCTGTCTAGTCTTGTCTGTCTAGACTTGTATGTCTAGACTTGTCTGCCCAGTTTTGCCTGTTTAGTCGTGTTTGCATATTTTAGAGTTTCTGCAAAATATCTACAATAGTATTAAATCTTTAAATGTTTTTTCAATTGTGCTGTTGGAAGAAGGTTTCAAGTGTAAAACTTGTTCTTCAATAGATAGTTTATGAAATGTATCAATTGGTAACTCGAGACGAAGATTGCATGTATATAGTCGGCGAAAGGTGTGTAAAGTAGAAGTAAAACGTGTAAAATATATCTACACAATAGCGTGAAGACTCGGGACCCGTGAATGTTACAATAAATAGTGATTTGTCAGTGATGTGCCGACGTTGGCTACCCCAACGGTAATCTCTTAATCTTCGCACAATGCCCGGTTGTTATTAAGCCATGCGTGTCTAAGAGATCGTTAGTTAGCAAAACAGTGCCATTGTCGCCTCTTGTGTTGACAATAAGGTCTTAAGTACACACCTCTAGACTCCGCATTACCAACACTCACAATCGCGATTAGATCAGAAACGCATTCTGTACGGACTACTTATAGAATTAGGTTGCCCAAAATGAAAATTTACTTAGAATATCTATACACAATTTTCTGAAAAAAAATCTTCTTATTTTTGCAAATGCAATTGTTGTTAATGCTATTGTATGCAAGCATTTAGTACACTTAAATTAGTAGCCAATAAATATTTATCGAGATTTAATCTGCATTTTTTTTCAAATGAATATACAGATGCAATGAGATAGAACAGTGTTATAGTGTATTGTCTACAAGAATACAGATATAAGACTAAACCGAGAAGTAAACAAAAATTTTATTTGGAGCTAGACTAGACGATTTTATCTAGATAAGACTAGCTAGAGATAAATGAGTTTTGAGGCAACTAGACTATATTGGCAAGGATCTATACGGGTTGTTTTAAGAAAGTTAATAAAGTAATAATGGTAAGTTAAATCTGGGAAATAAATTATTTGTGGGACCCCAAGTTGCATATAGATCTCGTAAATGGACTACAAGCAGCTTTTACGCACTCCATACAGGCATCCAGAGATGGGATAAATCGCGTTCCCCTAAATAGGAAGGAAAGAGGGTCGCTTGGATATAAAATAGGGAATCTTATAACGCGTTCAATCTCCTCTCCAGATTACAACTACAGATTGAGTTTTCTGTATGAAAATTTTTCTGATTATATTTTTATATTTATTTATAAGATTTATTATTCATGTTGTATAGTTTTGTTTGTGTAATCGAGGGTTTCTCAAACTATGTTCCGCTGAACACCAGTGTTTCGCTAAACCGAAATAGGTGTTCTGCGATTATTTGGAAAGGTTTTATACACTAAAACTCATTTAATGATCTTCTACTTGTTTCATTTTTATAATGGCTATTCTAAGCATCATTTCCTGCAATCAATGTGTTGCATTAAAACATGATTCAGTATATGCTTTTCGAAAATATAATTTGCACAAATATGGAAGAATTTTCTTGGGTAAAACTACCCATGAATTTTTGGTTGAAAGCAGGAACTACTGCAAAAGGAATTGGATTGTTTTTTAAATATCTAATATTAAAGTGCAAGTGTCGTCTATGAGCAGACCAAAACGGAAGTACGACGAAAGTTATAATTTAGGATTAACGTACTAGAAACAGGTCAGATACCAACAGTTATATGGTTCCAGCAAAACTTTGCAAGGACTTTTAACGATACACAATGATTATTAAATTTAATTATATTTTTATTGCAACAGATAAACAAAACCAATTACAAAGCAATATTAAAAATAATTATAACTATAATACAGTGAAAATTGTCTAAGACAGAACCTTAAGGAACCGGTAAATATGTCCGTATTACACGAGTTTTTTTTTTTTTTTTTATTCTTAATTTTTGATGTATGGACTTGTATGTAATACATATAGTTTATATATTATATTTATTTATACATATACATTTTAAAATTTAGTTTTTATTATTATTGTTGAATGCTTACTACCGACACATTTTTAGTGCAAAAGTTTTATTTGGTAAAGCACGAAAAAAGACGCCTTTTAATCTCCGTTTGCTATGTCCTTAAGCTCATATCCCTCAATTTCTATTACGATTTTTTTTCCAATCCTGTTTATTTGGTTATTTGTTATTTGCTGTCAGACATCCGCGACTTCACCACAAAGGGTGCCAAATTTAATGTTATACATTTTCTTAAAACTATCAAGCCAACCGCTACATGCCTGAAATTCTAAAATTTTCCGATAAAGTTTTAGCAAGCGCCTTAAGAAGTGGGTCTGACATTCGAATATTTTTTACCTTAGCTACCAAAATAACCGGGAATTCTGTCGGGAAAACGGTTTAGAATATTTATTAGGTTATCGCTGATCTGTTTTCTTAGATGATACCGACCCAAGAACACAATCAGACTAGGAGAACTCCTTACACCTTACTTACTGGTTACTTATTATGGTTACCCCTTAGTTACTTATTGGTAGACGAATATTCCAACATTGAGAATTGCCTACCACTACCATTAAATATGACAATATCCCTTTCCGTCTTAAGAATTATTTTCCGTTTTACACGGGTTGTTTTAAATAGGAAAATGAACGGTTAGCAAAAAAATTTCCGTTTAATGCAGGTTTCCGTCTTTCACGGGTTCAGTCTTATTGTTAGACAAGTTTCACTGTACAGGGTGAGCAAAACTCGAGGTCTCAACTCTATTATAAGAAAACGAAAAACGATAGAAAAAATCTGAAAAGAGGTTCTTAAATGGGATTGAGTAAGGACCATTTTAAGCCAAATTTACATATTTTTCGATATTTGGAAACTGGAGTAATGACGTCATTGAATTTTGTTTTCCCAGAACCATACCTATATTTTTGCATATTTGAAAAAAGGTTAATTTTTCTGAAAAAATTTTGTAAAGAAAAAAAATTGCTATCTTTTTCCCTTAAAAAAAATAAGCAAATTTGTATAAAGTATAAAGTAATTAAAGAAGTAAAAAGTAATATCACAAAATCGCAATCATCACGATTTAAACAAGTAGCTTTTGGAAACAAATGGCAAAGTCGCATCTGTCAATAATTAGAAATTATTACTTAGTATTACTTAATAATTTAACATTACATTTTCAATGTGACCACCTCCTACTTCTAAACACTTATCCAATCTCTGCCTTATTTCTCTCACTGAAGCCTTACGAAACATTTCTCTAGAATCTATGAGTGTCTATGTTACCATCATGTTAGGACAACTAGAGGAGTTATAAAATGAAACTGATTGTCTACTAGCAGCTCTAGGTAGGAGTCGATGCCAGCATGAGTGGCCTTACACAAAAAACCAAAGCATTATAAATGAAAAGATGTGTAACTACTTCTATAAACAAACCTCATTAAACCCGGACTCGCTGCCCCCTCCATTGGACATCTGGGAAACAGAGAAATTACCACTTGATTGGAAATCTGCTCTGATCCATCCGCTTCACAAAAAGGGATTTTACTGATCTAAACAACTACTGTGAAATTTCTCTCGTCCCGGTAACATACAAGATTCTCTCGAAGGCGCTACAAACGAGGGCAGAAAATCAGCTGGATAGTCAACTGGGAGAAAACCAGGGGGGCTTCAGGAAGAACCGATCCTGTGTTGAACAGATCCTTAATCTTATAACTGTACTTGCATACTCCAAGATGAGAAACCGCAAGGTGGTCGTAACCTTTGTTGATTTTAGGAAGGCCTACGATTCCATTGATAGTGAAACGCTTAACAAAGTATTCCAGGAATTAGAGCTAGACAACAAAACCCGCAGACTCATCCTAAAAACTTTGACCAACACCCATACCAAGGTTAAATTTAGAAGCGAGATTTCAGAAAACTTCGAAATAAAAAACTGGAGTGAGACAAGGAGATGGACTTTCCGCACTTCTCTTCAACTTTGTCCTTGAAAAGGTTATGAGAGAATGAGTCAAGGAACTGATCAATTTGGGTGCTCAGAGTGGAATCTACCTGGAACGTAAGAACAATGGACTGGTTTTAGATTGACTGGCCTTTGCAGATGACATGGCACTGTTGGCTCATTCTCTGGAGATGGCAACAATGCAGGTAAATTGCCTCAGAAAACAGGCTGCCAAAGTGGGACTTCAACTGTCGCCGAATTCAGAATTCTTCACCAACATCAGGGAAGCAAACAGAGAGATGTTACTAGAGCAGGGAAACATGAAGAGGACCGATAAATTCAAGTATCTCGGCGAATGGATTGAACCCAACTTATCAGAAAGAGCATCATTATCCAAGAGAGTCAACAAGTTAGAACTAGCCTATCGACTGACTAAGATCACTTACAACAAGAAATGCCTGTCACGCAACCTGAAACTTAAGCACTACACATCAGTCTTACGACCAGAAGCCCTATATGCCATGGGGTGTCTTTCCTTGAACCGAAGAGGTCTGCTAGAGAAATTGGAAATCAGAGATAGGAAGATCCTAGGACCGGTAAAGGAAGATGGGGAATTCCGAAGGTGGCATAACTCTGAGCTCTACGAACATATTGAGATGCTCTCTGACTGTACAAGGAAAAGAACGGTAGCTTTCTATGGCCACGTTGCAGGATTGCGTCGAAACCGACTAACCAACCGTCTGTTCACCTTCGGGCAAAACAAGAAGGTTCGTACCACTTGGTTGACAGAAACCGAGAAGGATATTAAAGAATTGGGAATAACAGATCTCCAAAACAGACAGTATGTGAGACGTACCCTGAAGGAAGTCTGTGGATTTCAGGAAAAACCCCGAAGGAAAGGTACCTCCTGGACAGAAGAGAGAAAGGAGTTACAGCGGCAGAAGATGAGACAATACTGAGCAAAGATCAAAGCCCAACAGTTGAAAAAGCGTGGTCCAAAGTAGGCCTTTTCGAAACAAGAAGAAGAAAAGATATGCATTTTTTTAGGTGACATCGTGGTTCACTACAAAAGTTTAAATTTCAAATAATTATAATCTTTAAAACTGGAAGCTAAAACGAAACAGAGGCATTTTATAACGTGAGTTTTCGCATTGCACTTAATGGTGAAGCTCATACATTCATTAAGCTATGTGCGTAAGACATGGTGTGATGTGTTCTTAACGAGCTGGCTACTAAAAATTAAATGCAATACAATTATCAAATAATACTATTTCACGACGCATTATATATCTTTCTACTAGCACAAAGAGTTCATTCACCTTCTTGAACTTTGCAGTGTGAATCGAAATGTCGAAGGACTAACTGAACCACTAGTATTTGTTCGTCACACTTATGATAAAGTATTGAAGAAGATTTACTCATGTGCGCATTTTCTCATGGACATACTACAGGAGATATGCCAACTGTATTAATGATTGCAGTAAAAATCAAGAAATGGATTGGGAGAAGATATCTTGATATTTGTACAGATGACGCTCGAGCAACGATCGGAAAGATGAAAGTTGTTTGATGTAGTAGCAAGTTTCCAGAAAGTAACTGAAAGTAAACCGGCAGTCATTTTATTTTGCATAGGCAATCACTGACAATGAGTAAAAAAAGAGTTCCTGAATTATGTTGCAGATGAAGGCGGAAAAGTAATAATCTACTTAAAATCAACACCAATTCAGAATTAGATCAAGATCCAGATTATTTAAAATTGTGTGCGATGAAATAGATAGTGGGCACAAAGCACTTTATTATATGCTGAAGTGAGATAGTTATTCAGAGGAAAAGCACAATTAAGACTTTATGAACTTCTGAAAATAATTCAAAAGAAAATATTTTTGAAGACAAAAGTTTTAACAAATTCTTCATGGTTGATAAATCTTGCTTATCTGTCAGATATTTTTAATAAATACAATGTTATCTTTTATATGTTTTTTTTTCAAAAGTTATCTTTTCAAGGAAAAAGTATTACAATTTTGAATACAAGAGATAAAATTACATCTTTTGATAAAAAAATACAATTTTGGATTTCATGAGTTGAATCTAATAATTTTAGTTGTTCTGTGCTACATGAATGCTTGAATGAATGTAATTTTAAAGTAGATGAAGAAGTTATATATGAAAGAACGAGTTAAATAATCGCGATTTTTCAGCCCGCGTCCATGTTTAGAAAACGACGAGTGTAGCTAGAAGTTCTCTATTGCACAAGTGCGAAAAACGCCTTATGAACGAGTTTTTTTTACTATTTTCTCAATATTCCAACAGTAGGTTTAACCACAAGTGTCTATAAAAATCTAATTGATATAATTAGTTACTCCGATTTGATACCAAATTACAAACAACAGTATTTAAATGAAATCTCAGCGAATTTGTCAGAAGAGTACACAATCAAAACAAGTTATTATTCTTTTACTTCCGTTTTCTAATAGGTTATTATTTCTATGAAGCGGGATTTTCTTCTTATGCTGCAAAGTTATCAAAGTGCAGGAACAGTCTCGACGTCACAACAAATATAAGAAAAACTTACCAATCTTGTTGATATCCAGAAGATATTTAAAGGACTCGAAAGTTTCTCTTTAGAAAGATATTTATTTTTAGGAAGATATTTAAAAGACTCGATAGTAGTTATTGAGTGCTTTATTTATTCATATTTTTATGTTACATTATATCAAAGTAGTTTATATAAATATATTTACTAAATAAATATAATGTAAATGTAATTTGTTTAAATAACAACGATTTTAATTTATACACTTAATAACACACTCTCATTGTAATAACATTTTTTTAAATTATTGTTTGTGGGAATTATCTAAGCTAAAAAAATAGCTAAGTGCTCCGTTAAATTTTCCGCGTTTGCAAGGTATTCTATTGTATAAAAAGTTTGGCAAACCTTGATCTAATCTATATGTACAGTTTCATTAGTTTGGGCTTGTAGGTCTAATCTCGTATGTTTAATTCTATCTCACTAGGTTTGTCTGTCGTATCCTGTCTGCCTAGCATTATCAATCTAGTCTTGTCTACCTAGTCTTTTTTGTCTATGTTCGTCGGTCTAGTATTTTCTGTCTACTTTATTCTGTCTAGTCTTATGTGTCCACTCTGCGTATAGTGTGTATACCTGTCTGTCTACTCTTGTCTCTCTAGTTTCGTTTCATATGCGAAAACGGAGTGGCGCATATTAAGAACCAAGTGGAAAAGGGGGTTTAATGAGAGTTTCCCCAAACCACAATTGAAAATTTAAAAAAACAGCCCTGTCTATCTAATCTAAACTGTCGAGTTTTACATGTTTTCTCTTGTCTATCTAATCTGGTCTGTCAATTATTTTATGTCTAGTCGTGTCTGTCTAGGCTTATCTTAAGTAACCTTATCTGAATGTCCCGTCTTTTTAATCTTGTCTATATAGTATTGCCTGTAATGTATTACATGCATGTGTTTGGGTTTGTGTATCTCTTGTCTTCTTTGTCTAATCTTGTCTATGAGGCCATGAGTGTGCCCAGTCTTGTATTGTTTGCTCACTAACCGAGTTAATCAATTTGTGTAATAGATACTTAAGTATAAAGTGGCTAGGTAATTGAAAATCAATGCGGATGAATTTGCGTTTATTTTTGTTTTGTTTGTGGGGAAAACATATAAAATGCATAATACGGGGTGAGTTAGTTTTAACGACGAGGGGATAACTGTAATACACGAGGAAGACAAGACGATCAATAAACATAAAGAAGAAAAGCATAATAAGACAACACCCGGTTTATTTGTTGGCTGAGTAAATGCAATGAAAAGCTGCCGAGCAATTTATATCGTTTATACACAGCATGTATATGTTAGCACGGGGTGTGTGTGTGTATATATATTTCAAGCACACTTTAGAAAGACGTCAAGTTTACGCACGTAAAGTAACAAATATTGACTAGAAAACCTCAGACGCGATTGGAGAGCGGCAATTGGAATTTGTCAGGGGTAGTTTGGCGGCGTTTGCCGATTGGCCGGCGCGCGCGCGTCTCGCTCGGGAAGGATAGAGCCGGATGAAAATGCAGGGGTAAATATCATCATTTCATTTCGCCCTCTTTACCCTATACTTGTCCGCTCGCCGCGTTCTCTTTCTCTCCGCCGGCAGAATGCGTGTGTGTGCGACTGCAGAATGCGCGCGCGGGGGTGTAAGGCTCATATCTACACCCGCCTGAATCATTTACAACTCGTGCGGTAATTTACCTTTCTCTCTCTCTCGCGCCATAACACCACTTGCACCTGTCCGTGTCCAAAAACCATATACATCACACTCTACAAACTTATATTTATTTGCTGCTTTTTACTTTACATTTTATGTTAAATACTTTTTTATTATTATTATCATTATATTAAATAGTTTCAGGAACAGCTTCAACAAATTAAATACTTAATGTATTACAAAATACAAACTTATACATATTAGTTAGATTGATTTTATAACATTAGACTTGTCTATTTCCCCTCTATCTAGTCTACCCTTACTAATCTTGTCCTCTTAGGTTCTCCTTTGTCTTGTCGGTCTAGCCTTTGTTTACAGCCTAGTTCTACAACCATGTCTAGATTTGTCACAAATTATTTTGCTCAAAATTAATTTTATTTCTGTAACTGATTTATATCTAGTCTTGTTGATTTCGTATTTTCGAACAGAGTTCAATATTGTTTAATAGTTTTAAGTCTAGATTTATCTAGCAAATACTTCTTTGTTGATTATATTCTCTTCTTTGGTTACCTGATTTATATCTAGTGATGCTTATCCAGGGCCGGCGCGTCAAAATATGTCGCCTAAGGCGAATATAACTTTCGCCGGCCCCCACCCCACATTTAAAAAAAATAATAAACCAATGATATATTTTATTTACTTAACAAATAAAATGCAATTGTAATTCTAATATCAATATTTACAAAAAATAATATAGGTATAGACCAGTGTTTCCTTTTTTTGTGCCATGCCCCACCTATGGCTTTCTAAAATTCTTATACCCCCTATGTAACATATACATAATTTTTAATATTAAAAAAATTGAATTGTTCACTTAAGGAACTCAAATGATGGGTTTTAGGAAATCAATAGGAAATTGTTAATGAAACACAGTACGTAAATTTTGAAAAACAAAAAACTAAAATTCAAATTGTAAATAATTTTAATAACGCTCTTCTATATTAATTTATTATTTTAATTTAGTGAGATCCTTGCGCTTGATGCTTGCTGCACAGAGATTTTATGTTAGGTTCCAATTTGGTTCAGTCTCAAGTCTCCTCGTTTGTTAAATTCAGACGATTTCTTGTTTTTACCAGTAAATCATTTACAGCACTAAATCCACATTCAGCTAAATATGAAGATGGAAACAGTAGAAATGGTTTTCTTGCAGATTTGGTTGAATTTGGGTATTTGATTACTGTTTCCTCACAACGCCATGCCGTCCCTCAATATATTTTAAATCAGAAAACCTTTCTCTTAAATCAGCCGATAGTACTCTCAGATGATCGATGAGTATAGCGGTATCATTTCTTTCACATTTTTAGAGCAAATGAAACTGTTCAAAGTTTTTGTTGTTAATATATTTCTCACATAACTCAATGAGGGCTATGAAATCAAATATCTTCGCTTTTGCATCGGCAAGAGTTTTATTTTAGACATGGTCAATAAATCTTTTCAAGCAGTTCCCTTTAGAAAGCCATCTTAATTCAGTGTGAAGTAAAAGTCTCACATGGTCTGCATTTTGTTCTTTACAAAATAGATGGAAGAGACCCTCACATTTGGCATTAGCTTTAATTGAATTGATGCACTTTATTACTGAATGTAGTATCTTTGGAGGTAGTGGTGCTTTCTAATCTTTTACAGAACATTTCTTCAGCAAAAATTCTTAAAAAAATGTTTATTATTAATATATTTTTGCTGGTTCTTTCTAATGCACGAATATGTAAAGTTTCATTAAAATCTTATCCCAACGCTACTACCATAATGTAAGGGAGTTTTATTTCCAAACGGTCGCTGAATATTGTCCAAAGCATTTGTTACACAATTTTGTGACATTTTGTTGTCGGTATCGGTCTGCATTTTTTTTTCTGTTTGTTATTAAGATACTGTCCAAATTTTGTGAAGTTATTATTATACATAAAAGTTAAACTTTCGAAATAATAATATAACTTATAATTTTCTATTCTATTATAATAATATAATTTTCTATGCGATTCAGTAACATATAAATCAACTTGCAAGGTTGAAGGCTGTGATAAAGGGAAATCATGCTTAGACAATATATCTGCAGGTCCGTCACGTGCACCCTCGTCAAATTCATCACCACCAGCTAAAAAGAGGCGCCTAAATATTCAAACCACTTTAGATGATGTTATAAAACGAAATACCAATTTTTCAGTCAACATTACTACTGATTTGTTGAAGGAAGCGTGTATAGAACTGGTAACAGTTAACGTAAATTAATGCTTCGGATTGTCGAATAAATTTGGATCCAATATTAAATGGTGAAGACAATAAAATTAATCCAGAAAAATTATTTAAAATTAATCCAGAAAAATTAATATTTAAAAAAGATGTCATCGGAAGCTTCAAATTTAAAAGAAAAAATAAAGAAAGAATTGATGGGGAAATTATTATCTTTAAAAGTTGATATCGCAAGTAGATTTGATAGAAGTATATTAGGAATCAACGTTCAATTTGTCGGAAATAATAACTGTTTAGTTTTAAGCACTTTGGCGATGAGGGATTTGAAGGAAAGGCTTCCTCATACCTTTCAAAAATAATATTAGCGGTCTTAGAAGAATATGATGTTGGTTTGAAGCAAGTCTTTAGTATAACAACAGGCAATGGGGCAAATATGCTCAAAGCAGTAGGTTTGTTGGGAGAGCAATAAAGTAATATTAGTGGCATAATGAGTGATGGTATTCTATGTAGCAAAATTTGTAAAACAAGTTTTAACCGTTATTTAATTTCGGTTCACGAAACGAAAACGATATGTTTTGGATGAATGTTTTCGTTCTGATCAGAAACGAACGATATATTTTTCGTTTTTAGTCCTTGATTTTAACACATTCTGATAAAATCATATTTGGGCTTGTAATGTGCCGCCCTAAAAATGTGGCGCCGTAAGGCGATCGCCTGTCTGACCAGGCGCACGTGCCGGCACTGTGCTTATCTCGCATTTTTGGACTGAGTCTTGATTAACTTATTGTGTTTGATCTAGTTTTATCTAAATATTTATATTTTTTAGAAAAACTGTTTGGCTCACAAACACTTTAGGTTACTATATTACTCTTATCCAGGGGTGACAAAAGGGGGTGATATCCTAAGGGGCCCGCTCTTGGGGCTTCAACATGCTAGCTCGCTCCAAATTACTATGTTGAAATCGGTTCAATCTCGGTCAAGTAAATATACAGTGTGGTAAACATTCGGCAAAAATTCAAGGGGTTATTCTAATTCCTTGGCCTATTCTAAGAATATTTTGTCGTATGATGATTTCTGAAAAACCCGTTTGTTTCGAAGATACCGGGTGAACAAAATGACCATGCTTTATATTTGTTGAAATCATTAATGTAAATATAAGTATGGCGTACGCCAATGAGTTTATCAAGTAAAAAAATTAATGAGTTTATCTAGTACAAAAAATTGTTAACGATAACTTGTAAGGGCTGTTTTATCTACTAACTTACAAATGGATTTCATTTTAATAGTCTCGTCAGTGATCATCACCTGTATCGGTCGCGGTTGTTTACATTAAGTGACGTTTGGCTGTTTGACGCGTCTTTAATAGTTAGTGAAGTCCTCTACCATGTATACGAACGTCGAGATGACTGGCATGCATTTCATGTATGGACTTGCTGATGGAAATTCATTACAAGCTAGACAATTTTACATTGAAAGGTTTCCAAGCAGTAATATCCCCAACCGAAAAATCTTCGAAAACATCGACATCTGCGTTAAGCAGGCACACTGAAACGGAATGGAGGAACAGGAAGATTAATGACAGTAAGAACGGTACATCTGGAACAGAATGTGCTGGATTTGATAAAGGAAGATCCAAGTACCTACCAAAAATGCCAATACATTGAATGTAAGTCATTGGACGGTTTGGAAAATTCTTAAGGGCAATTTGTTGTATCCATACCACAATGTACGTGTTAAGGCCCTACTACCTGCTGATTATCGTCCACGTAATGCGTTACGTCAATGGCTTTTTGTCAATTGGAAATGGCAATTTGTCAGTTGGAAGCTAAAAATTTTCAAAACATCCATGTGTGGGTAGATGAAAATCCGCATGAGATATGTAAAAGTTCGATTTTAACATCAGTTCTCCTTGAATTTTTGCATTTGAATTGTGGGTCTAATTGGATCTAATGTGGATCCAATGGGATCCAATTGGATCTAATGTGGATATATGTGGATACAGTGGATCTAATTGGACCGGTATTTCTACCAGCAAGACTTACTGGCGAGATATATTGCATTTTTTTTAGAAGAAACATTTTTTAACAGCAACATACAGAGATCTCTGGATTGGTCGAGGTGATCTCCAGACTTAAACCTCTGGATTATTGCTTATGGGGCTATCAGAAGTCATTAGTTTACGCTACATCAGTGGAGAATTTGGAAAAATTTCGAAATCGGATAATTTCTGGGTGTAACTCAATTAGAAACAACCCTGGTTTGTTTCAAGGAGTTTGGCACTCAATGACGAGAAAAATGAATGCTCTTATTCAAATCAAATCAAACTATTTATTTCATTATATAAGCTACAAGATAGAACAAGTACATTTAAAAAGAAAACATCCTATTGTGAACATTTGTAACTAAATGATATTTGTCGGTTAGCTATAATAACTTTAGTAGGCCTTTACTCCTATATACTATTCTTCTATGAAGTACTGCTGGATATCAATGCGTAAGTATTGAAGCTGCTTTTTGGAAACGCTTAATGTTGCTATCAATTTTATGGCTTTTGGCAATCTATTATATAAATCTATGTTACTGTATGGTGGTAACGTTTTTGACATTCTAAGTCTGTGAACAGAAATATTGTAGTTCAATTTGTTGGTTCTTGTGTTGTCAACAGGATATCGGTCAAACAGCTTTTTTTGAGTATAAATAATAAATACGTTGGCACTTCTGAATTTAATTTTAATTGTAAATGGTTCGTATTTTAAAAACTCCTGATACTAATGTTCCATTGCCCCAGAACATTATGACGAATTTGAGATGACTGTAAAAGTTGGAAAAATACACATTTTTTAAGTTATCCTTATTTATAACTTTTAAGTATTCTTAGAGCATATACTGCTCTGTTCGGGTGTTTTGTTAAGTTCATTATGTGTGCAGTCCAGTCCAGGTTTTCGTCTATGTAAAGTCCAAGTAGTCTAACGAATTGCTGAACTTTTATTGTATGCTCCTCAAAGGTAAATTCATTCTTGTAACTTCTAGTGTTTTTTGTTTGTTTTAAAGTACATTACGTTGGTTTTCTCTTTATTTAAAACTAATTTGTTAACGTTAAACCAGGTGGTCATAGTTGTCATCGCAGATTTGAAATTCGTTTTGAGTCCTGTATTGATCTTTTCTCTATTAATATACTAGTATCATCGGCATAATTTATTAATGTGCTGTTTTTGTTTTTTTAAACTTAATTCTGCTAGGCCATTTATGTACCGTGTGAAAAGAAGCGGTCCTAACGTGCTGCCCTGGAGAATCCCCTTATTGATAATCTTGGGTGTGGATGTGATATTACCTTCTGGTGGTAGTATTTGTGTTATTTGCATCCGATTTTTGAGATATTGTGCAAGAAGTTCTGATGTTACTCCCTGATTCCATATCTTTGTAGTTTCGATATTAATATAGAATGGTCGACTATATCAGGGCATCTTAAACTATGGGTCGCGACCCTAAATGGGGTCGTTTAGCGAAATCTTGGGGTCGCCAGATTTTAATGTAAAATATTTAAATACATTTGTGACGGTGTGAAAATGGCGCAAAAATGGCTCAAAAAGACATATATTGTAAAGTTAACGAACTTTTAAAAACTGAAGGCTTAGAATGTAAAAATTGCTGTGGAATATGTACGGATGTTCCAAAAGACAGTCAAAATATTGGTTTTAAATCATTTTTTTCAAGCTGTTCATTATGATCATATAACTGTTATCTACGACCACTATTGTAAATGCCCTTTATTGTACAGTTCGTGTACTATGTAAATTCATCATTAAACACACGTATGTAACAGTCCGCGATTGATGATAAGGTATGATTGATAACACGTACGTGCGTTTGGTTTTCGGTTCGTTGATTGATTGAGAGCTGCTACTACGAGTTCATACGTTCAGCTACCCATTGGGTTGCCTATATCTATGAGCACACTTATTCCAGTTTAATAATAAGTACATATTAAATAAGTACATACTAAATTATAAAGTATGTAACCATTAAGAATGTATTTCTTTTCATTTTTATCAAGTTAAATAATGTCGAGTAACAGTTATATATGAAAATACTGTTTGTTTATTATAATGTTAAATAATGTACCTGATAAGAAATAAATTTGTTACGTCAAACATATTTTCCTTATTAAACAGAAACAAATTAGTGTGGTCGTAGATAAAGTATAGTACATAACTCGAATTGTGAGGCAATTACGCACTCGCGTAACTCTTCAGCTCGTACGTAATATGCTTCTTACAACTCTCGTTACGTAATATAGTATTACTATACTGCCTTCGGGATTTATCGGGAGGCCCTCGCAGCAAAACAATTACAAACAAAACGGAGGAAAGATGTATGGAATTATAAAAAGTGTTATTGAAAAGATAAACATTTGGAAAAGTAGAGTAGAAAAGATTTCGTTCGAAATGTTTTCCAGAATCGACAATTTTATAACCGAGAAAAATCGGAAAAATTTCTTAAAAATATCGGATAGATAACACAGCTTGAATAGCATATACGTCATTTGAAAAAAAAGTATCAAAATCGCATTTTTGTTCGATTAATAATATTTCGATTTCGTCCTTTAATAACAATAATCTTCTTAAACTTTGACCTCTTGATATCCATCTTACTCTGCATGCATTTTACTTTATTTTACATTTTTTGGGTTGCGAAAAAATCACAATCATAAATCACGACCTCCGTGAGTGAAATAAGTTTAAGAAGCCCTGGACTATATCATATTCATGTTGGAGGAAGTCATTTACAACATTTATTGTAGATTGAAGACTATACATGTACTTTTTATATAAATAAAATGTACTATCGCAAAATTTGTTTACTCTGTATCTTCGAAACAAAGGTTTTTTCAGAAATCATCATAAGTCAAAATATTCTTGGAATAGGCCAAGGAATAACCCCTTGAATTTTTGCTGCATGTTTACCTAACATCTTGTATAGATTAAAATTAGAATATATTGTTGTGCAGCTAAATAAATGTTTTGATTTTTTTTTATTACAAAATATCACGAGCCTGGGAATTCATGTTGACGGACATGCTCTTGTCCATTTAGTTTTTAAGCCTTTAATTTTGCTTTTCTCGTATTTTCGAGTCTAGTTGTCTTTTTGTTGTCTAGTCTATATTTTATCATAGTTTAGTCTATGTTTGTTGAAATATCTAATAACAGGTAATTTCAAAATTCTTAATAATGTGAACCTACCAGATTTTTAAGCAATACACCCCTCAGTGTACGTTTTGCCACAAAAAAAACAGTTTTTTCTATTAATCTACTAATTTCTTAAGAAATCGTAATAAGAAAAATCTTCTGGCAAATCTAATAAATAAGGCGAAACGGTCATACATTTATATATATTTTGAACAACCCGGTTAGTTTTTGATTTGAACAGCTTCCTATCTTTTCGATGACAAAAAGAAATAGAAATGATATGAACAAAATCATTTTTAAATTAATAAATCTTGAAATGTCTGTCGTGAAAATATATAATGAGAATAAAGTTTATAATGAGTAAAAAGTACAACTTAATGGAAAAACGAATCTACTTTCCGAACAAAGCAATATTTACTTTATTATTGTTTTAGTTTCACAATCAGTAAATTGTGTTAAGAAAATATCTAAATAAATCCAAAACTTTAAAACATTAATAAACAAATATATTTATGTATTAGATTTTGTTTAATTATTATATATTTATTAGATTAAGTTTAAATTATTTGAAAAACATTAACAAAATGCATATTACGAACAAATATCTTAAGTATTTAATGAAACAAAGTTCCAGAAAATATTATGTTTCTCCTTATAATTTAATTAGCAATTAGCTTTTACAGTCCAATTGTAACTAGTATTTACTTTCCTTATATAATTACAAAGTAAAACAAGTATTCTGTTTAATTCCACAGTAAGGAACAGATACAATTTCAGAAAAATGTTTTATAATTTAAATATTCTTTCAATTTGTTTTATCTGCATTATAACCTTTTTATAATTTGTGAAATTTTCAAGCAAAATTGGGCAATTTTCTATCTTAGGTTTCAAGTTTCTAACTTAATGAAACGTAAACAACCCCTTGAGGATTATTATTATCCTTTCAGCATTGTCAGACGACTTTTAATCCTTTAAACAACTCGTTTTAGAATCAAATTATTTCCTTTCACTAACGTTCACAAAAGAAACATAAACTGTTCCAATTTACCACCCCATAACAACATACTTATAATTCATACAAATATTAGTATTCAGAATTATCATTCTGTAGTATTCTCAAGTAGAAAAAAAATTTATCAAGTAGAAAATTATCATATGCATTTTATATACACGGTGTTTCATAAATATCCAAAAGAAATTGTAGGGCAGGCATGTCAAACACGCGGCCCGCGGGCCGCATGCGTCGCAACAATAGATCGACTGCAGCCCGCTGAGATGTTTTGTTTTGTTTTTTTCTGTGTGGTGTTTTTTATCAAATATGTGTATGAATTTTATATTTAAAAGTAAATTTTGTTTTTATATGTACTTATGCAATTCAGTTTAACGCAGTTGCAGTGTACCGCTTAAATTAATTATAAGTGATTTTTCTATTAATAACGTGTCTCTACTTAGAATTAGTTAATATCAATCTGTGGCGCTTGTAGTTGGAAAGTTTGAACCATTTGAACTTTTTGGTTGACGTGTGGTTGCTCTAACGTGGATTTTGGTTATTATTAAAATTTAATTAAAAAGTTACTTAATAAACTTCAAGAACAATGTGTAAGAGATCATTGAAGAGGAACATCATCAATAAGCATGGGAACTGCAATATTTTTGTGTCCAAAACAAGAATAAAATATTAGGTCTGACATGTAAAAACTCTATTTCAGTTGCTAAAGACAAATTGTCGGAATATAAATCTATTCTTCAAAAACAACAAAGTGTATTCACTAAATCTGTTGAAGAAAGTACAGCTGATGTAAAAGTTAGTTATATATGATCACATTTAATCAAAGATTAAAAGTATTATATTATAGATTAAAAGCAAGCAGATCGAAACCTTTTAGTGAAGGGGAATTTTTTAGTAAATGCTTAATTAAAGCGGCGGAACTATTATGTCCAGCAAAAATTTTAAAAATTAAGTGTAAGTTTAAGTCGAAATACTCTAAACGGAGTTGATGAAATAGGCGAGAATTTGATAAAATCAGCATAACTCAATACTATCAACATTTCAAGCCGAATTGTGTTGCAATTGATGAAAGTACAGATATTCGAAATATTGCTCAGCAGGCCGTGTTTATTTGCGGATGCGATGTTAATTCAAAAGTGAATGAAGAACTTTTGGAAGCCATTCCTATACATAATACAACTAACGGAACTGATATTTTTGATGCGCTTATGCAAGTTTTGAAGAAGTATAAGTTGCCATTGGAAAAGTTGGTTTGTCTTGCAACTGATGGTGAACCTAACATGACCGGTATTACTAAAGGAGTTGTTGCGAGATTAAAAGAAGCATTTAAACAACTTTGTAATAATAATTTTAAACATTTTCATTGTATTATTCAGCAGAAAGTACTGTGCGACAAAGTTTTAAATATCGGAAATGTTTTAAAGATAGTCACCAAAATTGTAAATTATATTCCAGCATTTTATTTTTTGAAGATATATAATGTGAATACACCGATCTACCATATCATATACCGAAAGTTCGATGTCTTTCGAATCATAAAGTGTTAAACGAAATCATAATTTTCTTGCGAGACAAAATATTATTAATGTGCTGAATTAAAAGATGAACAATGGATTAAAGACTTGGCTTTCTCAGTTGATATTACAAGTCATCTTAATCAACTTAATCTTAAGCTTCAAGATAAAAATCATGTTGTTACAACGTTATTTGATAATATTAACGCTTTCAAACAAAAATTATTACTTTGGCGAAAACAAGTAGAAAAGGAAAACTTATCTCACTTTGATTGCTTAAATCACCTTAATTAAAATTTTCAGAATATGCTCACGAAATTAATTATTAGAAACGGAATTCGGTCGAAGATTTTTTGAGTTTATAACCTGTGAAGTATGATTTCGTCATTTTACTTCACCTCTAACTATCAATATTGAAATTGTTGATGAAAACTTACAAATGAAATTAATTGATATTCAATGTGATTTTTTGTTGAAAGAAAAATGTATGGTAGTTGGAATTCCAGAATTTTATACATATTTATCGGTAGATCTGTTTCCTAAAATGTTACTGTTTGTTACGAGTATACTGGCTATATTCTGAACCAATTATTTATGCGAGAAACTAGTTTCTTTAATGAAAAATATCAAGAATTCAGAAAGGTCAAGATTAACTTATCAACAAATATCATTAATTTTAAAAATTGCATCAGCTTAAGATATTGAAAAATTGAGTCTAAAAAATACACAATATAATCTTTCTAACAATCGTATTTTATTAATTTTTTGAACAGTAAAAACATGCGGCCCCCAATTTAGTACAAAATAGATCATGGGGCACGCAATATCATATGAGTTTGACATGCCTGTTGTAGGGCCTATTCTAGAGCCCAAAATTATTAAAAAAGTCTCCCTAAAGATGTGTTTGAAAACGATTCCAAAATGCAAAGGTAGTTGCCCATATGTTCCGCCACTGATTGGCTATGAAGACTAGCACGATCGCATAAGACAAGAAAATAAACACAAACAGTAGTTCGGCATCAGTAACGAGTACACACAAAATTCAATCAATTATCAGTTGTGTCTGAGATATTAGCAAAAATGTTGTGCGAGGCCATCCCCTATTAAGGGCTGTATCTAGTTAGGAAGTGGTTTCGGACAAATCTTTATACAGACTTTTTTTATTATATTGGGCTGTAGAATACGCCCTACCAGCTTTTTTTGGCGGACATTTATGAAACACCCTGTATGTAAAGGGTCTTCCAATAAGAGGTTACATTTGTAATAGCTCGTCATTTTAACAGTTGTCATGAGTCACACTGTAACTACTTGTTAGATGACAAGTAAAAACTACGCCATTAATAAAAATGAAACGATATATGTTTCAACAACGCACTGAAAAACTAAAAAGAAAAACTAAAGCATTTTTGGATCGTCGTGAAGCACCTTCTCGGCCAGCAATTGTGAAACTGGTGGAAAAGTTTGAGCTGTTGGGACAAGTTAGAGATGTGAAGATCCGAAGTCGTGCACGTCGCTCAAGAACAACTGAGAATATTGCTGTTCTAGGCCATAGTGTTGAGGAAAACCAAGGTTTGTCCATTTCTCGTCGCTCTTTGGAATTAAGCATTCCACAAACGACATTAACCGTATTTTGCATAAAGACTTAGGTCTTAAGGCCTTTAAAGTTCATTTAACACAAGAATTCACGCCTATCGACAATTAGCAACGTCGTGTCATTGTTGATTGGGTATGTTGTACTGATCTGGAATTTTATCGAAAAATCATCTTGAGTGATGACACCCATTTTCACCTCGGAGGCTACGTTAGCAAGCAGAATTATCGCATTTTGGGGTCGGAAAACCCAATAATTATTGTTGAAAAACCTCTCCATTCTCAACGTGTCACTGTTTGGTGCAGTTTTTGGTCTAGCAGGGTCATTGGACCTTACTTTTTAAAAAATGAGGTTACAGTGAATGAATTGGGCTATATAACGATGATTAATGATTTGGTATGGCCGGAATTGGAAAATATTGATGTGGACGACGTTTATTTTGAACAAGACGGCGCGGCGCTACTTGTTATTTTTGCTCTTTTGCGTAAAATTTTCCTGACTATGTGATTTCTCAAAGAGGCGATCACAATTGGCTACCGAGATCTTGTGATTTAACACCTCTAGACTTTTTTCTTTGGGGCTACGTGAAAGATAAGATATATGCCAATGGCAAAGTGATCGATTCAAGACCTCAAAGATGGAATTCGTGTTATCATATAGAATTGTGCGACTTGGTGATGGAAAATTTCATGAAAAGAATATGGTCCTGCAAGTGTAGCCGTGGCGGCCATTTGGCTAATATTGGTTTTTTAGGAATGGCATACCCTCCTTTACAATTAAATAAACATCTGATTTCGCTTTAAAATGTTCGTTTTTTACATATAAAAATGAAACCGCTTATTGGAAGACCCTATATAAGCTTTAATTCAGAATTATCATAAGCAGTCAAATATCTATAACTACTAATGCACAAAAAGTCAGTTAACTTTAAATATGACGAACATAGCGAAAAAATTGTCGTCGTAGATGAAAAACTACGATATAAGATATTTTAGTGATGTTAACTAACCATTAACACTTATGTCAATACACGGGTGGGTACCCGGGTATCCTTTTGCATGTTCTTACTTACATATCTTTTGTATTTAACGAAAAATGATCAAATCCTTTCAGATCCTCGTTATTTGAGTCTATTGACATCGATTCATATACATTCATCATAAAATATGCCAAAAAATATATAAACTTTTTGGACTTAAAGTCAAATACCCCGATGTTTAATACCCGGGGTACCCGGGTACTCATATATAAATAAATAATTAAACTTATTTCTAGTGAAAAAAATATTACTTAATATATAAATAAACTGTTTTATTTAACTTTAAATTAATCTTATTATAAATTATACATAAAATATTTTTATATTCAATTTATTTTTGAAAACATGCATATATGCTTTCTATGGCAATCCCAGTGGTGAAGTTTCTCATAATTTGCATATTTTGAGATCGTTCTTGAATCGCTGGCATACAAAATTCTTCACTTAATTTTCGTAAAAATAATCTTGTTTGTCTTTTTATCATTTTGTTATTTAGATGATAAATGCTAGCTGGCAAGACTGGCTATATCCAAAATATTAAAAAGAAATGCGAGAGGCCACCGGCTAGTCCGCCGGTGGGTTGTGTAACGGTCCAACATCTGATCCTTTTTTTTTCATTCACACACATTTTTGTTTTATTAAAAGACTGGACAATTTCTGGTTTGTTTCTTTTGTCTTCGCTGCAAATTGCTGCATCTGAGTGCATCGTAGATAGAAGTGTAGTATGAAGAACATAAGAGCATAGCATAGAGTAACTTTTTTATTAAACCCAAATAGAGAAGAGAATTTCACTATCACTAGTTGATTCACTATCAACTTCACTATCTTTAGATGCTAGCATGTCTTCTGGAGTGTATTTTTAATTTTTTTTCCAATGTTCCTATAATTGTTAGGTTCCATGAAATAGGGTTTTTCGGGTAGTAGAATACTCTATGGGTAATCCCGAGTTGTAATGTGAAATTCTCCGGGTATTAAACTTATTTTGTTGAATGAAAAACCCATGCGGGTACCCGGTTAACTCGGGTATTGAACTACGTTATAACGACTGGGTATTGCCATAAGTGTTAAAGATAAAAACATACATTGCTTTTAAGTTTCAAATTTATTGTATAAATACAACTTTTGTTTATACCAACACTGTGAATTTTTCGGGTAATGATATATATATATATATATATATATATATATATATATATATATATATATATATATATATATATATATATATATATATATATATATATATATATACATATATATATATATATATATATATATATATATATATATACAAATGTTATACAATGAAATGAAGTTTCAACAAGTAACTCCACAATCAATAAATTAACTTAGTAACTCGAAATTTTGTGTCTCGAATAATGAACCTCTTATACTTCTTATATACGCACTATAACAAACGTTCTTTCGATATTGAGTTATCGTGTCTTCACTGTAATTACTTAACAATAAAATATTAGTAAATTTATAGTGACTTATAGAATTATTAATCTTGAACAACCTTGTTCATTTATTATAATCGTTTTTGCAAAAGAGCTACAATTTAGTTTACTAAGAATTTAACATGCCAATTATTATATGAAGAAAAATATACATAATTTATAAAGTCTACTTAGCATTTACTAAAGGGGTAAGTCCAACCCTTTTGAAGTTTTTGGTAATTAGATAGAAATTAGGCCTCATTAGTATACCAAACAACACGACAAAAACTACATCATCTACTTATCTTGAATTATCTATATATGGTTTTAACGGTCTTATTTCATTTCTTATCGGCTTATTTGTAAATCCCTTTCGTATACTTACACCCATTTATTCTAAAAATATAGTCTAGAATCTGCATGTCGCTATAACTAATGTTGTTGCTACAAAGCATATTTTTCATATTTATGCTATATGCTACAAAGCAAATTCAAATTTCGATTCGAGAATACTTCCATTTAATGTACTCCTTGGCTGACAATTTTAAAACTGCTAAAACTCGATAAGTCGAAGTTGAAAGAGGTTCATTTTACATCGAGTTGTATATTTCTTAAAATCAAATGTAAAATGTAATTCACTAAAAAAGTGCTTGCTACAGTTTCTACGTCCGTAGAAACTTTTAACAATTAGCAATTGTTGATTTGTCATCTACTTATCTTGAATTACCTTAGATGGTTTTAACGATATTATTTTATTTTTTATAGGCTTATTTATAAATCCCTTTGGTATTATTTATAGTAAAAATATAGTGTGGGATCTGCTATAACTAATGTTGTTGCTATAACGTCGCTATAATGTTGTTATAACTAATATCATTGCTATAAAGAATATTTTTTTCATGTTAGAGCTATATACTAAGTATATGCTATAATATTCAAATTTCATAAGCATTCAAATTTCGATTCGCAAAAACTTCGATTTATTGGAACTTGGCGTTATCGAGTCTCCTGATTGATTCCCTTGATGCAATGGAAACTTGAATTTGTAAAGTCGATTTTACTTTTAGTTACCTATATATCAAGAAACCAATTTGTCTTGTTATCGAGTTTACTAAAAATGAATATCGAGTTATCGAGTTTTTCAACTGTAATTCAACTATATTTCCGGTCGCTAGTGGTCGCTACTAAACATGGTTAGTAGTTATTTCAAAATATATTCGGCGTAATTAGGATTCGCGGAAACTTATGTTATCGAGTCTTCTGATTCAGTGGTGTGCAAACCGTGGGTCGCGACCCCAAAAGGGGTCGTTAGAGAATCTTCTTGGGTCGTCGAGTTCATACAAAAAAAAGGCTTTTTCGTGTGTATCAGGTAGCAGTAAAATAGTGAAATGTCAATATAAACAGATTTAAAAAAACGTGTTCTAACTATCGAGGGGTCGAAATAAAATCTTGCAATTGACTTATTTCCGACTAATTTCAGGATGCGGAATTGATTGGCAAAAAACATAAGTCTATGTGATAAGCTTTTCAAAAGTTATGAGAAGAAAATATATTTCCTTAAAATCATTATTTATTAAGTGAATAAAAATTTCAAACTATGTCTGGAAGTGTTTTCTCTGCTGGTTGTAAATATACAAATTGCATTTTGCCACCTGATTCCGTTCGCGAGATATAATTTTATATAACTAGAAAAATCGACCCAAGTTTCACGAAATTTGGTCGTCCGAGATGAGAATTGGCAAAATAATTAATATATTTAAGGTCATCTATACCCACGCGTAGTGAAATGATTTTCTGAAAATGATGCCGCAATCAGTTTTTAATTATCTGCAACTGTTCTAGAGATATAGACTTATGAATTCGAAATTCTGGAAAATTGGAATGCAAATTTTCACAATAAAACTTTGCTTTTAAAACAATTTATACATCGATTTGTTCGTCTTGTAGTCTAGCATTAGTGTGCTGAAAATGATTTCGCTGGGATTTGTAGTTTCAGATAGGCTGGTAAAACAATGAACACGCACTATTTTCGTGATCAAAACGATGGCCTTTTTTGGCGATATTTTCGGAAAAAAATTACAATTTCGGAAAATTGTAGAACACGATTTTCCAGTTTATTTCCTTTAAATGCTCATGAAGCCCAATAAGAGACTTTTATAGCCTATTTTCCATTGTATTGTTATTTTCTCTAACTTATTGTAGTTTTTCCTGCAGAATAATTTAGATGAATTCCTTAATCATCTTTTGAAACTAAATTTTTGACAATTGGTTCAAAATTGCCCGAGTAGCGAATTAAAATGTCTAAATGTGAGCCCTCCAGAGCAGTGGTGCGTAAAATCTGGATCGCGTCTTGGGTCGTCGAATTCATAAAAAAAATAAGACTTTTCGTGTATAAGTATCAGGTAGCTGTAAAATAGTGAAACATTATTATAAACAAATTTTAAAAATCTTTCCTTTCTATCCAGGGGTCGCGAAAAATTGTAGACAAAATATTTGGTCGCATAAAAATGAGAATAGTTTGCACACCACTGTTTTAATTGTTCGAAGACGTGCATTTTAATTTGTGTAAACGTTTTCTCTATTTATCGTTTTGAATCTTTTACTGAAGATATATTCTTTTTATTTTACTCATTTTACTTTGAAATAGAGAATGTGCGAGAGTTCATTAAAAAAGAATTTCGAGTTATCGAATTTTTCAATTTTATCAAGAATGTTGTCGTTTTATCATTGCCGTAATTTTGTTTTGTCGAAACGAGTTGTCGAGCCTCTCTAGTTTAGGTTGTTTTAAGAAAATCAGCAATTTTGTTAATACAACCAAAATACGATATCAAGTAGTAGAAGGTTTTTCGGATTTGCTCGAATTATTTATTATTAGAGATATTAAACGTGCGAATTATCCATGACACTAAATTACTTTCTACTTACCAAAATTTACGACTGTGGCGACTATGTTATCTCTATGTATTTGCGATTTTAAATTTGCTGAAACTTCGAGTTATCAAATCTCGTAACACATTTTCAGAATCCAAATGAAATAAATCTAACAGATTTTATTAGTCAAAACTCGAAAACAAACTATCAATTTTATCCTTAGTTCACTGGAAATTAATTTGGAGTTATTGAAGTTGTGGCATAAATGTTATACATGGATGCACTACAAAACTTTTTCTCCTTAATTTCCTAATTCTAAACTAATCCCTCAGGAACGTTAAGACTTATAATCAAAGTTGGCTCGTAATTCGAAACCAAGGTGTCTACCCTAAAGTCTAAATATATTGATTTCGCGAATGCATTACACGGTTTTTATTCAACCTTTGCAACAGATTGAAATTTTTTAACGTGTTTTTTACGTAGGTTATCTGATGGACGATAGCCTTGACCATGCTTAAATACGCATGGACCGTCTCCTCCTTCTTCTCAAACCTAAACACCTACGTCTCCTCCAAAGCCACCACAACGAGCACATTAGTGTATTTCGTGTCGGTGTAACAGATACAATTGATTATATTAAACTTTTCCTTTAGCAAATTCCTGGGATTCTCGCCTCCTTCCCGTTTGAACTTCCCGACCCATTCGCGTTATCCCATTCCTCCCTCTTCTCCCCGTACTCCTCTTCAACGGACACTATGGAGATGGTGTCCAAATCCCATTCGAAAATTCATCTGCAGAGATTTTCTTCTGCATGGTAGCTTTCTTCAGTCGCAAAATTAGCTGATTTCCAGCTCGAAGATTAGCGTGGGTATCGGATGAGGGCGGTTAACATAGATCTCGACGATAGTAGGGATTATCGTAGTATTTATTTATAGATTATAGTAGTATATCTCGAGGGATTTAGACGATGATTCTAGGTGGAGCAGCGACGCAGAAGACATTCTGGCATTATCTAAAACAGAAGGCAAATATTTGGGTTTAGTCTTGATGCTACATGCCGGAACTTTAGCCTTTTTTGGATTTGGTCTGCATGTCTGCTTGTTTGTACCCCAGAAGTTTTTTTGTAACACCTGGCAACTTTAACAAAATTTGATGTTTATTATTTGGATTATATCAGACAAACGAGATTTGCTACGGGTTTGAAGCTTGCGGCGAAATATTTGCAAGACTTGAGGAAATTAGTGTGAGAATTTTCGAAAGTCTGTCTGTCTGCTTTTCCGAACTACAAAAGTTTCTATTCGAAGTGGAAAATTGCTGGAAAATCACCAAATTCAAGGTTCCGTTATAGAAAAACCGCCAAAGATGGAATTTTGAAAATGTCGTTAAAATATTCTTCGCAATAGCTCCGAGTCAATGGGTCTTCTAGTTAATGTTAAATAGATGTTAATTTTGTTTCGAGATATCTAATTTTGTAAATAACAAATGTTCAAGTTATCTAAAACTTGCTAACTAAAAATTATTCTATAATAAGTAATTGAAATTATGGCAATAAAATTATGTTCGCTGTATATATTTGACGAACGCTATGAAATATGTTTGCCATGACTTTTGTGATAGCTTGAGTCTGCTGGCTGATTTATTTAATACATTATAAACTTGAAAGCTTGAAGTTCTTTAGATTACCAAGTTCACGGAAATTATTTGTGAATTAAACGATGGCGATATTATCGTTATGATACCATTTCCTCTTTATTAAGTTGCGCCTAAACTTCGAGTTATCGAATCTCCCGATTGACAATTTTAACATATTAGACATTTAATTTCGAATTATAACGAGTGTCACAGGCGGTGCACATAGAATTGAAATAAAATATAGAAAAATGTTTTTAATATCCATGAAGTTGGCTTTGAAAGCTAATTTTATGGCATTAATGTTTGAATATGATTTCGGGCATGTGGCCGCCGTGGCTGGCGCGTACCCACATGGCGTAATCTGGAAGTCAGGTTGTACTTCATCACTTTCATCAGGTTGTACTTCGACAATAACCCTAGCAATGTTGGCTTCCAAGTGCACAATAGTTTCTGGTTTATCGGCGAAGACACGGAACTTTACATATCCCTTGAAAGAAAAATCTAATGGTGTCAAATCGCGCGAAAGAGGTGGCCAGTTTAAAGTTCCATTTTGTTTTTAACCGATCATCAATTTTTTTTCAGTAAATTAATTGTATCGCGCTGTATGGGTATGTGGCGCCGTTCTGCTGAAACTAAATATCTGCGACAATAATGTCTTCTAATAGAGGCACGAAAAAGTAATCATCTCTTTGAACCGATAATTCTTGATGATCAATGATTCCACGCGGCCATAAAGCGTACCAAACTGTGACTTTTTTTGGTTGTAATGGTGTTTAGATGGCTTGTGGATTATAATCGTTTCAAATGCGGCAATTCGTCTTATTGACCTAGCCATTTACCCAAAAGGGTGCTTCATTAGTGAAAAAAAAAAATCAAATGAAATTGTGGATTCGAGCTCATTCACCAAATATACGAACGATGATCATGTGGCTTCAATTCCTGTACAAGTTGAGTTTTGTAAGCACAAAAACCAAGATCTTTACGCAAAATTTTCCATAAAGTGGATGGACACAAGGTTAGTTGTTGCGCACGATGACGAAACATTGTCAACACTACGCTGCATACCATCAATCGTTTGTGCACTGTACGGCGTCTTACGGCAGTGTTTCCCAAACTTTCCACCCCTGTACCCTTTCAAACATTTTTTATCCCTTCTTACCCCGAGGGATAGTAGAAAATAAAGAATTGAGATATGCTATTAAAAACAGCAATTGTACTGATATTGTTAAAGTAATATCGTAAGTAATATAGTAATCGTAAAGTAATAGTGATATAGTAAATCCCCAGAATGGGGAATAAAAGATAAGAAGTTTTTGGTGAAGATCTAATTCTTCTTCTCTTGTGTCTAGAGAGTTTCTATTTGTCTTTATACGTAAAAACAATCTTCAACTGATCTTGTCGTCATCAGTTGGTAAAATAAACTCTAGGTTATATTAAAATTGTAAAAGAAAAACTGTAATTTAAAAACAGAAGAAACAGAAGTTAGTTTTGATTTATATTGTATTAATTATCTGTCAAAGATGATTGAACTATTGCAAATTAACAGCTAATTCGCAGGATTCAAACATTGCTATATAAAAAGTAATATTTTAAGCATTATTTTTTATGTTATTTACAAATTGCTATTTGTCTTTTTATTTTTGCTTTGTTACACACAAAAAATAAAAAAAATAAAATTTTCTCGTACCCTACTTTGGGAAACACTCTTACGGGATGCGTATTATTATTTAGAGTAACTGTATTGCGAAAACGAGCCATACTTTCTCAAATTAATCGCGCTGAAGGAGGATTATGGGCACAATAAAACGCATGTGAGTGACACCAGTGATTTTTTCGAATTGAAAGTTTTCAAAATAAATTTGAACAATTTTCATACCTTGCTTCGGCGTGAGTCTATTCATGATGAATTGCTAAACCATACTAACCCCAAAACATCGGGAACTGTAAAATCTGCTGTCACAGAAAACGATGTTGCCAATTTAAAATTATGCGCCTCTAAAAAAAAACCCCTTTAGATAATCGGATTCGAGTAAACAAGTTCAATTTCAACTCTGAATAGCTCTGGACTTGGCTCTTGACTTCGAGTTATCGATTTTTTTTATTTTGCAGTTTCGATTAACCAAATTTTGACTGTATTTCCTATACTTTTACATTTTTTTTAAATAATATTTGATGCAATCTACACTTTTCTGACACATTTTTTATAATTTATTTGAATATTACAAATATTTTTCATAATTATCAATTTATTAATGAATTTGTCCAACCTGCAACTTGTGCCTGATATAGAGAATATATTTATTATATACTTTACAGAAAAGGCTATCGACCACAGGGTCCTTCTGCACACCTTGTGCCTTATTTGTCTAAATCAATTGAATTAGAACAATTCGAACAATAAATGTTTAGTTTAATGCTAATAATAAACTACAAACGTAATTACATAAAACCTTATATCTTTAATAAAATTAATTTTTTAAAACTTACTTTTATAACTTACTTTTATTATCTATCTAACTAACTAATTTTTGCAAATTGTAATTTAAATACATAGAGTATAGAACGTGTAGAATTAGTAGCCAAAACATCACCTTCCATCTAATCGATTTAGAGACTCTTCTGATTGACGAAATCAACTAATTGGTTGATTATTTGCTTATTTCTAGTTATAGAGACCCAGATTCGAGCAAATTAGTAAAATTTTACTTATAAATAGGATAAGAAAACGTTTTTGAGATTGTCGGTTTAATGAATTTTGACTTATCAAGTTTTAATTATCTTCCCTGTAGGATTTATTTTAAAGTTTACTGGTTTTTGTAATCTGCAATTTAAATAAATGTAGACGTTGTACAAATCCATTCTAATAACTCAAAAGAATATTTGCAAAAATTAATTCATTAATTTGTAAAATCTTCATTTTATAAATTAAATAAAATGTAAATGTTCTTTTACAAAATATTATTAAATCGAAATCGTTTTATCTTAATTTACATGTTTCATAATTTGTTGTAAATTGGGTATAGAAATTGTTCTATACAGTATAATATATTTGAGAGTGTCGTAATTTCTGAAGATATTTTACAAAATTCCAGCGACTAAACACGTAGCTGGTAACCAAGTAGCATTAACGCCGTGAAGAAATGGAGAGGACGGTGCGCACTGAAGTGCTGTTGGCGAGAAAAGGACGGGACCGGGGGGGATCCCTTAGATGAAATTCCCTCTGACCCCCTGTGTCCCTTGTAACGGTTTAACAGGGTGTAAGGGAATAACAAGGGACGGACATATCTGTAATGTCATTTGTGCAAGTGAAAAGTTTGAGCCGAAGCTGGCACAGGGGGTGTTTCAGTCCGGAGTCCGGAGGTGTGGTCCTTAATAAAACCGCCCCTATCGTCAACTACGGTGTAAACATTTACCACAAGCATCAGTCGCTTTTCGGACAAACGGTGGTTGTCTTTATATTTATTAATGCTACCACCCTTAAAACAACACACACTTTCCCCCAATAACAACAAAAAAAAACATATAGTGCAGAAACCCCTTAAAAAACTTTAATTTATAACATAAACATTTAGGTGGATAATATTTGTGCACACAAAAAACAGTGTTCTCCAACAATATAAACTCAAAGTTCTTAAAATTGTTTGTTAATATTTTTTATTGTGATGGCTTCGCCGATCAAGGAGATCGAAGTGAACGTCGTCTCGAGTCCCGAGTCCACCAGCAGAAACAATTCCCCCGAACCGGACTTCAATCGGATCATCAATCACGTCTCTGCGCCGAATATCACGTGCTATCCGGTTATCAAGCAAACCGTCGACGACGACAAAAGCGAGTCCAAGGATGGCACTAAGCCGAAGAGTACCGGCGCCTCCACAAACTTCTCCATCTCCAGCATCCTCAGCCGGGCCGAGCCGGCGGCCAAGAAGAACGGATTTCTCGGCGTACAAACGCAACAACAAGCCCTCGAGGCTGCTATCAGTAATAGCTCAGACAACGCTATGCTATCGAGGTAAATAGATATTCCATTTGATAATTTAAGTAATTCACGATGAATTTAGACAGGTTTAAAGAGAAGTTTATTTTTGTAAATATTAAAAAAAGATAGTGAAAATTAATAGAAACGCAGAGAAAATATAGTTTGATTTAAGCTAAAGATGTAGATTTATGAAATTGATTCATTATTAATTTATAAGAAATAGCTTTCTTTGTCTGAGTACCATTTAGTAAATCTATCTGTGACCAATTAGTAAATCTATTTTAGGTAATAAAGCTAACAATACAAAAGTATTATTGCAGAACAATAATTGATTTACAGTTTAAAACTTGACTATTAAGGCTTTTATCAATATTACTTGAATAATATTACATCGACAAATATTTGTACTTGAATTGAATTGTAAATTTATTTATTTATTGTTTCTCCAAATATACAATGAGTATATCCTATAGAGATAAGAACTTATCTATACATAGGTCGGGAAGAAAAAAATACAAAAAGACAAAATAAAAATACAAAAAGAGAATTCTATATAAAAAGAAAAACTAAAAGCAAGAACAAAATAATCGAAAAATATAATAAATCTTTTTTTCTCACGCACCAATAAAAATCCCAAATTGTCAGCAATACAACTGAAAACTACCCTTATCCATTTTCTATTTTTCCAAATTGTTTTATTTGAAAAAGTCAGGTTTTACAAATGAAGAGGTAACATGTTGCAGTATTTTATTGCTACATGATAAGAAACATTACGGTTTTGCGGCAACATTACTGTTTTATTTCTAGATTTGCCAGAATAATTATTATATGATAAGTTGCAATCTTCTTACTGGTATAGCTTTGAGTTTAGTATAAAATTCTCGCTTATGTTTAGGTTAGGTTAGGTTAGGTTTTTTAGGTTATATCTTATTTATTATTATGCTTTGAATAGTACTCAGAGGTTTTGTTATATTATTATAAGAACCACTCCATGCTATGATACCATAATTTTCAATAATTTACAAATCTCTTTCAAAGTTTTGTACTCAAGAAAAGTGCTTAGTTTATATTAGACGAGTTGGAAATATCAATTTTTTTAATCTGAACTCCTTCTTCTCATTAAGTTATCAATATATAATTTCTTTTCAAATATTTAAAAATCTATTGAATTTTCAAATATTGTAATTAATGGCTTGATTAAGAATTAATGAAGAAAGATAATGACGAATATGAAATATCTTTGACAATTTTTATAGAAATACTAAAAAAAAATGCGTTTCAATGTATTGGTAATGGAAACAAATGAGTTATAGTTTAAAATTTGACTATTATGGCTTTTAATCAATGTTATTTGATTCATATTGAATTATTTAGTTTAGTTTATTTGTCTATAACTCGTCATTATAACCCAAATTTTGATTATAACAAATATTTGTATTTGGGATTGGGATTGTTAGCAATTGCAAATTTTTCATAAATTGTAAAAAAAACATTTCAAAATGTTAGTAATGGAAAAAATGGCCAAATGATCAATTGGCTAACAAATGGCAAATACAAAGAACAAATGACCAGCTTTAATTAAAGAAAAAACATATTTTGTAACAATTGTAAGTTTTTTATAAATACTAAAAAATGCTTATCAAAATATCGGCAATGGAAACATTTGAATTATAGACTAAAATTTGACTATTAAGCGTATTATCACTATTACTTGATTAATATTGAATTCGTTAGTTTATTTGTCATAACTTTGTCTATAATTTGTCTATATAGCCATTATAAGTCAAATTGTTTTAGTCAATGACTAATTATTTATAAAAAAGAAAACTTATTTGTCCACAAGTTAAGGACAAATATTTGTGTTTGCAAATTTCTTTAAGAATTGCAAGTTTTTTATAAATATACCAAAAAAAGGGTTTCAAAGCATTAGTATGGTAGCATATTATAAAATGGCCAACAAATGAAATATATAAAGAAAAATGGACTAATTTTGATGAAAGGAAAAACATATTTTATAGGCAGATATAATTAGTTTAAAGAACTTTAACCTAATATATTATATTAATATATACAAGAACATTTTTACACTTTTATTTATTCAAACCATATTATCAAGTAGCAAAGTAATAGTTTTGATAATTTTTTTTAAACTCGGTTTTAATTATTTGCCCATTTGATAAATGCAATTTTATTCTCATTAGATCACCTAGATGTTTATATTGCAGTCTGTTGCGATCTTTTCTTGTAATGGAATTCATGACTGAAAATCCCCGTTCGTAATCCGAATTGGGCCCTTGGAAGGTACCCATAATATAAATGTAAAGCATAACCCATACCCATAATATAAATGTAAAAAAAAATCGAATGTTTTGAACAATCCAAGTCTACTCTTCTTCAATATTGTAATTTTCAATTCAGAATATTGATCTCATATTTTAGCAATGTCAATATTGTAATTTAACATAAATATAGAACAGAATTGGTGAAACGTTATAGATTATAGATAATCATAAAAACTTAAAACAAACGGAACACAGTCTGAATATATAAATATATTCAGCCTTTCCGGAGTTCTATAACAATTACTGAGTCTTTTTAGGACTACCAAAACAAATCTCACATGAAATTTCTAAGTGATTTTAAAGCTTTCAGTCCATAAAGACTCAGTAATTGTTATAGAGCTCCGGAAAGGCTGAATATATTTATATATTCAGACTGTGTTCCGTTTGTTTTAAGTTTGTATAAATATAGAATATTTTTCGGAAAGATTCATTATATTTTGTTTTCCAAAATTTTATTTTTTCCTGAATTTATAACAATCTTATTATCAAGTGCTTACTATTGTTTTTTGATCGTCATCGGGAAATCGTCTTTCCAATTGCATACAGACACGTTGTACAAGTTGTATTATATATATTTTAAGTACCGATCGTAATTTTTGCACTAACTGCGAAATATCTGGAAAACTACTTTTCTTCATTGATTAGTTTAAATTATATGGCATAATGTGCAAATTCTTGAGCTAAATCTTCAAATTTTTGCTTTTCATACTCGATCGGTGAAACATTGTGTAAACAGTTCTGAGCATATTTTTTCTGCATAACAGGTACATTTTGCAGCTACCCCATTTTTCTTTCCAATCATGACATTATCTCCAGTACACATTATAATATTTTTATTACTCATGCGTTAAAAGTACTATCTTGGTGCACGTTTTTTAGTGCGAGAAATGCCATTTTTGGTTGGATTGCCACATAACTTGGGTAACGCACACAAATATTCAATATCGCTAAGTTACATTAAAAAAAGCAATTAAATAAATAAAATAAACACAATCAAGACCTAAATATTAAACAAGTGACGTGAAAGTGACAGAAATTTTGATTACAAAATAAAAATTAAAGAAAATGTTTTGAAATGACTGTAAATTACATGGTGATACCAGAGACTGATTAGAGTTCTTATGACGAATCCACATCACCGGAGACAATTGAAAAAGCAAATTCTTCATTTTTTGTTCTATTTTTTGGATGGCCCCTGGTAAGATACGTCCCCTCGCATGAGTAATAAAATATTTTATTCGCAACACTGGCGGTATTGACAATTGACCTCTGGAGCGAATGTGCGCACTCACTTTGTTCGTGCGCCCAATTTCGCACTCGTCATCAATTGACAACTTACCGCCCTAGTTGCAAAATATACTGTAGGTTATGTACAACATAATTATTATAATTTTTTGTTACAATTGACTTGCTGTCATTATCACGATATTTAAAATAAAAAATTAGTACTTCTTGTACTGAAACTTCGGTGCTGTCGTCTACAATTAGTGCATAAAAGGTTGAATTTTCATTTCGTTAAAAACGTATTTTTCCAGGATTTGTTTATATATTGGGTGAATTCAAAAGTATAATTTTGACTTCGCCAATTTTGTGGCAACTTAATTTTTCCATATGCTTATAGATTTTAGGAACGGAATTCATTGATAGGTATTCGTTATTCGTTAATATTACATTTTCGATTGATTCATTAACTTTCTCAATCAAATCAAATCAAATTTTGACCGTTATTGTTTTTCCTTTTTTTCGTGACGTTCTTTAGGTGTTTCAATTATCATTTTTACATTTTGAAAATTTACATTTTTTCAATGTTTGTGCTTTATTAACAGCTTCTCTATGTTGTTTTTAAATCATATGTGTTTTTAAATAATCTAACAATTTCACCAATTTCGAAGACAAAATCAACGTTTCGTAATTTAAGTGTGCGGAAACTAAATTTATCTGCACAGATTTTAAAATGTTACAAAAACTACTGAGCATCCGCGCACCTTATAGGGAACATTGCTTACAAACACATTTCATTGTTTAGTTTAAAATATTTTTTTATTAAAATTAATTTTAATTATTTTTAAATATTTTTTTTTATAAATTTAGTATATTTTTATAAAGTTTATTTGTCTATTATTATCTATTGTCTAACTTTTGCCATTATAATAACAATTGTCTAACAGAGAGAGAGAGAATATATTTATTGTATATTTTATACAAAGGGCTATCGAATTGTTTAACATTTTTGAAGTTTTTAAATTTTTCAAAGCTTATGCATGCAAAGTTACTACATCGGACTGAGACGATGACGCGACGTACTTACTTCGATAATATTGTTTACATAGATTTTGGTAATATGTGCTTGCTTTATAAATGCAACAACAAATGTACCCAGCCTGGGTTTATTTTAGATTTAAACAATATTTCCGATTTAAATTAATCAAATTACGTAACTGTATACTTAAAGACTTAATACTTAAAGGTTGTGGTACAAAAAAAAACAATAGGCACAATCGCACGCAGCAATAGCGGTTTGTAATGTAAAGTCATAGGCTGTTATAGCAGTAAGTCTTGGCGATTTTGTACGCAGTAATTTAATCTATTGCGTAGTAAGTACAGTCGAACTTCCCTAAGTCGAATTGCTATAGTTCACGAAAAAAGAGTAATAGAAAATTCGAGTTAGAGAATTCCATAACTACAAAATGAATAAAATTCACTTTACACAATTCATTCAAAGTAAATACGTATGTATTTATAACCAAAAGAGAAATGTGCATTATTAATATAATGTTATATAATTATAATTTTCTAAAAATAATTATAATTAATATGTACATTATTTCTTGAAAAAAGTCAGTAATTTATATTTGTTTTCCATTAAAAAGTTTTCTATGTACAAAGTTCTACAAAGTAGATAATGCACGGTACACTTCGTCTGGAAGATTGTCTTTAGAACACAGATATTCGCTACACTTATTTAAATAATTACGCATTTTTTTGTTCGTGGGTAGAATTGGCACTGTTTCGTTGCTAGATAAGATAATCTTCATGTTAGCGTTTTATAATTTTGTTTAAAATATCGGCATCTGATAAATCATTAAGGGACACTGTACTATCCACCTTGTGCTGATTATATGTGTCATACGAAGACTTCAATTCTGACTGAAGAGTTATCATCTTCTTCACTCCAGTTTGTTTCGCATTGTTTTCTATAGCCAGCCTTTCTGAAACAATATTTTATGGGTTTTTGCTGAATATCGATGTCCCACACTTTTGTCAAGTTTGTAATACCATCCCATAAAGTAATATGTTCGGGTTGATTGTCTTCTGCAATTTTATATTGTTAATAATTCCTTTGTCCATAGGTTGTAACTTTGACGTCATGTTTGGCGGGAGAAGAACAACACGAATCGAATTAGGCTGCTGAGTAATTTTTGGATGTGACAGACAGTTACCCACAAATAGCAATATTTTACGTTTTTCGGCAATGAATTTCTTGTCTAAACTAGAAAGCCATTCTTCAAAAATTGCGCTTGTTATCTAAGCTTTTTTGTTGCTTCTGTATGTCACTGGAAAAAACGACTCTTAGCAAAATAAAGAGCCTTTTCTCTAATAAGTGGACCATGTATTGGCAAATTTTTATCACACGCAATTTTAAACCATTAGAAAGCTTTTTCAATTTCTTCAGTTGCACTATTTCATGATCATTAGTTGCACCATTTTCAGCTTTATTCATAATTTCATCGCGATGTCTTATAATTGATGAAAGTATACTTGGAGGAATCCCAAAGTCTTCAGCAATTATGTTTTTTCTTTTTAATACCTTTGTCAACTTCACTTAACAAGCTCGATTTGTCAGATACATCGTATTGAGTTTTCTTTTCTGGCCGCTCATATTTGCAATTGTAACTGCATAGGTAAAAAGAAAGAATAAGTTTAAACTCTAAAATTTCATTAACATATAGCACCTTTACTATAACACACAGGATACGGTTTATGATAAGTAATGTCGGGCACGATACATTTTGAAAAGTACGCAACGGTTAAAAAATTGGAGTTATAGAGATTATTTTCTATGTCAAATTTTACCATTGTACAAATTTTTACTACGAGTTACGGAAAAATTCGAGTTAAGGAAAATTTGAGTTATGGAAGTTTTTTATATGTAAAATGCCATCTAAACGTATGAATTTCTAAAAAAGTTCGAGTTATAGAAAAATTGAGGTAATAGAAGTTCGAGTTATGGAAGTTCGACTATAGTTAATAAATCTGTGGTTTGCCCGGCAACAATGTACGATTTCATTCATTAACTACCCTTCCGAAAAATACTGTAGATGCCTAAATATAGCGAAAATATGCATTATAGCTAGATCTTAGATTAAATGTGCAATGGCCGTTGAAAATGGACTGAATAATCAAATGCGTATGAAAATATGCAAATGCATATAATTCGGTCTGTAGTAATAACTATTACAAATTTAAAAATGCAATGATCAACAATATTAAAACCAATATCAACTATGTTTTGTTTTTCCGTTATTTTAGATTTATTTTTTCATTTTTGTAGTATACCATTGCAGTATTAAATTATCTAAATACATTTTTAATTCATAATTCAAATTCATAATTGATAAGAATCCTTCGATACAAAAAGCACTTTAAAAAGTGACCAATTCAAAAATTGATAAAAATGAGATATTGTGCCCTAACCGTTTTTTTTAAACCTAACATGGACGAAAATTGACCTAGTCTTTTAAATCAAAATTTCTAATACACTTAAAAAATAGACTTACTACTAAATAAAAATATACTTACTACATAAAAATACACTTAAAAGTGTGTATACGTCTATAATGTCTATACTCTCTCCGGCGAGAGAATGAATCCCGTCCCGACAAGTTTAGCATTGTTCTGTGCATACACCCACTTTATTTCGAGTGCGCGGTGTTTAGTTGTCCGTATTTGAAAAAAACTGAAGCATATTTCCTTGCCCCTCATACCTCGGCGCAGTACAGCTGCATACTCTCGCCGGACAGAGTATAGTTAGACATTTTTGCCAATTTTTGATTGGGTCACTTTTTTTGGCAGTATACTCACGATCTTAGATTTATAAAAATAAACAAATTCTTAATGTAATATCTTCATTAACTTCTTAATTGAGTATTTAATTAAAATTAAGGAAACAAATTAAAAATGTAGGCATAATTAAAAACAAAATTAATTTGATTTTACTGCCGTACAATTAGGAATGCTTTAAAATGTATACTAATAAAACTGTATTAAAATTTTGATCAACTATATTTTTTTTATAATTTTAGATTTATTTATTTTATTGTAATATACCATGAAGTTTTTAATTTAAAAAATAAGTAAATATTTCTTTAGAATCCAAGGTACCAAACAAAGCATTGTTTTGTATTGAAATTATAAAAAAATCAAATTCTTAATATGTTTCTTTCTGTGTTATTAAAATTCGTTAATCGAACCGAACAGAAATCTGGACAGAGAAAAATATTGCCATTAAGATTTTTAATAATCGCATGACTGTTAGCCTTAGATTTAGGCTTTAGTTATATTTTCAGTATAAAAATGTTATTATAAATCTCTATGAATATACCTATTACATTATTATAAATAAATCACGAAATTTAAACGGAAAACACTAGTTTTAATTCAACAGGGAAAATAATTGCTTAAATAAAATTTGTCCGATATGTTTTTTAAAAAATAAGTAAATAAAAATACGTCTCTTGGTATTTTTATTTACTTATTTTTTAAAAAACATATTTTAATAATAAAAATAAAATACAGCTAAGCTAATATTTGTGTTTATAAGTCTCTTAGTCAATCGAAAATTGTTAACTTAACTCATTGTCATATTAACTTATCGTTGAGCCAACAGCAATAAAACCGTTTAAGATTTTGAGTTTTTCTCTAAATTTTGATTAGTTTAATAAAATGATGGTATTAGATTTTAAAATTAAGACGAAAGTTAAAACTAACTCATTTTCTCTTTGGTAAAAATAACAAAAATAATTACCATTTTTTTCTCACTAAAATTCCTTGCAAAATCATTACTCTTATGATATAACAGTCACAAATTTTAAATAATTATGTAAATTATTAAAACTTAATAACTATATCTGCATTTATTTATTGGAACGAAGTTACTTTCAGAAATTTAGTTACGTAACGTAACAGAAAACGTTACGTTACGTTCTCCCAGTGTATATTTCTATACCGCTCGCTCTCTCTTTCTTTCTCTTTTTCTCAGTGAATATTTCTATAATTCGTGCTCTCTCTGTTTCTTTCGCAGAGTGACAGACGAGCGTGATCGGTTCCTAACCTAAAAACTAAACGAGAAAAAAAAATGTACCAGACAAAATAATAAAATAGACCTTTGCAGTTAGTTGCCGAGCTGTAACTATCTTAGTAACTTAGCAATCGACAGTTGAATATCACTAATTAAAATGTTTTGGAAAATTGAAGACTTACAAAAGCTACTGGAAATGTCATTTAAGTTTCAAGGCTTAAAAGTCTTTAAATATATATATAAGCTAGATAGTTTTAGCTAAAACTATTTCCTAGCTGTAATTATCTTAGTAACTCAACTTCGTATGTCATCTCTCATTTATGACAGACTAAATAATAGACCTGTTTACGGTTTTTTAAGGGCATGAGCGTCCGCCATGTTTAAAAGGCGGGAATATGAAAGTTTCGAGCACATTTTGTTATTTTCACTGGTTATACGTCAAAAAGTGCCCGAAAAACATGGCAAAATTGACATAAAAAAATCTGAAAAAATTTGATGTTTTGTATTTCATAGCAAATGGTCTTGAGCCACAAGTTGGACACTCCTTCCTGATCTTAATCAAATAATCATCTACACATGTTATCTGTCATTTATGACAGATTAGATTATTTTCGCACACATTTTTTGCGACCGCAAGTTTTGATGTAATATAATAATCTCGTCTATACAATAAATAATTGGATGGTGGATTTTAGTATATATCTACAGACTAACTGCTTGCGTTGCGAAATTTGTAAACTTATACTCACAATTTGGTGTCTGAAATAAATGAATTGGAACTTGTCCTGCGCAAGACAAGTCCAATGCGGCCCAAAACAAAACAGACAATTTTTTCATTCATTTATCCAATTAACGCTTTTGTTTCGGGCCGCATTTCAACTTATCTTGTCCCAGTTTGCTCAAATTTTCCAGTACATTCAATCAACGCATTTGCGCGCACTTTCATTATTTTAATAATAATTAAAAAAGAGAAGTTGTTCTTAAAGTGATTCTTAAATGCGCGAGGAACTTCGTTCCTGACGGGGGTCCCCTGACCGCATACGTTTTATTTACAAATTAAGAGTTATTCAACAGAAAGACATTCGAACAGAAAATATCCCTCTCGAACCCTGCTCGAATCTTTAAACGACGACTGATCCACATTCTTTTCACAAATCTCCCATTTGTTGTATTTTTTGTATTATAAGTACAGCAATAAAAATGTTATTATTATTTTTATTATTTTTGCTTGTAAGCTCTTTAATAATCTTGAGTCGGTACTGTTATATTTTAAATACCACAAAATATTATTATTGTAAACAAATCTCAAAATTTGATGTGGGAAACAATAATGAAGATAGAAACAATCTCTCTGAACATCTGGGTGCTTTTTGATTTGATACAATATTACAAATAATAAAATACAAAAAATAGAAAAATACAAATTTTATTAGTAAAAATAAAATTTTAATATTTGTGTTTACTAATATTTGTGTTTGTAATTCTCTTTATAAGTAGGGTGGTATTATTAGCTTGGCTCAACTATAATAAAACTATTAAATAAAACTGTTTAACAAAACTGTTTGTAATTTTCTATAAATTCAGATAGGTTTAATAGAATTACGATCATTCTATTAAACCTTGAACAACTTTAAATATATATTATAAATATTATTAAAATTTAACAATTACATTTATTTCTCCTTTACATGTGGGGCATTTGACGTGCACATTGAAAATATTGTCAGATTTTGTTCATTTTTTTTTTAATTGTACTTCTGTATGACCTGAATGATAATTTATAAGCTTTTAAATTTGAGGAATAGATTTTTGGTAGCTATTGCTGCTATTATCCAATAAAATGAAGAATATAAAAATAAAATGAGGAATGGAATGTTTTTTTGAGAAAATTAAATGTTCTTCTTGACAGATACTACAGATTCTAAATTTGATGTTTTTCGTATAGAAAACCGGAAGTAAACATATCAAATGGGATTTTACTTAATTTTGGTATTTTTATAAATTTATATAAAAAATGTAGCTTGTAGTATATGGATTGTAAATTTTATTGTAAAATTTAAAATTAATTGAAAAATTGTAAATATGCTTGTACTAAAGTTATAATGTTCAAAATAAAACAAATATGTCATCGAAAAAAACTGTTTTATTAAAGGAACAATGACGAATGGATAAAATCAGCTTTATTTGAAATGATTGTTTATTACTGCTTCATGGAAGACCTTAAATGACTTACAATTAGAGTTTATCTACAACAACATTTTGAATTCCTGGCACTAAAAAATATCACGCTTTAATACCAACAACCGATGGCCTTACTGTTAAACGAACAAGAGTTATATAAACTTATTAAGGGCAAAATGTAGCCTAAATATATAAATAGCCTAAATATATAAATATGTTCAACCTGTTCGTAGGTCTATGATTTTAAGTCTTGTTAAGACAACAAAACAAATCCAAACGTTGTAAATGTTGAAACAACTACTTCCGTGGCTAATGCCACGCAGGATATTGAATTATACATGGTACAACAGTATCTATACTGATACTGATTCAACAGATATTTTCATGTTATTACTAGTCCCCAGTACATTTTCATGTCAGTAAGCGAGTACTAGATAAATAACATTGTTTTTAAGTATATTTATTTCTATTTATCTTAAATGAATTTGCAGACGCGTTTCGAGATATATCTCTCATCAGTGCAGCTTTGCAGTTTTGAATTATAAATTGGAATACACTCACTTAAACAAGTTATAGTGCGACAAGATATAGCGCTTTTCGACTACTTGTCTATTTGTTTCATATTGACTATTATAACTTTAAACAAGCATTTTGTTTAAATTATTATAATAAATATAACAAACTACAAAAGCATAATTGTAATACGTATTAATATTGATGTTGTAGTGTTTTTTGAACTATTGTACACTGGGCCGGATTTCAAATTTGCGGCGACAAAAATAAAATTTTACAATGTCTCACAATTAATCAAAACCACTTAAAATGTATTCTTTGATAACCCATTCACAATAATACAAACAAATTAATACGAGAAACCAATGCCATTGGTTGTGGGAACGAGTCAAATATCTCTCTTGTCCCTTCGGTACCAAGGCCTGTTTTGTCTTTGCGTTAAAAAAAATGTGAACTTTTTAAATATGGAGAATATAGCGTTAAGTATGTATTTACATGTAATAATATCAAAATTGTAGAAAGTTTTAATTAATTGCGTTATAAAATAAGTTTTTTTAAGGACTAATGTAAATTTAAAAAATCTTGTAATATACTGAATACATTGATTTTAAAAAAGTTCCACATAAATAATTCCAAATAGTTTGTAAGACAAAACATATATTGACAATTATAGGAAAGCAATCCCCTTTCACATCTTTCCGCCTTACATAAAATTGCACAATTTTTCAAAAGAAGTCCAGCGAAGGTGCTGTGAGTTTAAGGGGCATTAAGTGGAACTCCTAAAAGGTTGAGATGAATGAAAAAGGCTCACTATTCATCGCCTTCTAAGAGAGTAAGGCCATACAGTGCTCATAATTGACGATTCAGCAAGGAGCTAAAACTAGAGGGACTGATATATATCCCTCATATCACGTGGTGTCAGAAGCAAAAAATAAATATTATCCATTACATGTCAGTGTATCTGAAAACTGTGGTGCTATTACAGGATCTTTTAGATCATACTGTGCAAAGACTTGCACAGGTTCAGTAGAATGTTATTATCCAAAACATGAACCAACATAGCAACTGTCTTTAAACTAGTTACAAATTGGGTCTAGATGACAGTGCAAGAAGTGCACAGCGGCAAAGCAAAACTTTGCTAATAATAATTTTTATGCGGACTCAAATATAATTTATAGATGTTATAGATTTTGTGACATGAGTGTCCATAAATTATTGATTTATTACTTGTAAAATCACTTCCATTGCCTATATCCAATGCCTGCATTGCCTGCCATTGCGTTGCTCCTCTCAGAAGATGTTCTAGAGGCTAGTCATAAGGCTTACAAACAGATTAGACAATACTACTCCAGGAAAATGTCAAGAATTAATACGATTACGGACATTTTGAACTGGTTACTTATATCATCAGATCCTCTAATCACCAGTTATAGGACAAAACGCACCAGAAAAAAATAAAAATGGAATGAGGTAGTATTAGGACAGCCTCGAATGCCCAACTATCTCAATGAAGAATGTTTACGAGAAACAACTGATGATATCGTTAGAGATGATGAAGAAGGTGCAGGGCGTGATGATGATATTGATTTTGACGAAGATCAGTCGTGAACTTAATAGTAAGTAAACAAAATGTTGCACTAGCACTTTTGTCTTAAATATATTTTTCCACTTAATTTTGGATTTTTAATTAATAGAAGGAGGGCGTATACATCTAATATAGACTCATTTTATATTAAGATCATCAGAATGTCATCATAAAATAATATTTGAGGCAAAAAACTTTAAATGAACTGCTTTTTATTTTTGTCGCCGTAAATTTGTAATCCGGCCCAGTGTGCGTTTGCTTGTACACCAGTCAACCTAAGAAATCGCTAGTGCGGCGTTCATACGGCTGATTTCCTTCACACTTCAGTTTATCTATCTCTAAAAGGAATGCAGATCCTATTCTAAAACTCTACACGTATTATTTATACAAGCTACTTCCTAAAAAAATGAAGTACCGAACATATGTGAAATCTGATCTAATGTTTACTTCTGGTTTTCTCATGGAAAAAGAAACCAAATTTCGAATTTATAGCAACTGTCTAGAACAGGGGTCGGCAAAGTGTGGCTCGCGAGCCACATGTGCCTCTTTTGGTGTGAGCTTATGGCTCTTCAGAAACATATCGAAACGAAAAATCACAAAAAAAGAAACAGCCCCAAATATCTGCCCCTTTTCGGAAATCTTAGGACCGCCGGTGCCGCCGCCAAGTTCATAACTCACTGAAAAACAGTGACTTCACAATTTTAACAATATACCAGATATTGTGAATAAAATCAAAAGCTTTCCATTGTATGTCAAAACTACCACAGATAGGACAAAAAAAGGTCATCAGTCAAAAGTCAAAACAGTCAAAAGTTAAATGCATGCTAACAAGTTGAGGACGTTAAATTAGCATCAGTCAAATCAATAGCGGTCGATGAGTCTTGTGACATAAATGATACGGCACAAATTGTCCATTTTGCTCGCCATATATCATCAGTTGGTTCCAAAGACGAGGAGAAGATGTAGAAAATGCAGTGAACGAATGTTTGAATAAAAATCACATCGAACAGATTTTCCAGAAGATATGGGTAAAGTTATGGATGTGGTCAGGGTCGGACTGGGCCGGAAGGGCGCCTCCACATAAACCCGGGGCGCGGTACGGGATGTTGATAATTGTAAGTTCTGGATATAAAGGAATCATAATATAATTCACTGTCATTTTGACAGTTTTTATCAGCTATCGTCATTTTGGACAGTAATTAGCATTTTTGATAGTTATTATCAATTTTGACAGTTATTACAATGTTATTTGACATTTATATACCATTTTACGATTTTTACCACTTTTGACAGATTTAAATTATAAATGTAGCTTTAATGATTAATAATAACTGATTAGACAAATACACATAATTATGCAAAGAATGTTGTTGCCATTTATAACAAGTTTTGGGAATATAAGTTTTCGATGAACTTAACGTAACGGCTAATTACAATTGCTTTCACATAATTGCCTGTACATATTAGAACTTAACGTAACGTAGAAGCTGCCAAAGTTCAAACTTCGCTTCGCGTTACGTTAGCTGATTCACATGACTCTTTTTGCCAACCAACGCACGAACGCCCATCAACTAATTCAAGAGTGACATTGTTATTGTGTTGTGATTGGTGATATTGTGTTGTGATTTATATTGTGCAATAGCCAGCAACTACAACAATAGACAGAAAAGAAAATGTCGATGGACCTTTCACAAACATAGCGTTAGTTAAATTCACGCCAAATCAGTTTACGTCGCGTCGCGTCCCGTTACGTTAAGTTCATCGTAAACCCGGCATTAACCATCCAAAGTTCTGCATATAAAGGAATGATTATGTCATTTTTGACAGTTATTATTAGCTATTATCATTTTTATAGTAATTGCCATTCTTAACAGTTAAAAATTTTTTGACAATTATGAACTACTTTACTGTTATTAGCACTTTAGATAGATTACAATAATAAATGTAGCGGCAGGCCCCGCTAGCCAGACCAGGGGGGTCGCGCAGGGGTTCATTCAGGGGGGTCGCGCAGGATAGGGCCCAGCTGGCAAACCCCACCTCAACTATATGGCCAGTCCGAAGCTGGATTTGGTAGTCAAAGCCAACAATAATATTAATTTTATATATAATAATTATAGCAAAGGCGCTTAATCACCGCCAATTATGAAGAAAATTCAAAAATATGACTATGAAAAAAATTATCCGTGGCTTTTGATCTGGTTTAAAATCAATTTAAATAAAAAATTGGCTCTTAAGTTTATAGAGTTTGCCGACCCCTGGTCTAGAAGAACATTTAGTTTTCTCAAAACATTACATACTTTTTTCATTTTGGATAATTGTTGCAATAGCTTTAAAAAAAGTTAATATTCCCTACATTTCCAGATTCCTTTAAAGGCCTATAAATTCCCATGAAGGCTTAATACAAAAAAATAATGACGTACATTCATTCAGGTTACAGATTAATTTATTAATCCAAATATGAGCAAAATCCAGAATCTGACAATATTTTCGAAGTCCGCTTCAAGTGAAATAAATATTCGTAGTACACATTGAATGAAACTTTCTACTATAGCACTTATATATTACTAAAATATCGATATTGAAATCGAGATTGATACCGAAAGCTTAAATGTCGATATTATCGACCGCAAGATATCGATATTTTCGAATATCGATATTCAATATTAATTTAATATTTATTCAATATTTCTTAACTTAATAAGACAATATTTTAACGTGAATGACTGACAATGAGATTGACTACAGACAGCAGATCTTTACTTTACTAACTGACTGACTGATGAATGAATGAAAGACAGGGAGAAGTTACTGACTAAGTAACAATGAATAACATATTGTTATTTTTTCTCTCAGCAATGAGACGCAAAGGTATTCAACTTATTCAGTCAGCATATTTCTAACGAAAGTTAACGTAAATAATTATTCTAAGTTTGTATTAAATAGTCTGACAACACCGTTATTTGTAAAATACCTTGTTAATAAAATAATAACGATATTTAAACACAAATATCGATATTCGATAAAAGTGTGGCAAGGCTGTAGATTCTTCTACAAAATGCATCAAATAAATATTCTTGAAATATCCTTGTAGACAGATCCCTCTAAATGAAAATAAACTACGAACTATCTCCTCAATTCGCCCCACAGCAAGGTCTTCCTTCTACTGTCACAATAAATTCTTTAAAAACTCCATTAACGATATCCAAGCCTCGACGAACAAAACGATTACATGGTTTAATCGTTGGAGACTTTCCGCAAATCCATCCAAATGCCAACTCCTCATTCTTAAATACAAATATTTCCCAACTCTCCCTACATACATCTAGGCACCATCGACATAGCAGCTACTCCCCAAATTAGATATCTAGGAGTGTCTTTTGACAACAAAACAAAATTCACTACAGATGCGAAACAACAAAAGACCAAAATACTCCAAAGGAGTAAACCATGTCGTGGCCTTACCCAAGGAAATAAAGGTATCTCTACCAAAACAACCTTTAAAATCTAGAAAGCCATCTACCGCCCTCTCTTTCACTACCGACATATATACTCTCAAATGCTAACGACAGATCATTAAATATACTAGAAATGGCGAAACGAACCTCAATACGACTGATCACCAAGAATCTAAGATATCTAAACAGCATCCTTCATAATCCTTCCAACGATTTCCTATACGGACTCACTCAAGATGCGAAACTCTGATAGACACAAACAGCTACGGGCAAAATACAAAGACAACAACAATGACTGGACCATTGTAGATCCGCTACGCACCAAACGCGACATATAAACCACTACAGGCAGACACCCAACTGAGACTTTACGAATCAATTTACGACGAGTAGATTCATCGCCATCTCATCTCATTCCAATCCTTTTTTCCTGACCATTTTTTCTGACAAATTGTATTTACGGGCAGAAAGACCTCGTGGTCGGTAGCCATTTATATTATATCATCAATATACCTAATACAAATAATTTTTCTTCTTTAAAGATTTTATTATCGATATTTTGAACATTAATATTGATAAATATCGCTCATCCATTTTTCGGAAAATATTCTATACTTTATTGAATTCTCTTTTAATCTTTGCATTTTGTGTTATTATGTTCGTCCATAGAAACTTGTTTAGTAAAATTTTGGAAATGTGAATTAACCGAAATTGTATCGATATTACTAACAAAACTGTTTGTCTTTTATAAGATTTTTATAAGGTAATAATTCTTTTGCATTGCATTAGAGCTAAATAAATAGAACTGTAGGTAATTTTAAAGAAATAAATCTAGGATATCATAGGATAAGTGTGAGACAAAACATTACGAAAACTTCATAAATGCGGTAATAACTTTTATTAAATTAAATACATTTTTATATAAATTTCATAAGTAAAACTAATTAAAAATCATTGCAAATAAAAATGAGTTCATAATGTAAGACTAACTACACTTTAAAACAAATTTAAAACTAACTACACTTAAATTTTACACTTTTTGCACTTTAAAGCTTAACAACAATGTAATAAATGGGTTGAGTTAATAAAATGAGTATTATATTGGCAAATAATAACTTAACCTTTTTAATCAAATCTTAAACCTTTTAAATTAAATCTGTTTATATAACAAGTACAAATAATTCTACTTGTTTATTGCTTATATATAATTTACATTAGCAAAAAAATATGTGCGATTTATTTTAAATTAAATAAATTGAGCATGTTTTTGCTAATTAAAATAATTTCCTTTCTTCCAAATCCATTTAAAGAACTTGAAATAAGAATATTAACATATATATTGCAGATATATCAAACTTTAAACATTTACACAAAAAAAACCTTTGCAATTAAAATTAGCAATTTACATTTTAATAAATGAATCGTAAAAAATAACCTACAAAGTAATGATTTTCGTAAACCAAAGTAAATTTATCACTTAATTACGAAAGTAACTGCGGGATTGAGATCCATCTGCGCCGATAAGACAATTTTAACGGAATCATCGACGAACAAAAAATAAATGCATAAATAAAATTGTGGCGCGTGTAACCGTTTAGTTAGTCGCTGTGTGTGTGTTTCGATAACGAGCGAACGATCGTAATCTTGAATTACATGCCTTATTTAAATGATAATGGGCGCCCCATTAAAATTGATAAACACACGAAACAACGGAGAGGAAGTTGGAATTTATCGCCGAATTAAGAACGCATTAATTAGAAGCGCACGCGACAAAAGGAGAACCGTATTTTAATTACGCCGACAAAAAGATTAAATAATTTGAATTTTTTACATTTTTAACAAGGGATTGTGTTTTCTGTGGCATAAATAGTTTCAATTTATTTCATTTGTGTTTGGAATTTTAATGTGGAATTTTGGTGTTTATAGATTTCCTTATGGAACTTATTTTATTAAACATTCTTATAGTTAATAGTAGTATAATAGTTCATAGTTCATCCAACATTTTGTTATGCAAATTTCATCTAATCTCCAATTACTTAATTATTAATTATCTTGCAATCTCTTTTATATTAAATATTAAAATAACGCAACAAATACTTGGTTTCTAAATATAATATATCTAATGTTTCTAAATTATTTTAATAAAATTCTTCCTTTTCTCGCCTTATATTTTGAAAAAATTATCCATTACATTAGATTTAAATAAATAAAGTTTGTCTTAAAACTTATTAGGTTCATAAGTACACATATAATAGTACAAACTTACAAAAGAGGAATTATATAGCTTGAGTATATAAATATATTCAACCTGGTCGTAGCTCTATAAAGCTCTATAATATTAAATTATTATAGAGCTACAAACAGGTTGAATATATTTCGCTTTAGTAAATTTGTATGATTGTATCTATAAATAGTATGGTGTCACCCCAATATTCATATAATAGTAGTTTATAATACAAGTGTACGAAGAAGGGCTTTTTTGCTTAGTAGAGAAGCTTAAAGCACGAGCCGAAGGCGATTGCTCTAATCGCAATGAGTACGCAAAAGCATTTCACACACGTGTATAATTTATTATTACATTATTTTATCTACAAAGCATGTTCAAATAATGTTGAATCTCCAAAAAATAATCCTACTGATAATATTGAAAAATTTTAATTTTCACAAACAAAATTTCTCAAATCACTGACACAATAAGGTAAGAACGTTCAGCACCTTCGTAGCAAAAATTGCTAACTCGTAAAAATGCAGTGACAGGAATAATATTTGGTCGTTGTCGATGTAATCTGGATAAACCCAGATTTAATCTAGATTAGGTAATTGTTATGTTAAGTTATATTATAGCCAGATATATCTAGAGAGGATTTCTTGATTCTGATGAGACTTCTTGATTCAAAATAATAAGTATTAATTCAATTTTAGCATACGTCAGAAAATTTATTTTTACTAAGTCTATGTTTTTTGATTAGTTCCGCGAGTTGTTGTCGTAGTAACAACAAACAGAAATCGTTTAATAATGAAACTCTATTTGGATACTTTTACACACGATTATAAAGGCTTATTTATTATACAATAATTTACTTATTAATGTTTTCATTTTGGTGTGCGAGTAAATAAAATTTATTTTCACTAGGGCTATGATTTTTGTTTATTGACGCGAGTTGTTGCCATAGTAACAACAAACATAAATCGTTTAATAATGAAACTCTATTTGATTTACATTGGACTTTTACGCGCAATTTTGAATACTTTTACACAAGATCCTTCACATACGCATGCTTAACATGCAATAATTTAATTATTAATGTGATGATTTTGGTGTGCGAGTGGTTAGTTACATTTTGTCTATATGAACATACAATAATTTAATTATTAATGTGTTGACTTTGGTGTGCAATTACATTTTGTCTATATAATTTAGGATATATCGCCAAATTGTTTCAAAATGAGAAATCCTTGCGAAAGGTTTCCTTACCATGACACCTATAATTTCAACCTTGACGACAAAACCCAAATTAACCCTTCCTCATATGTCCACAAATCCTCACAGACAAAACGCTCTCATAGTTCGATGGAGAGTTTCTGCTAACAGCAACCATAGAATACCTCTTAATTCTCCTCAACTGCACGTTGGCACCATGGACATAACACCGACATCATCATTCATCAGATTTGGCTCCACAACCCATTATGGGTCTTGGCCTCCTCCAGGAATTTTTTTCCATTCCAATCTATTCCGAGCCTTAGCTTTCCATCCGGTCACCTTCATTGCTAATAGATTCACTTGGCAATGAAGGTGACCGGATGGAAACATAGCACCGACACCACATGTTAAATACTCAGGACTGACTCTCGAATAAAGACTTATAGACCTTCAAGACCGACGCTACTGACGTCTAATCATCCCATATTACGTGATTACTTCATTTTTTTATAATTATGTATGACATAACCGGTTTGCACTCCTTCGCAGAAAGGCCCTGTGGTTTATTTATTAGCCATTTATTTCTGATAATATAAGTGACAAAAAAGATATTTTATATATATATATATATATATATATATATATATATATATATTTCTTTTGTTGAGGTTTCTCTCTTTGTGTAGTTTATTAACATAACACTTCTTTAGGGTGCTATAGAACAGTGGTGCGCAAACCATGGGTCTCGGCCCCCAAAGGGGCCGATGGAGAATCGAGAATGGTCGTCGAATTCATAAAAAAATTGAGGCATTTCGTGTGTAAGCATTGAGAGTAGCAGTAAATAGAGAAATTTCAATACAAAGAAATTTAAAAAACATTGATATTTTCAAACATATTTTCTCAAAAACTAATTTGGGGATTTGTTTAAAATTTTGTAGAGATGTTGGTAGAATTGCTCCGGAGTATCTAGCAAATTTTCCAAATATTGTAATATTTATTTGAGCAAATATTGAGATTTTTGTAAATTACACCTTGAAAATCAATTTTGTAAAGATTAAAATTTTCAAACTTAATTTTCTCAAAAACTAATTTGGGGATTTGTTTTAAATTTTGTGGATATGTTGATAGAACTGTTCCGAAATATTTAGCAGATTTTCCCAATATTTTAATACTTATTTCAGCTAATATTGCAGGTTTTTGTAAATCCCACCTTGGAAATCAATTTTGTAAACATTGAAATTTTCAAACTTAATTTTCTCAAAAACTAATTTGGGGATTTGTTTCAACTTTTGTAATGTTGGTAGAATTGATTCGAAATATTTAGCAAATTTTCCCAATATTTTAATATTTATTTCAGCAAATATGGCAGTTCGTTTCTAAATTCTACCTTTAAAAATTAATTTTGTAAACATTGAAATTTTCAAACTTAATTTTCTCAAAAATTTATTTGGGGATTTGTTTCAAATTTTGTGGAGATGTTGGTATAACTGTTGGAATACTTTCAGCAAATTTTTCCAATATTTTAATGTTTATTTCAGAAAATATTGCTAAAACTGTTTGGGATTTACAACGTTCACGTTACATCTATCTAGGGGTCGCGATAAAATTTTACAGAAAATTTTGGGTCGCAAATGAAAATTGTTTGCGCACCACTGCTATAGAAAATGTAACAAGTGCCGGACTTGGCACGCATCCTATTTATTGGCCATATATGATCTTAGCCATGCAAAACATAATTTTATCATTTTTGTGTTTTCCTTTCAATAAATTTACAAAAAATATATTAATAGTTGAAGTTTTCCTGTCAAAATTTAAAATTATAAAAACATCTTTGTTGTAATAATATTGAAAATAAATTATAATAATAATAAATATTAATAATATTCAATGAGGTTTGATATATTTTAATTTTTTTTTTAATTTAATTTAATTAATGTTATTAATTCTACGAAGCAACCACTATGATAGAATATAATAGAACTTATTATGGCTACCGATAACACAGGTCAACATGAATTTTGTGCCCGAACAATGCAAGAACGATTGGTTTATTTAAATATCAAAATAAATAAACACAATGTAATTGTATGTATCTGTATATTTAATTCAATAACTAGATACAATATTTTAATAAATATTGTATCGATTTATTGCGACGTATAAAAACATTTATGAGAAAACTTGATATAATTATTTAGTATTGACCAAAACTCTCTGTATTGTCTCTGGTAAGTTTAAGTATATAATCCATATTCTCTTAGTCCTAATAACAAGACAAAATATGTATGTTTAAATTGTAGAAAGATGTTTTTTAGTATGTATATTATGTGCTGTAGACATCCGCTAAATTATTTTTACAAACGTCTGCAAAAAATAAGTTAAAAAGAAGATAAACGTAATAAATCAAATAAATGTAATACATAATTAAAAATAAAACAAAAACAAATGCTGTTGAACAGATTCTGTATCACCTGGTCTCTTTGCATCAGCTTGAGTAGTTCTGCTGGTACTTCGTCTGGTCCTGGCGTATTTTATTTTTTTGATGATTTTATATCATTTCTAACGTCTACAAAATAAGTAAAAAACAAGATAAATGTGATAAATTAAATAAATGTAACAAATCATTAAAATTAAAACAAACAAAAATTTTGTTGAACAGATTCACTAGTACCCGGTCTGTTTGTATCGGCTTAAATAGTTCTGCTGGTACTTCGTCTGATCCTGGCGTCTTTTCATTTTTTGATGATTTTATAGCATGTATTCTTCTTCTGTTATTCTTAAACCTGTGTCTTATTGCACTTCCTTGACAGAGGCTTGATTTCTGTCGTCTTCAAAAAGTTCTTCCACGTCATGTTTATTCTCGTCATGTTTTTAGTTTGTCCTTTACATCGCCTATAATGTTGCCTTGATTGTCTGTAAGCATGGCTGCATGTTTTCTACTTCTGTCCCTGAGTTATTTTATTTTCTTATGCATATTGAATCATACTTGGCCTGCAAGATTTTCAATTTCCCTACATTTTTCCTCGAGCCATACTTTTCTTGTGTTGCGCATTTTGCTTCTAATCTCTCTGTTAAGTTTTTTCTATTGATCCATGTTCTTGTCTTTGACCGTTTCGCCCCGAATGGTACACATACGTTACACCAAAATTTCAAACTAAACTTGAATTTAATTTTAATTTAATCCGGCAGGTTCAGTAGTCCGGCGCTCTGGGAAAATACGTATCTTTTCTTTACTCTGCCTAGCGCCGGATATAAACCTAGCGTACCGAAGAAATAAAGGCAAAAATAACACCAATCAGTGTTCTTGGAAAAAGGTCTGGTCAACAGACCCAGCTTTTAACTCTTTACTCTTTTACGAAAATTTGATTTACGATTCATATAATATACATTATAGAGAGACAATAGTGAAATCACAAGCTCAGCATCAAAAGGAGTATCGACAGAGAAAAAAGGAATTATACAAAATACAGATTTAGTAAAGTAGGTTACAATTTTATAATTTGAAGCAATTGCTTACTGTTTGTAAATAATGTTTTATCGAACATGTGATTCAAGTGTTATTTGCTTTTTATATACTATATCTATATACGTTCGATAGAGACAATAGTGAAATCACAAAATTAGTATCAAGAAGAGTATGGGAAGATAAAAAAGAAATTTTACAAAATACAGATTTAGAACATGCCGAAGGCATGAAAATATACAGAGATAAATTTAAATCAAAGGAGAAACTTGTTGAACCTGAATCTTTAGAATCATCGAAAGAACATTCATTACAATCATTACCAACCATATTATTCAAAATTAATGAAGAAACTGAAAAATTAATATTTAGTCACTTTCTGAGCAATCAAATTCAATCATCAGTTAATGATGAAGCTCAGCAAGTAATTAGTCCAAGTTCTCAATCATTCCAAGCCCCATACGCGGAACATGATGAATGTTCAATGCCAAATGTCTTGTTGCATCATGACAGAAACATTGCTTGCGACGGTAATTGCCTATTTTCATTTCTTATTAGAATTTTACATCTTCATATATTAAAAGAGAAGTTGTTCGATTCTGTTAAATGCGCGAGGAACTTCGTTCCTGACGGGGGGGTCCCATACCGCATACGTTTTATTTGTATGTACACGTTTACCTATATAGGTACATATTTTATTCTTTCTGAAATACAATTGTACATAAAATATGTAAAATTTTAATTGTTTTCTTTTAATCCGGTTTTTTTTTTATAGTCCGGCGGTTATCTGGTCCCATATGTGTCGGATTATCATGATTACACTGTACTACCGAACAATTTCAGACAAGACAGGACACGAAATGACAAGACAAGACTGGACTAGAATAGATCAGACCAGACTAGAACAAGACCAGACAAAACCATACGATTTAAAGCATACATACATAATTGACAAGTTTGGACAAGACAATGATAAACTGGACTAAACTAGATAAGTATATAGGTACATGAATGGTCAAAATTCAACAATACAGGACAAGAGGACAAAATTTTGGAACAAAAATTGGACAAGAGTGAACAATATCGGATATGACTCTACAGAATTTGATTAAACTGAGTAAGATTGGAATAAAAATGAACAAAACTTTAAAAGATATCGACCACTGATATCTTGGGACAATTCCACCATCGGCGTTTTATATTTATCAACAAAACCATGAGGTTTATTCAATCTCTACAATATTATTTACGTTCAGGGACGAAAGGGTTAAATGTTCTTCTTTTGGTCATAAATCACATAATTTTGTCAGTCATCAATTGTCATCCTTCTTTTGATTATTCTTTTTTACCAAGTGTTTCCTTGCAGGCTTCAATAAAACTTCTCCAAATTTTGTCCAGGGTGTTTTCACTCCAAGTTTTGTTCTTTGACTTCCTTGATCTTTTTAAGTTTTAATTGGGTCTCGTTTTCTGTTTATTGCTTTATGTATTGGTATTTTAGGCGACTAACATCTATTCGTTTCTTTGGACTTATCTTCAGAATTCTTGTAAATCTCATTCGGAGTTTGGCGACCAGTGAGTTGTGTGTGACCCGATGTCCGCACGTGAATATGTTTTTACTGATGTAATTGTATTTTTGTACCGGTTCTTTATAGTTATGTAATCTATTTTATTTCTGATTACCTTGTTTTTTGAGTCTCCAGGTGCTTTCCAGGGACATTTTGGGTCGTTTTGGGAGTTTGTAGAACGTATTCTTAATGACTAGTTTATTTTCTTTACAGAACTACAGCAGTCGGTCGCCTCTTTCATTTCTTAGGCCTAGAGCAGGCATCGGAAACCGGTTTTAAGTAAAGTGCCTTCTTCTTTCATGTGCCTTGTCCGGTCTTCCTGACGTTGGCGATCATCATGGCAAAAGTTGTACGGTCCTCCGACAAACCAAAAAGTTCACCAGCCCTTCTTTTGCCGGTCCAGTCCCGAATATTTCTGAGTCACGACTGTTGCTTTCTTCCAACTCTACGGCGCCCCTCAATCTTGTCCTTTAGTATGAGCTGTAATAGACGATATTTATCACCTCTCAAAATATGTCCAAGATATAAATGTCTTTCGGCATTTTACGGTCGTCAAAAGTTGCCTTTCGATGTTTGCTCTTCGTAGTATATTCTCGTTTGTAACATGTTGTGTCCACGGAATACTAAGCATTCTTCTGTGAAGCCACATTTCGAATGCCTCCAGTTGACCTTCAGAGGTTACGTCTATACTCCGTACAGCAATATCGACCATACATAGCATTCAACCATGCGTTGGCTTAGCTTCAGATTCAGGTAGTCATTGCAAAGAAAGGATCTCATATTATTAAAAGTTGCCCGAGAAATCTCTATTCGGCACTTTATCTCGCAGTCGGGGTTTAGATCCTCTGTAATAATACTACCAAGGTATTTGAACTTAGAGACACGTTCAATTTGGTTTCCATTAAAAGTTCTGGGGTAGTGCCATAGTGTGGTTGCCTGCTGAATATCATAAATTTGGTCTTTCCTATATTGATTTTTAGACCTTGTGTCTCTCCGACGTCACCGATTTTGTTTATAAGCAACTGTAGTCCCTCGATTGTGTTTGCTAAAATCACTGTATCGTCAGCATGTTTGATTGTTGTTATTGGCTCTCCATTTATTTTGCTGCCAAGGTGTGATATTCCTTCCAATGCTTCCTTAAAAATTCTATCAGAGTATAGGCTGAAGAGTAAGGGCGACAGTATGCAACCCTGTCTTACTCCACTTTGTATTTCAAAATTGTCTGTTTTAATATTGTCTATTTTTACCTGTGCCGTTTGATTCCAGTATTGATTTTTAATTATGCGGATATCTCTATCATCTATTCCCACCCCCCGTAGTGTATCTGTAAGTTTATCGTGCGGTATGCGGTCAAAGGCTTTTTCGCAATCGATAAAGCATGCAAAAATATCTTTTCGCTGATCGCGGCATTTTTTGAGGAGAAGGTTCATTCCGAAAACTGCTTCACGCGTTCCGAAAGCGTTTCTGAAGCCGAATTGAGAATCATCAAGGTCTTCCTCACATCCACGTCTGATGCGTGCGTGAATGATCCTAAGGAATGCTTTGAGCATCTGGGACTTGAGGCTGTTTATGCGATAATCACCACATTTTTTTGGCTGATGTTTTTTAGGTAGAGCAATAAAGGTTGATGGTTATCATCTGATAACCATCAACTGATGAAGTAGAGCAATAAAGGTTGATGATAACCATCAATCTTTATTATTCAACCTAAGCGATAATCACCACATTTTTTTGGCTGATGTTTTTTAGGTAGAGCAATAAAGATTGATGATAACCATGGTTATCATCAACCTTTATTGCTCTACTTCATCAGCCTCATGTCCCATATGCTCAAAGCATTCCTACGGATCATTCACGCACACATCAGTGAGGAAGATCTTTATGATTCTCAATTAGCCTTCAGAAACGCTTAGTAGTAAAGGGCCATTTTTCTTAAAAAAAATAACAAATCAAGATAACAACAAGATAACAAGACCCGCAGGGATGATGGTATAAACAAAATCACAATCAGTGAGATTTTTACGAGTGAATTGATACAGAGATTTGTTTTATATCAGGTTCGTAATTTGAGGTCTTTAGATTTACACAACTTTCAAGTCTAACGTCGTAGAGCTGCTAGACCCCATTTTATATTGAGAATATTTGAGAATCTTGTTAAATATCTGCTCACAATAATATATTGACCCGCAAATTGATAAGATTTCAAATGCCACCGGCTTAAATTAATTGTAACTTTCAAACTGTTCCAAATATAATTTCATCTTTCAAGAAAGATTTCAAAAAAGTATAATTTCTAAAATTGAATTCGAAGTATCGTCTCTCTATCGACTTCTTATTGAGATTTGTCTCGATAAGAACGCTGTCTGATTTCAGTAACAAAATAGATTTTTTCTAGCCAGTCGTGATGATGACAAAGGGCTTCGTATACTCTGAGTTAAATGATGGTTTAACACCAATCATTCGAAGACAATGAAAATGCACCAGTATCTTCGATACATTCACTGAGATTTTGAAGAACATTTTGTCAATGACTTAATGTTTTTGTAACGATTTGATTGACTATTATTTTAGTCCAATATTACTAGTCACACATCTACTCGCACACTAAAATTAATTTATTAATAAGTAAATTATTGTATGTCCTATATGTATCCTTATGCCATTATTACAATCGTGTGTAAAGTAACCAAATCGTGCGTAAAAGTCCAATGTAAATCAAATGTAGTTTCATTATTAAACGATTTCTGTTTGTTGTTACTATGGCATGGCCTATGGCCTCGACCTCTCAGTCTGAATATCAGGCTCTAATATAACTTAACCTAACCATAACCTAATCTCGATTAAATCTAGGTTAGGTTAGGCTTAGCTAGATTAGATCGACAACGACCAAATAGTGTTCCCGTCACTATGCGTTTTTACTAGTTAACAATTTTTGCCACATTTAAACTTTGCAACTCATGCACAAAAGCCCTTCTTCACAAACTTGTATCATAAACTACTATTTTAAACTTGACAGGAAATATGTGCGTTCACAGCAGCATCTCTTGATGTATAATGCAAAGGTGAACATGTCTGTCTTAAAACGGAAACGTAATTTTCTCAAGTAATTTAAACAATTGAATGTAATTTTTCTAAATGTCTCTCAACCACTATTTTAATAAATGAAAGTTTAATTTGTTCCAATAAACTTAAAATACATGTTATGGACGACTTGAAGAGCCACACAACTTAAGAAAAGAGCCACATTCGGCTCGCGAGTCGCTAGTTGCCGACCCCTGGCCTAGACTATAGTTACCCACTCGCTTTGCCTTTACCGATATTAGCGTTCCAATCTCCGATGACCATCGTAATACCCATTGATTTGGTAATTTTCGAGGGCATGTTCAATCGTTTTGTAGATCTCTTCTATATCTTCATCACTGTTTTCAACAATCGGTGCATATATTTGGACCACATTTAGTATTCCTTAGGTAGTTAGCAGTTGTAAAGCCATGACTTTGTCTGATAAGCGGAAGAAATTTATTACTGAAAATTATGATTTGATTATTTATCTTTCTATCTACCATAATTGCCACCACGTACTTATGATGTTTATCGTTTCTTCCAGACTAGTATATGGTACCACTTGGGGTCGGGTACTAATATTCAACGACCTGACTTCGCTTAGTCCTAAGATGGTGATTCGGAGTCTGTCCATTTTCTGACTTGAATTGTGCATCTTCCATCTCCCTTTTCACATTTCACGTCGCATTCCATGTCGCCACTTGAATTGGCGTATTTGTGATCCTAATTTTAATTTTATTCTTATTCCTTGTCTTGTGTTAGCTCAAAACCGTTCCGCCCCTGATATCCAACTGGAGGACTTACTACGGAGTGTTTAATGTTGATCATAGTAGCGATGGGGGAAATGATGAGACTGCGTTGGTTTACTCCTTATCTCACGCATTCATATGTCGTTGATCTTATAAATACATAAATGACCACTATAAATACATAAATTAATCCAATGCTGGAGAAAAATATTTTTTTCTTAAAATAATTTTATGTAATACACAAATTGATCCAATACAAAAGAAAAGAATTTGAAGTATTTGAAGTATGAAAGTAAATAATTTCAATTTGAAATCTGACTAAAATAATTCTAATAAAAATTTCTTCTATAAATTCTAATAATTATATAATTATAATAATTACAATCTTTACTGTACAAACTACAACTGGCTAATGACCATTGTTTGTGTCTAATTACTATAATGAATGTTAAATAGTTTATATTTAAATAGTAATATTTGCAAACACTACCCGATATTTCGCTCATAAATTTGGAAACAAACGCTAATTGATTAATAAATGTTAGTCAATTATATTTAACATAATTAGAAGTTAATTCAAATTCAACATTATATTTACAATCAAATATATCAGTCTAATTATTATAAATTATAATTGAAATGTATTTAGAAAATTTGATTACATTTTTTTAAATACATTAGCTATACAAATACATGCATTTAGCTTTTTTTCGAAATTAATTGAATTTAAACTTATAAGTGAATAACCAAATAACAAATTTTAAAATTATTATCAAATTTTCCACAATTACATATCTTTGAATACTCAAATTTTCCTTTCTTCATTCAAATTTACTCGCATTTTAATAATAATCAAAAAGTATCTCCTCGATATACTTCCCATTCGAAAGAGAAATCATCCATCTTTCAGCCGGAAAAATCTCCCCGGGTAGAATCTCTATGCATTTCTCTTCCATTGAACTCGCATATACAACAGCGAAATTCCCCAACAGAGAATCACAATAAACCTCCAGTAGTCCTCCAAAAATGTCCACGCAAACAAAAATCCCTTAAAATCCTCCTACTACTTACTTCCAAGTAAAAATACTCAACAAAAAACTGTTTGTAAAACAAATGTTGAGTGTTTATTAAACTTATATTGAAGATAGTTGGGATGTTACAAAGGGCGGTGGTGGATTATGAGGGAGAATTTGCTTGGGCACGAAGCGATTACCTGTAAGGAAAATATTTAATCTCTGTATAGTCTGGATGATCTGGTGAAATCGGATTTTTTTCCAGAGATTTCAGCGGTTTTGTTCTCCGGCGGATGAATGGTACACTTGAAATGTTTTGAGTATTAAAAATTGTGAATGTGAGGTAACGTTTACAAAAGTGATATTTGTCTTTGTAAAAATGTCTTAACATTTCAAAACTAAATAAATCTTGAATTATTTTTATAAATACAGGATTTATATTGGAATGTACTTCAATGAGAAAATTAATCTATGAAATATTTTATATTTTATATTTTTGAACGTGGTTGGGCTGATTCACAATAATTATAAAAGTGATTATATGAAGGTCTCAAGATTGGGGCAAGTTAGTGATCTGCTTTGGTAATCACACCCATATTATGATACCCCAATTTACCTCACACATATATTTTAAAAGTCCTAACCTCTTGGCCCTATGGCACAATCTCTTGGCCACCACGATGCCCGGGCTTAAACCCATTGGACTTTTTCTTTTGGTGCCACATAAAAAATGTTGTGATATGTTGGTGAATACGTGGCTAGAAATGGAATATCGTCTCGACGTGTGCAAGGCAACAAATGAATCCCATGTTGAAGTCCATTAATGTTAAAACAAAACTTGAAAGTACTCTCTTTTATTGCATGTACTCGTTGATGTAGTTTTTCATTAATTTCAACATTAAATTTATATTTAAAACTAGGGAGTTCTTTTTCAAACGTAGTGTTGTGTATTATACTCGAATATAAAGATTTTTTAATTCGAATGAAAGCGAGAAGTTTTAAATGAACTGCTGAAACCTTTAAATTGAACAAATTAATTCTTTCATTTAAGTAACTCATTTTAAAATAATTAGATAGATATAAATATTTCAGGAGGGAGTTTTGCAGAAATTCACCAATTTACTTTCTAAAACTGACACACAAGGGTTCCTCAACTCCTCATCTACCATGCTCTCTTGAAGATAGTCGTCTCTACTCGTCCCTCCTGATTTCAATATAATATTTGTTATATTTTGCATATTTTTATAATTGATTTTAATTAAAAAATATCTATATACAATAAAAATTTAAAAAAAAGTACGATTTGTGATCGTCTCCTGCCAAAATATTACCGAGAAAGCGATTGCAAACTTATCTATACATAGTGCCCACATTAAATGATCTAAATTCAATTAACAAATAATATTATAGCTTTGTCTATATTGGAATATACATAAACAAAGCAACGAAAAATCCCGAAAGCATGTCTATGGTATGTGTATTATGTTTACCAAACCTGATGTTTACTTTATTATTCACCTGCCACCATTTCAAAGACATTGCACATTAATAGTATATTGTGCAACTAGGGCGGTAAGTTGTCAATTGCCCACGAGAGCGAAATTATTTTCGCTCAATTTTTGATTCGCTCGAGCAGCCAATTGAAAATACAGCACGAATTGCAGATAATATTTATCATTACTCATGCGACGGGACGTATCTTAGAAGTTTGGGGTCCAGGTGCCATAAAAAAAAATAGAATCAAAAATCAAGAATTTGCTTTTTCTCTGGTATCTCTCATCAGTATCCGGTACCACAATAGAATTTACATAAATTTTAAAACTTTTTCTTTAATTGCGATTTTTATTTTGTAATGAAACAAAATTTCTTTCACTTTCACGTTACTTTTTTAATATTGAGGTTTTGATTGTGATTATTTTGTTTATTCAATTGTTTGTTTTAAGTAACTTAGCGATTTTTATGAAATCTTTGCGTGCGTTACCCAAGTTATGTGATTATGCAGCCAAAAACAGCCATATGTCACACTAAAAAACGGGCGCCAAGATAGTACTTATCCCGCATGAGTAATAAAAAATAACTAGTAAAATTTTTATTGCGGTCAATTTTCGTCCGCAATGTGGTTCGAGAGCCATAATATTTGTCAATCGGGAATATGCAAGTGATTTAAATTTACTTTTTTACCATGTATCTTGTATTGTCTTGACATTACACCTAAACAGGGTTGCCAGATTTCCAAAATCACAGATCTGGACACCGTATTGGTATTGAACGAGGGAAAAAAAGAAACACCACAAATACATTGCTTTATTTAAATTATAATAGGTATAATAGGTAATTGATTAAACAAAATGACAAGAAGTTATACAATCCTAACATATTTAGAAGAATTTTTCAGAGCTCCTAGCTTGCTTCAAAATATGTTCGCTTTCTTTGGCCAATAAAAAATTTCAATGCAATAAAAAGTCAATACAATTGTAATCAAAATTTTGCTTGATACACAATTTAGCTTCTAAAGTCTCTAACAATAATTAGTGTCTCTCCTTTCTGAGGCTTCAGACTCATTAGACTAAATATTCTATCACAAATTGCATTAGAATGTGGAATAGCGAATATGTGATTCACGATTTTATACAAACTATTGTATGCGAGATAATCTTTAAAAAATATTATCCGTTTCTCATCTAGTAGTTTTTTCTCGTTTGCTTCAGTTATATTCAGTAGAAATTTGTTTAATAAAATTCACTTGAAAATGATCTTTAACAGTTTAAATTTACTGTGAATAACAAGTAATAATATTTTTACATATTATAAGTGTGGTTAAAACATAGTGAATTTATCAATTAAGTGTAAGTGTGGATTATCACGTAGTAGCGGTCACAACAATCATATTCAATTTATTTACAGTATGGTACAATATGGTAACCAGAACGCCAGCCGCCTGGCGCCAAGTACAAAATCGGGGTTTTCAGAGCAAAGCGGGACTCGGTATTTGCCTGATGAAGTCGGGGATTGTTCAGACTTCATCTATGTTATAATGGTCAAATCGGGACATCTGACAACCTTGCACCTAAACCATTATTTTCTCATTTAGTTTGCATTTAATCCCATAAAACTTTAATCAAAAAGTGCAAAATAAGCGAGCGAAATTCAAATTGACGAAACGTTTCACCATTGGTCGAATCGAACTATGATGTCACATGGCATGTTACGAGATTTATCTATATATTTTTATTTATATTACTGTATTGTTTTCCATTACCTAACGTAATTTTGGTATACAGTGAAATTAGATATAATCAAGAACAATGACTGAAAGTGATTATGTCAAGGCTTTGTCATATAATGTCTTGCCCGATCTTCGCTCCTTCGTTCTGCCGGGTCGAATCTTAACCGATCTTATATTATTAGGTTTTCTTTAGTTTTGTCTCGTCTTGTTTAATGATCTTTAGCCTTGTATAGTCTTGTTTAGTTTTGTTCAATCTTGCCTAATCTTGTCTATTCCTGCTTAATATTGGATAAACAAAACTAAGCCTACATCTTTAGCTTTTATTTATTTGTTTACTTATTTATCTACTTTACTTTCTTTTATTTTTTTATTTAATTACCCAGGGACTAAATAGAATCAAATAAACTGGTACACATTTTACATTCTACGATTCGCTATTACCTGTTTGCTCTTTCCATTTTTCACCCGTCTCAGCACTTCCAAACCCTTTCCCATTTCATTTAAATTATGTTCTTGTTATATTCTTATAGTCTTGTTCAATAATAGTAAAACAACTAAGTGATTTTCATTTTCAAAGGCATCAGAAAAGTCTATCTATCAAGGCATCAGTCAAGTTTGTCGACGAATAGACATTTTTATTTATTTATTCGTGTCAGAAACACATTTGCAAAAAAAAAGCATGAAAGGATACATTTCAAACATTATATATAAAAGAAGACGTGTAGTTATTTGAAATCCCACACTGTAGTATAACACATAGTTCATTTAAGTTATTGCCGCCCAGAAGTTGGCAACCTATAGTGCATATGGTGAGGCATGCAGTAAGTCATTCACAGTACATATTGTCGGACACTGTTTACACTGAAGCAGATGGAAGGTTGTCTGGATTTCCCAACATTCACATAACAAGGACTCCATCTTAGACTCACCATCTTAGATCTTGCTTAGGACACCATCTTAGATCTTGCTACTCCTGACCAATGTTTCCTCTAATTTTTTCACTTTTTGCGCGGTACAAAAGTATGATTGTGCAAAAATCTTCGAGAGGTTGAAAGTGCAAAAGGGTATATCCCCCCTATATATCGTATTGTTTTTAAAAAAAAATTCTAGATGTAAATCAATTATATTGCAATTTTTCAAAAATTATTATAGTATATTATTTATTAACTATATTATAGTAAATATTATCTATAATTACAATACAAATTAATTAATTATATTTACGACAGCATTTAGCATTTAGCAGCTGTATTTTTCTCGCCTCTCTTTCATACTTGTCCATTCTTTGTAAACTTCATCTATTTTTTTTTCATTTGCCAAGTATATTTTAATCCTCGTCAAATCATTTAAATGATCGGCATTTAATCTGTTCCTAAGTTTGGATTTAATCAGATTTTATATTAATAATGTATATACCATTTTAGTTTATAAATACGTACATATTTACTTTGAAGAAATTGTGTAAAGAGAATTTTACTCATTTTGTATTTATGTATTTCTCTAACTCGAATTTTCTATAACTCCAATGTTTTTTCGTGAACTATGGTAATTCGACTTAAGGAAGTTCGACTGAAGTTTGTATCATTTTTAATACACGCGGCAGTCAACGTGTTAACCTTGTGCAGATTTATCGAATTTTGACCAGTCTTGCTCAATATTAGTAAATCAACTAATTGTAAGTGATTTCTATTACCAAAGCATTATTAAGGTCTATAGATTAATAGACATAAACAAAGTTGCTTAGCATAGCTAAATTTAGTTTTAACCATCTGTGAAATTGAGAAACAATATTTGCTATTTTTGATGTTTGCATTACGGTACTAGACAATATCTATAAAATGTTTTTCTAGCTTTTTCGATTATCGAAATCGCGATTGAAAGTGTAAATCCTTAACTAGTGTTGAGTGATATGTTAGTTTTCTTATATCGTCATGACTAGTGACTGCTACTTTTCAATCACGGTGATTTTTCACGGTGACCGTGATCACGTTATTGTAGTACAAACTACAAATCCCGACCTTACACCTAGTGAATTGAAACTAAAATAACCAGTAACTATTTACCTACCAATATGATAAGATAATCACTTCCACTCTACTTGTGTTTCATTAGATAACAGATGATGCAACAATTATTAAAAATAAAAAATAGATTTATTCACAATATTTGTAATTGGCAATTAAAAATAAAATCATTTTGGCTCTTGCATCACTTAATCTATTTCTACGTTCAGTCAAGACCTATCCAGCATTAGAGAAAAGCGTTTCACATGGTAAAAAAGGAAAGAATCATAGATAACATATAAATACAGTGAAGTTATAAATGTAGCTTCTTGTCTTCCAATTTTAGTTATTCGCATTGTATGTTGCATACGGTGAAATCACCGGCTACCGTGAATGCGTATATTGGAGCACAGCAGTGACCAGTGATTTTTTGATCAAGGTGATTAAATCATCGGTAGTAAAATATCGCTCATCCCTAATAATTAACTAATAACTCATAACCTAATGTCTATGCATATAGTAAACAAAGCTGAACATTCTATGTGACGTCATCCAAAGCGCGCGAATAATGGAGGCGTTTACACAAATCAAATTTTATTGGTATTTTATATATTATTTTAAAAATGAATTTGGACACTCAACAATATTTATATTTTTTACTATGTTATAACGAAGTAGAACGTGAATTAAATAAATTGATACATATTCCCTATTGCTTATCTTATTAAATACTACTATTAAATTTTATAATTCGTTTTTATTTAATCAAAATTTCTGGAAATTATTAACATTATTATTTTTTTAATTTATCTAACAAACTTACTAACTACAGATATATTTATATAACATATTAATTCAATAAATTTACTAACAAGAGATAATATAATAATTTAATAAATTTAACATAATTTATCTGAATAAGTAAACTAAATAATCAATTCTCACAATATCTCATTTTCACAGTATTATTTTGATCTCGTGCTTTTTTTATTTATTTTTCCTTCACAAAGAAAATAATAAATCATTTCACTTATGAGGAAAAAAATACACCGATCCGTTTTCCTATCGAAAACTTTTCCTTCCCGCCGAGATTCTTTCTCCACTCCATATACACTTTTTCTCGAAGATTTGGTTGGCGAAATGTTTATTTAGTAAAATTCCAACATGAAATAAGCTTTAGGAAGAGGTTGTTTATCGATCATGTCACGATATCGAAGCACTTAAAGACCGGGCTAAAGCCTCTTAGGGAATTCTCCCTCTCTCCGTCGGAGTGAGCTGAGAGGAGCTTCTTCTTCCGCTCTCCTAACTTCCAAGACCGAGAGAAAACCTTTGAGGAATACTCCGAGAAGGGAAACACTTAACTCAATGCAAATTTAATGTCTAGATCTATCTACATATATATTTGATATAGTCTTTAGAGACTACTTCTCCGTTTCAAGTATCGATTCTCGCAAATATTTATAGTGAACGTTTGAATAATGTGTTGATATCTTTGTTGCAGATTAGGATTAATGTCGCATTTCGGTGCGTTGGCCGCAGCTAGCAGCAGATATGCTGCTTTGTGTGGACCGACCGATCCTCGTAGTATACCTTGGTATTGGGGAAGATTACAGCCACAAGTTCCACAAGAAAAATCTAGTCCAAACGGTAAATATGTTTAATATATGTGTGAAACTTGCTTCAATTTTTATATATTAAATTTGTCAAAAAATTCAATGACTACGTCGTGTACGTACGTGTCTTATACTAGAAACTTAATTGAGTGTCTAGAAACTTAATTTGATATTGGTATATAGGTGTAATTGAATATTAATATAGGTACTAATTATTGATACAATCATACGAACTTTTAAAGACGAAATATTTGATTGAGTATTTGTTCATAGTCTTAATAAGACTTAATATTATAGAGCTAGGAACAGGTTGAATATTATATATTCAAGCTATTTTTCGTCCTTAATAAGTTTGAAATAAAAACAGTTTGCTAGCATACATATCCCCTAATAGGAAACTATAATAGTCCTACCAGGACTACAATAGTTTAGTCCTACCAGACGAAATTTTGAAAGGATTAATTAATTTAGTCTTCTTCAAAGAAACTGCCACAATTTTTGAACTTACATAGAGGAAAGCAGTACTGATTAAAAAGGCTTTGGCTTATCACGCGCACTTATTCCAAACTACAATAACGAATAATGCGATAGAGAATAATAATATAAAGACGTAAAGGTAACGTTTGAGCATGCAAATGCGAAACTAGGTGATAATCAAGACGAATATAACCAATAATAATATACAGATCGCTGCTATAAAGACGTAATATTCGTTTTAGATTGGAGAGTGCATCTGGTAATATGAATATATACGGACATCTCTCGATTATGGTGATAAAACGAAATTTAAAAACAATTGATAATAGGGAAATTAACTTTCACTAGAATTAAAACAAATGATAAAAATAACATAAATAAAAACAAGCAACCTACTTTATACGAATGTGAATTGTTTATCGTGATAATGAAATGTTCATCGCTTAACAATTATCGCAGTTTTTAACACTTTTGAAAATACTTTAAAAGGCTGATGGGCACAAACTTTTCTTTCCTATTTTCATCATAAATGAATTTGCATGGAAACAAGTTTTTGTCGACGCCTCTGCAAATTTGTATATTGCGATCGATATCTGGATCTGCAGCTATGATTAATCCTTTAATATATTCTCTCGCACGAAATATTTCGCAAAGTTCTATATTTGTCATTTTCTTGTCAGCAGTAACATATTTTTCCATCATTTCCGCCTCGGCATATGCCCGTTATGGTTCGATGTTTAAGAGGACACTCACAGGTTGCTCAATTCTTCTGAATATGATGCAAAAAATTCCCTAATGTCATTGTTATCAACATCATCAAAGCCAAGAATATTTCCAATGTGTGACATAGCGTGAAACTGGAGAAATTATTTGCACAGTGTGGTAAAATGTCCTTCCGAACAGATCTCATATTTCTTGCAGTAATGTCACGCCAATTGTCGTGCATATTATCTATAGCTTTTTTAGTATTGTAATTTTTCCAAAATTCAACCAAAGAAATTGCATCGCCAGTTATTACTTGAATATATGCTTGTGCAAATGTTTCGCAATGTTTCCAATTGTGTCTTTGTTTTGTTAATTGTTGGGACTTTCGAACTTTGACAGTTGGTAGAGGTTATAATGTTGAAGCTACACCTGTCGAATTGGCTGTCATTTATTTAATCTGTTTTGCCAAATCAACATGGAATATAGCGTATATAGCGTTCAACCCATTTTACGGTCGCCGTAATCGCTCTACCGAGAGGACGCTCTACCGGTAGATAAATTTGAGTCCACTGGTTCAGTAAGCAATAAACCAACACCAGCACGACGACGAGACGCAAGATCTGCCGAAAACATCGCCGCTGTCCGTGAGAGTGTGCAGGAGAATCCGAGGCAGTCGATTTCGCGTCGCTCACAAGAACTGGGCCTTTTGCAGACCACTACTTGGCGAATTTTGCGTCGTATCATGTGCACAGCCCGATGTTCATAAATAAGAAATTAAGTTTAGCCATAAGATTAAGGTTTCTAGAATGATATGTATGGTCGTAGCTGTTATATGGGGTAGAAACTTAAACGCTAAAAGCACAATCCATTAAAATATTGGAGGCATTTGAAATGTGGCACTAGAGATGCATACCAAAAATTACTAGGACTGCTAGAACAATAAATGAAGAAGTACTAAGAATAATTGGAGACGGCAGAAAACTGATGACAATCGGCAAAATAAGAAAAACAGCATATCTTGGCCACATATTTCGTAATGACAAATACTCGCTCGTACAAGTAATCATGCAAGTAAGAATAGAGGGAAGAAAAGGCATAGGTAGAAAAAATCTTGGCTGAGGAATACCAGAGAGAGAGCTAACCTCAGTTTTGAACAAATATAAAAAATCACGTTGTAAGAGATTGGGAAAGATTTAAAAAATGATCGCCAACCTTCGTTAAGGAAGACGGCATATGAAGAAGAAAAAAATCTTGGGCCTGCACCCGTACAAAATTCAACTAACCTGTGTGTTCGTACATTGATCGACGTGTGTTCGCTGAATGGGCCCTGGCGCAGTTGGAAACTGAATTAATTAAAACTTTTCAAAAATGATCTTCAGCGACGAGACCCATTTCTGGATAACTGGGTTCGTCAATAAACAAAAATGTTCAATTTGGGACGATATCAATCCACATGAGATCCGAGCATCTAATGCATCCCGAAAACGTCACTGTTTGGTGTGGATTTTGTGCTAGCGGCATCATCGGTCCATATTTTTTTGAGAACGACGTTGACCAGGCCACCGTTAACGGTGAGCGCTATAGATCCATGAATACCAACTTATTTTGGCCTGAATTGAATAATATGGATACCAGCGGCATGTGGTTTCAACAGGACGGCGCTACGTGCCACACAGCTCTTGCCACATTGGACATCTTGCACGAGCGATTTGAGGGCATGGTCCCACGTTGAGGCCATGTGAACTGGCCACCGAGATCGTGCGTTTTGACCCCGTTAGATTTTTTCTAGTGGGGTTTTCCCAAGTCGCATGTCTATGCGAATAAGTCACAAACTACAGCAGCCCTCAATGCCAACATAACTCAAGCCATCGGTGAAATTAAGCCTGATTTATTTGCCTGAATCATGGAAAATTGAACATTTCTGGTGCGCACCGACCAGCGGAGCCGCGGAGGACATTTGCAGGATGTTTTATTCCATGCATTATGGCATCGATAGGCCTTTCAAACAAACAAAAAAAATCGTTGATATCTCATACACACGTTTTATTTAATTTTAAAGATAGCAAGCGCTTAATGAACGACCCTATATTTGGCGGTAGGTAAATTACCTTTTCAGAAAAACTGGAGAGTCCTGGTGGTTGTCTTGTAACATTGTTTAAAGTTACTATTATTTCGAATATCACATTATTTGCAGCATAAAGGTCGATTCCCATATGCGCGACACTCAGCTACGCGACGTCGTGCGACATTGCCTGTCAAATAATGATTACATTGTTTTAAATGGGCACGTCGCGTAGAAATAGTGAGAACGAAAAACAATATAATCATTATTTGACAGGCGATGTCGCGTAGCTGAGTGTCGCCTACATGAGAATCGGCCTTAATACATTTTAATTGTTGAACATAAATAGTAAGGTGTTACTTATATGACAATTTTTTTCGAATTTTGAAATGGTATATCTTTGATAATTGGAAAACTATACTTAAATATGAAATTTTATCTTTCTAGCATGATTGCAACTCATGCTGATTGATTGAAACTCATGCTGACTGAGCCACAAAGAATATCAAAAATCGTGTTTTGTCCTAATATTAGGTTAGTCTCACAAAATTAATAGAACTGCAATAAATAAAAGACAAAATACAATTTTTCGATGGGATATAACGTTTGGCAAAAATTGAGATTTTAACCACGTTTAATTTGGCTATCATTTTAATCTTGGTTTGATTAACAACTCCATTGTCAAAAAGTGATAAAATGACGGTCGCTTCACATAAATACCATAGATGATGACTAAACTTGCTTATATCACCTTTAGAAACTGCTGTATCAACTTTTTCGTAACGCCTTCAAGAAGCACAAATCTTTGTTAGGTGCCTTAATCGCCACTGTGCAATCGAGTCAAGGTTTTACATACAAATTAACAACATCTTGTAGTGCCATTTTGCCCGTCGCAATCATTCTGAATTGAGATTGAAGCAAATTTATTTTAAAGAGTATATCGCTCTTGCTATCTCCATCGTGCCTGATGCATAGCTCCAGCCGGCTTAAATTTCATTTTCTTCTCTGGATCTCCTCCCAAAAACACTGCATAGTTCGACCAATTCGCGATAATCGTCTATTATAAAAGCTTTGTCTATTTCTACTTTATAAAACTTTAACAAAGATGTAATGTTTGTCTCAGCAACATATTCTTTTGAGAAATCAAGACATAGTTCAATGTTATTTGAATTGATGTTTTTCCAATTGCCTCTAAATTTTTTGAAGACTGGAATATCTGGGATGCTATTAATTTGCTTTATCTTTATACATAAACACGAATTCCAAATTTATTCTAAACATGAATTATCATGATTCATAAACATGATGACGACATGCAAAAAGTAACAATTCTCTTTCCAAAGTTTGCTCCAAAAGAGCACATGCTCCATTGAAACGGCCAGTATTCGAAGCTTCTGTGTCGCAGCACATACTTGTACCTTGTCATTAAGGTTCTAGTCATACAGGGCAATTAACGTGGCTTTTGCGTGGTGTTTACTAGAAGAACTCTCTAGATTTGTTACTGCGAGAAGCTATTCTCTGTCGTCAAATGAAGCGATAATTTTGAAGAGTTCCGATTTTGAACTTCGCACATTCATTACCAATATCTGGGATGTAATTTGCTTTATCTTTGTTTCGAAGTCAGATTTTAGTACCATGATTCATAAACCCGATGACGACAAGCAAGAAGTAACAATTCTCTTTCCAAAGTTTGCTCCAAAAGAGCACATGCTCCATTAAAACGGCCAGTATTCGAAGCTTCTGTGTCGCAACACATACTTGTACCTTGTCATTAAGGTACTAGTCATACAGGGCAATTAACGTGGCATTAGCTTGATGTTTACTAGAAGAACTCTCTAGATTTGTTACTGCGAGAAGCTATAAGTTGTCGTCAAATGAAGATAATTGGCAAGCGTTCCGATTTTGACATTCATTCACCTGGTAATAATTTTACATCCCAATGGACTGTGAATACGCCAGGTACATTATTCTGAAAGTCAGTTTTTATTGCATCTGCTGTAAATTTTCTCGTCTTAGTACGAATTCGCTGGATCGAGGATTTGTTAATTGGGAAATCATCACTGCTTGAACCAAGCGCTTCTAGAACCGCATGAAGAATATAAACGGAGTCTCTTATGCTTAGCTGGCATCGATCTAAAGTTGCAACTAGTTTAGGTTTAACAGATTCTTTCTACTTCTTTTCGAACTTGTTTCGGGACAGGGATTCCCTGGCAAGCTGACTTCGGAATTCAGAATCTGTTCGTCATCTGAATCTTGTGGATGTTCCAAGTTATGTGTAGTAGAAGTCAATGAAACACCAAATAATTCTCCTTGTCTTAGTTTTCTTTTTTCTTCATCTAATCGTCTTTATCTACCTCTTCTTCTTTGTACGCCAACGGTCGCATCCCAAAAGATCAGGGTCTCTCTGTTTTTTTGCAAAAATACTTTGTCTTTCTCTAATTCCGTTCTTTCAAAGGCATCAGCATGTGCAATATTAAATAAGTTATTAAGGTCTCTTTCAAAATTATTTTCTCTATTCTTAAAGTGTCTTGAGTTTTCACAATTTCCTCTGCAGTTCTCTCCACAGATGATATAAACAAACAAGTTTCTTCACCCGCTTTATGGGAATTGCCTTTAAGGGAATTCTTGCTTTTTCCCAGAATTTAATGTATTTCTTAATCACAAGCTCGACTTGTACCAAAAAAGTACACGTGATTTTGGCCAGGGGGGCTTAATTTAAAACCATACCACGTATCACTGGGTGGTGGTTTTAAAAAGCTGCTAGAAAACATCACGTGATTAATGGACGACCCCTATAATAACTTACTTGTCTATACCAGATTGCTATTCATATGTTCACTATTAGAATTTATAAATATAACGTATAAAATAGAAAATCTTACTTGTCTAAAAAGAACGGATGCATAATTATTTCCATATCCAGCAGAATTATGCACAATGGGAGGAGTCTCCGTTGTCGTTCTATATAATCCCTGATTATTATGGCAATAACCAGCCACAACGGTCATAGCCGGGGAACTGGTTTCGGTACTGCTCTGACTAGATGAACACATCCCGTTTTTTCCACTGAATTTTCTTTTCGGCGTCCCAACTCTATTTTCTACCATCTTACTACGTTCGGAGAGTGTCATTTGACCCATATTTTGCACCAAACCTTGTTCGAAAATTTGATAATTCGAACTGTTTGGAGTTGGAGAATTCGTCGGATAAGATATGTTATGGGGCTGATAGACGGTTTGGTTTGAAAAAGAAGGATTGTGTTGGGTATACATGAGATTTTGATTAGGATATACTGAGGTTTGACTAGGTTGGTACATCATTGATGGCTGATACATGGGAAGAATTTCTTGGCTTTGAGGATTTGAGGGGATGTTTTGTGAAGTTAGGTAGCACTTTCATTGACAGTCAGCTTGACTTATTATAAAACAAGAAATATTGTAAAACAAGACAGCGAAAACTTGTTGAAGGGTTGGTATTTTTGGACTATTTAATTGATGGCCATGGAGTCCCATAAAGAAAATATATTGTTTATCACTCCGTAACTCAACCGTCTTCTTTATGCAATAAACAACAGCGTACTAATAAAAATCAGGTATGAAATGAGATATGAAACACGTAAGTACAGCTCGCAGTGCAGTACCCTCGCAACTTGCATGAACAAGTTGAAATCGCAAGTCGGCACGAGTTATCGTTCATAGAACGGGCTAATATTCTAGACTTATTAGATTATTACGAAAGTTTTTAAAAGGTATGCGTAAAAAAATCGTACTTAAAATCTAAGGAACACCCTAATAAATAGTTAATAAACCAATATTCAAATATAGCTTTAGTCATCCATGATTTTTTATAAGTGCGTAAGTACAGGATTTTCGCTTTTGGAGATAGGCATGGGTTTTAAATTTAATTCACCCTCTATACTCCGCACTAATAAGAGCGTTACGTAATATTTGGGAGCTTTATGGCCTGGTTGAGATTTTTCATTACTGTTTAAAAATGTTTTTGGGGCATTCATTTACAAAAGAGACCAGTTTTGTGATATTTAAAAATTTGTCATTAATTATCTTCTTTAAAATGTCGTGATATTTCGTAGCAACATCCTTATTTGCACTTGCCGTCTCAGAACAACAATATACAGACCGGTTCTTTTTTTAAACCGTTCAAAACAACCTTTACTTCCAGCAAAGGTTTCTTCTTCTGTTACCACTTTACTCACGTTTTCTTTTTATGAAATTGCTTGAATACTTTCTTCCGTTACTGTTTCAGTTTAGTTCACGTTTTCATTTAAATTTGTTTCCGTATATTTTTCAATTTGTTTCAGTATATTCTTCTAAGTCCACCTACGTTTTCTGTTCTGATAGACATTGCTATACATTTTGAGATAATGCTAATGGCTTTTGTTTGGATACTCTCTGTTCAGATTTCTTTTTTGATCTTAATCAAATATTCTATCCTTCTTGGATAAAATACGATCAATTTCAATTATTGTTCCACTTCTGTTTCTTTTGGTTTGGGTTTGTTACATGATGATTCAAGCTTGCCTTTTTGTTTGTATTCGTTGGTTTTACTAAACTGTCCGAACTGACTCATGACTCACTCATTGAATGATGTTGACCAATCTGTGTCTTACTTTCACCTTGGTCACATCTTTTAATAATTTCAATTTTCTCATATTAATTGATCACGTTTCTTTAAAAAAAGCACAGATTCACCTTCTCTTTTTTCCATGTTATGGGTTAAGACCCATAACTACTGATCCTTTAGTTCTGGAGTGTACTCTCTGAGGCGCAATTTGAAAGAAGATATACTTTTAAGAGGAAGAATGAACTGAAACTGGTCTTAGAACTGTTTTTTCTAAAACAGCTAAATTCCCAAATTCGACCCGCGCATCAAATTGGTCATCTATCACTATTACCAAAACGCCCGTCTAATTATTGTAGAGGAAAAACATAAAAAATTTCTAATGGTAATAAGGCAAAATGCATGTAATTTAAATTTGGTTCAAGTATTCTTTATTTGAAAAAACGATAATTTTTAGGTAATTAATCTTATTAATTACTTAAAATTAATAAATACAAGTGCAAATTAAGCGATGGAAATTCAAATTTGTAAAACGCAAACGTGACGTCAAATACCATGTCAACAAGTTCGCATTGCTTATATTTGTATAGCATTGTAGACTTTTGATTAGAAAACATAGTAATAACTTGTGTTGTGAATTTATTTATGGTTTATATATGGTTGGTTCTGATTTTTGGATCTTGGTGAAATTAGAAATCATTTAAGAAATTAAGTGAGAATGGTTTTGTAAAAGCACAATCGGAGAATCTATCGAGAATAAATCCATACATGTCGTCTTATTTTCTTTCAAATCCAAATTTCTATCTGATGTTGATAGCTCCCCGTTTTCTTTTGATACCCAGATCCACTCTTATAGCAGGTGGTGGCATATATCGATTTTAGCAATGGAATATGTGAGGCTCCTTTATTAATAAAACTCCTTTATTTGTTCGTAGTGTCACACTTATACCTTCTTGTTTCATTATTTTGCATTTAACATAATTTTCTGTATTCTCCTGTATCTGTAATTAAAGATGAATTGTAAATATAAAAACAAAATATTTGAGTAGGTATAACAAATTCAAAAAGTTAAGGAATGAAAAGTTTCTGCTGTGGTATAATTTATGTGATGCACTTTTGATAGTATACCTGCACACAGGCACAATGCAAACTGGCTTTTAAGCTTATTTCAAGGCGAAATAAGTTAAGAACGACATAGTAAACAGTGGACTGGACTATCGCTGGACATAATATTTGACGTCATCACCAGAGTATGCGAAAATGGCGGCGTTTAAACAACCCAAAATAATTCTCTATTTTAAATATCTTTTTAAACTTAATTATTGCATTTTAAAATTGAATTTATATTTGTTGCTATGTTAGGGTATAAGAGTGTAAACAGTGAATTAATAGTATATTACGTCACAAGAGTTGTAAGATGCATATTACGTACGAGCGGAATAGTTACGCACGATTTCGTAATTCTGCGAGGACGTAATTGCCTTACAACTCGAGTCATGTACTATACTTTAACTACGACCTCTAATTTGTTTCTGTTTAATAAGAAAAATATGTTTGATGTAACAAATTTATTTCTTATTAGGCACATTATTTAACATTATAATAAACAAACAGTTGTATTTTCATATATAACTGTTACTCGACCTTATTTAACTAAGAAATGAAAAGAAATACATTCATAATGGTTACATACCTTTTTATTTAGTACTTATTTATAGTTTTCGTTAGATTTAAACGTTAAAAAAAAACGAAATGAATGACAGTTTCTATGTGACGTTTAATGATTGTTTGAAAATCACGGAGTACAATACTTAAAAATAGTATCAACGTGCAGCTCTCAACCAATCAAAGAATCGTAAACCAAATGCTCATGGGTGTTTTTGAATTATTACATGTTATATGTGTGTGTGTGTTATGATGTATTTACATAGTCCACGAACTGTACAATAATGGGCATTTACAATAGTGGTCGTAGATAAAAATATAAAATAAATATATTGTGAGCAGGTATTGCGAGCAGGTATTAGTGAACAATACAAGTTATAAACATTTGTTCCAAATAATTGAAAATTTTATAATCGTATTTAAAAATAAAGATAAAAAGTTTAAACAAAACTACGGTTATCTTAATACCCTAATTCGATTATAAATTATAAATCGCGTTAAATCGAGTTTCGCCTTAATAGTACTCGACCTAAAGCCTAGTTCGCACTAGGCTAGTAATTTAGTAGAGTAGCTTTAGTAGATTTAGTGGCTAAACAACTCGCTACTGCTCAGAAATCGTTCGCATTACGGTCCAGTACAGTACACAAGTGTTTTGTAAGTAAGCATGCCGATTGTTTAAAAATAAATCCAAGCATTGCATGTTCATTTGTTTGTTTTTATAATGCGGGGATTTAATATTCCACAATCCACAAGCATTCATGTTCGACGTATTTGGAAATAAATTTTAAAGTTTTACACATTTTGACATTTTTGCGGCCACAAATGAACTCGACTAATCTACAGATTCGGGCTTGTTTAGCCGGTAAACCAGTCAGCACGGACGCGTGGTGGAAGGCGCTACTCGCCCGATAAAATAGTTCGACTATTTATATAGCATATATTCGAGTAAAATGTTTGGACTCGAATTGATCATTCACTAAACTACTTGACTAATTTTTTGTGGTTCGCACACATTTTGCCACTAAATTACTCGCTACTCTACTAAATTACTAGCCTAGTGCGTACCTGGCTTAATCGTGGGATGCCTGTACATATAACCAGTCGGTAACGTTCGAGCTTGAAAACACGAGTAGAATCGCAGCAGGTCAGCAATTATTGCAAACACGATTATACTCGTGATAGCAAAGTTTTAAATATAAGTATTGACAAAATTGTATAGTATTGTGTTTGTAATTCTATAATTCCTACAAATAATAAGTAAAAACAAGTATAGGGTGTTTTTTTTGCTTCGATAGAACTTACGAAAGGGTTAGGTATCAAACGAACTGTCATACTGCGCTCACTTTTTGACATTAATTACCAGTATACTCTGGAAAATCATAATGAATAGATTCACGCTTGAACAACGCTACCAAATTATCCAAATTTACTTTAAAAGATCTGTCATGGATTCGCGCAACTTATAGACAAATTCGTAATTTTTATGATGCACGTAATTGTCCCTCAGAGCAAGCCATCCGTCAAACTGTAGGTAGATTTCATACCACATACTCTCTAAATGATACAATAAATACTGAAGAGAATATCGCTGCTGTAAACGAAAGTGTGGAAGAAGATCTAAATTTATCGATTCGTCCTCGGTCGCAGGAATTGGGGCTCTGCCCATCCACTAGGTGGACAACTTTGGGAAAGATCATGGCCCTTCGCCCATATAAGATGAAGCTGGTTTATTGCAGGAATTATCTAGCTGGATATTGCAGGAATTGAAGCCACGAGACCATCATATGCATCGTTCTTTCGCCGACTGGGCTCTAGAGCAGTTGGAAACTGACCCGATGTTTTATCGCAAAATTGTGTTCAGCTTTGGCGTAACGGGTTTTTAATACACAGTTTAATTCTTTCGCCGCTAATTTCTTCAAAAATGAATCCGGAGCTCGCGTTGCGATCAATCGAGAGTGTTACCGCACCATTATTAATGATTGTTTGTTTGAAAATATGGATGACATTGATCCGGGTAAGATGTGGTTTCAACAGGATGACGCTACGTACCGCCGCAATCATAATCCACAATCAAACAGTCTAGTCAAATAGACAATACAAATAATCTACGTACTACCGCAATCATAGTCTTGCTGAAATCTAAATTTCCCGAAAAGTTGATTTCCAGAAATGGACCTGTCAATTGGGCTCCAAGGTCATGCAATTTGACACCTCTCGATTATTTCCTGTGGGGCGACGCGAAGTCACTGGTTTATGCTGATAAACCAGCAACAATTGACTCCTTTGGAGCCAACATTGTTGTGCCATACCGCTAGTAATGCTCGAAAAAGTGGGCCAGAATTGGACGTCCAGAATCGACTAGAACAGACGCGGTTGCCATTTTACAAGTTCTATTGGGCTTAAAAAACACCTTGTGTATTCAATCTATAAAAATTTATTTTTACTGTAAATAAGTTAAAAATATTTGATTAAAAAAAAAAATCTTTGTTCAAAGTTTTATTGTCGAGTACAGAGGAAACCTGATATTTTTTAGAATAGGTAGGAAGGTTTTAGAATGAGTTTGTGTAATGAATATTTATAATATACTAAATAGCTATAAGAGTGTGGGGTGTATTAGAAGCCTATAAAGTGTCCCGTGACGCACACTCACACACCCTAAAAGTCATTTTCTCATCTTTCCGTTTTGCGGTTAACACTTTATTCCCCAAAAGCGACGGATTATTTAAAGAAAAGTTTATTTAAAAAAGGAAAATCGAGTAAAGCCGGATAATTAAGTTAAACGCATATAAAGTAGATTAAGTTTAAACATTTTTTATTGTTTCCAACGATATTTCAAACGCAGGGATGAAGTTTAATAGATACGGAATAGAGCGGAACTCGATCCGTACTAATACGGTTTCCGTCGATTAGACGTAAACTTAAACTAAGGCTTCATGAAACCAACCCGCTGCTATTTATGTACTTGTGCACGATGTTTGTATGTATAATCGACACGAAAATGTTTCCAGCAAATATTTATTTGTTTTCTTTTTCATTTATTGCAGGAGGATCAATGAACGACGATCAATCACCACCCACTTCGCCTAGAGAATACCAACCAAACATCCAGAGCACAGAAGGGCATAGAAGTCCAAGAACTTCTTCACCGTCTGAACCACACAGATCACCAACAAGTAGCCCACACCATTCGAGCATGCTGCCGTCATCACACCCAGCGTTTTTAGATCAAAATTATCTTTCGATATCACGGTCAAAGAGTCCTTATAGGGAATCAGATAATATGGTTATAGATGAAGAGATTGATGAAGATGAAAGTGATTACGATAACGATAAAGATAAGAAAGTGCAGAGCTCGAGTTTAAGTCCCGGAAATTCTTTGGCGAATAAACGTAAAAAGAAGACACGTACGGTTTTCTCAAGGTCTCAAGTATTCCAACTGGAATCGACGTTTGATATGAAAAGATATTTGTCTAGTTCGGAGAGAGCTGGATTGGCTGCCAGTCTTCATTTGACGGAGACCCAAGTTAAAATTTGGTTTCAGAATAGAAGGAACAAGTGGAAAAGGCAATTAGCCGCTGAGTTGGAGGCGGCAAATATGGCTCACGCCGCACAGAGATTAGTCAGAGTGCCAATTTTGTATCACGAATCGGCTAATAGACACCCGTTCGACCAAAACCACGGGTTAAGTTTGCATCATCCTTTAGAGTCGAGGGACAGCGTTAGCTCTGCTAGTAGTTCAGTGGTTACATCCCCAGCGGCCTATCCAAGTTCGCTCTATTACCATCATCAAGCGAGTGTTGCTGCGGCCGTACATAGTTTACCTTCAAGTCCTGTCAGTAGACCACCCATGTCAGGACTAGTCTGAAACTGAAAACTTACAAATTTGCTTTAAAACTCTTAAAAATATTCTGTGAGGTAAACAAGCAAACGAGAAATCTAAGTCACTGGATAGTGTGAAGTATATATTGGCTTGCTGCGAACGTACTAAGTACAAATTTATTTATTGAAACTAGTTGCGAGGTGCGGTATATATTTTTTTCTATCCTAAATTATTCATTTCGTTTTCTAGGTATTTAAGGAAAGGATGTGCAAAAAAATATTGTTTTAGATATTTATATATAGCTAGGCTTTGTATATACATCATTGTATTTATTTATTTATTTGACTATGTAGCAAATTGTATATATTGAACATTTGTAAGCAGCTACCACAGTTACCTATTATACCAAAATTATGATTAAATACATATTTAATTGTGTAGCCATTGTTGTTACAGTGAATAAATGGATTAGAACAAAATATTTTCACCTCCTTATTTTTTTTTCACTTTATATCTACCAAAATTCTATTATTTGTCTTTTTTCTACCTCGTCTTTTCTAACAATCTTCTCTCGATAAAAATCCACTACATAAGTTAGACCTTATTTTTTAATTGATATTTTTAAATATTTATATGTTTAAATATAATACCCATTAAGCTTTTCCAAACATGCAAATTCCATGGATTTAAAGTTTAATTACCATGATATGTTAAACTATGAAAATTTGTTATTATTATGTTAAATTAGCTTATTACTCGACAAAAAACGTTTACACGTAATTTAAGTTCTTAATAAAGCGGAACTTTTTTTATTAACGCTCAAAATTATATAATGCACAATAGTTGAAACAACCATTCCAAAATTGATTTAAAATAAAATGTCTTAAAAAAACCTAAATTGATAGTATTAATGATTGCTAATAACAAACACACGAAATAAATAATAAATTGTTAGGTATCACCTGATATTTCCTGCTATAACGCAATAAACTAAATTTCATTAAATCTATATTTCTAGTTTTAATATATAATATTTACAGGTTTAGCTTGATTGAATTCAATTTTATTTCTTTTATTTTCATTTTACTCTGATTTTCACTCAAACATTTCTTCCTTTCTTGCTATAAATCCCGATTTCTAGAAAAATCATTTCTTTGTCGTTTCTCTATATATTCTTGTATTCTGTGCATACTATTAATAAACAAAATAATAAGGTGATTTACTCAACATTCTCATAATAAGCTATTACAAGCAAATATATTATTTCACCTAAAAAGACAAGACAAAACTCGAAAAGACCAGACTAGGCAAGACCAGCCAAGCCCAAACAAGACCAGACAAGACCAGACAAGACCAAGCAAGATCAGACAAGACCAGGCAAGACTAGACAAGACCAGAAAAGACCAGACAAGACCAGGGAAGATGAGATAAGACCGGACAAGACTACAACAATACTAGACAAAACCAGACAAAACTAGACAAGTACAGAAAAGACAATAATAGAACAGACAAGACCAGACACGATCTGGCAAGACCGGACAAGACTAGATAAGACCATGCAAGGCTAGACAAGACCAGACAAGGGCAGATAAGACCAGACACGAACTGACAAGACCAGTTAAACTAGAAAAGACCAGGAAACACCATACAAGACCGAAAAAGACCACATAAGACCAGACAATATAAGACTAGACAAGACCAGACAAGATCAGACAAGACCAGATAAGAACATACAAGACCTGAGAAGACCAGACAACACCAGACAAGACCAAACAAGACTAGACAAAACCAGACAAGATTAGTCAAGACCAGACAAGACCATACAAGGCTAGACCAGACGAGATTTGAAGACCAGACAAGGCTAGACAAGACCAGGCAAGACTAGACAAGACCGGACAATAGCAGATAAAAACAGACAATACCAGACAAAACCAAACACGACCAGACAAAACCAGACAATATCAGAAAAGACCAGAAAAGACCAACAAGATCAGACAAAACCGGACGAAACCAGTCAAGACCAGACAATACTAGACAAGAGGAAACAAGGCCAGACAAGACCAGACAACACCAGACAATATCAGACAAGAGCAGACAAGACCAGTAAAGACCAGCGACCAATGCACAAAACCAGACAGGACCATAGAAAACAAAACAAGACTAGATAAGACCATATAAGGCCAGAAAGTACCAGACAAGACCAGACACAACCATACAAGACTCGACAATACCAAACAATTCTAGGCAAGACCAGATAAGACCAGACAAATCTAGACAAGACCAGGCAAGACCGGACGAGACCAGACAAGAGAAGACTCGGCCTCTAAAGACCAGGCAATACTACACAAAACCAGGCAGGACCATACAAGACCAGACAAGACCATATAAGACCTGAAAAGACCAGAGAGGTCCAGACCTAACCAAACAAGATCAGAATCGACCAGGCAAGCCCAGGTCAGACAGAACTGAACAAAGCAGGAAGACCAAACAGTTTCAGACAATGCCAAAATATGCTGCAGAATACTGGATGTGACTGGACGAGACTGGAGAAAGTTGGATAGGACTTTGCAACACCAGGCAATACCAGACAAGACCAGACAAGAGCACACAAGCCCAGATAGGATCAGACAGAATTAGACTGTGCAGACAAGACCAGACAAGTTCCGACAAGGCGGGACCATGCTGAAGAAAAGAACTAGAATGGACAAGACAGGAGAAAGACTTGGATAGGTTTGGGCAAGACCACACAAATTTAACAATAGCAGTCAAAGACAGACAGCACCAGACAATATCTGATTACACCAGAGAAGATAAAAAGAGATTAGCATCTGGTATTTAGCGCCAATTAAAATTTGATGAAAGGTAGTGTGATTCCCTTTCTTAAACATATATTAACTGGTTCTTGATTTCTTTGTTAAAATTTTGAATTCGGATTTTGACGAGACTAGACAAAACTGTACTAATCTGGATAAGATTGGACACGCCCAAATAAGTCTAAAAAAATGTGTAGAAGACCGGATAAGACCAATAAGAGTAGAAGAAGTTTTAATTGCGAAAGCATTGCAGCCTTTAATGGATAAAAACTTGTTTCATTGTAATATTTATAAATGTTGCTTGTTGCTATACCCACACAGTTATTAAGTAATTCCACAGTTTTTAATCTTCAGAAATCTTTAGGTTAGAGAAACCGTATTTATTGGTTTGCTATACTTATATTTTTTCATAAACCTTTTATGGACACTTATATTACATGATTAACACAACGGTTTAGGTAGCAGTAAATTTCTTAGCAGTTTTTATTCTAGAAGTTCAGTTTATTAAATAACTGAAGTTAAGTATTTACTGCATTTTTAAATTATACTGCGTTTCTGAAACAACCTAATGATCCTTATAGTAGTTTATTAACTAATTGTTAATCCTCAATATTCTTATGAATTTTGATATAATAACGGGGTGTATATAAATAGGCTTTTTGCTATATTAAACACTTTTACTTGATAGGTTTACCTACATTCATTTGCATTTTCGTTTTATTTTCAGAAAATGCTGCCTAAGAGAAAATGCGATAATAATTACATTAAATTTGGAATTACTTCGATAGAAAGTAATGGTAAGAAATTAAACCACACTGCGTTATTTGCGAAACCGTTATGGCGAACGATGCCTTGAAGCAAGCGAAATTAGAAGGCCACCTAGAAACGGTCCATCCAAGTTTTTCTGACCGACCACCTGAGAAAATAAAAATATTTAAAAACAAATTAAGCTCGCGCCTAGTGGTACACGATTTGCATATTCTTAAAAAAAAATAGTTGCGTCGTTTGAGATATAGAAATTAATAAAGCAATCAAATAAGCCTCACAAAATACGAGAAACTCTTGTGAAACCTTGTTTTATCAAAGCTGTCGAAGATGTTTTAGGATTAGAAGTAAAAAAAGATAGACCTCTATCGAACACGGTGAAAGTTCGAATTGAACTCGTGTCAAATGATACCGAGGAGCAACTTGCTTCAAGAATTAAAATATCGCAATCCTTCGCTTTGTAGTGTGATGAATCCACAGACATTTCTAATTGTTCTAAAAGTCTACACGTTTTTGTTCGCTTTTTAGACGACGACAACATAATCGAAGAAGAACTATTGATTTTGGAGGAACTGGCAACGACATCAAAAGGTATTGAAGTCATGAACATAAGAACTGAATATTTTCAGAAATATGACATGATGTGGGAAAAGCTAGCCCATTTCTGTACGGATGGCGCTCCATCGATGTTGGGATCTCGTTCCGGTCTAGCGTCGTTCACCAAACAGCGGAATCCGTCAGTAAAAGTAATAAATGTTATCAAAAGCAGCTCTTTAAAAACACGCTTTAAAAAAAAACTGTGCACTGAAATGGCCATGAGAACCTTCTCTCTCACACAGAGGCTCGTTGGTTGTCGAAAGGCAACATGCTGGAATGAGTATACGAGCTCAGAGCAGCGGGTGAGTGAGTTGGTTCTATGTGAGAAAAATATAAAAGATTTATTGGAGCAGTTTTCTGATCTGACACCCCAGATGCATTTGGCTTATCTTGTGGATATTTTCACACACTTAAATAACTTGAAGTTGCAATTGCAAGATTCGAGAAACAGGCATCTTGAAAGGGTTGCAAATATATTTATATTCTAAGATAAACTTCGCTCGTTTATTTGAAAACTTCAATTATGGTTTAGTAAAGTTGACGAAGACCAATAAAGTGCGTTCGAAACGTTAAAGGCGCCCCTTGACGCTAAAAAGAACACCTTTAGGGATAGAATACAAGAAAACATCAAATGTCATTTACAAAAAATATTGGCTGATGATTTAAATTACTTCCCAGAATATAGCAATACAGAAGCTAAAGCCGGGGTTATATTACAGCCACGCCGCGTGTCGCAACGCGTGGGATTGCAATCGGTTACATACATTTAGTATGAACGTGGTTAGCTCAGTCCCGCGTGTCGCCGAGCGAGCTGACGCCACGCAGACCACTCGATTTCGATCGGCGTGGCATCGCTAGTGGGGGAAGTAACGCGTTGACTCGCTCCGCACTAGTATAATCACCACGTGGCTACGCGCATTTCGCCGCAGTGTTCAGTACGCGCGCAAGATGTCCGCCGACGAACTTATTGAGGTAGTAAGAGAGTATTAATTGCTATTGTCTGGAGTTGTCTACTCTTGTCTGGTGCTCTTGTCTTGTTGTAGATGGTAACTACGCTCCGGAATAATCATTAAACCATCTATTTGTAAAATATTTGTAACGTTTTTGTTAAATAAACTTTGTTGAAATCCGCAATAGTGAAAAGCGGCAGTAATTTTGCCCTAAAGCCCGGAAATGATATGCCTTAAGCTCAGACTTTGTAGCATCGAAATTAATATTTTCTGTAGGCAAATATTTCATAAATAAAATTGAGGAAATAAGAGCTTTACACCCTTTTGGCAACAGTCTAAGATATTTTAAACAATTATTTTAACGAATTTATAGAAAATTTTATAAATTCGTTAAAATAATTCGTTAAAATAATTCGTTAAAATAATTCGTTAAAATAGGTGCGGACGATTACGCGGTTGTCACTGAACTGACACAAAAATTAATCAGCACCCGCGGCGACGCGACACTGTAGTATAATCACCAGCCCGTTACGTCAGGCAGCTTTACGACACGCGGCGTGGCTCTGATATAACCCCGGCTTAAAGTTGATCAAAAACTTATACGTAACCCTGTTGGCACTAGTGATAGAGAAGTTGCTATAGAAATCCAAGACTATACAAACTGATAGAAACTGGAAGGACGCGTTTGAATCTGATTCTGGGGAGCAGTTTTGGTGCAAAAAAGCATTTATTATTATAACAACTTATTTATGCGAACAAGAATTTTATGCTTTACTGATTATTAAAACATCAACAAATCCAAGAATCGATTGTAAGTAAGTGATGATATGCATATAGCTTTGAGCAAAAATATTGCTCCAAGATTCAAAAATATTGCTCCAGTTCAAGAACTTGTAAAGAAGATGCAAGCTCAAAAATCTCATTGATGCAAAAGCATTATCTATTAAAAAATTATGTGTATTAGAATTGAAAAAAATTGGTTCAAACCGTAACATCTCATTTAAAAAATTATGTGCATTATTAATTAATGTTACTTTTGAATTTTACTATTAAGGTTGCTCAAGTCGTACCAGAGCTTAAGTCGTACCACTTGAATTTTGAACGAACAACGACGACAACAGCACAAGCGACGGCAACCTGATATACATCATTTTCAACCATGTTGTTTTACGTATTATTGTCCGCCATAAACAAGCATCGTTATAAAACCTGTCATCAAGTGAGTTTATTTCAAATTTCTTATAATTTTCTGCATATGTTTGGTAGTTAATCTTGCAAGTAAATTATTGATAAAATTGTGTTTCTTATTAAATATAAATTCAGTGGGATTTACATAATCGTTTGGTCGAAACAAAATCGTATTAATTTTATTCAATGCAAGGTTATGTTTACTTTAAATTTAATTTTGGCGTGTCTTAAGTCGTACCCATATGAGATTCCTAAGTCGTACTGGTACGACTTAAGAAATTACTTCTCATTTTTACCTGCAGTCAAATGACGTTGCTTTCATTTTTATCTGTAGGCCATAATTATGTCAACGCAGTCAAAGCGAATTTATAATAAATGGAAACAAGAAGATATGAACGAGGCGTTAACCAGATTTTCGGAAGGAGTTATTGGATTCAATGAAGCTAGTAGACACTACAACATCCCTAAACCAACGTTACGGCGTCATTTTAAGGAAATAAATAAGAATGTCAAATTTGGAAGGCCTAAGGATATGACCGAAAATATGGAGAAGGTGTTGGTTTCACACGTTCTCAATATAGAATCAAGCTTTTATTGGATTAATGCAACTGATTTAAGAAGACTTGCTTATCAGTTGGCAGAAAAATATAAATTAACACACCGTTTCAATAGAGAAAATGAAATTGCAGGGAAGAAAGAAGGGAAAAGGGAAAGAAAATCCTTGTTTACCTTTACGTACTCCAGAGGCAACATCAATGGCCAGGGCTATGGCTTTCAATAAAGAACGTGTTTATGGATTCTTTGATAAATACGAATCCATATTAAATGATGCTAACCAGATATATAACGTTGACGAAACAGGATTGTCCACTGTTTACAAACCATCAAAATAATTGCTCGGAGAGGCAAACATCAAGTTGGTGCACTTACAAGTGGCGAAACTGTGACCACTACAGGTGTATGCTGTATGAATGCTGCAGGTGTGTTCATACCTCCTATGTTAATATTTAAACACGTGCGGATGAACGATTGCTTAAAGAAAGGAGCACCAATGGGTACTGTATTTGGATGCTCCAAAAATGGATAACGTCAGAACTTTTTGTTAAATGGTTAGAACATTTCATCAATCAATATGTACACAACGTTGAATAAGAGTAACAATAAGCAAATACTTCTTATTTTGGATGGACACACTACCCATACAAAAAATATTGAAGCCATAGAGCTAGCATCCGAGTATGGCATTATAATGTTATCCTTTCCTGCACATACAACCCACCGTCTCCAACCTTTGAATAGATCTTTTTTCAAATCTCTAAAAAACAATTATAATGAACCCTCCTCTTCTTGGTTAAGAACTAATCCCGGAAACATAATTAAACAAACTAATGTGTCAGAACTATTGGGAATTGTATACCCAAAATCTCTTCGTATGGATATAGCTTTGAATGGTTTTAAATCTACCGGTATTTGGCCATGCAACAGGTATGAATTTGATGATGATGATTTTTGCGCTCCTACACATGCGATTGATGACTCTTTACCTACTCCTCAGATGGACATCAATAATTAAGAAGAGCTTTCTGCAGTGGTTACACAAGAAAGTGAAGAAATCCTTGAGGAAGAAACAGACGCGCCTCAAATAAAACTGCAATTAAATATTTTAGTTCCTATTCCAATAATAAACCAAATCAAACAGTTCCGTGAATGCTGTACCTCGTCAGTTGAAATAACGTCAACGCAAAATAAAGAAACCATAAAAAATGCGGCAAATAAAAGAAACACGGTGATTAATAAAAAGGAATTGGCATTAAAAATTAAAAAGAAGAAAAGCGATTGGTTTTGTTTTATTTGTGGAGAAGATCGGGAGGAAAACATGATTCGATGTTTGAAATGCAAATTATGGGTGCACGATGTATGTGCTCGAGTTGACCAAAGAACGAAAAAAATTTAATGTGATGTTTGTACTAAATGAATACTTGTTATACTTTCTACTAAATGAATACTTATGTGTTACAGATAAATAAAAGATACGTTTTAATTATTATTGTTGCTTAATTGAATTTGAAATTTGAAAGGTACGACTTAGGCTATCGGTGGTACTTAAGAAATCGGTTGCCTTAGTCGTGCCGATGTAAGTTTTGAAAGATTTTGTTTATTTTACCTGAAAGCATATGGATTTTCTTATTTTGTTATAATAAATAACAACAATATTAACACTTACGTTTTAAATAACATAATTAATTTCCATTTATTTGATAAATCCTAATTTTTATATATTTTTTTTCTTACGGGGTACGACTTAAGCAACCTTACCCTACTTATGTCAAATACTTTGATTAAAGTGAATTTTTAGATTCATACAGTTTATTTCTTAACCTTGTGGTCCCTGCTAATAATAATGAAATCAAAGTGGTCCCTGGTCAAAAAAAGGTTGGGAAACACTGCTATAGAGTAGCGGTGCGCAAACCGTGGGTCGCGACCCCTCGGTCGCGAGACACATTTTGGGGGTCACCTCACACCTTAGGTAAAACGAGAAACCTCACCTTTGTTGGCGAGTTCTTCAGCAGTTCCTCGTCTCCGGACCAATTGTAGTATCGTGTACAAACCAAACAAAGGAATCAACAATCGTGTCTCTTTATCTAACGTTGCACACGGGATCCATGCACAGCCATGGATGATTGTGTGTTGTATTTTCGCAAGCTTTGCATGGGTCCCGTGAGCAACGTTAGATAAAGAGACACGATTGTTGTCCAATTTTCCGACGTATGCATGATATACGATTCCTTTGTTTGGTTTGTACACGATACTAGGAACTGCTGAAGAACTCGCCAACAAAGGTGAGGTTTCTCGTTTTACCTAAGGAGTGAGGTTACACAAATTACAACTATCTTATGTTACTTTACTAGTACATAAACCTATGGCCTTCAGCCCCTGACATATTAGGTCTTGACCTTTCTCGTTACTTGGTTTGACGTAGCGAAAGGCTCACACAATGCATCTTGAGCGCTGTGTGCTAAAGAGTAACAGAAGATTTCCGTGTCCCTCCCTTGATTTAATTAGTAAAGGTGTCCCAAAGTGGATGTTATTAAAACTTTTCAATTTTGAGTAGGCATTGTCTATGTGACTGTTATAAATAGTTGTCAATTAAAACATTAGAACTATATTTTTTAGGAAATCATTTTCTATTTTAATACCTAATCAGAGCTGTAGCAATGTTTCTGGCGTTCTTGGGAAATAATTAATTTTATTACGAGTAAATTCTGAATCACAAATTCAAATTTATGAAAAACCTACAATTATTATATAACTAGTATTTCACAACCGCATTCGTAAACCTGATGTGATTACAATAATTTTTTTTTCTAAGTATCGTAGTAGGCAGCACTTGTATAAAGGTCAAATTCAAATTTAAATTTATTCCCAGAAAGATACATATATACATATAATTAATACATATGGGTTTTTTAAAGTGATTGAAGTAAACCTTCGAAATCTTGATATACTTCAGTCATTATAGTAAGTTCACCTCGGAATTAGAGATACCCAGCTGTAAGTCCGTAAATACTTGTATATTGACACCCTAAAAGTTGTCTGAAAACCTACATATGGTAGGGTGTACGTAACTATTAATTTTCAAGGTTTTTTGCGCTTTTTTTGTAAATATCTCATTTCCTATGGGTTTTTTGCTATTTGTATTTATTATCAATATTGTAGAACACAAAATTCTCTACAAATTTTGTTTAAAAAAAATTTGAGGGCGGAGAGCGCGCGGTCACAGCATCACTTCAGGTCAACCGGTGCCTCCGGTCGAAAACGCGCAATATATAGTTGATGAACTATCGATAAATCAAGGATTATAAATACTTGTCAATTTTTATTAACTATTATATTATATTTTATCATTTTTTGCCTAACCTATCCACTTTTTATTCAGTATTAATTTATTTAACAACACTTACCTGCCCATGTAATTGCACAATTGTTAATGAAAATATAGGAATTATATTTGAATTTTAACCTAATTAATATTAATAACTTCTTACATGATGAAAAAAAAAACAAATAAATTATGAATTAATCTTTTTATTAAAAAATATCATTCAATACATTTATTTATATTAAAAGTAAAAAAATGGAATAAAGGGTACAAAAACTACAGTTTATACCTTTAATCATCTTCTTCCTCTTCATCGTCGTCTTCCGGCTGCTGGTAAATTTCAAACTGGTCTTCATTATCGTCTTCAACGACATTTGCCTCAAGTTCTTCCATGATTTCGGGGTCAAAGGTTCCATCTTCGTTAATGTCGCTCTGATATGGTAGAGCATTGAGACAAGCTTGCCCATTACATTTAGCCACAAGCTAAAGAGCATTGCAAGCCCGCTTTCCTGCATCCGCATCGCGAACCACAACCACTCTTGCAGTTGCAGAAAATTGTATTTAGCAAATCTTCTGGAGCAGGTGGTAAAATTGTCATGATAGGCTCTAGAAAATCGTTTCGCATTGCCCAACCTCATTCCTGGGGTTCCAAATCATGCCCTAACCAAGTTTGAACTTGATAATATACACGTTTGATAATATACGCATTTTTGACCGGAGGCACCGGTTGACCTGAAGTGATGCTGTAACCGCGCGCTCTCCGCCCTCTATCTCGAAAACGGTTCACCGTATAAAAAATATTTTTAAACAAAATTTGTAGAGTTTTGTATTCTACAATATTGATAATAAATACAAATAGCAAAAAACCCATAAGAAATGAGATATTTACAAAAAAAGCGAAAAAAAAACGATTTTGTGACCTTTGATCTTGAAATTTAATAGTTGCGTACACCCTACCATATGTAGGTTTTGAGGCAACTTTTAGGGGTCAATATACAAGTATTTACAGACTTACAGCTGGGTATCTCGAATTCCGAGATTCTTACCTAATTTAAGCTTAAATGACTGGACTAACAGTTATATATACATGTAGAGACAAGCTTTTCTCTAAGTTTTCTTCTAAATCGTTTATAGGATTTCTCTTCGGGACTGGTTGAGAGTTTATTGTAGATGAGGATTCCATTTATATTTGGGCCCTTGCTGCATATCGTCAGTCTACATCTGGGAGTGCACAGTTTATGGTGTGTCCTGGTGGGATAGTTATGCTTCTCTATATTTTTGGACAGGGTATGTTTGATTTTATGGATGTGACTGCTTGTTTCCATAATGTATAGGCCAAGGACAGTTAATATTTTCAGTTGCACGAAGTACTGCTTGCATGAGACATATGTTGGGAGGTTTAAGAGTAACCGAATTAACCTCTTTTGTGTTTTAAAGACCCTTTCCAGTTCCGGTGATGTACCCCACACTATTATTCCATAGTTGAGTTTAGATTGAATTTCTGCTTAATAATAGTTTATTAGATCGGGGATGTCAAGGAATTTTCTCAGCTGGCGAAGGCAGTATGCTTTTTTATTTAGAGACTTGCATAACTCTTCGATTTGATTGTGCCATGATAAGTAATCTTGTACGTTTCGCCCAAGAAATTTAGTGTATCTCGCTCTTTTTAAAGGCACATTATTAAGTCTTAATAATATATTCTCTATATACTTAGCTCTGTGTGGTTGGAATACGAGAAATTCAGTTTTCTCCAAGTTTAGGAATAGTCTATTAGCTGAGAACCATGAGCTTAAAGATTTCAGGAGGTTAGTTGCCTCTTTCTGGCTAGCTATCAAGTTGCATTCGGATATAAGAAAGCTAAGAGTCATCTGCATACAGGGTGCAGAAATTGCCATGGATGTATGGAACTAGATCTGCTAAGTAGAGTAGAAACAGGGTCGGCGACAGCACACTTCCATGAGGAGCACCTGTTTTCAAAGGTAATTTAGGTGAGATGCTAGATTTAAGGTTTGAAGATATCTTTACATATAGGGTTCTGTCTTTCAAGAAAGACTGTAGCCAGTTTCCAGCCTTTCCCCTTATACCATGTCTCTAGATCTTAGAATTAATAGAGCATGATTTACACAATCAAAGGCCTTGCTCAGATCACAGAAAATGCCTATTGGGAATTTGCTCTTGTCGATTTCTGCAAATATTTTATTATATAGCTCAAGAATGGCTGTGTTTTTGGATTTGCCTATTTGGAAGCCATGCTGATCTCGCGGAATAATTCTATGTTTTACCAAAAAGGGTAGAAAGAAGTCTTTGCAGAAAACAGTAATCTAATATTTTAAAAAAGACGGATAATAGCGTAATTGGTCTAAAATTATTTATTGTATCCCTTTTTGTGGATAGCTATTATAGAAGCTATTTTCAGTATTTGTGTGAACTCTTCAGAATCGAAGGAACAGTTTACAATGTTTTCTAGAGGTTTACCCAAATATTGCCAGTTGTCTTTGATTAGGTGGCAGGACAGTCCGTCAGGTCCATACGACTTTCTATTTTTTAATTTTTTGGCGATCAAATTTAATAGCTTAGATTCATAGGTCTCCGCACACCAGTGCGTCAGTGCGTTGCGGTTCGTTGTCATGCGTGCGAGAGCGGAAAAATATGTTCTGCACCCACCAATGCGTTAATTAGATTGCGTATTAAGTCAATTTTCTTAATTTTTTATTTCATAAGGAAATCTTTAAGTTATTTCGATCGAATATGTTGTATATATTTGTCTTTGGATTATGTTATTCTTCCAATTCTATTTTATAATGTATTTTTATCGAGAACTTATAATTATTTTACAATTTTTTTGACACAGATATACTTAAAAATGTGTTGCCATAATTTTTTATTCGCTCAAATAAGGTAAACAAAGTCTTACATTTAGTTGATCAGTAAGAAAGTCTAATTGACAAGTTAAAAAATAAACATATTTTAAGTAGATATCAGCATGTTTTTCCCAGATAAAAATTAATCTTTGTTGACTGGTCAAAAAATATGATATGATTTGTAGAAATACTATTTTATCAGTTATTTTGTTCAGGAATAAATTTCATATTGATTCTTAAAAAAACTTAAGATTATTACAACTTTATAATATGTATTTTTTCAATATGATCAGGTATAATAGTGAAATTAAAATGGAAATGAAAAATTAACGATTTGAGGAGGGAGCTTACTGATATACCATAATATACCAAAAAAGGAGTACGGCATAGACCATGTGGCCGGTACTTTAAATTCCTGCACTAATCTCTAAACGAAGGAAATTTAAATAAATAACATGAGGACACATAAGTCACATATTTGTGGTGAGTCAAATTTGGATTCTTGCAACTGATGTTATCTAATAAGTAATCTAAATAAGTAGTTATCTAATTGTCTTTTTGGTGGAAGTTTCCTGATATTTCTATTATTGGACAATTCTATTAAAATGGCCTTTGGCTTTAACTTGGGTCAATCCCAAGAACGTCTTTTGTTTCAAAGAGTCATGATCATTTTCTGATTTTGTCTTAAGTAAATGTACTTCATGGGTTGTTGAGTCATACTGAAAATACATTTTTGCCCACGAAGTTCAGTCTGATTACAAATTGATGTGTTTTTTAGTTTATTAAAAAAAAAATTAAAAAAATCAATAATAGTCAATAACTGGATTACACCTGAAGTATTTATTTATCAGAATCCAATCTTTCATAACTCTCCTCTTTTGTGATGATTCGTGTTTTTGTCCATCCTCAGAGGATGATTTCGATGATTCGTACTCCGAGATAACTATTATGCATCCCGCAAGCCTGCAGAATAAGACTGCAAAAATTATCTATAAATACATTAACTTACCTTGTAAAATTATATAATCTCTCTCACCGCAATACAAGGCACTTGCGGGCACAGTTCTAAGATTCAAGTGATTTGCAAACTGAGTAGTATTTTTTTTTACATGTGCAGTTAATATTCGGTCCTATAATTAAAATATAATACTTAACAAACGCAAATCCATTGAATCAGATTTAAAATTTCATAAATCAAAATGTTTAACAACTGTTTAAACAATATTTTACTGATCATCCAGTATTTTAACTTGAAATATATATTTATCTTGCCTGTAAATATTTTACTATTCATTCAGTTTTATTGATCAATTATTTAGTAAATGAACATTCAAGTTGTTACTGATCAAATCGTATTTTTACTGATCAATTAAATTATTGCGGTAAACAAACAACGAACACGGTTAAAAAAACAAACACATTATTGAATAGGATGGTTGCGACCGTTACTACGTGGTAATCCATACTTACACTGAATTGATAAGTCATGCGAGGTGATGTATCTTAAAAGTTTGGGATCCAGGGATCATAAAAAAAATGGAATAAAAAATGAATAATTTGCTTTTTTCGTTGTCTCCGATGGTGTGGATTCGTCATAAGAACTCTCCTCAGTCTCCGATATCGCCATAGAATTTACAACCATTTTAAAATGTTTTTTTTTAAATTTTTATTATTATTTTGAAATGAAAAAAAAAATTTGCTTTCACGTCACTTTTTAAATATCGTGGTCCTGATTGTTTTCATTTTATTTTTATTTAATTGTTTATTTTAATGTAACCTAGAGATATTGAATATTGTGTGCGTGCGTCACCCAGGTTATGTGGAAATACAACGAGATGTGACATTTTTCGTATTAAATAATCTACGTCAAGAAGTACTTTTCGCGTATATAAAAAAATATTTTCGAGTGTCGACGGGTAAAGATCATTTACAAATTCACACTTCTTGAAAATGACACCCGTCGAAACTCGAGTCGTGTTAAATGTTTAAATGTATATAACTGTGACTAATAAGTTATATAATATTTTCACATATTAAGTGTGGTTAAAACATAGTGAATTTATCAATTCAGTGTAAACAAATATTGTATTTTGAAAAAAATTGTGGTACTCAACTCTAATAAGGGAGAAACATAAATAGTGTTTTTCTGGCTTAATGAGTGTCAATGAGTCATCAAATTTTTATTTATAAATATACCGCTTCATACTAATACTAGACTTGACTAATATCTGCGCGTAGATGCGGATTCATGATCTGAAGTTTTATGGTGTCAAAACCTTTAGCATAGCATTTTTTATGGTGGTATTTTATTCAATGACGTTACCAAAACTCGGTTAAAAACACCCTGTAAACGCAAATCCCAGAAAAACGTTCACTTTACCTATGTTAACGATTAAAAAACGTCTTCTGTCGATCCAGGGGTCGCGACAAAATTTTACACAAAATGGGGGGTCGCCAATGAAAAAATTTTGCGCACCACTGCTTTAGAGTGATGAAAAAAATGTTAAAAGGGAATTTTATTGATTTCGAAGGGCTGACACTGTTAAACATAAGTTTCTGTCAAGTTCAAATTTTCAGTTTATCACTTTACGACCTATAACTGTCCAATGAGCTGGACAGCTATCTTGTTGATACCACATTCGGCATCGCAGTGCTAACGGAATGTCTTGTAGTAATTCTCCTAAAGTGTGGTTAAAAAACGACGTATATTCGTCCATTCCTTAATAATAAATTACATGTTCCTATTTGAAAACCCTTTGATGACCTTGAGGACGCATAAACCTTGACAAAAAATAATTTTTAGGCACTGTGTCAACCCTTCGAAATCAATCAAATTCTAATTTGACGTTTTCTCAATACTCTAAAGGTAACGGAGATTCAAAATATCAACTTTAAATGGATTTTCCTTAAAATTTTTATAAAACAAGATAATTTACAAATTGTAGAAAAAAGTAAACTTTGAATTAATTGTTGATAAGTGTTATAAACACAAATTGTTATATAAGCTGCGGTGTCCGAGTGGTTAAGGAGATGGACTTGAAATCCATTGGGCTTTGCCCGCACAGGTTCGAATCCTGTCCGCAGCGTATGTTTTGAAACTACCTACCCAAAAACAAACAAATCTGAATAGTTTTAATATTTATGGTTTTAATATAATAGGCAAACAGATTATTAAAGTTGACAAAGCATTTTGTTTTTCTGTCATATTCTAATTTGAAAATAATTTAGCATAAAAAAAATGCATATTTGATTTATTAAAATAATATATTTCATTAAAATTTCTCAGAATTACTCAAAATTACAAAAATGGTAATATCGAAAATTAGTATTTTGCGATTAGCCTTTTAGAATTTTAATCCTATTTTACCAAAAACTGATAAACAATTATGAGAATAATTGGAAACAATAATCAATATATTGTAAAAAGAATTTACGATTTAATGTGTCAGTGCACAAGATGTAGGTCATACATAAATTAACTGAAGGATTAATATCTAAAAATGTGCTAGAACTCATGTGCTAAAAGTGAACGATTGTCCGTACTATTGTTAGACATCATTAGATCGTGCTCTTTGTCTTTTAGATATTAATCCTTCAGTTAATTAGAAACAATGTTCGTTACTCTTGAAAGATTTAGATATAAAAATTAGAATGTGTAACAAAGCTACAAAATGTTTTTGCAAACTTGATGCCAATTAAACAGGAAATAATTTCAGTTTTGTTCAAATTTATTTATGTAGCATTTTTTCGTAACTAATTTACTCGCGTTTTATTTATTTTTGCGCAATATTTAAAAACACCCTCCAATTTTATCCAACAAATTAGAGATAGCGCAACTAATTTCCCTCCATAATTAAAAAGCCCGAAGCAAAATAAAAAAGCAAATTGCCCTTTTGTTAAAAAAAAACGTCGAATGGTTTGATTATTGTTAAAAGCGACAATCGATTGTATTGAACGTCGATCCGGAATCGGTCCTAATTGACTCTAATCCTCTTCCCAATCCCGTTTGTTTAGGTAAACGTGGGGTGGAAGAGATGAATTCGGCAACAATTCTCTAAATAACAGCCGAGCAATTGAACTTATATGTCACTATCGCAGAAACTCTTTTAACCGATTCCAGATCACTTTTAATGTTAAGTTTAACTTTAATCATCATTGCAGCCCTTTAGAACATCTGGTACTAGGAAAGTACAATGGCAAGATGGGCGTTTTTGATCCCGGAATGCATTATTCTAATAGGGGTTGTGTATATATGTGTTTGTGTGTCTGAATATAAAGACTACGTTCACTCAAATTACATATAAACCTACCCCTCTCCATCCCACTTATTTAACAAACCCCTATTTGACACACACAAAATAAATAAAAAAGTTTTGATTACTTGGATTAGGAAAATTTGAATTATCCAGAAACGGAATCCACATATAAATATAACAAACTAAAGTTTTTGTTTATAAGTGGACTGCAACAAGATTTATAAAATTTCTTAGGCGTGTAATAAGTTATGTTTCTAGGAGTTTAAAATGAGTTAGGAAATTAAAATTGTTGTAACGTTGGAAAATTAAAAAACTTTTTAAGTGGAAGTTTAAACTTTTTTCTTAAATGGAAGTTTAAACTTTTACGAAAAACCTAGTACATTTTGTGTTACCCAATATTATTGATGTTCCAATTTTAAAATATATCGATATTTTTGAACTTGTGGGTTAGTTATCAATATAATTTTTATTTCAAATGACAGTCGATGCCATTAATTATGGAATACGACATTTTCAAATGCCCGCCGCGGAAGCGCTGGCACGAGTGAATACGCTCGACCCAATTTTCCATGGCTCGAGCACACAAATCGGCCGAAATATCAGGAATTTCGCGTTCGATGTTGGCCTGCAGCTCCTCTAACATTGCTGGCTTGTAGACATAGATCAGCGATTTAATCTAACCCAAAAGAAAACAGTCAAAAGGGGTTAAATACCACGAACGAGGATCATTCGCGAGGACCGTTTTGAGTGAGATAATTCGCTCGCCGAACTTGTTCATCAATAATTCGATTATGTCGTACGCTGTTGGAACTGCGCCGTCCTGTTTGGAACATATCGTCCAAGTCTATAGCGTCGAGCTGGTCCCAAAAATGCTCCGATATCATCGCCGTTGTTGCCGTTTTCATGAAAAAATAAAAATGGGCCGAAGACGTCGCTCTCATGAAAACCGCACCAAAGTATTAATTTTTTCCGATAAAGTTGTGTCTTGTGCATCACTTAAGGCTGATCATCCGGTCAAATGCTGCAAGTTAGCTTATTGACAAAACCATTGAGCCAGAAGTGAGCTCCATCCGAAGAGATAATTTTCTTTTGAAAGTTATCGTCAGTTTGCATCTGGTCCAGATAGGGTTGCCACCTTTATTTTTTGCAATTAAAGTACATTAGTTGTTAAAGGTAAGAGAAGAAAGTACAGAGTGTTAAAATAAAATTTAATTTATTTTTCTTTATTATTATGTTTAAAAACATATTTTTTATTGCTTTTCGCACGTTTTATCAAACTATTATCATTGCTAAACAATTGCACAGCATCTTTACAGTCTATATTTAAGATAAAGCAAAAAGTAGTGTGGAAAGATCACTTTGAAACTTTGCTGAATGATACGGATAGCGGTACAGAACCTACGATGCAGGAAGAATAGGACGACCAAAACGCAGAAGAGCCCATGGAAGGAGAGGAAAATGAGCTCACAATAACCCCAACTCTCCAAGAAGTAAAAACAGCAATTAAAGCACTAAAAAATAGCAAAGCTCCCGGAATCGATGGTATCGGCTCAGAACTGCTAAAACAAGGGGGGGGGGGGATAAGCTGGCCACCTACATGCACGTACTAATTGCTAAAGTATGAGACAAAGAAACAATGCCCAGCGAATGGGCACAAAGCATCATTCGCCTGGCTAAAGCAAGCAAGAACAACGACAATGGCGAGTTCGCAGTATCTAAATATGGACCATAAGACAACTTAGACCAAGTCAGCAGCTTCCGCTATCTAGGTTTGACCCTAGAAAACAACGGAAGCGAAGAAGCAGAAATAAGAGCCAGAACCACAGCGGCTAATGGAACATACTACTCTCGCACATATCTTCCGATCAAAACATGTGGACAGAAACATAAAAGTAAGGGTGTACAAAACAATTGTCAGACTAATACTCACATATGGCTGCGAAACTTGAGTCTTGACACACACCAGTGGCAACAAAATAGATGTCTTTGAGAGGAAAGTATTGCGTAGAATACTCCGCCCAATCCAACACGAAAATAGGTGCAGAATACGATACAATAATGAGCTGTACCAGGCTTTGCAGGACCCGCCTATATCCGCATATGCAAAGATACAGAGGTTACGATGGGCAGGCCATGTTACAAGAATGGATAAGGAAGGACTTCCAAAACGGGCCCTCCAAGGCAAAATGGTACGGAAGAGACCGAGAGGCAGACCACGGAAACGATGGCAGGACTCGGTAGAAGAAGATGCCAGAGGGTTGCTAAGGATTAGAGGATGGAAGATGGTAGCAATGGACGGAAGCGTCTGGAGGAATAAATTGAGGGAGGCCAAGTCCCAACCTTGGGCTGTAGAGCCATAGGACAGAGTTATTAATTTTAGTTATTAGTTAATAGTTAATACTAACTAACAAGTTTGAAACATTATCATCTGTCATAATAAATACTTGCTGCTATTTTTCTGTAGTAGATAGTTCCGCAAAACCCTTAGAATTTTATATCTGATCATAAATTTTGTTTGATAAAGCAATTTCTCCATAAAGATCATTTATATCTATATTAAGTTTTTGCAGATTTAAATTTTCTATCATGTTAACAATATTATCAAATTCAACATTGCTCTTCAAATTTATATTGCCATGTGTAAATAATTAGTTTGCGTCAATAAAATCAAACGAGTTATTTAGGAACTCTAAGGCTTTGTCAATAAATAATATAAAAATCGTATGAATTTCCTTACTCAGTTCCGGCGAAAGCAACAGTTTTTTTTTTTGCTTATTTCATAGCCAAAGAAGAGATTTTGTTTCCTTTGTGGCAATCCATCTCTAAGATTTACCATAATCTCATAAATATCGAAAATTGTTATGTAATTGCCTTCTAGACATTTTATGGTATTATTAAATAAATTTAACCTGTGGCTACAAAAATGGAAATAAATTTCAATCATATCATTTTCAGTATTGTTGAGCATCACTAAGTTTTGTAAAACCATGGGACAGTTGTATAAACTTACAAAATAACTTGGTTATAACTACAAAATATGGAATGGCAAACAAGAGAGTCATTTTGTTCCCAATCCTGAATCCCAGAGAAATCAAATCATGCGAAATAAAGTATTTTCGCGTACTCTATTTTTCTCATAAAATGTAGAGTATTAATGACCAGAAATAACGTACAATACTTTATTATAAAGTACGGCAACCCTAGGTCCAGAGTCCAATTTGCGAATGTGCGACGCTTACAATGGTCGGTTGGCTTCAGTTCTTGAGTCAACGCAATATTATACGGGCGGAGAGCCAAATCCTTCCGCAAAATTCGCCACAAACAGGTCACAATGATATTCAACGCCTGCGATCAGCGTGGATTCGACATCTTTGACTGCACACGCACACTCTCTCGAACGGGCACGATATTTTCTTCAGTTCGAGCATTACGTTGTCGCACAAGCACTGGTACATTATGCAATGCATAAGTTGTTTCGAATTTTTGCACCAAACGTTCAATAGTCCATTTTGTTTGACGGTTTCGTCGACCGAAAATTGGCGTAAGCGCGCGCAACGTAGGTGCGATGGAACGTGAACTAAAAAAAATAATAATTAGCAAACGTTTTTGAAGCGTGTATTTCTCCATAAATGAATGGCATAGACTGACGTTTCAAAATTTGAAAGAAGCGAAGCCAACTTCACTCCTATTCGTGAAATGCCAAAAACAAAATGCGTCGTCCCTACTGAAAAAACCCAATAGAGGAAAGTAGCTAAATATAGAATAGTATCCCTAATGTGGAATACCGGCATTTCTCGGAAACAAATACCGCTAGACCAAAAAATCAGTGGTCATTCATTTCTTTCTAACACTATACGCGCGTATAGGTTTCAACTCGTCAGCAGAGAGAATGCTTTAGCCGCCATGAGACTGTTTTATTTTGCCGCTGTCAGAAAACTTTTCTGGTTCCTAAAAATTAAGTATTTTTTGTAATTTTATTGGAAATAGTATTATAATTATTGCAACGATGCATTGTCTAAATGTTTGTTTGAAAGTATTAGAGGTGTTTTATTGCATTGTGTTGTTTAGTTTAAAAATATGGATATAAATATAAATTCGTTAGAAATGTCAAATATGGACAGTTCGCAGTATCCAAATATGGACCATTCTATATTTGGATCCCAAAATATCAGCTGACTGGATGATTATATAAATTTATTTAGCAAGATACCCCAAGTCGTCGGCCGCAAAGGGAAATGGCAAATAGCTTCACTTACCTCAGCTGAAAGAGGCACATTAGTGACAATCGTTGTTGCAATGAACGCCACTGATTATTTTGTGCCTCCCTTCATTATTTGCCATAGGAAAAACATGAGTGAATAGCTAATGAGAGGCAGTTTCCCAGGTGCTGTTGTCGTTGCACATCCGTCAGGGTAGATACAAATAAATATATTTACTGATTGGTTCAAACATTACATCAAACCCCACCGCAGAATTGAAAGTCTTGTTGATTTAGATGGTCACTTTACTCACACTCGTAACATCGATGTGATAGAACCTGCGAAAGAAAACGATGAAGAAATTGTGTCTATACCTCCACACACAAGCCACAAGCTCCAGCCACTTGACAAAACTTTTATGGGACCACTAAAGTCTAATTACAGTGAAGAAATACGAACGTGGATTAGAAATGAAAACAGGCTACTAAGTCCTTATGACATCGTCGAGCTATTTGGCAAGGCTTACCTAAAAGTGCAAACAGGTGAGATTACAGCGAATGGATTTCGTGTCACAAAACTATGGCCACTGAATAAAAACATATTTAGCGTGTTCGACTATCTATGTGCACAACAGGATGTAGTTAAAGATGGCTGCAGAGTCAATGTTACTCCAACGAAATCTTCTGGGCTCTCTCGCAGCGGTCTAAATCTGGTGTCTATGATATCAGCCCAGTGCCAGATACAAAAAAACATCGAACAAGGGAAGGAAAACATCTGTTGCAGCAATCGTCTTGTCTTTACCTTACAAAAACGACCTCACTGACAAAAGAAAGAAGAAAGAATAAAAAGAAAATAGATTGAGTAAAGCTAAGAATAAAAAACAGAACGAAAAGAAAACGAAAGGTAAATAACAAAAACAGAAAACCAACGCTAAGAATAATCCAGCGGATTCAGATGATCATGAGATATTACTGTTTGACACATACAGAGATCAGGATGCCTTGATAGGAAATGAAGCTGCTGCCTCGGAAGATGCAGAATGTATGTTCAGTCATATGAGGTTTTCTGAAGATACTCGAGGAGAAACCTGGATCAAATGCCTCATGTGCGAACTCTGGGCACATAATGATTGCGCTGATGCAGAATTAGACACCTGGATTTGCAAGTAGTTATTAAGTATTATTTATTGCAAGTAGTTTAAGTTATATTTTGTATTTGACAAAAGTTCCTAAAGAATCTCATAGAAATTAAGGTTGATTTTGGATAGTTTTTCTAGTGTTCCATATATGGGGTACCTATTCCATAATTAGATAGCTTTATGTTGATTTGGTTTTAGAGAAATTGTAGTACTTATTGTTAATAAATATAATACAAGACTGTTACTATCTAAAGCGCAAATGTTTGTCTGTTGATAATTGCGAATTAAAAGTTTTTGATTTTTAAAATTCGTTGTTTTATGCGTAAAAAACAAAACGGTATTCCATATTTGGTTACTTTCCTCTATTAAAAAAAAATATCGTGTTTTGTAATCGAACAAAGACAAACCATTGTTTTTAATTAGTTAATTTGAATTTTGTTGATTAATTGTTGAGTTATTGCTAAAATATGTTATTTTTTCTTTTTTAATCCCGAAAAAAAGATAAAAAATCTTTTGATTGTTAATTCAATATCATTGAAATTAAATTAAAAGCTTTTAAACAATATTTCCAGATTGTTGATTATTTTTTAAATTTTCAATTCACAAGTAAGAGATTAAAAAATTGATATTTTTTTAACACTGAATACAGAAATAAAAAATAAAAGTGTTATGAGGGTGCTAGGCAACCGCCAAACAAGTTAGACGTGCAAACATTTGCTCCTGGAAATTGTGTATTTTGAGTGGTGTAAAGTTCAGTGTAGAGTTCATAGGGAGTTCATAGGGAGAGAAGTTTATAGTGAAAAACAATTAGTTAACATTGGATTGGTGTTAGTGTAAAAAAATTGTGTAAAAACAAAGTGAATTTAGTGATTTCTATTTTGAAATGAATTTCTAAATTTGACGTTTAATTAATTTGACATTTGATAAAAGAAACTCACTAGAAAATATGAATAAACAAAAAAATCTAAAACAGATCTGGACCTAGTAATATAATAATACGTACCCCTTGAACATCTTTGGTAAATAATGGCACGGAGCCTAGCACCTGGGAATAGTGGGGTGGACAGGACTCCTTAACCGTAATGAAGGCGACCTGTCTAGGGGTGACAACCCCGAATAATAAGCCTCCCAAGCTAACAACTTGGGTAGTATCTTGGACAGTGGCTCGCCACTGTCCCATGAAGAATATTCTTCAACTGAGCATGAAGGAAAATCTCCCTAAATGCACTACCCCAGGTGGTAACCAATCCACTGTCACCTATGGTGACGTTAGCGAACCTTCGGATTCTGGGGAGTCCGCACCAACATGCTTTAAGCATGAGTCGGAGCATCCTGAAATCACCGGACGTAAACTCAGACCAAGACGGCAAAGCTTCGTCGCAACATTTAATGCCAACTCACTGCTAAAAGTGGGTAAACTGAAAAATTTGACTGATTCGCTAACACGACACAACATAATACTGACAGCAGTACAGGCATCCTAAAAGGAAAAGTGGATCAGCGGGTAATGAAGAACGTACCCCACTTAGGTACAGGATTTATAATTAGTCATAGGATAATGTGTTCAGTCACCGACTTTACCTCCCCGAGTAGTTCTCTCTCTCAAATGCGCAAACAAGGGCTACAATAAAGTCAATGTACATGCCCCAATCAACCAGGACAACAGGCGCAATCCAAACAGAACTGATAAATTCTGGGAAGACTTAGAAGATATTATCTCTAAACTTCCAGAGAGGCACACCGTTATACTGCTTGGTGACTTCAATGCTCAATTTGGATGAGAGAAAAAATACAGAAACATAGTGCGCAATTATCCGGCGCATAAGCGAACCAACCGCAACGGAGAACGATTGGTGGATCTGTGTAGGACTTTTGGGTTGATCATGAAGTCTACAGCCTTCAAACACTTGTCAAAGAAGCAGAAGACTTGGCTTTCACCTAATACCCACCTGGGTGAATTCCGGATAGATCATTTGGCCATTTCACGAAAATCTCAAAAGAAAATACAAAACGTGAAGGTACTAAGAAGTGCCAATCTGGACTCCGACCACTACCTCGCAAAAATCAAAGTAAGACTCCAGCCTAGAAACACTAGATTACACAGAACCACCAAAATGGTAAAATTAGACATCGAGCGACTCAAGAACAGTTAAGAATTAAGTCAGAGGCTGAACAACACAGACCTAAACAACTGGGACCAACTGAAGGAGACTCTTGTCAAGGCGGCCAATGAACGGTCCTCTCGATAGAAGAAAGAAGCATCCGTGGTGGACTGACAACTGTGACAATGTAATAGCCCAAAGACAGATAGCCTGGGTGAAGTGGATTTCTAAAAAGACCAAGGAAAATTGGCATAAATTTTTGGAACAAAGAAGGGTTACAGCCAAGATCATTCGAGGAACCAAACGAACCTTCACATAAAACCAACTAACCCAAATCAAAGAGAGCTTTGCTAAGAATAATTCCAGAGATTTCTTTGGAACCTTTAAGCAGGCACTCAGAAAATACGCTCCGCCAAACCTCCACTTCATAGACTCACAAGGCAAACTGGCTTTTAACGACAAGGACAACTGCCACCTTTTGGCTCAGTACTTTAAAAATCTACTCAACTGTGACCCATCCAGCGAAGACTTCGACTAAAAACAAACCATACCAAACCCGGACTCGCTCCCCCCTTCATTGGAAGAAGTTGGCCAGATCATTCAACTTCTTAAGAATAATAAGGCAGCTGGAGAGGACTATTGTTGCTGAACTGTGGAAAGGTGCTGGAAACAATGCCCAGCGCAAGCTAACCGAGATGATCCAAGACAAAAAGGGAGATTTTGCTGATCTAAACAACTACCGTGGAATTTCTCTCGTCCCGGTAACATACAAGATTCTCTCGAAGGCGTTGCAAACAAGGGCAGAAAATCAGTTGGATAGTCAACTGGGAGAATACCAGGGGGCTTAGGAAGACCCGATCCTGTGTTGAACAGATCCTCAATCCTAAAACTGTGCTTGCATACTCCAAGATGAGAAACCGCAATATGGTCGTCACCTTTGTAGATTTTAGGAAGGCCTACGATTCCATTGATAGATAAACGCTTAACAAAGTACTCCAGGAACTAGCACTAGACAACAAAACACGCAGACTCATCCTAGAAACTTTGACCAACACCCATTCCAAGGTTAAATTTAGAGGCGAGATTTCAGAAAGCTTCGAAATAAAAAATGGTGTAAGACAAGGAGATGGACTTTCCCCACTTCTCTTCAACTGTGTCCTTGAAAAGGTTATGAGAGAATGGCTTGGTCTTCAAGTGTCGCTGGAGAAAACAGAATTCTTCACCAACATTTGAGAAGCAAGCAGAGAGATGTTACTAGAACAGGGAAACATCAAGAGGACTGAGAATCTCGGCGAATCGATTGAACCCAACTTATCAGAAAGAGCATCATTATCCAAGAGAGTCAGTAAGTTAGAACTAGCCTATCGGCTGACTAAGAACACTTACAATAAGAAATGCCTGTCACGCAATCTGAAACTTAAGCACTACACATCAGTCTTACGACCAGAAGCCCTGTATGCCATGGAGTGTCTTTCCTTGAACCGAAGGGATTTAATAGAGAAATTGGAAATCAGAGAGAGGAGAATCCTCAGGAAGATTCTACGCCCGGTAAAGGAAGATGGGAATTCCGAAAGCGGCATAACTCTGAGCTCTACGAACATATTGCGATGCTTTCTGACTGTGCAAGGAAAAGAAGGGTAGCTTTCTATGGCCAAGTTGCAAGATTGCCTCCAAACCGACTAACCAACCGTCTGTTCACCTTCTGGCAAAACAAGAAGCTTCGTACAACTTGGTTGACAGAGACGGAGAAGGATATTAAAGAACTGGGAATAACAGATCTCAAAAACAGTGAATCTGTGAGGCGGGCTCTGAAGGAAGACCGTGGATTTCAGGAAAAACCTCGAAGAAAAGGTACATAACATAAGGTAAGATGGACAGAAGAGAGAAAACAGTTACACCGGCAGAAGATGCGACAATAATGGACAAAGGTCAAAGCTCAACAGTTGAACAAGCGTGGTCCAAAGTAGGCTTATTCGAAAGAAGAAGAAGAAGAAATGTGTAACTGTCAATCCAAAATCTAATCTAGCTGTGAAGCTTGAAAATCTACGTTGTGTATTAAAAAATTACAATTTCAATTGAAAACGTTGCAGATTTCAATCAATGTTTAATATAAATGCATTATCATTAATAACTATTAAAAAACCTTAATTATAATCAAATAAATCAGATTTTTCGTTTTTAAGGAAGTACAGAGAATCTTTATTCAAACCAATATTTTTCAGATCTTAGGAATGTTCTGTATTTAATATGCTCTCCGGAGAGTTTACTTTTATTATTGGGTACTACTATATTTATTGTGGAAGCCATTCGTTCCGAGGATACAGAAGACGCAGGAGCGATTAAATATTTTTGAGCAATTTGACAATACATGTGTAAATATCGAGCATCAAACCAAAATATGAACGGATCTGCATATCTTGGAATATTTTGTTGATCAAAATTCTGCTTAAATTCATTTGGGACAGAACCTGAGCTAGGAATGTCGATATTTGATGTATTTTGGGATAGAACTTACAACATGTCTAGACTAAATAGATTTTGGTGTAGAATTTGATATGTTATTGTTATTTCGTGTTTTTTTTTTGTTCAGGCGAGATCTGGGTTGATTTGTGGAGATGGGGCTTCATACGCTCAGCGCCCCCTGTGCCACAATTGAAACTAACGGAAATTGACATAAAACCTCCAGTGGCGTGTAAAAAACGCTACCGTAGCTACAGATTTGATCAAAATGGATGGTTAGATTAGGTTATATTAGGAGAAGATAAGAGCGCGACCTCTCGACCCGAAATAAGAAAAAAATTCAATAGCTTAAACTATTTCAATTTTTTTTATATATCCCTTTTAAATTTATTTTCCCCACGCGTTTCTGTCTTGCCCCAATGCGCAACCGCACAATGCGTACATTGTGTTGCCTAGATATATATATATATTTATATATATATATATATATATATATATATATATATATATATATATATATATATATATATATATATATATATATGATGCCCCATAGAACAAGTCAACCGAGATCTGTCGTCTTCGTCGGTGTTTTAAACGAATTTCTAACATAGTAAACTGTCGGATCTAAAATGTCTCGGATCTAAAATAGTGGCTTTCGCAAGTAAACTATTAGCTTCTGTTTCGAATTACAGATTTTACACTTACCGGGTAAGTGGTGGCCACTCCCACTGACAGGGTGGCATCTTGTAAGTATAAAAAGTTACTAAGTTTTCTAACATGGATCGATAAAGAGATCTCAAAAGACGATCGCACGGTAATATAGCTTAAATATACGTTAAAACTAAAACAGTCCATTTTCTTAAACATCTGGTCCTTCGAGTAATTATTCATTATACACACGACATTTTGGTCCAAACGAACCGGATTCTTTATCAGTGCAGTGCAACACTTTAAATCCAAGACGGCCCTATCGAACACCGATCCAGGCGTCGCAATTAAATCCAAGACGATCCATCGAACACCGACGTAGGTGTCGCATTCCTTTTACACAAAGTCAATTCAAAAATAGGGTTCCAGATAAGTAATTTTAATATTGAAAATTTAAAAAATAACCAACAATCTGGAAATATGGTATCAATCACATATGCAATATGCACATATGCAATCACAGCTCCAGCGTCCAGGTTAGTCTGTTCCTTTTTTATTAATGAATCCCGCCTAAACAGCCTCAACATTATATTCAAAATTTCTGTTATTTAATTCTTTACCGTCATACGCATTTATTGCTCATTGTTTCACTATATATGTTACGGTAAAAGTACGTAGATTGGTAAATGTACACATATACCGTTATATGTGCACATTTGCCTTTTTGGTTGGTAAATGCGAATTCAACTTACATTTACCAACTATTTCCGGCAAATGTGTACATATACGTAAAGCTGTTGGTAAATGTATAGAGGTTTAGTTTAACATACAGAGTGATTGGTATAATTTCTTCGATTCATTTAAATCGGTTGTGGTCGATGATGCAAGTCTTTCCGATACTCGGAAATTTCTCTATTTAAAGGGATGGCTCAAGGTGGAGGCCCTTCGATCTACCGAGTCCATCTCGGTCTCCGCCGCCAATTATGCAAGCGGGAAGGAATTGTTAAAAAACCGATTTGAAAACAAAAGGCTTATCGTTCGGGAGCACTTATCTAATATATTAGACATTCCTGTCATAACCAAATTTTCTGGTACCGAATTAAGACAACTCATAGACATAGTTAACAGTAACACAAAGACGTACGCACGGTGCTTGTATTTATTTAAGAACACTAAATTCCTTTCAGAAAGTTTCAATCAATCTATTATCGGCAAAATTTCGTGCCGCGCCCCTTAAAACTATAATTTTTCCTAGATTAGTTTTAAATGCGGCCTTCTTATCTTATAATTACTAATTAAACTTATAAATAAAGTAAGTCCAATTTTAAATCTCCCAGTAAATACGAGATATCTTTGGAGCGACTCAACTATTGTTTTAGCATGGTTAAAAGAATCTACGCACCACTGGAAGCAATATGTTGCAAATCGAGTTGCGAAAGTACAAGCGAGTAGTTCTTGTAACGAATGGAATAACGCACGTTCGGGCGACAATCCCGCCGATTTAGTTTCACGAGGAACGACACCAAAACAGTTAAACGATTCACAGATATGATGTCACGGTCCTGTTTGGTTGCGTCAAAATTCAAACCAAAGCCTCAAATCCTTCAACAGTCTACCAAATGAGTCCGAACTCGAACGAAAATCGAAAATTTCAACAAATCTAGTGAAATGCGAGCCAGAAATGGTGACAATAACAAAATATTTTTCATTCCGCAAACTACAAGTAGTAAGCTATTGCGAGTTGGAGGTCGAATAAAACATGCGTCTATTTCGTACGACAATAAATTTCCGACCATTTTACCCGAAAAACATCATGTAAGCAAATTAATCATTAAAATGTTTCAGGAAACTCGATTACATGCCGGGCATGAAGCAACTGTAGGTGCAATTCGGCAAAAATTCTGGCCCATAGGTGCTAGAAATCTAGTTAAGAAAATAATTCATTCGTGTGTGAAATGTAATCGGGTAAATACAAAAATGGTAATACTGGAAATGGGAGATTTTCCAAAGCAAGGGTTACCACCAATACGACGGTTTTCCGTTTGCGTAGTAGATTATGCCGGCCCAATCTTGATAAAGGAAGGCCCCTCTCGATGGAGAAAAAAAGTAAAAGCGTATATTTCGTTGTTAGTTTGTTTTGCGACCAAGGCGTTCCATCTTGTGTTAGTAGAAGATTTAACTACATAAAGTTTCTTAGCGGTTTTTAATCGATTTATCTTACGGCGTGGCAATGTTTCTGATATATTTTCCGATAACAGAACAAATTTTTTAGGATTTATTTCAATTAAAATTATTTCCGACAAGAATTACTAATCATTGTTATGATGTTAACACAAAATTTCATTTCATACCACCCAGATCGCAGCAATTTGGGGCATTTGGGAACGAGCGATTAAAAGCGTTAAAATTCATTTAAAAATGGTAATTCGCGATACATCTTAATTGTATACTTTGTTAGCAGATGTTGAGGCTTGTTTAAATTCTGGATCCATAACCCCTCTATCCCAAGGACTATGACGCTCTCACTCTGGGGCATTTTCTCATTGGAAGCCCAATGACTGCTCCTATCGAAGAGGACTTAACATCTAACAGAGGACATAACAATGAATCGACTTTCTCGTTGGAAAAGAATCCAACAAATTCAACAACATTTTTGGCGACGGTGGCACAAGGAATACTTGTTCCAACTGCAGCAGCGACCAAAGGGAATACAGGTGCCACACTCCAACATAAAATCGGCGACCTGGTGGTCCTAGTGGATGAAAATCTCCCTACCTTGAGGTGGCAATTAGGACGTCATCGAACTACATCCGGGCCAAGATGGTGATATGCAGGTAACAGTTAAAACCAGCAACTAGTGTTTTTAAACGTGCAGTGAAAACGGTGTGCGTTTTACCAATAAACGATTGACAAAAACTATATTTACTTACTAATCCAGTATATTTACTGTTACAATAATTAGTCATTTTCTATTGGTTTATATTATCAATTGTTGCTTCAATTTCCCTTATTGAAGTTTACACTTCAAGGGGGGCAGCATGTTTCGAATTTCGAAAAGTGTGTATAAATCTTGTAAATATAAAAATTACTAAGTTTTCTAACATAGATCGATAAAGAGATCTCAAAAGACGACCGCACTGTAATATAGGCTTTTTTATAGACGTCATCGAAGAACTGTAATATAGCTTAAATAGGGTTACATATACGTTACCCTATACGTTAAAACTAAAACAGTCCATTAATCATCTGGTCCACATCTTAATCATCTGGTCCTTCGAGTAATTCTTCATTAAACACACAACAGCTTCTAAAGCCTCTAACCGGTCTTTGATTCCTTTTAAAAGACTTTCTTCACTAGATTTTCCAATCTCTGCAGATTTTCTAATTTCTGACGTAACAAATTGGTCAGACGGATAATTAAACTTGCTGTAATGTAGTTTTTGCCACTGATATCTTCCATAGCTTGTTTAAGCGGTCCAATAAGTTCGATCAAAACACGCACGATGATTAATTACTTGAGAAAATGTAACCATATCAGGAAGTTTCTTATGCTTTTGGCTTCTTTCAGCTAAAACTTTAGCTACAACTGTTAACAATTCAACAAATCTTTCTAACATATCAAAACAATAATTCCACCTTATACATACTATTTGCTAACTTTAAGTTATAAACTAACAAACTTAAAACAAACAGAACACAGCCTGAATATATAAATATATTCAGCCTTTCCTGAGCTCTATAACAATTATTGAGTCTTTTTAGAACTACCAAAACAAATCTCACAAGAAATTTGTAAGTTATTTTACAGCTTTCAATCCACCTTCGTGGCACTCAACAAAACCATACAAATAACATTGTTTTAAAGATCATGACATGATCATGATCATGACATGATCAGGCCACGAAGGTGGACTGAAAGCTGTAAAATAACTTATAAATTTCAGGTGAAATTTGTTTTGGTAATCCTAAAAAGACTCAATAATTGTTATAGAGCTCCGGAAAGGCTGAATATATTTATATATTCAGGCTGTGTTTCGTTTGTTTTAAGTTTGTATGATTATCTATAACTTCTTTTTTCTTACAAGATTTCTGGTAGCTCGTAACGCATCAAATCATTCAGATTGCTTAAAATATGTAACTAGAGTTTTGATTTGATCTGCAACTGCAATGATGATCTCATTTTTTTTATAACGCCATTATAAAACCAAATCTACATACATACGGTGTGTCCGGATTTACCACACCATTGCCCCAGGCTGTTTTTATAAAAAAAATCGTTTACGAAATAACATAATTAGTATCGATATATTGCTATTAATAATATAAATATCAGTAGATGCTAAAAATATCAATATTTTAATATTTTCGATATCCATATATTTTATACAGCTCTACATGATTCAAATATTCTCAAAAGCAATTATTAATTGAAGACCTCAGGGAAAGAACGTGCTAAATCTCATTTAGTCTCAAATCGAGATTTCTATGCCACCTTTTGGCTGCCGGACTATGCTATCTGCATGGCATATTTGTACTGTGGAAGAATGTTTCGCGTCAGGAGATTTGACTTTAAAGGAAATTAAATTCGTAAGAAGCATTCCGGTTATTAACCTAAAAGACGCTCTCATGAAAATACTTGCCAAAGTGACTTTCCCAGTTCTTTCCCCGAGGTCTTCAATTGTTTCTGTATTAAAATATCAAAATTTTAGTTATTATTATTTGTTACAAGCCAACTAAAGACCATATCAAGATAACTATTTATTTCTTTTTTCCTTCCTCTTCCTCCAACACTCTTTAATTTTCTCAGAATGAGCTTTTTTCCTCTCAACTGACCATTTGACATCATTTGTTTTTCTGTTTGTTTTAGCTTCCTGAAAACCTCTAAATTTCTTGACTTCTTGTCTGAATTTGTTTCTGTTGAGGAAGGTCTCCTGTTTAATCTGCCCTTTTTGTCCCTCCCCATCCATTATCTTAGTCTGTTTTCCTGTTCTGGAAGGACGTATGGATCTTCTTTGTCAATCTATCGCCCTTCATTCTCTCTAGATGTCCATAGAGTGTAACACGTGTTTTCCTGATCTCGTCTGTTATTTTAGGGCAGAATGAGTACAGTTTCTTACTTGGTCTCAAAACCCACCTGTCATTTTGTTTTTGATTGGACCTAATATTTTTCGAAGAATTCTTCTTTCCATCTTTTCCAAATCTTCCAATGCCATTTTGCATCCGACTAAAAGTAGTGTTTCCGACTCATAGAGGACTTCTGGCTTTTTACAAGTGTATTATAATGCCTTAATTTAGCATCTTTAGAAAAACACTTTTTATTGTACAGATTTATCACTTTCATGTATGCTCTTTTTATTTTTTCAGTTCTGATTTTAACTGCTTCTTTTTAACTTTTTAAGATTATATTTTCACCCAAATATTTAAAGTTGTCACTTTTTTTGATGTTGCCATATTTGGTTTTTAAATTTGTTGGTGGGTTACTTTCATTGGTCATCTATTCCGTCTTTTCGAAAGATACTTGTAGACCTGCCTTCTCAGCTGTTTCCTTCAGAAGTTCTAGTCTTTTCTTTGTATTCTCCAAGGCTTAATCTATTATTACGAGATCGTCTGCAAAGGCCAAACAATTTTTTGCTTCTTTCGATCTACCCAGCTTTATGTAGTTATTAACTTTTTGTTTTTCTTCTTCCATTTTCCATTCTCTTATAACTTTTTCAGCACACAGTTGAATAATAATGGTGACAAGCCGTCTCCTTGTCGGACTCCTGATACAATTTGGAAGGGACTAGAGGTTACTTTGTTGAAGGAATTTGACATTAGATATTGTGTTTGTAAGAGTTTGTTTATTTATTTCCAGAGTTTTCCTATCTACTGCAAATTCCTTCAGGGTTTTGAAAAGGGAGTCGCTGTCTACTGAATTAGAGAGACTCTGTCTATAGGCTTTTTTTAAATCGACAGATATTAGCACTATCTTTTTATTTGATATTTTCATGTACTTAATTATTTGTTTAAGGTTTAGAATTTGCTCTGGGCAGGATCTGTTACTCCTAAATCCAGCTTGGTATTCTCCAATTTGTTTGTCTAATTGAAGATTTAGTATATCCAGAAGAGCTTTCGATAATATTTTGTATTCCAAGGGTAGTAATGAAATTCCTCTATAATTATTTATATCTGTTTTGTGCCCTTTTTTATGAAGTGGGTGAATTAATGCAACCTTCCAGTTTTCTGGAATTGATTCAGTGTCACAGACCTTACCTAGTTTTTCTTTTATAATTATGGCACCTAGATCTCCACTAGCTTTTAGAATTTCTGCAGTAAGGCCGTATTCACCTTGGGCTTTGTTGTGTTTTAATTGTTTGATATAACTTTTAATCATATCGATGCTTGGTGGTTTAGACTTTTGATTTGAAGTAATATCATGGCATTCCAGTTGTTTGGTCGGTTTTTCACAATAATAGTTTTTAAAAGTATGCTGCAGTAACTTACAGTTTTCTTTATTCTTAAGTGCAAGTTTTCCATTATCTTCCTGAAGCATAGCGACTGCGGAATGTATCCAGACATACAGTTATTGAATGTCTTGTAGTAGTCTCTTGTATTATATTTTTTAAAATGCTCTTCTATATTTTTAAGTTGCTCCTTTTCAAAGCACCTCTTTTGTACCCTAATAATTTTATCTGCTCCCTTCTCCTCAAATTGGTAGATTTTCCAATTACTGCTTGTTTTCCTGCTATACCAGTTTTTCCAGGCTTTCCTTACTTAGTGTAAGTGCTCCTTCACATTTATTATTCCACCATTTTTGCTTCCTCTGTTTGTTCTCTGGGGCTATTTCAAATGCAATATATTTAATTGTTTCTGTAAAGTTGTTGGCATCAATATTCACTTCCTCCAGCCTCTCTTGAGAATCACATTCCTTTTCCTTCAAAGTTTCGTTATTAATTCTCTTAATTGTACTGCTTTGTTTTATGATTTTATGTTTTGGAATAAATCTCATGTGGATCCCAGTTAGGTAGTGATCTGAGTCAACTTCCATTCTTCTTTTGACTAATGTTTTTGATTTCTTGAAAATTATATCTGCAGATGGCGACATGATCAATTTGCAACTATCAAGACGCAAATTGAAAACTTCCTAAGATGAGGTTTGGAGATATCCATGTTTTTTGCTTTCTAGGTAGTTTTCTGAAATGTATTGACATGATTTTAAGATTAAATGACTAATTGGCATATATCTACTAATCTTGAGCCATGTTCTGTTGTGAGCTGGATAGTTTCCATTAACTTCTTCTGAATGATTTCTCTTTACCCAACTTTAGTTATATAACATCATATTTAAATAATTTCAAACAAATTATCTGGTAGGCAACTAATATTTGTGGTATTTTTCTGAAGTAAAATTTCAGATATTTAGAGAAATTTCTGTGAAAATATAATTAGTTCATAATTAGCTCGATTTGTGAAAAAAAATGAATCTTTCTCGTGAACAGCTCAGACTTATTTCTATAATTATTACTTCACGAAATTCGTTTGGACCACAAAGCAGTACGATGGACGTGAAAGTACTCTCTTACGAAACGGCAAGGCGTCAATTCACGCGCTTCAAGAAAGGTCTTAAAAGTCAAGAAGTTCAAGACGAGTCTTACCCAGGAAGATCGGTACAAGTGGATTTGGATTCTCTACGGCGACTTATTGAAGAAGATTAACGACTCGTTATCTAGCTGAACAACTTAATTGCTCTTCTAAGTCGCGGAAGGATATCTCCATGAGATCCCTCCACTAGGCAAGTCATAGGAATATGGAGTGTGGATACCAAATGAGTTCAAATCAAATCAAATCAATTTTATTACATGTAAGATGTATATGGCAAATACATATATGTGAACGTCAAAAAGAGAAAAAAAGATATAAAAATTAAAATAAAAATATAAATTAAATATCAAAACAGAACAGATCTAAAATAAACGATAATCACTAAAACAAATTAAAACATTCTTGAAATGTATAAATTGTCTCCTTTAGTAGTAGGGATTTTACTCTTCTCTTGAAGCTTTTGTTGGACATTTCTTCTGTGATGGTATTTGGCAGCTTGTTGTATATGACCACTCCTAAAATTACTGGTGATTTGCTACAGCAATTTAGGTTACATTAGACTTAGAAGAGTGTACAGCTTGTTTCGTCCTCTTGTGTTGTATTGGTGGATATCCCTATTTCTGTCCAGATTAATTTTCATTTTATGGATGAAGCAGGCAACTTCTAATATATAGAGGCTTGTTACTGTTAGTATTTGCAGTCGTTGGAAGTGCGGTCTACATGTGGCTGTTGGAGGAATACCCACTAATGATCGAATGACTTTTTTTTGAGCCTTCAGTATAATCTCAAGTTTATTGGAGGATCCCCAAGCCAAAATTCCATATGCTAGAATGGACTGAACTTTCGCATAATAATAGTTGAGAAGCTCAGCTTGGTTTATTATTTCAAGTAGGGTTCGATTTGAGTACGCTTTATAGCCCAACTTTTTTAGTAAGGTTTCTGTTGTCTTATCCCAAGTTAGACTTTCCTCTATATAAAGCCCCAGGAATTTTGTTTTCTTCGCCCTATGCAGGTTGAAATTGTCGATTTTTAAATTTAAATTATTGGCGTATTGGCTTCTTTGCGTTTAAAAAATTACATATTACGTCTTCTCCTTGTTTAGAAATAGGTTATTTGCCGAGCACCACTGCACCATTTTAAGTAAAACATTGTTTGCTTCAAGTTCATTTTCAATCAAAGAGTTTCTGGAGATAATGAAAGTGGCATCATCTGCGTATAGTATGCATTTGTTGTCTTTCATAAATGTTACAAGGTCCGCAATATATAAGAGGAATAGTGTGGGGGCAAGTACACTTCCCTGCGGAACACCTATATTAATGTTCACTGGTTTAGAAAAGAAAGATTTATTCTTGGATGTGATTTCCACACATTGCTTTCTGTTTGTTAGAAATGATTTTAGCCAATTTATCGATTTACCACGAATTCCCAATATAAACAATTTGTTTAATAATTGTTAGTGTGATACGCAATCAAAAGCTTTCGACAAATCGCAGAAAATACCGACTGGATGTTTGCCGTTATCGATCTCATGCAGAATTTTGCTGTAGAACTCAGTGATAGCCGTCGAGGTCGATTGTCCTTTGCGAAAGCCGTGTTGTTCTTTGGGAATAAGTTGGTGCTTCTCGATAAATGGCAAAAGCCTGTAAAGCATGCTATATTCTAACACTTTAGACATAGCTGATAGCAGAGCTATAGGTCTATAGTTATTTAGGAGTGTTTTTTCTCCTCGTTTGTGTATTGGACAGATTTTGGCATTTTTCAAAATTTCAGGAAACTCTTCCAATTCCAATGACCGGTTAACAATATAAGTTAGGTTAGGTTGAACTAGGTTAGTTAGGTTAGGTTGAATTTTAGTTGAACTGTAACAAATTGGAAAGAAGAATTGATGCTTGCAACTATTGACTTCCCATCGCAACCACAAATACCTCTATAGCTTGATCACCGGCATAGTTGGGCAAAAATTATTTGTGAAAACAATTAACAATTAAATTGCGAGATTTAATTGCAACTAACAATTAAAATAATTAATTGTAATTGCAATATATCACAATTAACAATTAATTAATTGTTAATTGTTAAATTTTTAAAATTACAATTGATTAATTGTTAATTGATTGATGCACTTTTACAATTACAATTAACAATTAATAAATGTCGGTTAGAAGATGTTTATTATACTCCAATCTATCATTTGCCATAATGCGTAACTGAAATAGCTATTTACATTAGAGTGTGGGAAGTTTGATTTTACAACGCGACAGCTCGTTTGGGGAACAAGCCCGAAGGGCGAGTTCCCCATTAGCTGGAACGCTGTAAAATCATTTCCGAACGAAATTTGTAATAGTAGTAATATTTTTGGCCGAGAATTATTATTTAAGAAACAAATAGACCCTCCGCCTCCACTTCCGGTCCCCCACCCACGCCCCCAATTCCGGTTCCCAACCACTTCCGGTTTCAACCCCAACTTCTGTATTCACCCCACTTTCGGTTCCCACCTCCACTTCCGGTTCCAAAATTTTCATCACTTCCGGTTCCCAACCCCCATTTCCGGTTCCAAAATTGTTCACACTTCCGGTTCCCACTTCCGGTTCCGGAAGTAGGGTGGGAACCGGAAGTGTAAGTGGAAACAGGAAGTGTGAGTGTGAACCAGAAGTGGAGGTGGTAACCGGAAGTGGGGTGTTAACCGGAAGTGGGAGCGAGCTGGGGGGCCGGAAGTGGGAGTGAAGGGTACAGAACGAACCATCTTTCCCAACTATTTAGATTATTTACAATATTGGAAATTATTTTATTTGGCACAATGCGGGAAAGTACGGTTACAATGAGGGAAAAGTTTTTACATTCATCAAATAGTATTAATTGTAATAATAAACAATTGATGATTAAGTTAATTGTAACTAACAATTAAAATTTTAATTGCAATTAAATTAATTGTAAACTACAATTAATGGAATTAATTGCAATTGATTTCAATTGCATCTCACAATTAAACAGTTAATTGAATTAAATCAATTGCAATTAATTTAGTTGCAATTAAAATTGTAATTGTTTGATTCTACAATTAAAAAATTAATTGAATTATGCCCAACACTGATTCACCGGTGATGAGAAGTGGGTGACTTACAACTACATCCACAAGTGATAATATCTGGGAGATAGGCAAAGAGGCGTGACTACATCAGAACCTGTTCCTCACCCAAAGAAAATAATGTTGAGCGTCTGGTGGGCCATAAAAGGTGTCATTCATTGGGAATTTTTGTCGACTGGTATTACAATTACTGCTGGTTTATTCTGTGATCAATTGAACCTATTCGCTACACGGAAAAAAGTACACTCTATAAATTACAGTTTAAATAGTAGCAGCGGCCTTACGAATACAAATTTGTAGAGATTGCAGTCGCATACTGTAATTTTTAAAACTTATTTACTAATAATACCGGAAACTGTAATTAAAAAAAAATCAATTGTTAGTTTTTACAGTTTCAAATTCGTAAGGCCGATGCTACTATTTAAACTGTAATTTTTAGAGTGTACTTTTTTCCGTGTAAACTCCGCGGAAAATAAAGCAGAGTGTACTTCGTTCACGACAACATCAGACCTCATATTGCGAAGTCGATGTGCCAACTATCATTCTTTGGCTCGCTTGCTTATGATTTGCACAAGAAAAAATTCGACGACGAAAACCATCTCAAAACATACTTGGGTAACTTCCTCAGCCGGAAGTCTCAAAACGTTGGCAAGAAGTGAAAGGTGCAAATAGAGTACTACAAAAATCTAATAGTTTTTTTAGATTTCTATTTTTTTCACAAATTATGTTGTATATTTTTAATTTTGTTTTATAAATATACGATAATCTTTAAGTAAAGAAATACTGTAGAAGAACTTGTATGTCTGTCGAATCTGTGCCTTTATTTTTTTTAAAGGAATCTAACTCCAAAATTTACATCTGTAACATCTTCGTTTTTGTGATGTAGTTCAAATTAGGGCATCGAAACCGGTTAAAACCGAACCCGGTTAACCGGGTTTTCTGTTAAAATTTAAGAAACCGTAAAACCGGTTTTTTTTTCGAAAAAAAGTCGGTTTTTATTTATTTTATTTTTTTCTTCAAGTGGAAAATAATTTTATTTTTCTATTGTTATCCATGATGTATTAAATTGTGGATTTATTTGTACTCAAATAAAACGTAAGAACAGTAAATATGTAGTCAAATAAAGTTCACAGATTTAAAGTGAACATAATCTTGATCATCATTTCATTCTTACATTCTAGTCTAGTTTCATACTTTTATAAATAAATATATATCTACATTTATAGTTATCTCTTCGTTAAGAATTTATTCTAACAATAATATCTTTGGCTATTATTAAGAATATGGGAATGGTGGAGTTACCTTCACTAACTGTTGCTAATCGTCTTCCAAACTGTATTTCTAAACGTGGAAAGTAAAAATGAATCTTCTACGTCGGCTGGTTCAAGAAATATACGGGCTTTTGTAATCCAAAAAACTGACATTTTTTAATACAACAACAAATATAACTGCAACTTCTGTCCGGTTATTTGACAGAAAATATGTTTATACAGCAGATACGCTGTTGCCAAGTTCAATTCTTTTGCAGAGATTATACTTTTTTTCTGTGTCGCTACAATTTAAGTATTATATGTATTAAATATATTTAATTTTATTTTAATTCTTGCGCAGGGGTCATGTTAATCTTCTATGTATTCTTCTTATTCTTATGCATATTCACTAATGAATGTTTGCGACCACGATAATGACTTGAATGTCGTCATCATGTGGTTCTCTTGGGAAGTATAATGGAGGTGATTTCCCGTTATCTTCCTCCATGGGTATGAAATTACCATGGGTATAAATTAGATTAGGTTGTCCGAGAGAGAATAGATCAAGACCGCATATAGCACGGCAGCGCAAACTCTCGATCACATGCGCGCTGCGCGCGCATGTGGTTTGATCGAGAGTTCGCGCTGCCGCACGCATGTGGTTTAAACTTTAACTTCGTAGATCCAAACTTTTATGGTACTCTCGGTCCAATGTAGAACAAAGTGGCAACGACCGGTGGTTTTACCTTGGTTAGATTAGGTTGTCCGCCGCGAAGCGGGAAGATAAATCAAGACAATATACGCGCGGCAGCGCGAACTCTCGGTCCAATATAGGACAAAGTGGCAAGCACCCTTGGTTTCACCTTGGTTAGATTAGGTTGTCCGCCGCGAAGCGGGAAGATAAATCAAGACAACATACGCGCGGCAGCGCGAACTCTCGATCACATGCGCGCGCAGCGCGCATGTGGTTTGATCGAGAGTTCGCGCTGCCGCACGACAAAGTTGCAACGACCGGTGGTTTCACCTTGGTTAGATTAGGTTGTCCGCCGCGAAGCGGGAAGATAAATCAAGACAACATACGCGCGGCAGCGCGAACTCTCGATCACATGCGCGCTGCGCGCGCATGTGGTTTGATCGAGAGTTCGCGCTGCCGCACGACAAAGTTGCAACGACCGGTGGTTTCACCTTGGTTAGATTAGGTTGTCCGCCGCGAAGCGGGAAGATAAATCAAGACAACATACGCGCGGTAGCGCGAACTCTCGATCACATGCGCGCGCAGCGCGCATGTGGTTTGATCGAGAGTTCGCGCTGCCGCACGACAAAGTTGCAACGACCGGTGGTTTCACCTTGGTTAGATTAGGTTGTCCGCCGCGAAGCGGGAAGATAAATCAAGACAACATACGCGCGGCAGCGCGAACTCTCGATCACATGCGCGCGCAGCGCGCATGTGGTTTGATCGAGAGTTCGCGCTGCCGCACGACAAAGTTGCAACGACCGGTGGTTTCACCTTGGTTAGATTAGGTTGTCCGCCGCGAAGCGGGAAGATAAATCAAGACAACATACGCGCGGCAGCGCGAACTCTCGATCACATGCGCGCGCAGCGCGCATGTGGTTTGATCGAGAGTTCGCGCTGCCGCACGCATGTGGTTTAAACTTTAACTTCGTAGATCCAAACTTTTATGGTACTCTCGGTCCAATGTAGAACAAAGTGGCAACGATCGGTGGTTTTACCTTGGTTAGATTAGGTTGTCCGCCGCGAAGCGGGAAGATAAATCAAGACAATATACGCGCGGCAGCGCGAACTCTCGGTCCAATGTGGGACAAAGTTGCAACGACCGGTGGTTTCACCTTGGTTAGATTAGGTTGTCCGCCGCGAAGCGGGAAGATAAATCAAGACAACATACGCGCGGCAGCGCGAACTCTCGGTCCAATGTAGGACAAAGTGGCAACGACCGGTGGTTTTACCTTGGTTAGATTAGGTTTTTATATGGTCTTAAGAGTACCGCCTATATGGTCTAAAATAAGATAAAGTTGCAAGAAGTATTGAGTTAACCTGAGTTAAACCAATTAGAATGAAATTAGAATTAAAAATTAAATTTATATTTCAATGTTGTTGTAAGTGCATGTGAAGAAATTGTATATTGAATGTTTACCAGAACAAGGTAAAATAAAAAGATAAAATTGGCAACGTCGGTTGGGCTTCTCCTGCACTTTTTGTTTGACAAGTAATTAGAGAGGTTAGGTAGTGAAGGAAAATATTAACTGTTGCGTCAAAAAAATGTCATTTTTTTCATAAAAACCCGTATATTTTTTTAATAAATCGACGTAGAAGCTTCGTTTTGGCTCTCTAAGTTTGCAAATACACTACGGAGGACGATTAGTAACAGTTATTCAAGGTAAAAATCCGCCAACTCCAAAAAAAATGGCCATTCCCATATTCTTTACAAATTCCATATCTTTTTTATTCTTTACGTAAGAATAATGAAATAATACAAAAAAAAATTTTTTATTAAATAATTATAAATAGTAAATAAATATTTATTTCATTTGGTTTACAGCTGCACTATTTTTGGAAAATGTTTTAAAAGGTAATAATTTATTTATTTTTATACTTAAAACCGGGTTTTACCCGGTTAACCGGTTTTTCCATCGGTGTTTTGGATGCCCTAGTTCAAATGTTAGCTCCTTTTTGCGCTGCTTTAGAGACATCATTTTCAAAAGTCTATCTTAGACCGGTAGATTTTATGTCAGAAAAGTATCTTATGAATTTCACATTGGTGGGTTAAGGAGTTGTGCAAGGATCAGTTAGTCAGGGTTTAGTAGAAGTATTGCATCAAGCGACGTGGAATTAAAACGCGTGCGATTTAAGAAAATGTATTTCAAGGTTGTATATATTACGAACCAGTCCATATTTTGTGGATATTTTTGATTTGTTAGTAACAATTGCTTCCGATTGGTGACGTCACATACATTTATTTAATGACAACATGGCTCGCTTTTAGTATCATTGGATAGACTTTTTTTGTGAATAAGAGAGTCTATAACAAATGCATAACATTTCAAGAAATCTTCACTTCAAAAGAAATAAATCAAATATTGAATAAAAACAAAATACAAAACGAATCAGAGATGTTCAAATTGTTCAAAATTTATTCCCGACAAGGTAATTCGGGATTTAATAGAACTGTTAAAAGCGTTTTGCAACCATACACAGGGAATACGTGCTGTTTCGTTAAGTATTTTTGCTTCTAAGTTCTCTATTGTTACTGGCCTCTTCATGTAGAGAATGTTCTTTAAATAATCCAACGGTGCCAACGTTCGGGGCACGTGGCGGCTACTCAATATATCCTCTTCGTCCAAATTATCGTCTAGGAAAAGTTACATTTAAAGTACTCGCGCACTTCCTTACCAAAATGTGTTGTGCACATCTTACTAAAACAAGACATATGGGTGGATGAAGTTATTATTATTTGGATAGGGTCGAAAGTCTTTTCCGAATGTTACGTACACAAATCACTCCACGAATTTCTAATTCGTGAAATGATTTGTGTACGTAACATTGGGAGGTACTTTTCAGATGTTAGTTCTACCTATAATAAAATGGCCGATTATAATACCATGTAATATCCCAGACCATACATTTATTTTTTGCGGATAATGAGAATGAACGTTTTCATGTGTGGATTTACTTTTTGCCTGTATCTGCAGTTGTGTCTATTCACAGAACTATTCAATTCAATCGTGGCTTCATCTGATGACAATGTTTTTCATAAAATTATCGTCATCATTTATTAGTTGGGATATTATCTCTGAAAATTTAACCCTGCGGTCAAAATCATCATCAGATAACTCCCGAACTAAATGGGCTGTTAAGATTTAAACCTTGCCTTGCAGAGATATCATGGTCTGCAGAAAGCTGACTGATGGAATTGTGTAGGCGTTTGGCAATATCCAGCAAAACATTTAGTGTCCTATCAACATTTGTTGTCGTACTAGGTCTACTTGGAGAACTATGATTTTTCACACTTTTGTTTTCTCTCTTAACTTAGAACGGTTCTTGTAAACCGTAAACCGTAAACTAGAACGGTTCTTGTCACTACAGACCTTCTGATAGGGATTCTATTTGGATGACTGTCATTAAATAAGTGAGTTCACCTTCTATCCCCATAACCAGCGATTATTAAAATTGTTATCCTTTATGGTTCAGTTAAATTCATGTCTTATACTTGATGAGGTAACGGTATTAAGTTTGACAAGATATCACGTATTTCTTATTATTATTTCTATCTGTTTTTAATGAATACAATATTAACTTATTTAAGTAGGAACACAGCCAACCTTTATATTACCATATATTCAACCTTTTCGTAGCTCTATAATATTAAGTCTTTTAGGACTGCAAAACAAATGTCATGTGAAATTTGTAAGTTATTTACTAGCTCCCAGTCCACTTGCACTAAACAAGAACTAGAAAAATAACATTGTTTATAAGATAGAATAGCCATCTGCAGACGCGTTTAGAGATTTATCTCTTATCAGTGCAGCTTTGCTGTTATGTATTATAACTTGAAAAACACTTACTTGAAGGCCCCGTGAATGACTAGATTAGACGAAAGTGGACTGGGAGCTAGTAAATAACTTTGTAGTCCTAAAAAGACTTAATAATATTATAGAGCCACGGAAAGGTTGAATATATTTATATATACAGGGTGCGTTCCGAAGTTTATGTGATTATCTATAATGTAGTATGGTTTTACGAATATAAATTATTTTTTTTGCATTTATTTGATTTATTTCTTGACAAAGTATAATAAATCTACACCTCTTGGTGAAATATTTTTGGCGGACCCTATATATATATATATATATATATATATATATATATATATATATATATATATATATATATATATACGGTAAAGTATATATACGGTAATACGGTAAATACGGGTAATGGTAATACGGTAAAGTATATATATATATATATATATATATATATATATATATATATATATATATATATATATATATATATATATATATATATACGGTAAATATATATATATATATATATATATATATATATATATATATATATATATATATATATATATATATAGATAGTTATATAGATAGCTGTGCAGATAGTTGTATAGATAGTTGTATAAATAGCTGTAAAGATAGTTTTACAGATATTCGTATAGAATGTATAGATATTTGGAACTACTTGGATTATTCTAGAATAAATTTTTTTGGCAGACCCTGTATATAGATAGTTGTATAGATAGTTGTATATACAGTTGAATAGATAGTTGTATAAATAGCTGTATAGATAGTTGTACAGATAGTTGTATAGATATTATAGACAGCATGGATTGTATAGATAGTTGGGGGTACTTGTGGTACTTTAAAGAAAAGTGGCTGTTGTACTCTAGAGAAAAATTTAGGCTGTTCTCGAGGAGAACTCAACTCTCACTTCTAGCTCCTAAAAGTGTGCCTACCATAGGCCGCGATACCACGGTAAACTGCATTGACCTGCAGGCTAAACTTTGTGAGGGTAGCCCCTAAAGCCTGTATACTCCAGATGAACGAGTCGATGGATTAACGAGTAGATTTTGTCACAAAACGTACGGCTACAAGCAGTGTGGGATGCACAGTGGGCGTCTGAGGAATAAAGTTGCAGAAAGTATAAAATGTAACCGCTGCACGCCTAAGAAGCCCCTCAATGCGAAAAAAGAAGAAACATAAACCTTAGCAGCTCTCAAATCTTTGATCACGGCTACGGCCAAATCAGATATACGGCTAAGGCTAAGAAGGTTATTATCCCTGGGCTAGGAAAGGCTGCCACAAAAACAACAACAAAAGCAACAATAAGAAATCGAAACCGAAACTAAACATACGTTAACCATCAAAATCCGTTCCATGGTAAAAGATGATAAACATGTGGAGCTTCAAGAAGGACTCGAACAAATTCGTTGGAACATCCTAAGACTATACGGGTTGAGAAGAAAAGGCGACCACAACTTCGATAGGCCGATGATATTAAGATTTTAAACGAGTGACTGGATTAATAGGGGAGCCCTATGTTCACAAATGGACAGATAGAAAGAAAAATATAGATAATTGCACTAAACAGGGGCAACCAAAAAACTAGATGAGTGAGAAAAAATAAAGTATACATAATAATACGATGTTAATAACCAAAATTAAGCCTAAGTCTGCTTTACTGTATAATCCTACAATTACAGAAATAATTTCAATAGTATCCCTATAATCAAATTCTATCCACCATTTAAACAAACAAACGCAAACCATTGAAAACTTGGCAACTTGACGAATATAAAATGAAATTCTGCAACTCCATTATGCACAATAATACCCACTTATTACAAAGCAGTTTTTAATAGAGTTGTTCCCCGCTGGAATAATTTGCACATTCCTGTTCAATCGCATTGAAAACCTTATGTGGCTTGCGCGAAAATACGTAATTAACATCCATAGAATTTCTCGTTGAAAAACCGAAAGGTGTGAAAAAGTGAAAAGGAAATAAACCATATTGTCCGGGGTGTTTTTAAGGGCGTGCGCTCTTTGAACACCCTCTGTAAATAAAGTTTAATCCGATAAGTATATAAGGGCGGACGTGGAAGTTTATTTTCTTGCTTCTTCTCTCCATCAAACGCACTCAAAAGGAGAAGTGATGCCATAATTGGCTGGTTCGAGTTACAATGATTCAGATTTTCGGTTTTGTTAGGAGATTTCGAAGATTTTCGAAATTGGTGTGTGGCTCAGATTTAAATTATCATTGTATTTTAATATGGGTATTAATATATTGTTAGTGACTATGAGGGATTGCTATTAGGGGATATATTGTTAGTGAAAATATAGGTTAAAACATTTCTTGGAAACTTCTAATTATGCACAAATAATTATCGAATACTTACATTTTTATCGCCAGAGGCTTGTCTGTTTATATTTATCTATATAGTATTGTTTGTCTTGTGCGACTAATCTTGCTTTTCTAGTCTAATCTGTCTAGTTTTGTCTGTCGAGTCTTTTCTGTCTAGTCTTATCTATCTAGTCCTATCTGTCTACTCTTGCTTGTTTAGTCTTGACTGTCAAGTCTAGCTTCTCCAGTCCTGTCCGTTTAGTCTTTTCTGAGTAGTCTTCTCTGTCTAGTCTTCACTGTTTTTGTCTTGCCTATATAGTCTTGTCTGTCTAATTAATAGTGTATGTCTAGTCTTGTTTGCCTATTCTTGTCTATCCAGTGTCTAATCCTGCTTTCGTAGTTGTCTCTCTAGTCTAGTTTGTTCAGTCCTATCAGTCTAAGTCTTGTCCGTCTTGCTTTGTATTTTCTAGTCTAGCCTATCTAGATTTGTTTACTTGCTCTTGCTTGTCTAGTTTCGTTTGTCTGGTTTGTCTTTTTAGTCCTGTAAGTCTGTATTTTTTTTGGACATGTCAAGTTAAGTTTTCTGATTAGTTTGACTTGCAGGTGCAAAATATAAATACAATTTAACATTTGTAATTTCTTTTGAATAACTGCGAATTAACGAGTTGTGCCAGTTTGAATAATTGGGTGGGTTTGCCGGCTGAGGTGAAACTAATTCCAGTAATAAATGTCAGTGTCATTCGGAAATTCGTAAAATGGAACGAGCTATGTATTTTGTTTCTTTTTTGCTGTCGCTGGATGTTTCGTTGGACGGAATGCCAAATTTGCCACCGATAGGATTATCATAGATCGCTAATTTAGATTCCGTCTCTCGAAGGGTGAATGAGTTATCTGAAAGCGATCGTTGCAATGCGAAGTGTTTCCTATACCCGAAATTAAATTGGATTCAATTTGAATTTATAATTTCATATTCACGAGTTGACTGACCCCTGAATTATAAAATTAATTAAAAAGATATTAAAATTTCATTGTAACATGTCATTATTATATTAATTTGTATTACGATAATTTGTAAAGGAATATGGGAAGTTTGTGAACCGAATATTTTCGAATAATAATAACTAAACATACAAACCTAGACAGACAGTACTAACCAGAAAAAAAAATATAGACGAGACTCTACAGACGAGACTAGACAGACTTGACTATAGAGAGCACTACACAAAAGACTAGATACACAAGACTAGATATATGAGAGACGAGACTAGACAGATAAGATTAGACAGACAAGACTAGACAGACAATGCTAGACAGAGAAGACTAGAGAGACAAAACTAGACAGACAAGACTAGAGAGACAAGACTAGACAAACAAGACTAGACACACAAGACTAGACAGACAAGACTAGACAGACAAGACTAGACAGACAAATCTAGAGAGACAACACTCGAGAGACAAGACTAGACAGACAAGATTAGACAGACAAAACTAGACAGATAAGACTAGACAGACAAGATTTGACAGGCTAGACTAGAACACTGGTAGGTACGGGAGAAATAAGATGGAACAGAAAAAGAAAGCCAAGTGCCAGATGTTCGAAAAGTGGCAAAGACAGTGGAGTGCTTCTAACAAGGGCCAAAGTGGACCAGACAGCTAATCCCAGATTCGTTACCCTGGGTGACACGAAAGCACGGAGAATTGGTCTTTCTTTTCTCTTAGGCGCTAGATGGGCATGGGTTCTTCAAAAAGTACTTGCATAACATTGGCAGGACCTCAGACAATCGCTGTGATTACTACGGCCTTACGGGGAGTGCTCTACACACAGTGTTCGTATGCGAGAGATCGACGACAGAGAGACAAGTATGGACAACCAAGACGAATGAAAGACTTCAAACAACGACAATGGCGGACGTGATGCTCATGTCCGAAGAAGACTGGCTTGCAACGGAAATCATGATTATAAACATCGTAAGCAAAAAGGAAAAAGACGAACTAATCAGACAGAAAGAAAACAGAACCAAGGGTGATGCATATTATATACAAAACACCTGAACCACTAATCGCATTGCGTGGATGGGGGATGTAAAGCTATAGTTCTAACCAGTCGAAACATAGAATGTGATATGCCACCATCCTGAAGTAATGCGAGGAGCGGTTCCGGGATATGAGGGCGCCTCTGAATCCATATTGTTAATACTCTCATACTCTCAAACATCTTCGATATCCCATTCAGTAGGCAGATTGGCCTGTATTTGGTTTCCGCTCCATCCTTTCGCTTTTTTTCAATCATCAGCAGACTCCCTCTCTTCCACTGCTTGGGGAAACTGCCATTCATCAAATATTTATTCATCATGCTCAAGCACATGTTCTCGCACATATGGCCAAACACCTTGCACGCTTTGGGTGGAACACCATCAGGACCCGGCGCTTTTCCCTCCCTCATCCGGCCGACTGCACTCTTCAGCTCGTCCGGAGTGAGAAGGGGCGCCGATCTCCATCCCACGGATTCCAGCCAGTTCACTCGCTCATGTACTGGGAACAGCTTCTTGACTTTCGTCATTAGGCTGTCCACTCGGAGAATATTAACCTTTTGCGTAATTTTTCTAGTGACGATCTTATAGCCGTCACCCCAGATGTTATTATTTACCTCTTCGCAGACCACTCTACAGGCTTCTTGCTTGGAGTTCACGATGGCTCTGCGAAGTTCCCTGCTCGCCAAGTTATACCTCCTTCTGCACTCCTCACGCACTTCCTCATTTGCTCGCATATTATTCCTTGCCATACATCTCCTTTCAAGCAAGCAGGTTTTCCATACAAGCTCCATAGACAGACAAGACAAGACTAGACAAACACGACTAGACAGGCAGGACTAGACAGACAAGACTAGACAGTCAAGACTTTTTTTTAAATAAAAGTAGTTTGGGGGAAGCTCTCACTAAACCCCCTATTCCACCATGGCTTCCAACGTATGCGCCACCCCGGTATCACATATTATTCATTCATTCAGGATGGGCAGCTCGGACGGTTAATGCAAACCGCCCTAGTTGTTGTCTCCCCGACCAGGATTCGAACCCGGGTTTCCCGCATTGAAAAGCGGGTATGTTGTCAACTACACCACTGAGGACAGACAGACAAGACTAGACAGACAAGACTTTTTTTTAACGGTACGTATCAAGCACCAAACGGTTAACTTGTCAAGTGCCCCCCTGAACTCGTCGAGCATCTTGAAACCGCTTCACGCATAACGTCAAGATGTCGTTCTATTAGTTTCGCCTTACACCCCCCTTCCACGTCTAGTGATTAGGGGTTCAGGTTCAGTTTCTTGTTGCTCTCGACTTTTTCTCTCGTTTCCTCTCGTCCTGCTCTTTCAATCTCATGATGTTTGTTATCATATCGGTTGTTATTACCCAGATGTTCTCCGACTTAATTATATGGTCGGTTAGGCCTATGGGCTCTACTTTGAGGTGAGTTTTCTTTTCCCACGTTTCTTTATCTGGTATCCATCTATGACAGTCGAAGATGGTGTGTCGACCGCTATCTTCAAGGCCACAGTATTCACAGAGACTATCGGTTGCCCTGCGCATGTTATGCAAGTAGTCCCTAAAACAACCATGACCGCTTAACACTTGTGTAAGGTGGAAATTCGTTTCACCATGCTTTCGTGACACCCATCGCTCGACGTCAGGTATAAGGATGGTCCATTGTCCCCTGTTCGATAGCTGCCACTATTTTTGCCATGCCTTATACGTTTGCGCCCTGGTGGCTTTCTTTTTATCGCTCTTTGTGTAGTCAGCGCTTTTTCTAACTCGGTACAGTTCCTCTCTCTCTCTCGCACCATAAGCTCTATTGGTACTATGCCAGCGATTAAGCTTAAATAAACTATGTTGAGGGAATTACGTTCAAGAACTATGGATGGACATAGTGACAAAATTTTAGAATATCTGGCAAGTCAGGATTTTAAGGACATGATATCCATCATATAAGGACAATAGTGAAGAAGGAAATTGAGGTAGTGGAAAATAATTTAAATGCCATAATTTCTAATCAAAGTTTAGCTATTGAAAAATTGATTAACATGAACAAAGCGAACGTTAAACTAGATTCACGCGCTTCAGAACTGCACGAAGAATTAAACAGTACTCGAAAGCCTATGGGAGTAAGTGAGACAGAAGAGATCGAACAACGGAATCCCAATACTGATATAGTCGAAATCAAACGCGAAAAAAATGTGCGAACCGTACCGAGAAAACAAAAAGCGCGTTCCAGTGAGGACACAGAAAAAAGCATTGAAAACATAAATGATAAGGAAGATATTTGGGAGACTCAAACAAGAAAACAGCGACGGAACATCTAAAATAATACAGGGTAACTCGGAAACAACAACGATTAAAGCAGCCAAGAAATGGGCCCATATTCATGTTTATTAATTGGAACCAACTCTCACGGAATTACATATAATCGACCATGTGCGTAGCAAAAACATACAGTCAGCACTATGTACACAATTAGAGTCAAAACATCCCGAAGAGTATTCTTCTTTCAAAATCTCTGTGCCGTTTGAGTATTTAAATGATTTATATAATCCAGATACCTGGCCAAAATACGCATGCGTTAATCGGTGTTTTTTTCCGAATCCGAGAGAAGACAAAATAAAACACTAAAAAGTAATTATAAAACAACATATACAGGTACTAACCGTCCATTGACCCCTAAGACTGCACCTAGTACTATTACTAAAGTTATCTTGATTAATCAAAATGTTCAATCTGTCGGTAATGCGATAGATATAATAGAGTATATGCTAGAAAAGTACAATCAATGCAAATTTCTATCTGTAACTGAACACTGGCAGAACTCTGATCAACTTGAATTATTAAGAATTAACAACTTCGAACTGGCTTCTCACTTCTGTTGAGAAAAGGGAGAACATGGGGGATCGGCAATATACTGTAAAAAGGGAACAACATACAGACTCAGACGTAACATTAATACTATTGCAGAGAAGCATATTTTTGAAGTATCTGCCATAGAAACAAATATTAACGGAAAGGTACTGACCATTATAAGCCTTTGTAGAGCGCCACTAACTAATAATAAGTCCTTTATAACCAAAGTACATGAACTCCTGGGATATGTTTCTATAGAAATAGATTTGTAATAGCTGGAGACTATAATATAAATATCTTGAAAAGCTCTAGTACATGTTATCAATTCTTATCACTGCTTGTAGTTATAGCCTCTTTTAATGTAGTTATAGCCTCAAGGGAAATCACCATGGCAAGGGAAGCCACCCTGGTTCCGGTTCATGCCTTGATAACTATATATATTATAAGAATTAATACAAGATACAGCGTTGTGACCAGGGACCACCCCATCTCCGATCATTATGCACAGATATTCACGATGGATTTCGGTATTGAAGAACTAGCCGCGACTACTAAATACACCAGATTATTCAATGAAGATAATATAAACTTCTGTAAAAGACTAATGGAGGCAGCTAGTTGGGATGATTTACTAGAAATCGACGATAATGACATCGACAGCCAGTGGAACTTCTTCATGGATATCCTCCGAGAGAACTTCGAGGAAGCTTTCCCCAGAATTCCTATCCACTCCAAAAGAACACCTCAATCAGCTTACACTAACCTTCAATTGGTGCAGTTGCAAAAAGACCTACAACTTTTTCAAATGTTAGCGTTCCACAACCCAGCAGTTCAAAATATTTACAATAACCTTCGTAGAAGATATATCAAGTTACTAAGGAAAGATAAAAAAGACTTTTTTAAAACACAAATTGAAGTGTCACCTAATCGCCAAAAAAACTACCTGGAACATAATTAGAACAATAACGGAGATGAAAAAGTGTAACGAACCCTATGTTAATCACAGTCAGAACCCATGGACTAGTGCCAACAACATAAATAATTTTTTCGCAAATGTTCCTAAAAACCTAGCGGTTTCTCTAAATAATACGGACTATAAAGATAATATAGTAATGACTACTACAAAATCGATATTTTTAACACCAGTTAGTAGGGATGAACTATATAACACTATCATGAATTTACAAAATAAAATAAGTGCGGGCCATGACGATATTTCCTCCAAAATTTTAAAAAGTGTGCTCACATATATCCTCCACCCACTTGAACATATTATAAATATCTCCTGGAAAACGGGTAAATTTCCGGAGAAGTTAAAAATTGGACTGATCACTCCGTTATATAAATGGGGAGATAAAGCTGTCATAGGGAACTATAGACCCATAAATGTTTTGTCGGTTTTCTCGAAAGTGTTCGAAAGACTTATGTGTGAAAGATTACTCTCCTTCTTCGAGAAACAACAAATAATAATAACAGCCAACAACATGGATTTATAAAAGGAAGGAACACGGACACGTCCTGCTATGAGTTCGTTAGCCACATAATACATCATTTAGAATCGCGTTATATCCCTGTTGGGATGCTAATGGATCTCTCTAAGGCGTATGACCTGGTTGATCATGGTATATTGCTGGATAAACTGTCAAAGTATGGTATCAGAGGGGTGGCATTAAATGGGATTAATTCCTACCTAAAAAATCGAACTCAAAGTACTAAATTGAATACTCCGCATGGATTCGTTAATTCTATCACAAGATTGGCACTGCATTGCATACCACAAGGTAGCACAATAGGACCGCTACTTTTCACAATATTCTTAAATGACTTACCTCAAACTCCCATCATTCCTCACCATACCATAATTAACTACGCTGACGACCCGACTGTTCTAGTAATCAATAAGTGTGTGGATGACATTAGTCAAAACTCTAAGTTAGCTATGTCGGCTATGGCGGCATGGTTTACGAGTAACAAATTGTTAGTAAACATGGATAAAACTGAGACGATTATATTTAAAACTAGTAGATGCCCTTCGAGTTACCCGGAAGAAATTGAATTTGAATACGAGATGATAAAAGTGCAACAATGAGTAAGGCTGCTAGGACTGTACATCGATAATAAACTAGATTAGACATCTCATATCAGGCATGTCAGCAAGAGGCTCAACAAAGCAGTTTTTGCTTTGAGAACCCTCCGCCAATATACAGATGATGAAGTCTTACGGCTGGTATATTTTTCTAATTTCCATTCGCATTTAAGATACGGAATTATATTCTGGGGTGATAGTACAAATATTAGGAATGTCTTTAGGGTACAAAAATAAGCTATCCGAATTTTACACAATTTGCAGTACCGTGAAACATGTAGGGGTGTTTTTAGAAGAGCAGATATACTTACAACCTCAGGAGTTTACATTTATGAAAGTATTCTGTTCATTTATAGAGATAAGAACTTATTCGAAGGGTTCCATACGCCAACGGAACGGCGAACACGTTATAACAATGAACTTTATGATTTTCCAAAACACAACCTAACAATGACCGAAAGAAACCCACCTTACAGTAATATTAAACTGTACAATAGACTACCAACAGATATTAAACACATTAAACAATTAACAGAATTAAAAAAAGAACTATGTAACATAACAAGATTGAACCATACAATACGGAGGAATTTTACTCAAAAATAAACAACACCTAAAATTTTCTACATGTGAAAACTTCCTCGAATAATCCAATATTATTTGTTATTTGTTAAGCTTATTATATTTTTATTTTGCTTTGATTTTCTTTCTCATTTGTTTTATTCATTCTTTTCTATTCATTTAGAATATTGTAAATATCCTTAAATAATGAAATAAAATATATTTGATTTGATTTGACAAGACAGACAAGACTAGACCGACAAGATTCAACAGACAAGACTAGACAAGCAAAACTATACAGACAAATTTAGTGAGACAAGTTTAGGCAGACTAGACCAAATAGATTAAACTAAACGGACTAGACTAGACAGACAAATTTAGAGAGACAGGTTTAGACAGGCGAGACTAAACAGGTTAAACTAAACAGATTAGACTAGACAAATAAGACTACATAGTTGAATCTTGAGAAATTAGACTGTATTTACAAGACTAGACAGACAAGTTTAGACCTACTATATCTAGAAAACTGTTGAGTTAGTTAAACTTTCACGAAAAGATAATGTACAAAAAAAATCATGAGACAGGTAAAACTGGACGGATAGACGTGGAGGACGAGACATATAACATTTTCAGGTGTCTCATTTCTGTTTAGTAATTTCAAATTTCTTTGTTTGTCTGTTGGGCCAAGCAAATAAGTTAACCATTATCTCAACAATTGTTATTTCCGGCATTTGGCGCGCTTATTCTAATTAAATAGATGATTTTTGTTTGCTTAGATAATCATTTAATAGTTTCCCCTTCGTGTATTAGCTAACATGCCTACTTACCCTCCCAACTGTCGATAAGATCTTTTCGAATATAGATGGTATCTCGAAATGTGCACGCGTGCACCCTTAACCGAACACTTTAATATCTAGCTAGTAGCTATTAGGTTTTGTATTTGTTCGATATTTGGCTCTGAAGTGGGAGGGTTTTATTAGTTTTAATGCACCGATCGTAGATTAATGTTTATTTGCTAATTATTATTTTTTTGTTATATATTTAATTTTGGGGGGATTTAATTGGAGGGTAGGAATTCAATTAAGTTTTGTAACGGTGAATCGTTCGGTGGTTGTAAGTCGGTTTTTTATAATTTTGGATTTTGGTGGTGAAGTCACCTGCTGCTTTCTTGATTGATGTTATCAATTTTATGTTATAAGAAATTAATAAATATATTTAAATATTAATAGGGTTGAGTTTACAGTTACTTAAGTGTAATCTCTAACATCACATTGGTGTAAATTTGTATACCATATTGATAGATAATAAACATAAGATAATAAACATAAGATTCTGTTTTTGTTCCAGAAATATTTTCGTTCATTAGTATAAGGATTATTCTTTATTAAGGATTGTACTTCCTTTACTGAATACCAAAAGCGACACAAAAGGGGGATGTTAAGGAAAATACTAGGTCTATATAACGATGCCGATGATACCTTATGGTCTCCAAGGCCATATGCCCGATGGTACCTTACAGCCATAGAATCCTTATGAACCATGAAATTTAAAAACAAATTGGCAACATTGGTACATAGTGAAGCTCCATGAAGTAACCATGGCTTGGCTATATTTGGATATGGATACATTGTGAAGCTCCATGAAGTAACCATGGCTTGGCTATATTTGGATATGGATAGAAAGACGAAACACATAAAAGAGTTAAAACCAATGGAATCTATGTAGACGGTGCAACGCGTCTAGATTCTTTAGTTTAGTCTACCGTAGGTCTAGAATGGGTTGAAGAAGATCTAAAATCTGCAGCTAAAATGCATAAACTGGAAGAAGATAACGGGAAACAGAGTAGAATAGAATAAAATTGTAGAGGATGCCAAAACCCACAAAGAGTTGTAGAGCTTATGCCCGCCATACACACAACGGTCCACATGACAGGTCTACCTGTGCAGGTTTGCCTACGCAGGTAGACCGGAGCGTGTGTGGGAATGGACCTGTGCAGTTTCTTGTGTACGGTTGACCTGCGCAGGTAAACTTGCGCATGTAACCTATACGTTAGACCGTAACGTGTATGCCGGGCATTAGGAAAAATAACTTTTTCTGCTGTGATGTTAATGGCTATACAGTTAAACATCAACAGCACTGACACAAGTCCTTACTGCATAGTACTTATAATGCAGTTAAGACCTAAATATTATTTTGTCTATTAAGATTAACGCAACTTTACTTGGTTCTTTAGTATTGTTTAGCAAGGTTTGCGCCACTCAATTTTGTTTATTTAGTTTTGTTTATCAAAGTTTGATCGACAGGACAGACTTATTCTGACGTTGAGAGAACAGGAAGAGAACTATTACCCATTTTACTTACGAAACCAAAGTATATGTAAATGAATAGACTATAGAGAACAAGCATTTGCATAGTGTTAAGCAATACCAACGTTAGCAAAGAAAGAGACAAGATGACACTAGGGCCAAAATTGGCACAAAACGAAATATTTTTGAGATTGTACTTCGTTCATTTTTACACACCCGTTATATAGAACGAGTTACTTCTTTTGAACGAATACGTGGCAAAGAAGAACGAATCTGTCCAGATTGAAGGTTCCTTTAATATTAGGGCTCTCATTCTTACTAATTAACATATACAAAAATAAATTAATCTGTATGGATTCAAAACTCAATTCAAGTATAAACACATTTCTTCTTAGGTATTGCATTGAATATGTTCTAACGCATATTTGCATTCGTTCTCGCATTTAACTGATTATTGTTTAATATATTTCAAAGAGTTATTTTTATGAGTTAATTTGTACACATAACAAAGATTTAAAATGTTAAAAACCCCTTTACCGATGTAACTGCTTATATAAAAAAGGCAAAATTGTGATATGCCGGATATTTATCAGTGCTGACCTGAATGGTTAGAATGAACATCATGTTTGAATAAATAATTGTTAATTTGATCTATACGCATTAATCTGACAGCGCACCACAAAATAGATTATAATGAATATAGCAACGTATACAACAGACTAATTGTCTGGTTATTTTTGCGCGGCGCGAGAGGGGTTCTAAATCAATTAAATCCGAAATTAATGCATCGATACGTCAATTCCGCCAAATACGAAATCATATTATTGTTATCCGACAAATGCTTTTAGCTACTTTATAACAAAAAATACAGCAACTAATATGCAAGGATGGATTATATGATTTACGTAACTATGAGTCACGCAAGTAAATCAGCCTTTTCAAGTTAAATTGTCATACTTTGTAAATCAGCTTTGAGCAACCTTCTTTCGGCTATGTGTAAGTAGCGCTAAATAGAGCATACATAGGCAACATGGCGTAGGCTAGGCATATTGGTCCCGTTTATTAAAATTTAGGACAGGAGAGTAATTTTCATAACGGAGGAAGCCGTCATTCATGCTCATGCCTTATTTATTTATTATTTAGTTCCAAATTGTGGCAAGAGATCTGCGTGTTCTTCTAAAGCTTTATTTGGGAACAACAAATAAATTAAATAAATGTATATATTTCATTAATTTTCTAGAACGGTGGTTCTGAACCGGGGTGGACCACCGGTTGTCCACCACTGGTCCGTGATACTGATAAATATATACTAATCCAGGAAAATGTTTTTAATTCGATAAAAATGTCGTATATTAATAATATAAGTAAGCCAATATAAATTTAATAAAAATATTCACGTAGTCTTCCAGAATTCAAATTGTAAATTTATTATTACATTGACTTTATTCAAGGGTAAAAATCATTTTTAATTATGGAATGAAAACTTTTATAAAGAGATTAAAGCTTTTAGTACAAGCGAGCGGAGGACAACAATTTAGAAATGACTCCTTTTCTGAATTAGTTTCCGCAATAGATGTGGTTTTGGAAAAACTTAATGTTATTAGCGAACATTTAACAGCGTGGGGTGTAATGTTAGTTCGCCTCCTCGTGCTGCACCCTGGATAGAGTTTTATTTCATAAAACATGAACTAAATGAACTAGCAGCAACCGGCAACCAGACAATCCTATGGATCATGATAATGTCTGAGAACAACTGCGGAGCTATAGGAAAAGTGGGCAAGACAGAGGGCATTCCTGAATGTCCACTAAGGTCCTATCAAAGACACCTTATGAGCTCCTGAACGCAACGGACAATGCCATCAAATATATTCTGTCGTCATTTATTTGTGTTTGTATTACTATCAATATGAGCCATACGCTATATAAATTTAACAGAATTTAATAAATATTATCCAGAGAGATTTTGTTGACGCATGGAACCCTTAGAATTATAATTTCTTTTCGTGGAACTCCATTTCATCTTTAGAACAATGTATCTCAAAATAAAATTCAAAGTAGATCAGACTGGTCCAAGCTACCCTGAAGAACACCACCTCCAAAGTCAAGTTCAGTGGTGAATACTCCGCAACCTTTCCCATCCAGACAGGAGTCAGGCAGGAGGGTGGCTTCTCGTGCATCCTGTTCAACTGTGCGCTGGAGAAAATCATCAGAGAATGGACTTCCACATTGTCACCAGAAGCAAGACTGAAGCTTGGGTACAAGAAAGACAACCTCTATGTGCCCTGTCTAGTCATTGCTGATGATCTCACCCTATTGACTACAGACCCTCTAGAATGTTGCGGCATTGCCCCCGGTTTGAGGGTCAACATACAAAAGACAGTTCATTATCAATATCAAGCAGCCTTCTTCTGTCAAGAACGATCCACGATTATTCTAAGAGAAAAAAGAAGTAAAAAACAAAATTACAGTTGCCAAAAATAAGGCAGAGTTTACTTTCGTGACGATTCCTCCTGCATTCTAACTCATCCTCCTCGTCAGCCGGTTGACGAGGAGGATGAAGAGGATGAGTTATAATGCAGGAGGAAACGTCACGAAAAGGAACTCTTCCTCGGAAAGGCCAGCTCTCGACATGTCCTTTTTCACTTAACCATCTATTTAAAAGCATCTGTCACTTTTGATCCATCTTGTTTTCATTTTAGAAATCGCAGGGCAGTCAGAATCGTGTTCCAGTAGATTGCGATTTGACACTGTCAACTAAGAGTCAGGTCATCAAGCTGGGTCAGAAGGCCCTCATCCGTAATAATTCGCAACCTGGCAAGGTTGGGCGTATCAAAAGTGCCATCAATGTCAAACAATAGTTCTTGTTATTGGTAAGTGTCAAATTTTGACATCTGTCAATTTTTTTAACTATCAACTTTTATTTTTGACAACTCAGCTTTTTTGACAACTGTGAACTTTTTTTTTAAAATTGTCAACTCAACTTTTTTTAACAAACTTATTTTTGGCAACTGTCAAATTTTTTTAACTTCTTATTTTGTCTTAGAATAATCGTGGATCGTTCTTGACAGAAGAAGATGAACTGTTGACCCTCAATCCGGGGGGCAAGCCGCAACATTCTAGAGAGTCTGAAGTCAATAGGGTGAGATCATCACCAATAACTAGGCAGGGCACATAGAGGTTGTGTTTCTTGTACCCAAGCTTCAGTCCTGCTTCTAATGACAATGTGGAAGTCCATTCTCTGATGATTTTCTCCAGCACATAGTTGAACAGGATGCACGAGAAGCCACCCCGCTGCCTGACACCTGTCTGGATGGGAAAGGTTGCGGAGAGTTCACCACTGAAATTGACTTTGGAAGTGGTGTTCTTCAGGGTAGCCTGGACCAGTCTGGTAGTCTTCTCATCTAGGCCTAGTTCTTATAAGGTAAAGAAGAGGGTCTGTCGATCTATTGAGTCGTACGCCTTTTGGAAGTCTACCATAATGGTTGCCAAGGGGTATCCCCCTCGGCTCCTATATGAGAGGATTGTCTTGAGGATTGGAATCTGTTCTGTGCAGGACCTAGTCGCACGGGAACCAGCCTGGTATTGACCTAGTTGGGAATATAGCTGTTTGGTGATTCTAGTTTGTAGGGCTTTAGAAAAGGCTTTCTTGTAGGTTATAAGCAACAAGGAGATGCCTCTGTAGTTGTTGAGATCGGTCTTACTTTCTTTATTGTGTAGTGTATGGATTACGGCTGAGGTCCATCCATCTGGAAAAATTTCTGTTCTCCAAATGTCCTGAATGATATGGGTGATGCTTTGCAGGGATTGGTCATCTACGTGCTTCCACACTACTGCAACTATACCATCTTCACCTGGGTCTTTTTGTTCTTAAGGTATTTGATGATCTTCTCTATTTCTTCCCTGTTGGGTGGTACAGAGTCCTGGTTCCTGACAGCGGGCTTGGCGAAAGCAAGTCTCTCTTTCGGTTCTTCTGCATTGAGGAGTTTTTGGAAGTATTCTGCAAAGGTGTTTGCGCAGTCACTGTTATTTATTTGGAGCTTCCCATCTGGCCCTCTGAGATGTAGGGTTGGGGCCTTGTATGAACTAGTATGTTTCTTGAATCCCATGTAGAGACCTCTTGAATTGTTTTCTTGAAGTTTTCTTCTGTGTTATCTAAACACTATTTTATTATAATATTTTTTAAAAGTTAATATATTATTTGTGGCTCAGTAGTTTTACCTAGTTTTGTCATCTCAAAAACTCAAAAACACAAATTAACAAATGGGAACTTAATAAACTATATGTTTTCGCAAAATTTGCCATAAAACTTTTTAAATGGTTTTATTTAAGCCGAAACTTTGCAAATATATTAAGAAATATCTAAATCGATACCATCTAAAACTAGATAATCTAGATATAGATCGAGATCTTTAAGAAAATGAATGAAAACTCAACATGTAAATGCATTATAAATGTACTCAATTTAAAATGAATTTGCTGGATAGATTATAGTAGAAGTTTTTTGGTGGAATATGCCCTTGTTTTGCTAATGAGAGCAGAGATTCCGTTTGGTAAACAGTAAATGCAGCGATTTGTAGTGTTTTGTTGGTCTCATGGACTTGGAGGTGCAAAAATTTAAACAAATCGATTCTAAACGTGTTTAGTTATTTGAGTGCAATTGTCGGGTGCGGATGAAATTTCTTGTGAGCAGACATTGCGGAAATTCAGTGAAAATTGTGCTAAAAGGTTTATGAGATTGTTGTGCGACGTTTTACGAGTGTGTTTTGTGAAATTGTTGTCGCATTGTTTTATTAACTAGATTTAAGGAAAATATATTAAATAAAAAAAAACTATTTGTAAAATTTTGTTTCCAAAAAGTTGGTTTTCGAAAATCTGGCAAAAATTATGAAAATTTAGAATCTGCGGAAATGTGTTAAGGCGTAACTTCGATGAAAATTTGTTAAAATTTGGAAAAAAACTGTGGCAAAATATCTGGAAATCAATAAAATTGGATTAACTGCTCTTCTTTATAAATCTAGGGAATCAATTGTAAATTCCAGAAAAACAGACAAATGGGAAATTTAAGTAAAACGTTTCTAAATATAATTAATTATTCCAATAAGATTGTTTAAAGTATACGCCGTAAATAGTTGGTAAATATAAATTGAACTCACATTACTTACTTATTATTAATTTTTAATCAAGCTAAAAATTTGTACATTTACCCAGATTGTAGGCAGATGCTGGTGAGTTAGATCTTTTGTGCCCCTACATTTAAGATAATCAAAGAAAAGTATTTTACTTTTTATTACAAATTATTAACATAACATTAATGTAATTTACTCATCAGTAGCATCAAACATGCTACGAGCATCAACTCGTTCCCCCAGATCTCTCTTCTTGTCTGCTCTTGTATTATATTTACAGACTGAAGTGTTGTGAGTATTGTGACCGAGTGATTCTTTACACAATTTGTCGAAGTCTATTTCTATTGATGTCATATGCAGTCGCATTTCACAATCTGCATATAATATGCTTCTATATTTCTTCATGTTGCCATGTACGTTGAGAGAGTTACAACTTATTTAAGCGAAATACGCTTAAATAAGTTGTTCGAAATGGCGTTAAAATATTTAAAACTGTCTGAGAAACTTCAGAGTACTCTGAATGAATCTGCAACTGAAAATTTAAGAGCTACTCTATCCTAAATTTAGATTTTAAAGTCCAATCTGATGATTAGGGCAACCGAAAATATGCTCTTAAAAAAGCACTTTAAGTAATGTAAGCACTGTAAGTAATATGCTCTATAAAAATAAAAATATGCTCTTAAAAATGAAAATATGCTCTATAAAATTAAAAATATGCATTTAAAAAAATATATGCTGTTAAATCTGAAATAAAATATATGAAAAATTGTTAAATTCCAGGTACGAAAACAAATACAAAAGAAAAATTCAGCTAAACTTAAAAACAATTTAACTTTAAATTTTTTTTAAAATTGCAAATTTTTATTACAATAAATGACATCTCATTTAAGTTCTCTAAGAAGTTTAAGTTTCTCATGTTTAATCGTAGGACATTCTTTACATTGAAAAACTTCCACATCAACCAAAGTTATAGGCGCAAATTTAAATACCATTGTGGGGAACCTGCGGCCTTTTTGATTTTCCTTGGCGGCCTTCTTAGATATTTTAATTTTAACCTATAATTTCGAGCTACCCAGAGAGAAGTACTAGTGAGACCGAACTGTCATATACCGTCTTTGTTTAACACAAAACTTGGGGGGAAATTAAATCACGTGATCTGATAGAACGGGCCAATGAACGTGCAGCAAATTTCCCTCCTTTCTAGGTGCTGCGTTGTGATTTATATGTCAATATTAATACTTATTTAAAACAATTGGTTGTTGTTTCGACTGACCTATCGTGCCGGATGCAAAATTTACATTTTTTGTTTGTTGTTAGTGGCGTCTGTTAGTGTTAATGTGTTTTATTTTTATCAAAATCGTTTAAAGTTAGTTATTTGTTAATTTGTGTTTTACCCATTATGTCAAAAAAGAGAAAATTGAATGAAGAAAACAGAACTTTTAACGAAGATTGGGAGCTACAATATTTCCTCATTTCTGTGAAAGACAAAATGGTTTGTTTGATATGCAATTCTACAATAACCAAATTAAAATATACAATGCAAACCAGCATTATGTTTCTCACAAAGACCATAAATATGCTAAACTAGAAGGAGAATCGCGAAAAGCTGCTCTTTATAAGCTAAAAAAAGAAAAACAGCATCAAAAACAAGCTTTCAGTAATTTTATTAAGCAAAGTACTACTGCAACTGATGTTACCTAAATAGCATATATTCTTGGAAAACGGGGAAAACCATTTAGTGATGTGGAAATGATAAAGTATTGCATTGTTAAAGCATTAGGATGTTTAGATCCAGAGAAAGTTGAGAAATACAAACAATTACCCCTTTCCAGAAGGACCATAACTGATAGACAGCACGAGTTAGCGCAAAATATAACAGAACAGCTTCACTCAATTATACAAAATGAAGATATATATTTTTAGCTAGCATTAGATGAATCTGCTGATGCAACGGACTCAGCTCAGGTTTTGTTTTTCATTCGTGCTATCACTGAAGATTTTACTTGTTTCGAGGAACTACTGGCATTGGGTACTCTTACCGGAAGAACTCGTGGAGCTGATATCTAAAACAGTTTTAAAGAAAAATGCCAAGAAGCAGGACTAAATATGGATAATTGGCTTCGTTTCATTGCTGAAAAAAGACAATTCAAAATTAGAAAATTTATTTTCATTTCACTGCATATTGCACCAACAAAATCTTTGTGCTAAATCCGCTACTTTAAGCAATACTATGGATAAAGTTATTAAAATTGTTAACTTTATACGTGCAAATGCGACTCGACATCGTCAATTTCGAAATATGCTTATGTCTGATGATGAAACATCATAGTGTAGATTTGCCATATCATTCAAAAGTACGCTGGCTATCAAGAGGACAAGTTTTAGCCAAAGTTTTGAGTTTGCGAAAAGACATTTTGAGGTTTTATGAGGTACAACAACAGCAATGCGAATTGTTGGATGACGAATTTTGTAGAAATTCTGCATTTTTGTGTGATGTCATGATAAAACAAAATGATTTAAATATTTCTTTGCAAGGCAAAACAAAACATATATATGATATGTGGCAAAAAATCCAGGCGTTTAGAAAAAAGTTATTATTTTTCAAAAGTCACTTCTCTCAATCACAAATTACTGAAGAACATTTCGCACAGTTAGCTAAAATGATAAATGAACAAGTATATGTATGTGAAACATACCAAGATTACATAACTGTTTTGGACTTATTAATTGAAGAATATACTGAAAGGTTTTCTGATTTTGAAAAACATACTATTACAATGAAATTAGCGTACGAACCACATTTAGTTGACATTTCTAAGGCACCTAGTGAACTACAAATGGAATTGTTTGAGTTATGTGAAGATACTATTATAAAAAATCTTTTTGATTCCAAAAAAGACGTAGTGGAAATATGGAAAAATGCAGTTGAATATCCAAAGTTACGTCAACATGCTCGTCGATTGCTTTCTTGCTTTGGAACTACATACTGCTGTGAATTAACTTTTTCATATTTAACACAAATTAAGAACGAATTAAGGACCCAGATAACTGATGCACATTTAGAAGACCAATTGAAGTTACGAGTTATAAAGTTGGAACCTAATATTCAATTTCTTTCCAATAAAAAACAAACTCAAAAATCCCATTAAATTACGAGGGTGAGTCAAAACTTATTTGCAATGTTTGGCATAACTCTTACATTATTCATACTGACGCCTGACCTCGTTTATTGTGATCCCAATTCCTCAATTTGTCTTCCTTTTATAGCAGATAGATCGTGGCCGCTCCATTAGAATTTTGTACCAAAGAGGAACGAGCAGTGATTTTTTCAGTGGGTTTTAGTGGTCGGAAGGTGTACCAGAGGCCGAATTTCATGAAAGACTTTCGTATTTTGCCGCTACAGAGTGTCTACGCAAGTATTGAAAAATTAAAAAATGGTCCCGTCATGGTCGTACCATTTTCGAATTTTTCATGTATTCGTAGACACTCCGTTGCGAGACATTGTCCCAAATTGTGCCCAAATTCTTTGATGGATTGCAGCCCCTGATACACAACAGCATAGCATTAAAATAAGGGGACAGAGGTTCGTACTTGCAGACTATTCAGTTGTAAAAGTGATCGTAGTCTTGCTGTTAGTTCTGTATCTATTTTTTTCTAACAAAATGTTAATAAAGTGCTGGCCTTTTTTTTAGCTTTGAAACCCCACACGCTCAAGAATTTTCATAATTTTATGCGGCCTCTGTATTATACCCGAAATTTAAAATGGCCTTCCTTGATAAAAAGGTTCCCCACCCCTGCTCTAGACAAACCTCTAGACCTAGACAATTTTATTAGAATTTCCTTCATATTGGAACACCAAATTTTTTTGAAATAACTAGGGCTTCACACGAGACGAGACAGGGCGAGAGTTTCAAAAATCTCGTCTCGCTCTCGTTTGTTGTGTAAAAATTACTCTCGTCTCAGTCTCGCTCTCGCTCTAGGAACCGTTAGTCTCGTCTCGCTCTCGTAACAGTTAGTCGCGTCTCGCTCTCGCTCTCGTAACCGTTAGTCTCCTCTCGCTCTCGTTGCCGTTTGTCTCGTCTCGTCTAATCTCGCCAAATATCGTTCTTGCTAGAACTTATTGTTAAGAAAGTCCATAACGAGGTAATCATTCATTTTCTTGTAAACTAATCACTGTCTCTTTACATACATTTTCTATTTGGTTACTATTAATATCTTCTAATTTCGCTTTGTTCCTTCCTCATGAAAATCTAGCGATAACACACCATAAATGTCTGTTTATATAAACCTTCTATTTTGTTGACGATTTAAAATTAATAATAAAAACGAACATAATTTGAAATTGTCTACGACATCTATTTCATATTACGAAATCTACTCTTTTAATTGTTATATAATGAAACGTAACTTGTCCGCAGTTCAAATTTATGCAAGAAAATATTACGGCTGTCCGTATTAGAATCAAGGATTGAAGAAGAAGTATGACCGGGATCAGAAACGAGACTCTCCTGTCTCGTGAGAATGAGACCACATGCGCTCTCACTCTCGCGAGAGTGAGACCACATGCGGTCTCGTCTCGTTCTCGTCTCGCTTTTACGAGACGAGACGAGACGAGAAAAATGTCTTTCTCGTGTGAAGCCCTAGAAATAACAAGTTTTTTTTCACTAAGTTAGCTGCTTCACCGTTAACGCCATTAGTTACATCCTGAGCAAGTTCTATTTCCTCAATCTGTTTAGCAAGCTGATGGGCTAAGGAATCAATAATTTGAGGCAATGAAAATTCATCATTTAGTAGCTCTTTTGATTCTTGCGGCCTCTTCTTCGTCCAGTACATTGAACACTTTCACAGTTATTTCGAAGTTGGTGGCATAGTACACTGCGGCATAAATCCATGTTCCCCATCTAGTAGTTATTAGTTGCGGAGGAAGTGCGACGCCAGGTGCCAAATCATTAAAAATCGTTACCCTTGACGGTGATTTCAAAAATAATTTTAGACGATCGGCGTTAGTATAAATTCCTCGAATTTGTTCACAAATTCTGAACTCATGAAGTCCCTGTGAAAGGCAAGTCAGATGTGTCACTTTTGGCAAAAAAGTTTTTGGTTTGTATAGCCTGAGCTGCTTTTACCATGTATGGAGCTGATATAAAGAGTAAAATCGAATCTCGATTGAAACTTCTAACCAGACATTTTATTGAATCATCAGTCCTGCAATAGTGCTATGATTTTCCTTGTCTATCAATGCCGTATTTAATAGGCGTCTTGAGATTTCTGTCAAAAAGCAGATCAATGAATATAAATATATTAACCAAATTGCATAATATGCACTAAAAATATGCAAATAATGCATATTATTTCGAAATATGTCTTATCATAGCCAATATGCAATTTATGCTCTTATTGGTAATATATGCAAAAATATGCCCTTACGGGCTCTAAATTCATAGTTTAGTCAGAAACACATTTCTGGCTAGTCCATTCTTTATAAGTAGAATGGGAAAATATATGCATTTGCATATTTTTAGTTGCCCTACTGATGATATATCGATAAGTTGCTCCTAGTACTCGAATAGATTTTTTAGCCAGTTGGTTTTTAGTCATATTTAGTTTCCTATTCTGGAAAATATTTTTTTATAGTTTTCTTCTGTTGGAAAAGATGTTCAATTATATATTTTTTAACACTTTCGTCCAAATTTAATTCATTTTTGATTAGAAACTTGTCTAGTTTAGCAAAGGATTGTCCGCCATTCTCTAATGACATGATATATAATGATATATTAAATGTACACATAAAATGTTAAAACTTATACTTAATCGTTTTCTTTAATTTTAGTAATATGTATTCATTCCTTTCAAACATATTCCAGGGTTAATTAATAGATTGTGGAGGTACTTGTTGAAACTTCATTAAAAAGAAAAACATTAATAACAAATTGTTTTTTCTATTTTGCGTCTATAATGAAGTCATTAAAGCACTCATATGGGTTCGTTAATGGCTCGCCGACAACAGACAATTTTGAGACAATTTTCTCAATATGTATCGGCAATTTTTTTATTTAGAAATGGCTTAAAAGGGCGCAAAATAGAAAAAAATAGTATAAAAAACTAAGAAAAACTCGTTCATAAGCGTTTTTCGCACTCATCCGTTAGAAAATTCCTCGCTCCGTTCGCCTTTTCTAAACATGGACGCGTGCTGAAAAATCGCCCATATTGAACCCATTCTTTAATATACTATTAAGTTTCCCTTATGCCGGGAATACACATGACTGTAGCTGGCACACTCCTTGCACTTGTCACCTACTGTCATGTGTATATACTAACTGGCATGACTATTTTGTATGTCACGATAGGGAGATGAGAAGACTACCCAGTTTATTCATTTGAACGGAGAATACGAATGTCTCGAGTAGCTCTTTTTATAAAAATAAAGTGTGATTCCCGTGACAATGCTTACACCTACAATTGAAGAGGGATTTAATGAGACTAGTAGCCACGCAATCTACTAGTAGTAATACGATACTATTTAATTCACTTCGAATGTTTTACATTGCAAAAAAGCGTGAGACACGAACTGTCTCTTATACAAGTATACGCCTGCAAATACAGGCATGCAAGTACGCAAATTGTATGCAAATTTAACTTGCAAATGTATCCACAGTGTGCCAGTTACTTCTACATGCCGTTAACTAGCATGAACGCTACTTTTCCGTTGTACAGGCATGTTTATCTCCGCCTTTAAGGCAATGATGTGCAAATTCAAAATGTCAAAAAAATAAAAATGTTTAATTTTTGTTTTGTTTTTTTGACATTTTGAAATTATATCATTACCTGAAGAAGCCACAGTGTTGGTGAAACATATATTGTATTTATACAATAAATTTGAAACTTGAAAACAATTTATGTTTTTATCTTTAATATTTATATTCCAGGGATTTGTTCATGCTATGTCTTCTAACTATCACCAACGTTGTAAGCATATTTCATTACATAAGTTCAGGAAAAATATTGAACCTATTTTTATAGTTAAAAAATAAAGTCATTTTAACTATAAAAATCGGTCCAACATTTTTCCTAGTGATAACGAATCAAGAATCTAAAAACATAAATCTATTGTTGCTGGATAATTCTTCGCATAATAATGCAAATAATCTGGAATTTATTTCTCTGGAATTTATCAAATTTTAATCAATCAAAATCATTTAAACGTCCTATGTATTACGCGCCTAGCGATGAAGACAGCAAAGCCAATTTTGTTTTTTTATTGTTTCTTCAAACTCTTGGGACCCCTACAGACGCATTGGATACCCTGAGCTCCCTGGAACACAGATCACTTTGAAGATCACTGATATAGAGTAAATTCTTTAGAATCTAAAATTAAAACATAAACTCTTGTTTCAATTGAACTGCGAGATATCTCAGAACAAATGACATACACAGGGTTGGGAAAAAGTAAGAAATATGGTGAATATCTTGTAACCCGTTCAAGCGATTGAAATGCATTTTTGAACATGGTTATGTTAAAAACGAGGTACAGAAGAAAACTATAAAAGGATAGAAATATAGCTTTTGCTCTTAAAAATGTTCCAAATGATTTGACAGCATCCGGTTTCACCAAAATTGGGGTAAGGGGCAGAATAACATTTTTTTTTATAAGTTCAGAAAATATAGGAAATCAAAAAAGTTTTTATGCTGCCTGCTTCAATAAACATTCGTGTTTTAGTTGTCCTAAAAATTGACACATATGACATAAGGCCTCGTAAATTTCTGGTCACGTGACAAAAAGTATGCGCATTTAATCATTTCGGCTACTTTCACTTTTTTACAGCAAAATTGAGAAATTGTGATCGATCACAATTTCTCAATTGATCTCTAAAGAAATAGGATAATGTGGCAAAGACCGTTGATTTAACTCAGATTAGATTAGGTTGCACACTGTGAAGTGGTGGATAAATGAATACAACTTACGCGCGGCAGCTCGAACTCTCGATCCAAAATAGAATACTGTGGCAAGGACTGTTGGTTAGATTAGATTGCACACCGCGAAGCGGCAGATAAAGGTTAGGTTAGGTTAGACCTAGAGGTAAGACCACATACAAGTGCACATATTTTGAAGAAAATCCTAATTTATTTTTTCCTGGATAAATTAATTTTTTCCATCTCCTTCTTCATCTAATGTAGGGACTGGAATAAGTTTCGTTATATGGAAAAGATTTGATTCTAATTTCTTGCGACCTGTATTAATCCTGTACACTGAGTTTGAAATCTTCTCTATAATCTAGTATGGTCCAATCCTTAATTCGTCCAATTTCTTCCTGTTCTTCTTCCAGCAGATAAAGGTTAGGTTAGGTTAGACCTAGAGGTAAGACCACATACAAGTGCACATATTTTGAAGAAAATCTTATTTTATTTTTTCCTGGATAAATTAAATTTTTCCATCTCCTTCTTCATCTAATGTAGGGACTGGAATAAGTTTCGTTATATGGAAAAGATTTTATTCTAATTTCTTGCGACCTGTACACTGAGTTTGAAATCTTCTCTATAATCTAGTATGGTCCAATCCTTAATTCGTCCAATTTCTTCCTGTTCTTCTTCCAGCAGATAAAGGTTAGGTTATTTTAGACCTAGAGGTAAGACCACATACAAGTGCACATATTTTGAAGAAAATCTTAATTTATTTTTTCCTGGATAAATTAAATTTTTCCATCTCCTTCTTCTGCTAATGTAGGGACTGGAATAAGTTTCGTTATATGGAAAAGATTTGATTCTAATTTCTTGCGACCTGTATTAATCCTGTACACTGAGATTGAAATCTTCTCTATAATCTAGTATGGTCCAATTCTTAATTCGTCCAATTTCTTCCTGTTCTTCTTTCAGCAGATAAAGTTTAGGTTAGGTTAGGTTAGACCTAGAGGTAAGACCACATACAAGTGCACATATTTTGAAGAAAATCTTAATTTATTTTTTCCTGGATAAATTAAATTTTTCCATCTCCTTCTTCATCTAATGTAGGGACTGGAATAAGTATCGTTATATGGGAAAGATTTGATTCTAATTTCTTGCGACCTGTATTAATCCTATACACTGAGTTTGAAATTTTCTCTATAATCTAGTATGGTCCAATCCTTAATTCGTCCAATTTCTTCCTGTTCTTCTTCCTGTTTTGTTTCCATTCTCCACATACACTATATCTCCTACGTTGAATTCAAAGTGTTTTCGATTTTAATCGAATAGTTTTTTATTATAAATATGTGATTTCATGGTATTGTCGAATGCTATTTTTCTATCTCTTATCAAATCATTGTCTATTATTTTATTTCTTTTTAGTTCACTTGGCAAAACTGTAACATCTATGCCATCTAACAGATATTTTGATGCAAAGCCAGTTACTGAATGCTCCGTGTCATATTTATTTACACATTCTTGTGCTATTCTTGCCAAGGCTATTTTTTTATCTCTTTCGTTGATTTGACATCTTATTTTGTTCACCAGTGTTTAATTAGTCTTTCATTCAGTTCGTTTGAGAAAGGTGCATTTATTGCTGTAAAAACCATCGGTATCAACTTTTCATTTACAAAATATTTTGATTCTTTTGAATTAATTCCTGGATACTGATAGGTGAGAAGCATTCTAATTTCATCTATTTCTGCTATGTTGTTTACTAGTTTTAAAAAATCAATTGCACTCTGTGTTTTCGATGTTAATATGTATGCGTATCTTGTGAAGTGATCCACCAAAAGGTGTAGATATTTTTTTGTTGATCTCGAACCCTCAAGGCCTACTATTGTGTCTATCGAGATTATTTCGAAAGGCTTTTTAGCTGGACCTAAGTGAGACATTAAACCAAATTTGTCTTGTCCCTTGATTTATTTTTTTTACATATTTCACAGCTTCTACAAACTTTTTTTTATGTTTTTAATCAATTTTTTTGCAGAGTATATTGGGCTAATTTTCTTTTGCATTTGTTTATTACCAATATGGCACAGATTTTCATGTATATTTTTTATGAATCTCACAATAAACTTTTCAGATAAAATATTTTTTCTTTTTTTTTACTTTCTTAAAGTATACCTTGTCTTTCTTAATAAACAATTTTTTCTTATTTTGCACCTCTTCATTTTTTTCTGATCTGTTAAAATCTCTTCCAGTTTTATTAAGTTCACAATTTTTAATTGTTCTTCATTTTCGTCCGACTCCAATATTGGGTTTCTGCTAAGACAATCTGCTTCTAAATTCTTTCTCCCTGGGGCATATTTAATTTAAAAAACGTATTGGGACAGATAATATGTTAAGTCTCCAAGTTCCTCATCAGTCCTAGATTTGATATTCATATCCTCTAAAGGTTTGTGATCTGAATATACAGTACATGATTTACCTATGAGCCAGTATTGCCAATATTTTACTGCTTCTTTGATAGCTAAGCATTCCAAATATATTTCTCTTTCTTCTTCTGGACTTCATTTAGCTTCTTCGAAAAGTATGCCACTGGTTTTTGTTTTCCATTAGGTTCTTTGTTTCAGAAGGCTCCAACACCTTCCAAAGATGCATCTGCATAAAGTTTTAATGGTAAATTTTGATCAAAAATTTCTAGAACCGATTGTGAGCACAGCAGGTTTTTATATTCTCAAATACTTTCCGACATTCTATAGACCAGACAAATTTTTGATTTTTTTTAGTAAATTATGCAGTGGACCTAGGATGATTGCACTATTTGGTATATATTCATGGTAAAAATTGATTTTTCCCAAAAATTGTCTAATATTTTTCTGAGTTCTTGGAACAGAGAAATTTCTTATTGAAATTAAATTATCTTTTACTGGCCTAACAGAATTATTCTGTATAATATGACCAAGGTATTTTACTAGGTTTGCTGCAAATGTGCATTTTGTAAATGTTAATCTGAAACCTTCCTCTTTTATTGCCTCCAACAACTGTGTTAAATGGTTAATGTGTTCAGGGAAAGATTTAGAAAATATAAGAATATCATCTATATAGTTAACAGAAATTTTTTTAAGTTTATACTTTCTCAATATGTTACTTAGTATGCTCTGAAAGATTGCTGGTGAGGTTTTTAAACCAAAAGGTAGGCAAGTCCACTGGAAGTGTCCCTCTTGTGTTACGAAAGCCGATTTTTCAATCGCAAGTGAAAACATGCAAGTCTTCAATTCGCAGATGAATTGACCAAAATGCAGAGTTTATATCTAGTGTTGAAAAAAATTGCAATTTCTTGTCTTTATCATTAGGTCTTAGATCAGGGGTGGGGAACCTGCGGCCTTAAGGACGCATGCGGCCTTTTTGATTTTCTTTGACGGCCTTCTTAGATATTTTAATTTTAACCTATAATTTCGAGGTACCCAGAGAGAAATACTAGTGAGACCGAACTGTCATATACCGTCTTTATTTAACACAAAACTTGGGGGGATATTAAATCACGTGATCTGATGGAACGGGCCAATGAACGTGCAGCAAATTTCCCTCCTTTCTAGGTGCTGCGTTGTGATTTATATTTCAATATTAATACTTATTTCAAACAATTGGTTGTTGTTTCGACTGACCTATCGTGCCGGATGCAAAATTTACATTTTTTGTTCGTTGTTAGTGGCGTCTGTTAGTGTTAGTGTGTTTTATTTTTATCAAAATCGTTTAAAGTTAGTTATTTGTTAATTTGTATTTTACCCATTATGTCAAAAAAGAGAAAATTGAATGAAGAAAACAGAACTTTTAACGAAGATTGGGAGCTACAATATTTCCTCATTTCTGTGAAAGATAAAATGGTTTGTTTGATATGCAATTCTACAATAACTACATTAAAAAAATACAATGCAAATCAGCATTATGTTTCTCACAAAGACCATAAATATGCTAAACTAGAAGGAGAGCGCGAAAAGCTGCTTTTCATAAGCTAAAAAAAGAAAAACAGCATCAAAAAAAAGTTTTCAGTAATTTTATTAAGCAAAGTACTACTGCAACTGATGTTACCTATAAAATAGCATATGTTCTTGGAAAACGGAGAAAACCATTTAGTGATGTGGAAATGATAAAGGATTGCATTGTTGAAGCAGTAGGATGTTTAGATCCAGAGAAAGTTGAGAAATACAAACAATTACCCCTTTCCAGAAGGACCATAACTGATAGACAGCACGAGTTAGCGCATAATATAACAGAACAGCTTCACTCAATTATAGAAAATGAAGATATATATTTTTCGCTAGCATTAGATGAATCTACTGATGCAACGGACTCAGCTCAGGTTTTGTTTTTCATTGGTGCTGTCACTGAAGATTTTACTTGTTTCGAGGAACTACTGGCATTGGGTACTCTTACCGGAAGAACTCGTGGAGCTGATATCTACAACAGTTTTAAAGAAAAATGCCAAGAAGCAGGACTAAATATGGATAATTTAGTAAGTGTGTGCACTGATGGTGCACCTTCCATGAAAGGATCACGAGAAGGCTTCATTTCATTGCTGAAAAAAGACAATTCAAAATTAGAAAATTTATTTTCATTTCACTGCATATTGCACCAACAAAATATTTGTGCCAAATCCGCTACTTTAAGCAATACTATGGATAAAGTTATTAAAATTGTTAACTTTATACGTGCAAAATGACTCGACATCGTCAATTTCGAAATATGCTTATGTCTGATGATGAAACATATAGTGTAGATTTGCCATATCATTCAAAAGTACGCTGGCTATCAAGAGGACAAGTTTTAGCCAAAGTTTTAAGTTTGCGAAAAGACATTTTGAGGTTTTATGAGGTACAACAACAGCAATGCGGATTGTTGGATGACGAATTTTGAAGAAATGCTGCATTTTTGTGTGATATCATGATAAAACAAAATGATTTAAATATTTCTTTGCAAGGCAGAACAAAACATATATATGATATGTGGCAAAAAATACAGGCATTTAGAAAAAAGTTATTATTTTGCAAAAGTCTCTTCTCTCAATCACAAATTTCTGAAGAACATTTCCCACAGTTAGCTAAAATGATAAATGAACAAGAATATGTATGTGAAACATTCCAAGATTACATAACTGTTTTGGACTTATTAATTGAAGAATATACTGAAAGGTTTTCTGATTTTGAAAAACATACTATTACAATTAGCGTAATTAGCGAAATTAGCGTACGAACCACATTTAGTTGACATTTCAAAGACACCTAGTGAACTACAAATGGAATTGTTTGAGTTATGTGAAGATAGTATTATAAAAAATCTTTTTGATTCCAAAAAAGACGTAGTGGAAATATGGAAAAATGCAGTTGAATATCCAAAGTTACGTCTACATGCTCGTCGATTGCTTTCTTGCTTTGGAACCACATACTGCTGTGAATCAACTTTTTCATATTTAACACAAATTAAGAACGAATTAAGGACACAGATAACTGATGCACATTTAGAAGACCAATTGAAGTTACGAGTTACAAAGTTGGAACCTATAATTCAATTTCTTTCCAATAAAAAACAAACTCAAAAATCCAATTAAATTACGAAGGTGAGTCAAAAGTTATTTGCAATGTTTGGCATAACTCTTACATTGTTCATACTGACGCCTGACCTCGTTTATTTTCCCAAATTAATCCCAATTCCTCAATTTTTCTTCCTTTTATAGCAGATAGGTCGTGGCCGCTCCATTAGAATTTTGTACCAAAGAGGAACGAGCAGTGATTTTTTCAGTGGGTTTTAGTGGTCGGAAGGTGTACCAGAGGCCGCATTTCATGAAAGACTTTCGTATTTTGCCGCTACAGAGTGTCTACGAAAGTATTGAAAAATTAAAAAATGGTCCCGTCATGGTCGAACCATTTTCGAATTTTTCATCTATTCGTAGACACTCCGTTGCGAGACATTGTTCCCAAATTGTGCCCAAATTCTTTGATGGATTGCAGCCCCTGATACACAACAGCATAGCATTAAAATAAACGAGGACAGAGGTTCGTACTTGCAGACTATTCAGTTGTAAAAGTGATCGTAGTCTTTCTGTTAGTTCTATATCTATTTTTTTCTAACAAAATGTTAATAAAGTGCTGGCCTTTTTTTAGCTTTGAAACCCCACACGCTCAAGAATTTTTATAATTTTATGCGGCCTCTGTATTATACCCGAAATTTAAAGTGGCCTTCCATGATAAAAAGGTTCCCCACCCCTGTCTTAGATCAATGGAAATGGTTGTGCTTGAAGTACTATAATTTTATTCAAGTCTCTGAAATCTATGCATAGTCTGTTGATTTTTTGTTGTCTTCTTTTTTAAATGTTTAAATGTCTTTTTTTAAAAAATTTGATCTAATAATTTCGATATTTGTTCTTCTATCTCATTTCTATCCTCAACAGTGCACCTGTAAGGTCTTTTAGAACAATATTTGTTGCGTGCCTCATAGTCTCTCACTGTACCAACGTCGTACTTGTCCTTAGTAAAAACTAACTTAAATTCGTCCAACAGTCTATTTATCTGATTGTTAGTTAAATGATCTAATTTTATTTAAAAATTCTTTTCCTCTATATGTTCATTAAAATTTATTGTGTATATTTTTTCATTATTTTCATGTTTTTGAATTAAACTTTTTTTTGTGTAATTGTTCAATTTTCGTTCTGGGTTAGTTAGAACTTTTTTATCATATCTAATCCAAACAAAAAATCATATTTAAAGTTTTCTTTATCTATGATGTAAACATTAACTTTTGTTTATATATCAAAAATTTTAATCTTTATAGTTGTCAAACCCTGTGTCTTTTTAACACCACTAGTCGTTTTTAAATCTGCATTATTTGAACTATTCATTTTACCATTTAATTTTAATAATTTAGAACTTATTAAGGAAACGTTTGACCCTGAGTCATATATTGCAAATATTTCTAATTTATTATCTAATAGCAGTTTGACTTTGATTTATGGTATAACTATTATTTTTTTTTTATCTGTGTCATTTAATTCTGCTTCAATAAATGAATTGTTTACATGCTTGATTTGATAATTTTTGTTCTCTTTATTGTCCTCATGGTTTGAACCAACATACTGATTCAGCATGGTAACGAATGCCTTTAATTAGTTTTTCACAAGTTTTGCAAGGTTTCTTTTCGTCATTTCTTTCTTTACTATACATATTTACAATCTTTTTTTTTTCCAAAAAAACTTTTTTTACTTACCATGTGTTCATATTTGCTTATTTCATTAAAATAATAAACAAATTCACAGTGTCTTTTAATCTGTATCATTTTTATTAAGTATAAACTCTGGTAAACCACCTGCAGTAAGATCTACCAACGTACCTGAATCAATTGATCTGCTCATATCTAATAAAAGTTTTTCTTTTCTTATTGCGTAGTCCAACAATGAACGATCCTTGTATTTGTATAATAGTGCATAAGTGACAAACCTTTGTTTGCAAATGTTTCACAAAACTTGTTTTTCCAAATTGTCCATTCTGAATCTTAATTTTATAATCATAGAGCTGTACCAATCTAAGCAAGGTTTATCCATTATTAATCTGAGAATATCAATTTTTTGTTCATCCTCCTTTACATCAAAGCGTGTAAATTCTTTTTCAAAAATATCTATTCATTGATCTGCATTAGTATTCTTGCTTGTAAATTTCTCAATCACAAATTTCTCCGATATTTTCTTCAGGATTTGCTCTCCCCTTACCTGTGTATTTTCAACTAATTTTTCTAGGATATTCAAAGTATTCTTATCATCTAAATCAGATGTAGCAGCAGGTTTATCTGTAATTTCTTCTAAACTTTGGTCTGCAAACTTCATATTACCGTAGTCAACCATGTAAACTTTCTTTAGTTCCTCTGTCAATCCTATCCAAACTTTTCTAAATTGGTGTCTCTTTTTAAAGCTGTTTTTGACCAAATTGTAGACGGTTGTTTCCATCACCTGCTTGTGATGATTTATTTATTGTAATTCATCTGGTATGGCAAAAGTTGTATTATTCTCGGTGGTAATTGACGTTATGACCATCATATTTGATCCTCCACCATCACCCGTTGGTTTAATCATAAATTCAAATCGCAACCTCTCCATTCTATTTATTTATATATTTTATATAATCTCATAAACAAAATTGTCGTTTTATAAGATGATATTTTTATTGTTCTTGGGAATTAAGTAACAAAACAATGTTGTGTTGCTCTAAAAATAAAGATATAATATAAATATTATTATATACACTATATATCATACCTAAAAATAAAGAAACGACAATTACGTTTATTCCTGAATTCCCTCTATCTTCAATCCTATCTATTATTATTACTATCACTATATATACTATTATTATAACTCATGAAAATAAACAACCATCTCAACATGTGTTTTCTTAACTTAACCATACAAAAACTTTACCCGCCCAGCGCGGTGAAATATAAATCTGAAACTAACTAAATTCTTTACATATAGATTAAATTTCTTTTGATCCACTTCATCACATCACATAACTTTTAGTACCAGGGTTAGCAAATTTCCAAAATCACAGATTGGGATAAATAAATTTAATGTTGCGAACCTGTTTAAAATTAAATGGTGAATGCAGAAACTAAATTCAGTGTTATGTGCTCTATATACAATGTTTGTTCCAAAGAGGATTTTCAGAGGCACAGCGTGCCTCTCTGCACAGCGGGACTTAATTTGCTTAATCAAGTCGGGACAGTCCCACTCAATTCCGGACGTTTCAAACCGTGGTTAGTAACATGTCTCACTAACATATAATACGACAGTCTTAGTTTCTATTATACAATAACATTTTATCAGTACTTCTTTAAATCAGGAGGTATAAAAATATAATCAATCCGAACAACTCTTTGGGAACAGCTAGATATATATATATATATATATATATATATATATACAGACTGTGGTTAAATTTTTTGTTAGTAGCTATTTGGTTGACAAATGGTACATTTCTGGCTTTCTAGTTTCCTTCTGGTTTCGTTTCAAGTCTACCAGGGTTTCAGGTCCCTTCTGATAAACTTTAGATTTAACATGACCTCATAAGAAATAATCCAAAGCCGACAATTCCGAAGTTAGGAGGCCACAACTGGTCCCCAAATAAGACGACCAGGAAGGAACTCTCGTTACATTCCCATAGACATCGTGGATATATGAGGCCTTGCACCATCTTGCTGATACAAAATATTGCTTATTGGTAATAGGAATTCAGCGATGGCATTCGTAAAGAACGTTTGTAGCATCACCACATAACGTTCACTATTGACTACTCCAGCTGAGCATATTCCACACCTTTTGAGCTGTGATGCAGCTCTTCTGCGCAAATAATTTGAGGGTTTTCGACAGGCAAGTAACAAAATAAATTTTGTTTGTACCTGTCCCCATGCACTAGAAAATTTGCTTCGTCTCTCATAATTATACTGTTGACAAAATTGTATCCTCTGTCCAAAATCCATAAACTGCATTCTAAACGTGAGTTTGAATAAGGAATTTTTGAGCTTTTTGTCATTTGTGAGAGGGAAAGAGTAAATCTTGCTTTAAAATTGTTCTTTCTGACTCACGTGAAATTCCTACTTACTGCGATAAACGTTATACGCATATATTGGAATTTTCTTCAATTCTGTTCCTTGCAAAGTATTAATTTCTGTGCTAGCAGTTTTTTTTTCTTCTCTGCTTAGTAAGTCTTAGTAAGTGCTTAGTAAGTTTAGTAAGAAAGAGTAAATCTTGCTTTAAAATTGTTCTTTCTGACTCACGTGAAATTCCTACTTACTGCGATAAACGTTACACGCATATATTGGAATTTTCTTCAATTCTGTTCCTTGCAAAGTATTAATTTCTGTGCTAGCAGTTTTTTTTTCTTCTCTGCTTAGTAAGTCTTAGTAAGTGCTTAGTAAGTTTAGTAACCATAAGAGAACCTGTGCGACGATATTTTTCGTTCTAATAAAATGCTCTACACAAGCAATCCTTTGTTCAATCAGCCATCGCTCCTTTTTTTTAGAAAACTTGAAGGTTCACTGAATATTACACAGTTAAAATTATGGAAAATGAGTCATTCCTTCTTTTTGTTTTTATCGTGTAAAAACAGAACACTCTTAATTTGTCAACCTTTATTAAAGAGATTAACATGTAAAAAACATGTAAAAACGAAACTGGACAGATATATAAATGAATTTTAAGCGCTAATAAACGCATGCAATGAATTATATAATGTTATTCTCCATTACGTTCAAAGTTAATCGTGAAACTGCGCCGCATTTTCAATTACTTTTAAAGTTCATACCATTTTAACTCCACCCGTCCCCTACGTGTTTATAATTATAACGAAATTAATGGAACGAGATAAGCGAATTGATTGCGAGAGCGCTTGATGTGACATACGATGCGCATTGCGTGCATGTTATATATTTTTTATCGAGTTTATAAAACTATTAAGGGAATGTAACCGGAGTCTTTTTTCCTCCGGTTTTTTTTTTGTCGGGGGGTTTGAAATATTTTTTTGGGGTGGCGCGTCGGACAAAGGACGGCTTTAAGGGAGTTTTTATATTGCGCAACCCCGTGTAATGTAACACGAGGCGGTGGTGGAAACGTCTGAGCGATATCGCTTTTTCTGTATCGTGTGGTGATTTAAGGGCGAGAGTCGTGCGGAATTTCGTTGGTGACAATTGGCGATTTTTATTTTAATTCGGTCTCAATACAAATCCATTTACTCGCTTGTTTGCTTTAAACAGAGGTGTTGAATTCGAGAGGTTTTTATTTATTTCGTTTCCTTTTGTTGTTTGTTATTTTGGGGCGCTTTTTTATTGTCGTCTCGTGTTTTTTTTTACTTTAAATTCAATTTGTACTGGGATTATTCCTTTTGTAGACAATTTGAAACTTCTTTTTACCTGTGTTTCCTTTTCCAGCTTTTACACAATTTTGATATTTATCGTTAAAATTATCCATGTCTGCCGTTAAATAAATCCGAAACCGCAAAATAATATGAAACACAAGCATAAACCAATTTCTATTTAAACTAAATCTCATCTTACTTTTTGGATCAAAGAGGAAAGAATATTTTAAAATCTACAAAGAAGAAATGGCATTGCACCTTTGATTTATACAGGGTGTTTGTGATTTTATTTTTAAGAGGTCTTAAAAATAGGTTATTAATGTAAAAATATCTTAACAAAAGTTGCATAATAAGAGAGATATTACTGTTTTAATTATTCTTTGTTGTTTTTTTAAGTAGCGATGAAACGTAAAATGTCATAATGAATTGTCATAATTTACTAGGCCTTGGTCTTGTTGTTGAATTGTCGCCTCAGATGTCTCAACTCGGTTACGAATATTATCTAAATCAATTATTTCGTTAGTGTATCCCGGTTTTCATAATGCCCCAGAAATAGATATCAATGGGATTAACGTCGGGTGACCGAGGAGGCCATGAAACAGGACAACCTCGACTAATTCACTATATTTTCAAACACATTATCTAAATATTGGCGAACGATTAAAATGCGGCAGTGCGCCATCCATTCAAAGGAACTTCTTCCAATATTTCTATCAACTGATTGAAAGAATAATCATTTCCATTCAATCGATTTGGCAACACATGTGGGCCAATAAGTTGTCCGTTGGGCAGCCCGGCCCAAATATTTATCGTAAATAAATGCTGGAAATTATTACAACGAACAGCATGTGGATTTTCGACAGCCCAAATATGAAAATTATGTTTTTTATGCCGTTACATTTGTAGAAACCATCGGAAAAATTGTAAACGTAAATCTGTCCTTCAAGTTGTAAAGCCTGTACTTTTTGTACATGGAAACGGTACAATTGACTCTGTGTTTGCCAGACAATTTGATTTGAGACATCTTCTTGGCGAGATATTTGTCGAGTACAACTAGGACGATCTACTTCGATAAGATTTAAGATTTCTTTTTCGAGTTCCAAAATTCGTTGGTGTTGGACAGGTCGTCCACCATCCCGACCTTGACGTCTTTGCAGTACATCAGTTTCTTGTGCACGGATTACTAGAGCGATAAATTTTTGTGAAATAGGTGTTGGCCTGTTAGGAAACCACTCAGCGTACAATGGACTTGCAGCAGAAGAATTCTGGAGTACTTCCCCATAAATTAAAAACGTATTCACTTTTCGTGCGATGGACAATTTTTACGTTCTTAATTTGGATTTGTTCGGAAGAATTTATTTCAAATCACATTGCAATAAGAACTAGTGAAACTGCCTCCTTATTAATAAAATCACTGATAATTTATCGTTTGAATTTAAAGATGTTAACAGTAATTCTTATTATGCAACTTTTCTTAAGACATTCTAAGGTTAATGACTTTCATTTAAGATATTTAATCACCTCTTGAAAATAAAATCACAAGACCGTAAACACCCTGTATACTACACAGTCCGAAATTAATTTTGTTCACATTAAAGAGATTTATTACCTAATATATAAAAATGAATGTTCGTATTTTATGCGCTGCCTTACCGTACCGTTCATAGTGATAAAATTTTGCCAACTTATTGCGCTTGCACTTGGTTATAGGCATAGCACAATTATTAGCATTTCTTTTGAATAGAATAAAATTTAAAAACAAATCGTTTCATACGTTTCTATGATGCAACATTATTTTAAAATTGACAATCGACAAAACACAAAGAGTAAACGGTAAATGGCACATTTAATTCGGAGTTTATCGCACATATATCAAACAAAATAAAATTATTATCATCGATGCCAATCAATGTGAGTGAAATGAAACCGAACCTATTTAGTGAAATCGATAGTTTTTTTTCTTTTTGTTATTGAATCTACACAAGATATTGTCATTCAACTTGCACAATATTGGCAATATTTGGCTTTGGTGAACCGCACATATTATTCATAGTTTCTTTTACACTTACAAAATAGAATTATTATTATCAGATATAGATCAAGGTAAGTTATATATAATGGAAGTTAGTAAAGACATTTAGACATTTTATAAAAGAAACCTACTTGAAATTATGAATAAAAAGAAAAAAATCTAAAATTGATCTGGACCTAGTAATATAATAATATGTGCCACTTGAACATCTTCGGTAAATAATGGCGCATAGCTAAACACCTGGAAAGAGTGGGGTGCACAGGGCTCCTTATCCGTAGTGAAGGTGACCTGTCTAGGGGTGACAACCCCGAATAATAAGTCTCCCAAGCTAACAACTAGGGTAGTACCTTGGACAGTGGCTCGCCACTGTGCCACGAAGAATATTCTTCAACTGAGCATGGAGGAACATTTCGCTAAATGCACTACCCCAGGTGCTAACCAATCCAGCGTCACCTATGTGATGTTAGCGAACCTTCGGATTCTGGGGAGTCCGCACCAACATGCTTTAAAGATGAGTCGGAGCATCCTGAAATCACCGGACGTAAACTCGGACCAAGACGGCAAAGCTTCTTCGCAACATTTAATGCTAACTTACTGCTAAAAGTAGGTAAACTAAAACATCTGACTGATTCACTAACACGACACAACATAATACTGACAGTAGTATAGGAAACCATATTTACGGACGAACATGCCTTCGAGTCCTAAGGTTACAAAATCCTCAACTTAGGTACAGGGTTTATAATCAGTCACAGGATACTGGATTCAGTCACCGACTTTACCTTCCCGAGCAGTCGTGTATTCATCCTCTCTCTCAAATGCGCTAAGAAGGGCTACAGTATAGTCAATGTACATGCCCCAATCAACCAGGAAAACAGACGCAATCCAGACAGAACTGATAAATTCTGGGAAGACTTAGAACATATTATCTTCAAACTTCCAGAGAGGCACACTGTCACACTGCTTGGTGACTTTAATGCTCAATTGGGAAGAGAGAGAAAATACAGAAACATAGTAGGCAATTATCCGGCGCCCAAGCGAACCAACCGCAACGGAGAACGATTGGTGGATATGCGTAGGACTTTTGGGTTGCTCATGAAGTCTAGAGCCTTTAAACAATGGCCAATAAAGCAGAAGACTTGGATTTCACCTAATACCAACCTAGGTGAATTCCAGATAGATCATGTGGCCATTTCAAGAAAATTTCAAAAAGAAATACAAACGTGAAGGTACTAAGAAGCGCCAATCTGGACTCAGAAAGAACAAAATAACTATAAAAGATCAAAATAAGACTCTAGCCTAGAAACACTAGATTAGACAGAACCTCCAAAATGGTAAGATTTGACGTAGAGCGACTTAAGAACAGTCAAGAAGTAAGTCAGAGACTGAACAATACTGATCTATACAGCTGGGACCAACTGAATGAGACTCTTGTCAAGGCGGCCAATGAACTCGCCCCTCTCGCTAGAAGAAGGAAGCATCCGTGGTGGACTGAAGACTGTGACAATGCAATAGCCCAAAGACAGACAGCCTGGGTGAAGTGGAATTCTAAAAAGTCCAAGGAAAATTGGCATACATTTTTCGAAAAAAGAAGGGTTACAACCAAGATAATTCGAAGAACCAAACGGACCTTCACACAAAACTCCAGAGATTTCTTTGGAACCTTCAAGCAGAAACTCAGAAAATACGCTCCGCCAAGTATCCACTTCAGAGACTCACAAGGCAAACAAAACCCGCAGACTCATCCTAGAAACCTTGATCAACACCCACTCCAAGGTTAAATTTAGAGGCGAGATCTCAGAGAGCTTAAAAAAATAAAAACTGCAGTGTTGAACTATTTCACGAAATAAGCAATGATTGCTGATTCTCTTGAGATGGCAATAATGCAGGTAAATTGCCTCAGAAAACAGGCTGCCAGAGTGGGTCTTCAAGTGTCGCTGGAAGCAGTGTCGCAATGTCGCATCCAAGAAGCAAACAGGGAGATGTTACTGGAGTAGGGAAATATCAAGAGGACTGAGAAATTTAAGTACATCGGCGAATGGATTGAACTCAACTTATCAGAAAGGGCATCATTATCCATGAGAGTCAACAAGTTAGAACTAGCCTATCGACTGACTAAGAACACTTACAGCAAGAAATGCTTGTCACGCAATCTGAAACTTAAGCACTATACATTTATCTTACGACCAGAAGCCCTGTATGCCATGGAGTGTCTTTCCTTGAACCGAAGAGGTATGGTAAAAAAAATCGAAATCAGAGAGAGGAGAATCCTCAGGAAGATCCTAGGCCCGGTAAAGGAAGATGGTGAATTCCGAAGGCGGTATAACTCTGAGCTCTACGAACATATTCAGAGGCTCTCTGACTGTGCATGGAAAAGAAGGTTAGTTTTCTATGGTCACGTTGCAAGATTGCCTCGAAACCGACTAACCACTGTAAGCCGTGTGTTCACCTTCTGGCAAAACAAGAAAGTTTGTACCACTTGGTTGACAGTAACCGAGAAGGATAAAAAAGAAGGGAATAACAGATCTCCAAAACAGACAGTCTGTGACACGCACCCTTGAGGAAGTCGGTGGATTTCAGGAAAATCCCCAAAGGAAAGGTACTCCCTGGACAGAAGAGAGAAAGGAGTTACACCGGCAGAAAATGCGACAATACTGGCCAAAGATCAAGGCCAACAGTTGAGCAAGGGTGGTCCAAAGTAGGCCTATTCGAAACAAGAAGAAGAAGAAAGAAGTTAAGTAATATTTCTAATTATTCAGAGTTAATCGACTAATGACATTTCGGTTATCCAAGCGTATAGCGTGTTACTTGTTTCGCCAAGAAATATGGCTCCCAAATGTTCCTCACTTATAGGATCTACCAGCGTAGCACGTAGAAATAAGAGATTTCTAGCTTCATAAACAAACGAGGAACGAAAAACGAGCAGTGAAGCAGATCGTTTACGAATTGAAGGTTCACATGCTCAGAATCTCAAGGTAAACATGCGCCAAGAATTGAAGGATAATGGTTAAGTGCTACTTGATTACGCGCATCAGAATCAGAAGACCAACATGCGACAAGAACTGAAAGATAATTTTTATGAACTAATCCATCTCGACGAACATTGTTGATTTGAATCTTGTTGCATTTGAATGTGATAATAAATACGATTACAGTTGACTGAGTGTAAATATCGGCAAAATGGCTAAGACCTGTGGCAATTGCAGTTCACTTAAGATAAATAATGAAACTCCAGGAATGCGCTACGCGAATGGCATAGTTAAATTGCAGACATACACCAGCTGATCCATTGTTGCCATTGCCTTAAAGCAACAAAAACTGTTTGCAGAACATCCGCAAATATAATTCAGCGTTCCAGATAACATCTTCCGGAGCTAACAATATTTTCCAAAATCAATACATGCCTAGTTTCAAAATTCAAGGACAAATATTTCATCGGGTTGGCTCATTTCTACCAGTTTCGGACGCTTAACATACATTTTTACAAACATATTTTATGGGTGGCGATGATGCACAAGATCAACGATGCGACGCAATTCTAGGCTGAACGCTTTTTCAAGTTTCATACGGTATTTCCAAAATTATTACTCTGCAACAACGCGCCGGATACCAGCTAGTTGTTAAATAAAAGAAACTGAAATATGTAAAATTACCCAAGTATTGCCCAAAAGTTTCTAAAAAGTTTAGCCAAATTGAACAAAACCCAGTTTTTTTTAATTGCTTGGAAACTACTTATAGAACACTCGAACAGTAAATTAATTAACTTAAACTTATTATTCTATGTAAAATATTCGTTTTTACCACTAAGGGCCTACTTTTCAATCCTCAGTTAAGTCGTCGAATAACTATCTGGAGTGTAATATTATCTGTCTGTTTATCAGACGAATAAATATTTTCAATTTTTCAATCGTATAATATCTAGCGAATAGCCTATCAGTGTATACTAGCCAAATTCACACTATACCATGTGTATGCGAGATGCACATATACAGTATTCAAGGTGTTAGACAAGAATAGCAACAAAATGTCTATTTGACATAGTTATATTTTTAACCGCCAGATTGGTGTCAACAAAAATTATTCAAAAAGTATCAGCTACCACCAAGTACAATACAATCCCATTACCAAAAGTACCAGAATCACTCTAATATTTGGCAGCTGAGTTTGAAAATATTAGACTGTCGTGAGTTGAACCTGGCTATCGCGTAACGATGTTGACAAATTGTAAATCTGCATTGCACATAGCTTGAACATTTAACGAGAAGTATCCTTTGCGGTTCCTGAAATTTGGCTCCAAAAATCATTATCGTTCCATGTGTAAAAATTATTAGGCCTCTCTCGTAAAACTCGTTTTTTTTTCTCAAGTGGGTTAAAATAATTAAGGATTTCACGATCTTCCTCGATTGGCTAGTCCTCAATTGTTTCAAACACATCCATAATAATTAATCGGCGTAGGTACGCAACTATGTCGTTTTACCAAAATGCACTAAACGAAATGAAATTGTGAAACATAGCCCAAAACATGACACTTATCGGAGAGATAAAACCCTAACTGCCGCTTGAAGTAGCAGATAAGTAGTAACAAGTAGCAACTTTATTCCTATGTTAGAGGCTTTATTCGACAGTTCAGTTTCATCTAATAACGCTTATCTGGTTGTTTATCTGGGGATTGAAACATCGGCTAAACCTAACCTAACCTAAATAATACATTTTTTGTGTTTACGAGATTTTCTAGAGTAGAGCAAAATTTATAAATTTATTTTAGTTTACAGAATGGCCTAATGTAAATATTTATATCTAATACTATTTGTTTATTGTTCAATCTTCCCTGGCATTATTTCTTGATATAAATTGTTTGTTTTTCTTCTGCCTAGTGTCCGTGTATTTAATATTCTTTATTGTTGTAATTATTATGCAAATGAAGTCAGTAGGAGTAAAATGGCTTGACATATAAAAATGAATTAAAAATAGAGCGCTATTAGCTTTAATATAATGGGAAATAAAAGGGATTAAATAAATGATTGTGTGCGTTTATTAACGTTTAATATTTATAAATCGTCAAGTTCGTTACTCCCTCTGTCCCATATTATAGTATACATTTATGTTTTTATTCTGTCCCAAATTATGGTATACAAAACAAATGAATTCATACTTTTTTTACATTACTAATTTACAAGTACATAATTTACATAAAACAGGTTTACTTAAACACAGACAAATTAGTTAATTAAACATAAACTTGCAGGTATAGAAATCAGCGCACTGAAAACATTTTGAAACTATGAGATGAAATAAAGAAATATGCCGTTTGAAAGACAATTTAATATGCTTTAATATAAGTTTAAATTTATCAATAGTGCTTATCTTTTGTAGGCGTAGCAAGCGGTAAACAAAAACGAACGTATTTATGTGGTGGTTATAACGAGAATAGCAAACTTGTGCAAAATTGCAATTATTGCCTTTGCAATTGAAATTTGCACATTATTCATTTTTCATAATTTGATTAGTTTTCAAGAGTATTAGTTTAATGCATAGTGTACCGCAACAAGCCGCCCAATTTTTTGTTCAAATCAAAAATAGAATATAGCCAGCGAGTTGTTGCCTAAGAACTGGTTACGACAAGCGCCGCGGTTCGAAGTGTTCCAGCGTTATGGGCAGACTGGATCCTTTCATAGACGACCTGGTACAGGCAGAAGGAGATTTTAAACGGTTCGGTATGACCGCTTTATTTTGTCAATCTAATTAAGAAATCGTCACCTTAATATTGTTCAACTGCAATAACAGCTCTGTGAAGTACGAAAAGTGGATATTAGTCAGTGGACAGTAAGACGAAAAGGCAGGAAAGTAATTTGACCCCTAAGACACATGCAATTGGTCAAAAACTTACCCCAGCTCACCGTCAAACACGCCTGCGTTTTCCAAGGGTTCTCAGATGAGACCAGAATATGCCTCTATGTTAGCGACCGATGAAGAAAAGTGTGCCGGAGACCAAGAGAGCGATTTGCAGAATGCTCCATTGAAGATCGAACTTCTTATGGAGGTGGTTCTTATATGATCTGGGGTGCAAATTCTATGGGAGCACGAACCGACCTTGTTTTCATCATTAGGGGCGCTCGTGGTCACGGGAGAAAAGGAATAACGGGTACTATGTACATCGAGAAGATTTTAAAAGCTAACGTGGCACCTTACATCGAATACATTGGAGAAGAATTTTTCCTTACGCATGACAATGTGAATGAAGTGTGAATCGGGTTATAGGGTGGCCAGCATGCAGACCCGACCTAAAGCCTGGATAGAACATTTATGGGATGAGCTTAAAGGAAGAATTCTAGCTAGGCTTCGTGCCCCAACCTCGATCCCAGAGCTTACTATTGCAGTAGAAAAAGAGTGGCTTAACATCCTGAAAAAACAATAGCGAACTTCAGGCAAGGGCAAGAGGAGGTCATCCCTATATTACAAATTAAGTGTTAATTTAGATAATTGTCAATAACCATATTTCTTTTGGTAATAAAAAAAGTTAATTTGTTTTATGAGTAACTTTCATTCTGTTAACCGACCTGTTATAACACAAGAAACCGTAATCTTTCGAACGGCATATTTCTTTATTTTATCCCATAAATGGTTTCTAAAAAAAATAGTTGAAGTCCAAGGTTTACAGTGGCCAGATAATACCATACAAAGATTAGTTCATTTTTTTCAAGTTACTATTGACTTATTTACTATTTAAACATTCACAAAAATTCTTCATAAATTTTTGAATATACATATATATATATATATATATATATATATATATATATATATATATATATATATATATATGTATATATATATATATATATATGTATATATATGTATATATATATATATATATATATATATATATATATATATATATATATATATATATATATATATATATACATATTAGACTTGCAACGAATATTCGGATATTATTCGGTATTCGGCCTATTCGGCTACATTTATCCTATTCGGCCGAATATCGAATATCTAGGTACTATTCGGCCGAATACCGAATACTTTAGTAAGATGTTTTGTTGTGGTCAAATAATTGATAAAATGAAAATATTGATTTATTTTATAATAATAATTTATTTTTCTTATAATAATTAAAGTAGTTATAGTTACATAATCAACTTCCGTATTATAAAAATTAACAAAAAGCTAGGTATTAAATAAATGTCTATGTCTATGTACTTGAATTCTCGCAATTAAAATTTACAAGTGGAAGATTATGGTGCAGAAAGACTAATTTTTCTCCATTTTCAGGCAGTAGTTTGCTTCTTTTCTTCTCGTAGACATTCCCAGCTTCGGAGAAAAGACGCTCTGAATAAACACTACTTCCTGGCAAATACTTTGCTGCAACATTTACCAAACATGGTAATTTATATTTTCTTGATTGCCACCATGTGTATGGATTGTCGTGACTTGATATGTTCTTAATACTTAAATAAAGGTCTATTTCAGTTGCAACTGCATTCTTTCCTTTCGGTGTATGTCAGGTATGAGCTGTGTTTTTTTCTGCAACTACCTCTTCGAAGCATTCCATAAAAGATGAGTGAATAGCCTGGCTTAGACTCTGCTCTTCGGCTCTCATCTTCTTGGCCGGAATAGGGGACGAATTTGCGCTATCGTCACTGCTTGTTTCACAGTACATCTTTAGGCTATCGATCAAAATATACTGCTTTACTTTTTCTCTTTGCAGTTCACTGGTGAAAACATTCATTTTAAAGCGTGGGTCTAAAGCTGTAGCCACCAAGTAATTTTTGCTTGTTGTGATGTCCTCAAATCGTTCTTGTAACCCTTGTTGTATAACAAGCCTCGCTTGGTTTAATTTGGGTGTTAGCTCTGATGTGCTCGTTTTATCGCAGTATCGCATTAATGTAACAACATACGGAATAATTTCAGAAATGCAAGCGTATCCGGAACTTGTAATTTTTGTTATTTCCTCAAATGGTTGTAATAATTTCAAAAGTTGCTCTAAAAGCTCGCATTGTACAGCAGTCAGATTGGCAATATCACAGTCCGTGAGATAGACTGAAACGGCGCGTTTTTGTTCCATTAACCTTGCAAGCTCATGTTTGATAGGTAGGCACAGTTTGTCGTATTCTCTACGATTTTTTTTTTTTTTTAAATAAAATTTTGCAAAATCTTACTAATAATAATCGATTATGGCTTCTAAAAAAAATCGGCTATTTGGACATACTTCGAAGACGATGAAAATAATGCGAAAAGTGTGTGTAAATTGTGCGAAATAAAAATTTCTCGTGGTGGCGTTGGAAAGAAGGCGACTACATCAGGAGTGATAAATCATTTGAAAAATAAACACTGCGACGAACAGCGTAAGTTGCAGACTACGATTCCTAAGGGGCAAGAAATAACGGGTCAAGATACAGATGTAAATCAACCTTCGACATCAAAAAAGCAATTGAGTCTTGAAGAATGTTATGAAATACGTAAATCATGGGATATTAATGACCCCAAGGCTAAAAAATACCATCTCTTAATTGCCTAAATGATAGCACTTGACAATGAACCAGTAAATATCGTAGAAAGGACTGGTTTTAGAAGATTGATTAATAACGCTGTGTCGCGATAAAATACCATGCCGCCCTTACTTTTCAGACAAAATAATTCCAGAAATATATCATAAGGTGGTTGAAACAATTAAAAAATTACTTTCTCTGTAATTTCCACAAGGATGCGTTCTATCACCCTTACTATTCAACATATATGGTGAGGTTATAAGGTGATATAATATGGTGAGTAGGAGGAGCTCTGTATAAGGGTTTTGAGTTTTTTCCCTGGATCTTGATTATTCCTTTGCTCTTGTTACATTAAGTTTTTAGCAGAACGACAAGGTGGGGAGGGGTTCCCATGTATAAGAGAGCATTCCATAATTGGTGCCAGTTTACACAATCAAACGCTTTGTTTTAGTCGATGAAACATAGATATGTGGGCTTTGCAAATTCTCTGGCTTTTTCAATAATTTGTCGTACATTCATGATCTGCTCTCGAGTGCCTTTACCAGCCACGAATCCAGCTTGCTCCTGTTAAATTTGTCAGTCTAAGAAGCTTCGGAGTCGTTGTAGCAGAATTCTGAGCATGACACCTTGCTCGTGTGAGATATTAATGCGATAGATCTGTAATTACTGAGCCTTCTTTCCAACGCCACCACGAGAAATTTTTATTTCGCACAATTTACACACACTTTTCGCATTATTTTCATCGTCCTCGAAGTATGTCCAAATAGTCGATTTTTTTTTAGAAGCCATAATCGATTATTATTAGTAAGATTTTGCAAAATTTTATTTTAAAAAAAAAAAATCGTAGAGAATACGACAAACTGTGCCTACCTATCAAACTTGTCAAAACACACAGAGCGGTAACAATTGAGAGCGCAAGACAGCGCGGCGTTAGTTCAAAACAAACGTACGGGAAACAAACAAGTTTTCCCGCCACACGCCGGCCGAATACTTTTGCCTAATATTCGTCTATTCGGCTAGGAATCCCGCAGAATATTCGGTATTCGGCGTGTGGCCGAATATACTATTCGTTGCAAGTCTAATATATATATATATATATATATATATATATATATATATATATATATATATATATATATATATATATATTATATGTAAATTAAAAGTTTAATAAAGCATTCAAAAATTGACAAAGAATTGACCTTGCATTGGAAACAAAAAATGATGATGATATGTATATATACAGGGTGGGCCATTTAACGTGACCACCCCAAATATCTCCGTTACCTTTAGAGTGAAGGAAAAAATGTCGGAAAAAAGTGGAATTAAACACAGTGGTTAAAAATACTTTTTAGTCAAGGTCATACTTTATGCGTCCTCAAGGTCATACATGGTTTTTCAAATGGGAACATTTTTTATCAAGAAATTGTAGCCACTATTCACACGAATCCAGCGATCCATAATATCATAACCTTTGACGTTTCTTTTTGCGTGGATTAACACTGCCCCTTTTGTGATAAGTTATTTTCAATGGATACACTTGTCAAATCATTTTAAGGTCATGATATCAAGGGTCACTGGAATAGTGACTAAAATGACTTGTTGATACAAAAATACATGTTCACATTAGAAAAACCATTGAGGACGCATAAACTGTAACCTTGACAAAAAATAATTTTTAACCACCGTATCAGCCCTTCTTCTTCTCATGTTAAATGGCTATATACTCACTTTGACTCACTTCTCGACGTTCTACTTATTTTGACAGTATTCTTTCATTCTGTTGGAGAATGCCAATTTTTTTTTCAGATCGTTTAGGTCTGTAAGGGTTAGGTTTTGTTTGCTCTGGTTGGACTTCCCAGTTGTTCACTTTGTTACGGAAGGAGTCTTTGTCTGATGTGTCGGCTATGTTAGCGGATGGCATTTCTTTTTGTACTTCTTTCTTCCATGGTGTTGTACTTTTGAGTGATGATATGTAATTTAGTAATCTTTTGGTTAGTCGGGTATTCGGTAGTCTATCTATGTGCCCGAAGAATTTCATTCGTCTTTTTCTAATATCAATTTCGATGTTTGAGTATTTTTCAGTTGTCTTGATTGACTGTAGTCGGTACCCGTCAGGAGCAGGTCTTGCTCCTAGTATTTTCCGAATGATTTTTCATTCTTCGTATAAGTATAAGTTCGTATTTCTTATTGAGTGTAAGTGTCGCTAGCGTAGAGACTTGCCGGTTGGATGACAGTGTTGTAGTGTCGAAGTTTAGTTTGTCTTGACATTCATTTTTTGTTATAGAGGTTTTTGATAAGTACGAGCGCTCTCTTGGTTTTCTGGAGACGGTTTTGTTGTGAGTTTTTTTCGGAACCAGTAGGCTCGATAAATTCTCCCAGATATTTGAAATGTGTGACTCTTTTGATCATTCCGTATTTTGTTTATATGTTCTCGCCTTTGTGACTTAACACTTGAGTTTTCTCGAAGGATATTTGAAGTCCTACTTTTTCGGCGCTTTCTTGGTTTTGCCTGAATCCTGCTTGAAACTGTGATAACTTTGGTTTGAGCTGTTCTTGAGTTCGTGTCAAGAGACATCCTGAGAAAATTTTGTGGAAGACGGGAAGGAGAGAAATTCATCTGTAGTTGTTCACATCTGATTTATCTCCTTTTTTGTGTTGTGGGTGGATAAGTGCTGTTTTTCAGTCATCGGGTATTTTTTCCGTTTGCAATATTTCTTGGATGATATGTGTAATTTCTCTGAGTGCATTGGGTCCGAGGTTTTTAAGTAGTTCTGCAGTGACGCCGTCTTCACCTGAGGCTTTATTGTTTTTGAGTCTTTTGATTTGGGAGTGGATTTCGTCTTGAGTTTGTGATAGTGATTCTTCTAATGTGTGGACTGATTGTTTCCTTGGGAATCTTTTCGTTGGTTCTGGGCAATTCAAAAGTCTGGAGAATTATTTAGCGAATTCTTGGCAATTTTCTTTATTCGTCAATGCTAATTTTCCGTCTTGTTTTCTGAAGCATACGTTTTGTGGTGTGTATCCTTTGATTTGGTTGGCGAATGTTTTGTAGAAATCACGCGTATTGTAGTTTCGGAAGTCGTTCTCGATCGAAGTCAGTTGATCATTAATATATTTCCGTTTGATTTGTCTCAGAATTTTGGGCGTCTGTTTACGTACCTCGAAGAAGATCTTCTGATTTTTCTCAGATTTGTAACTATTATAATTTTGGAAGGTAGTTTTTCTGTTGTCTAGAGCGATTTCGCATTCTTGATTCCACCAGGGATGTTTCGGTTTTTTAGTCAGGGGAATAAAGGTTTTGGCGGTCTTGATGATTTTTTCTTAGAAATTTTCCCAGTTTTCTGTGGGTTGTTTCCATCTTTCAGCGATTTTGGAGTCTTTGATTATGTTTATGTCGACTTTTGGAATCATTGAGGGTTTCTTGTAAAAAAAAAATTGAAAAAAAAAGTTAATACGAATACTAAGATTCTTAGTTTGTTAACCAGATTCATTTACACCACAATATATAGAATTGTGGACTTTTGTGCGTATCAAGGATGCAATGTTTGATATTACAAAAATGTCTATGTATTACACAATCCATTAGTCTACTAAAGTTTTCCTACTAATATTACATCTATCTATATCAAGATGTTATTAAAAAAATGATGTAACACTTATTATTTTTTTTTCTATTTTTGTCCCTATATTCATGCAGTAAAAGCCGTTTAAATGGTTCTTAAATAGTTTATTTTTAATCCGCACAGGCCTCGTATACAAAAAATGCATTTACAAACTCTCAATCTATATTTGAACATGGCTTGTATATTCAACATTTATAAACTAATGCAGCCAGCAGCCCTGTACAACAAATAAAACAACAACGTAAAAGCAGTCTGATGATTTCCTATTGAAGCTGAAATCTGCCTATCAATTTTTTAATTTCATTTATGTCTACTCTGATTTATATATTATAATATTAGAGACTAGTGATAAAAGTGAACTGAAAGTAATATAAATAATGTCTTATCATTAAAAAAAATACACAACATATAGTTTAACTTTAAACAATCAAAAAAGACATTCATTCTTCTCTTAATAACCTTTAAAAAAAATACAAATAAATAATAGTTTATGATACAAGACGCGATTAAAGCACTCGTCTTCGGGTCGTTTAAACTTCGCAACTCATGCGCAATAGCTTTTCTCACACGTGTATCCATACATTATTTTATCTACGAAGCATGTTAAAAAACTGATGAATTTAAAAAAAATAATTGTTTCTTACCGACAATATTGAAAAAATGTAATTTTGACACAACAAATACTTCAAACCACTAACACAATAAGGTTAGAACGATCAGCGCCTCCATGGCAGTGTTGCCAACATTATTTTTCAGGGAATCTTATCATTCACTTGGAAAAATCGTATTTTGTTAAGAATTTTAGAAAAAAAAGTACGCATAGAGTTTTCAATAAAACGATAGTAAATGATTTGAATATGTAATATTATTATAGTTTTAAATCAATATTTAATATTTACGGTACTACATTTTAATATTTGGTATTTAAATACGAACAAGGAATAATTTTCTTGACCTTGGTTACCAGAACCTGGAGACTAATTTGTCAACTAAATTCAACTAAGAAGTTTATTATGTACACTGCTCAAAACAATTACAATGCAAATAAAATTAAGAACATATGAAAGACGCTCTATTTAATTGTTTTAATTGACACATAAGGAATTATCAGCATAGCATACTTCCGGAGTATCCGTAATAATTTACAACAACCGTTATAATTACCAAAACTTGAGTGAAATAACGTGTCCCAAATTTGATTCAAAGAGCTAAGAAGGTCTCATTCTGAATCAGAAAATGAGTTATCTCAACAAAGTGGAAGCACGAACAGTGCTATAACGTTAATTGAAAATAGCGAAATCCATCGACAAGTTTCAAGAAACTTCAACGTAAGCCTATTTGTTATTCAGCGATTGTGGAACAGGTACTTGAATACAGGTCAATATACCAACCGCGGTGTTATGGTGTACGGTGTTAATCCGGCAATGGAAGTTTTATTTGAAACGTCTATCTATGTTCTTAAATTGTGCAAAGTTTTCAGAGGAGGAAAAAGTGTGTCAATTGTGTATGTCTATAGGCCCAGACAAATTTAAACTTTTAGTGGAATCTTTGTGTCCTAGACTTACAGGAGTATTCTTATTAAGACTGTATTAGTGTGTTACTCCATAAATTTGCACCGAAGAAACTGTCTATCACAGAACGTTTTAAATTTCACAAAAGAGACCAACTACCTGGCGAGTCACTGTTTGATTTCATTACAGCAATAAAAAGTTTGTCTATAAAGGCGTGTTTTGGTGAAGCAGCCGATTTGTCATTAAGAGACAGGTTTCTGTTGGATCTTAACAGTGAATCAATTAAAAGAAGACTTCTGGCAGAAGGCATTAATTTACCGTTTGAAGAAACCTGTGGGATTGCCCTGGATGTAGAAGCTATAATGGTAGGGACCATACAGCTTCGTAAAGCTTCGTATTGTCCAGACAATATTCCAGAGGAAACCTTCAAGATGGAAGGCAACCCAGGAGCAAGTTCGTCAAGACTGAGTACCTGTTCAAGTTGTAGAATTCCCAGTAGCCATAGAAGTTCCGGCAGTTTTTCACCATCTGGTAGAACTTCCAGTAGCCATAGAAGATCCGGCGGTCGTTCACCATCTGGTAGCCGTAATGGTTCCGGTAGCTGTTCCCAAGAAGGAATTACTCACCTCACCGAAGACGGCAGGACTCAGCAAGCAAAAGATGCAACGAGTGTTGGAAAAGTCATCAACCAGCCTATTGCCCAGCAAGGAGTTGGAAATGTTTTACATGTCAGAAGAAAGGACATATTTCTTTGTATTTTGTTGTCAGCAAGTTCAGAATTTAATTTCATCATCTTGTTCTGTTACGTCAGATTTTTTTGCTAGTCCTCTAATGACCAGTATTTTAGTCGATAAAATTAGTCTTAATTTTTTGTTAGATTCGGGTAGTTCAACCACCCTTATTTGTGAAAATTGTTACTTGTCCAAATTTAGTCATAAACCGTTAGAAACTTTTATTGGGATGTTGAGAGCCGCAAAAAAAGAAGAGTTGCATGTTTGTGGATATATTGTAGCTAACAGAGAGTTTCCATTAATAATTGTAGTTAAGCATTTGTCGTGTTCAGCTATTTTAAGTCGAAATTGGTTAGATGTTCTATACTCCTCATGGAGGTTGGTTTTGGAAGAAGGTCACACACCTAAGGTTGATACTGTTGTTGCGTCTTCACAACAGGAGGAAATTATTAAATGTCTAAAACGTAAGTTTCCAAGAACTTTTTCTATTAAAGACAATGAGTTGCCTATTCAGAATACGGTTGTAGATAACACTCTAAAAGAAGATACCACACCAGTATGTCATCGTGCGTACGAGGTACCGTATGTCTTAAGATCAGAAGTTTCTCAGGAACTGTCTCGATTAGAATCACAGGGAATTATTTCTAAGGTTAAAACCAGTCGATGGGCCTCAACCATTGTCTGTGTTCCTAAGAAGAACGGTAAACTTCGTGTGTGTGTTGACTTCAAGCGTACAGTAAATCCTCACTTGAGAATTGATCAGTATCCAATTCCAAGATCGGAGGATGTTATCAATAAATTTGTAGGTTGAAAAAAATTCTGTAGAATAGATTTTACGAATGCCTATTTACAGTTGGGCGTTAAGAAAACTTGTAGAGAGCTTTTAACAATTAATACGTCGAACGGTTTATAAAGGTATAATCGTTTAGTGTTTGGCTTAGCGTCGGCTCCAGCCAATTTTCAGTTAGTCATGGATATCATTTTGAAAGATATCGATAAGTGTGCAGCTTATCTTGATGATATTTTGATTGGTAGTACTAGTAAAAATGATTGTGAGGAAGTCTTGTTTAGGGTACTGACCCGTTTAGAAGAGTTTAATGTAAAAAATATAGTGATATTTAGTGATATATAATATATCACTAAGAGGGAATTTTTTGTAGATTCATTGGAATTTTTAGATTTCGTTTTGTCAAGTCGAGGAAAAAGTCCCTCAAAGTCTAAGGCAGTTAAAATGATGTCTGCTCCCCCTCCACAAAATGTCACACAGCTAAAATCGTATTTGTCTATGTTAGGTTTTTATGGACAGTTTATTAGAATATGTCCCACTTTGTTAGAACCCTTACATGAGTTGTTAAGAAAGGATGTTCAGTGGGAATGAAATTCGGTTATGAAAAGTGCTTTCGAAAAAAGTAAAGAAGTATTGTCTGAAAAGGCACTTTTAGTTTTGTTTGATCCATCAAAACCAGTTAGTTTAACTGTATATGCCAGCGATTACGGAGTAGGTGCTTACAATAGCTTTTGAGTCTGCGTCATAAACATCAGCTCAGAAGTATTATAGTCAACTTCATAAAGAGGGTTTGGCAGTCATATTTGGTGTACAAAAGTTCCACAAATATATATATTTGGAAGACCGTTCACTGTTTATAGTTTATAGTGATCATGAACCATTAAAATCCTTATTTGCTCAGAATTGGAAAGTTACAATTTTGGCCCCATGTAGATTATTTCGGTGGTATATTATTTTGTCAGCTTATAACTTTTATATTGTATTTAAGATTGGAACTAAAATTTCTCAAGTAGATATGTTGTTTCGTTTCCCATCTGCACAACCAGTAAATGTACCAGATTGTGATTTTTTATATTTGTCTACTCCAATTGTTCCGTTTTCGAAAATTCAGTCACATACAGATAAAGATCTACTCCATCTTTGCAAGGCCATAGAATTAATTTTAAAGAGTTGGTCTCCGTTTCCAACGGAAGATGTTTATAAACGTTATCATAAATTAAGAGAAATTCTGAGTGCACGATAGATGACTTTTTTTAGAAACAGAGTGGTTGGTAGGTACCACGTTCCTTACTAGATAGAGTATTTAAGTTATTATATCATGGTCATGCAGGTATGGTCCGAACTAAATATTAGTTAGGTCATATGTTTGGTGGTTAAATTTAAACCAAGATATCGAGAGAGTACTATCTCATTGTTCTATATGTCAATCGGTTCAAAAGTCCAATTCAAAAAAAATTAGGCAGTCATGGCCCAAAGCAAGGAAGCCTTGGGAAAGAGTCCATTTAGATGTGTTTGATTGGCGTGGAAATCGTTATTTAATAATGTGTGATGATTACTCAAAATGGGTGTAGAGTGTTTTGTAATGTCATCAACTAATTTTTCGATTTAAAATGTAAAGTACAAGAAGTTATGTCGCGATTTCCAAATCCTTATACTATTGTTTGTGATAATGGTCCTCCATTTTCGTCGATCAAATTTTAAGAATTTTGTGATAGCAAAGGTATCAAATTGTTATTTACAGCTCCATACAACCCTAATGGGTTGGCCGAAAGGTCAGTTCAAACAATTAAAAAGTTTTTTGTAAAATCGCTGTTATCAGAAGGCGAACGCCTTACTATTCAGCAACGTGTTACAGATTGTCTGTTTAGTTACATATTAACGCTATCGTCAGTAACAGGCGTTTCGCCAATGGCTAGTTTATTGTGTTTACGTCCCTCGTACACCTTTGTCATTAATGTCTAAAAAGGATAAAGTTTTTAAACGTCATAGTAGGGGTAGGTCCTCGATAGTTTTTGAAGAAGGAACTAATGTGTTAGCTTTCTTAAGACATTTAAAAAGTCAAGAGAATTGGTTAAAGGCAGTCATAAAATTGAAAGTCAGTCCAATGACGTATTTAGTAAAGTTGTCCGAAGGAGGAGATATAAGGAAGGTTCATTATAACCAAATTAAGTTAATTTCACTTAAGGATGCTACTGCGAGTGGTCCACGTGATGATCGAACGGTGGATTTTTATTTTTACAGACCAGCAGTCACAATTGATCAACCGTTACCGCTGAGATCATCAATTGGTCCTCATTGCCACAGTAGTTTTGATCCTAGTGAAATTAAAACACGTTCGGGTAGAATTGTTAGACCCCTAGTCAGATTTGCGGACAACTTGTGTAAAATTCATTATTTTTAATATAGTGTTTTGTATGTTGATATGATTGTTTTATGTATTATCTTTATAATTATTATGTATCTGTTTATCTTAGTCAATTATTATTTTCATGTTTGTATTTTATATATTTTATTCCGTATATTGTATCTTTTTGTAAGGAGGAGGAAATGTAGTGAACTGTAACCTTTATTATTGTTCGTTTGTGGAACAATGTCGTCGTAGACGAGACTTCGCTCTCTTTGCTCCCACCCGTCGAAGTGTCAAGACGTACCTTTACACGGTCTTAGTTCCATTAATATATATGTTGTTAAGCCTATATAGTTGTTTTATTAACCCCTCCACTGGACACCCACTTGAACACCTCAATACATATTAAAGTTGGCCCTATGGTATCTGGAATAGATTAAAAATTTGGGAAACGGACTTGTTAATGTAGGATAACGCAAAACCAAATACTGCTTTGATTAGAAATCGACCCACTGTAAACTTTTATAGATGATATGAAATAAATAAATAGTTTTGACAATTTAATCTACTTTAATCTGATTTTAAATTTAACGTAATTTTGTGGTAAATAACAATCTGGTGAGAGTTTGTAATTATTGCCTTTGCAATTGAAATTTACATAACAAATCAGTTATTTGTTTTTCATAATTTGACTTATTTTGAAGAGTGTTAGTTTAATGCATTCTACACCACAAAAAGCCGCTCAAGTTTTTGTTCTAATCCAAAATCGACATAGCCAGCGAGCTGTTGCTAAAGAACTGGATATAAGACGCGCCGCGGTTCGAAGAGTGTTCCAACATTATGGTGACACTGAATCCTTTCATAGACGATCTGTTACAGGCAGAAGGAGATTTACAATGGTTTGGAATGACCATTTTGTTGTGGCAACATCATTAAGAAATCCAAATCCAACACGGAGCAACAACAGCTCCGTGAAGTACGAAGAGTGGCTAGTAGTCAGTGGACAGTAAGACGAAGACTGCAGGAAAGTAATTTGAATCCTAAAACACCTGCGGTTTGTCAAAACTTACCCCAGCTCAAGGTCAAGCACGCCTGCGTTTCGCTAGGGATCATTAAAGTTGAACGTTGGACCTCTGGGGGCTGTTCTGTTCTCAGATGATACCAGAATATACCTCTCTGGTAGCGACCGAAGAACAAAAGTGTACCGGAGACTAAGAGAGCGATTTGCAGAATGCTGCATTGAGGAGTGGATTGCTTATGCAGCTGGTTCCTGCATGATCTAGATTGCAATTTATATGGGAGCACGAACCGACCCCGCTTTCATCATTAGAGGTGCCCGTGGTTTAACCGGTGCTAGGTACATCGAGAAGATTTTAGCAGTTTATGTGGTACTTTACGTCGACTACATTGAAAAAGGATTTTTCTTTATGCATGACAATGCCAAGCCATACACTTTTAGAATCGAGCAAGAGTACAGTCCCTACCTAAATCCAATAGAACATTTATGGAATGAGCTTAAACGGAGAATTCGAGTTAGGCTTTGTGCTCCAACCTTGATCCCAGAGCTTATTGTTGCAGTAGAAGGAGAGTGACTTAACATCCCACAAGAAACAGTAGCGAATTTGATAAGATCTATGCCCAATATTAAAACCCATTATTAAAAATTAATTGTTAATTTCGAAAATTGTCAATAGTCGTGTTTCTTTTAGTAATAAAAAAAGTTAATTAGTTTCATGAGTTAATTTCAATGTTAAACACAAGATACCGAAATAAATTTTAGTAACTTTAAACTCATATGAAAACATATCGAATTGTCTTTCAAACGGCATATTTCTTGATTTCATCTAACAAATGGTTTCTCAATAAACGCAAATTTCTATGCAGGCTAGTTTATTATAAATATCAAACAAAGATTTTTTTCCAAGTTACTATTTTGACTATTACTAATTGACTATTTAAAAGCCGTTTAAATAATTCTTAAATAGTTGATTTTTTAATCCGCACGGGCCTCGTATACAAAAAATGCATTTACCAACTCTCAATCTATATTTGAACATGGCTTGTATATTCAACATTTTTTACAGCAGCCCTGTACAACGAATAAAACAGCAACGTAAAAGCAGTAGTCTGATGATTTCCATTTTAATCTGAAATATGCCTATCAAATCTTAAATTTCATTTCTGTCAGCACTGATTTATATATTATGTGATAGAATAAAAAAAAAAAATATGAAAAATGTAATTTAACTTTAAACAATCAAAAAAGACATTAATCCTCTATTATATACTTTTCAGAAAAAAAGTTACAAACAAATAGTCGTTTACGATAAAAGTGTGTGAAGAAGGATTCGAATGAAGAAGGAATGCGATTAAGGCACTCGCCTTCGGATCGTTTAAACTTTAAGTGGAAGTCATGCACAAAAGCCTTTCACACACGTGTATCAGACATTATTTGATCTACGAAGCATTTTTAGATACGGTTGACTAAAAAATAATAATTTTTTCTTACCGATCATATTGAAAAATTGTAATTTTTACAGACCAAATACTTCATCACTGACACAATATGTTGTAATATTCAACGCCTCTGTGGTAAAAATTGAAAACTAGTAAAAACGCTGAGTGACAGAAACACTATTAGGTCATTGCCGTAATCTAGGTTAACCTAGATTAGGTTATGGTTAGGTTAAGTTATATTAGAGCCAGATACATCCAGACTGAGAGACCAAGACTTCTTGATTCGAAATAATAAAAATTAATTCAATTTTAATATACGTCAGACAACTTATTTTCACTACGTCTATGTTTTTTGCTTAGTGACGCGAGTTCTTGCCATAGTAACAGCAAAGAGAAATTGTTTAATAATGATTTACATTGGACCAATTGATCCTCCTCCAATTGATTTACATTGGACTTTTACGCACGATTTGGATACTTTTACACACGATTATAACAATGGCATCCTTCACATACTATAATTTACTTATTAATGTTTTTATTTTAGTGTGCGAGTAGATAAATGTTATTTTCTTTTTCTCCTTCGTATAACATCTGTAAAATCTTTTATAATAATATAATATTTTTTTTAAAACTAATTAATAATCAAACTTTACTAGAGAATATTAAACTTCAAAAATAAAAGCTTCGAGGCATTTTCTCCTTCTAGTCTATTTCGATGTGTTGTATAAATACATCCAGCACCACTAAACCACTAAACATTCGCTCGCTCGGAACACTCGTTGGTGGTGTGACTAAATAATGTTTCGCTATAGGAACAAGAAGCCTATACTTCTGTTGTTCACTTTACACCATGTTAGAGGGTCGATGTCATTTGCCACCCGGTTTTCTGCTAAATATTCTGTAATAGTTATTCGGAATAAAAGCTGAACGGGTCTTTAGTGACTAGGGAGAGGAATGTCATCTTATTCTTCAATGTCACTCGTATCTATTAGTAAAGTCATCCTGTCCCTCAAATATACACGTTTATTGTTTATCGTATCTTGAGATTCATCCAATCTGGCACGCTTGGCATTCGAAAAAAGTAATCTTGAAGGTGAATCTGTTGGACTGGCTTCAAGCAAGTCCAAAATATGCTGTAAAACACGCTCTTTAGTATTTAAAAAAATTACTTTATATCTTGGATCAATGAAAGTTGTTGCTACAAACAATTTTTGATCTCCCAAAGCTGAAATTCTTTTAATGTTTCAAAACGCCTATAGTCTCACCAATGTGTTTATCGGATTAGTCAAGGGATTAATCAAGAACATTTAGAATTCTTTCCAAAGTGATGATTTAGGGAATCACGGGTGATATAGAAACACTGGCCGCACTTAATTCTTTGGTTATTTCTTCAAATGACCTTAGGGTTTTAATAATCAATGATGGTAGTAGTATTTCAATTGTCGTCCGCTATTCGGATGTCAGTTGGGGTTTTTTTTATTCGTGGATGCGTAAAGACTCTTTGTTGCACAATATGCTCCAACATATAAAATGTGCTGTTCCATATAGTAGCACACAAAGTTCAAAGCGGCATTCGAATGATGAAACTATGTTGCCATCTTCTTGCATTTTGTTATGGCAGCCACAACAGTTTCTTCAGCTTTCAACCCATCTTTAACAAGTTTGAAATCTTGTGTGCAACACAGTCGATATAGTAGATAAATATCATTTCGAGAAAAACTACACAGCAATATGCAGTAGCAAAGCCGATTGGGGCGACGAATCCTCAACATACCACATGGAGCAAAGTGCTATCAACTGATGTACGGATGGCTCGAAGACAAAAGAAGGTACTGGTGCAGGAGTCTTGTACCAAATGGCCCTTGTACCAAATACTTTGAATCCATGGGAATCTACCCAAGTATCTTCCAAGCAGAGTTACATGCAATCGATAGATGTGCACAACTTAACCTCGACAGGAACTCTCGCAAGAAACAACTTGCTATCCTGTCAGATAGCCAAAATAGTCCATAATTGTCCTGCCCATCCCTGTCAGATAGCCCAATAAGGCTATTACATCATACACCACCAGATCCAAACAAGTATGGGATTGTATGGGAAAGCTAAATAACCTTGGCAGAGAAAATAAAGTAACGCTGTACTGGGTACCAGGATGCACTGTTATAGATGGAAACGATGAAGCCGATTACCCACCAAACAAGGGATCCAGTGATCCCTTTATAGGTTCGTAACCCTTTTGCGGTATGAGTATGAACACCATCCACAAAGTTTAGATGAAGAAATAAGAGAATAATGGATGAAAACCTGGAAAGAACTTCCAGGGCTAAAACAATCCAAAGTAATGCTGGGATATTTTAACCAGAATAGAACAAAAGCTTGCCTGAAACTAAAAAGGAACATGAGAATTCTTAGGAGTCCTGACGGGACACTGCAGACTTAGAAAACATCTCAAGGCCATAGGCCTAGAGGAAGATGCAAGATGCATATTCTGCGGCTCAGCAGAGGAAATCTCCATACATCTGCTCAAAGACTGCGGAGCACTTCTCCCCAAGAGATAAATGTATCTTGGGGCCCACTGCTTGAACGCAGATTAGTTGCGGTCCTTAAATCCCAACCAGATCCTTAAATCCCTAAAGGAATCAGGACTAAAGGAGGCGCTCTAAATGGGTAAATTTACCAACGATTAGAAGAAGAGGGTGGGGTACAATAGATCTTTGAAGGTCGCAGTACATGTTTCCACCGAAATCTACAATCTATCATTTTTCTATCGAATTCTTCTGTAATCCCATTGCAAGTAAAACTCGGTAGTGAAACGCTACAACAAGAATCGGACCAGATGCCACTAGTAAATGACTTTTTTCATAGGACTTCAGTAATTCGTGGATTTTCTGGCTCACGTTACGATATAATTCCTCATCGATGAATAAAGTAAAATACTGACGAGACTTTAAATTATACTATGGACAAATTATACGACGTGCTCACAAGTCATACGAATCCAACATATCCCACGAAGCTAAATGGTCTTCCAAAGTCAAATGGTTTAGTTGATCCGTTATCAACTGCCAAAGACCTCAAAGATTTATTATACCACTGTCTCGTTTTTTTGGCCACATTCTTGAATTGATATGTATTTAGTACTTTCATGGGCAGATAATGCAAGTGCACGTCTATTAATTGAATCCTGCTTACCTTTCTAGCGTTTCTGCAATTCAGCAAAATCGATTTTATGGATTGACTTCTAATGATTTCTGATAGCCGTTCTAGTTCTTCCTCTTCGAGGATATTTATTGTCCATATTGCACTAGAAGTGGAAACTGGTTAACTCATTTTAACAAATCGCACATCACACTCTATTCTCAAAATTGATTCAACTGAATATTTGCATTCCCATTCGCTAATATCGGCGGCAGCTATCCGCATCCACATTCGTCTTCGCGAATGCTTACAAATTGGTATTCGTTATATATCTATTAGATACATATTATTATACCTGGTCTTGACTAATCTTTTCTATTTAGTCTTGTATATTTATAATCCATATACAGGATTATTCGGATAATCGAGAATACGAATAATCGAATGTATGAAGAAAAGCTGCTTTTGTACATAGTATTGCATAATGTATCATGCTAAGAATTTACTAAAAACAACAAAAACAAAATAAAATTATGAGGAACCAAACGAACCTTCACACAAAACCAACTAACCCAAATCGAAGAGAGCTTTGCTAAGAAAAATTCAAGAGATTTCTTTGGAACCTTTAAGCAGGCACTTAGAAAATACGCTCCGCCAAGCCTCCACTTCAGAGACTCACAAGGCAAACTGGCTTATAACGACAAGGACAACTACCACCTTTTGGCTCAGTACTTCTACTACTACTTAAATCTACTCAACTGGGACCCACCCAGCGAAGACTTCGACTATAAACAAACCACACCAAACCCGAACTCGTTTCCCCCTTCATTGGAAGAAGTTGGCCAGATAATTCATCTTCTTAAGAATAATAAGGCAGCTGGAGAGGACTCTATGGTTGCTGAACTGTGGAAAGGTGCTGGAAACACTGCCGTGCGCAAGCTAACCGAGATCATCCAGGACATCTGGGAAACAGAGAAATTACCACATGATTGGAAATCTGCTCTGATCCATCCGCTTCACAACAAGGGAGATTTTACGGATCTAAACAACTACCGTGGAATTTCTCTCGTCCCGGTAACATACAAGATTCTCTCGAAGGCGTTACAAACAAGGGCAGAAAATCAGTTGGATTGTCAACTGGGAGAATACCAAGGGGGCTTCAGGAAGACCCGATCCTGTGTTGAACAGATCCTCAATCTTAAAACTGTACTTGCATACTCCGAAATGAGACCGCAAGGTGGTCGTCACGTTTGTTGATTTTAGGAAGGCCTACGATTCCATTGATAGAGAAACGCTTAACAAAGTACTCCAGGAACTAGCACTAGACAACAAAACCCGCAGACTCATCCTAGAAACTTTGACCAACACCCATTCCAAGGTTAAGGAACAAAGTGACACTTTCAAAAAAATCTTTTTGAAATTTTTTTTCGTCTTATTTAACAGTTCATACTTTCAAGTATATCCTGTGAAAATTTTAAGGCCGTATCTCTAATACTCCCCGAATGGCAGCATTCTAAAGCGCAACCGCTCGCAGGAAAATTTTTGAAAAACTTATTTTTTTTATATTTTTCACTAAGTATATCTTTATTTTCTCAGTTCTTCTGATTTTTTTTGAATTCGTATAAATTTTTTCAGATTTTTCTTATATTTTTGAAAAATATTTTTTAGATCATTTTCGAAATTGAAAAAAGTCAAAGAGACAATAAAAGTCTGGGAAAATTTAGGCGGATTCTGAAAATCAATTCATTTATTTAAAACAAAAGAAGAATAGGTTTTCGAAAAATTTGTTAAAAAATATTTCAAAAAATCCATTTGTTAAAAACTTTTCAACATTATTATTATGTAAAAGCAATGTTTCCGACATCTTTAATATATATGAGATTTTTTTCAGATTTTTTGTCGTATTCGGAAGTATATGAGGTTGAGAAAATATAGGCCGAACGTCCTTAACTTTAAACGCGTTTTTCTCGAAATGGCATTTTTCAAATTTGCCGCTGTTGTAACTCAGCGAGAAATAATCCGATCTCAAGAGAAATAATCCGATTGAGTTGAAATTTGGTCTGAGTACTCTTGAATATATTTACTGTACCGTCAACTAGGATATTTTTGATTGGATGAAAATTGACGATTTGGTATTAAAAAAACGACCATTTTTTAGGCAAAATTTTTTTTTCATAACTACACCATTTCATAACTACACCTTTAAGTTTGTTGTTTTGTTGGATTTTTATATATTTCAGTAATCCTAGTTCATGGTACAGAAAATACCTTCTAGTTTTACGACAATTTTTTTTTGTCGGGTTCAGCTACTCAAACGGCTTCAAGGAGGGGGGCAGTGGAGGAACTTTTTTTTGCGCTTCCGAAGGCATAAGTCGCTTGGATGTTATATTTTTCTATGAAAAAAATATGTAATGAAGGTCAAATATAGCTAAATATGTACTTAATTTCCTGAAACAAAATTTACGCAAAAATTACCCAAATTTTCAGCGGTCACAGTGGTATAGCCCCTCAAAATTAGAGGCGAGATTTCAGAAAGCTTCGAAACAAAAACTGGAGTGAGACAAGGAGATGAACTTTCCCCACTTCTCTTCAACTGTGTCCTTGAAAAGGTTATGAGAGAATGCCGCAAGGAACTGAACAATTTGGGTGCTCAGAGTGTTATCTACCTGGGACGTAACACCGGCAGAAGATGAGACAATACTGGGCAAAGGTCAAAGCCCAACAGTTGAACAAGCGTGGTCCAAAGTAGGCCTATTCGAAAAAAGAAGAAGGAAATAAAATTGTCAACAAAAATTACTGTTTATTAAGAAATTATTAAGAGATACATTTTCGAACATACACCGTATTGTAGATATACATATATTTTCTTAAATTGCATACTAAAATACTGCAACATTAATCTTGAAATAAAATGTGTACATATGTACGTTTATAGTTCATATGTACTTTTATAGTATAATCATAAAATAAAATATTTAGTTTAATTTTGTTTAAAATATTTGGTAATTGTGATATGACGTAAACCACTACTTCTCTTCATTGCTGCTACATCATGATTTAGTTTTAGCTCTAGTAAACTCATAGAATCACACTCTGTTTTTCGAAGAAAATGAGAGCAGTTTTTAGGATCTGAAGTACTTTATTATGAGATAGTCCTGCAGCATTTTCCACATCTACGTTTTCACCTGTTTCAACTTCTTCATTTCCTGTTGTTCGTTTCCTGCAATATGCTTTCAGCAATTTCATCATATGACATAATTTGAAAACCTTGATCATTACTGTCTCAAGTGAGCCACTCTTTCATCATTAATATCACATTCCTGGCATGTAGGTGTCTTTAACATTAGCTCATTTATTTCCTCCAAAATAGAATAATCTGTAAAGGTTTTTGAATTTTCGTACTCTGTTCCAAGCTTTGTTCAAAGCCTTCTTTTCAATCAAATCCCACGCATCTACAACCATGTAAAACACTGCTTTAAATTCATTTGCTAGCAAAAGGACAAAACGACTTCTACCTTATCTTCAACAAAAGATAACAATCTACGTAAAACTTGTTTTCGATAAAGTCGATTCCATGTTTCAATAACACTTCGATCCATTGGTTGAATCAAGGATGCCACATTAGAAGACAGAAATTTTACTTTAAACTTTCCTTTTTCTTTCTCTAACATTTCAGCCGAAGTATGGGTTGGCGCATTAACCAGTAAAAGTGGGACATACACACGTTTCCTTGTTTTCCAATTTCGTTTTGTTTTTTTTTATTTTAGGGATGAAAGTGTTGTCATACCAGTTAATTATAGGCCAGTAATTTTAGCATATCACCCCGGAATCTAACGGAAGTAGCTGAATTTTTGTATTGACCTTTATTTTACCATTACAAATGTTGTCTCAAAAGTCACATATGCCAACATGTGAGATATTCAAGGTCGCATCCTTAGATATTCAAGGTCAAAGGTCGAAAAAATCAGTTTTTTGAGAATATCTCGTTTTTTCTGCCTCCTACCGTATATGAATTTCTTATAGAATTTGTAGGGAATAAATTTCTCTACAATTTTAAACTAAAACCTTTTTTTATACGTCGAACTGTTTTTGAGATAGAGGACGAAGAGTGTAGAGCGCTCAGCCATCCGTAACTTAAATGTCCGGAAACCCATAGTATTATACCGTTTTTTTACATTGCATTGACCACAAGCTAAAGAACATTGGATCCCTAACTTATGGCATCCACAACGCGAATCACAAACATGCTTGCTGTTTGTAGATTGTAGATATGGTAGTGACGACTTGTACTGCTACCTTTATAGATCTATTGTACCCCACCCTCCTCCTCCAAGCGTTGGTGTACTTACTCATTTAGAGCGCCTCCTCTAATCCTGATTCCTTTAGGAATTTCAGGATCTGGGTGCGATTCAAGGCCTGCAGCTCCTCTGTGTTCAAGCAGTGAGCCCCAAGGTTCATCTGTGTCTTGCGGAGTAATGCTCCGCAGCCTTTGAGCAGTTGCATGGGGGTTTCCTCTGCTGAGCCACAGAATATGCATCCGTCATCCTTCTCTAGGCGTAGGGCCTTGAGATGTTTCCTAAGTCTGCAGTGTCCCGTTAGGACTCCTGTCAGAAGTTTGTTCTAAGCTTGTTCCTGCTTAATTTCAGGCAAGCTTTTGTTCTCTTCTGGTTAAAAGATCCCAGCATCACTTTGGACTGCCTTAGCCTTGGAAGTTCTTTCAAGGTTTTCATTCATTTTCCTCTTGTTTCTGCATCTAAACTTTTGTGGATGGTGTTCACACTCATGCCGCAAAAGGGTTCCGGACCTATAAATGGGCTACTGGATCCCTTGTTTGCTAGGTGATCGGCTTCTTCGTTTCCGTCTATACCAGTGTGTCCTGGTACCCAGTATAGCGTTACTTTATTATTTTTGCCAAGCTTGTTTAGCTTCCCCACGCAGTCTCATGCCAGTTTGGATCTGATGGTGTATGAGATGGCCTTAATGGCTGCTTGGCTGTCTGACAGTATAGCAATTCGTTTTTTGCGATAATTCTTGTCGAGGTTAAACTGTGCACATCTTTCGATTGCGTGTACCTTTGCTTGGAAGATACTTGGGGATGTTCCCATGGATATGTAGTACTTGGTACGAGGTCCAAACACTCCTGCACCAGTACCTTAGTTTGTCTTCGAACCATCTGTATACCACTTGATGGCATTTTGCTCTATGTGGTATGCTGAGGATTCGTCGCTCCAATCGGCTTTACTACTACACATTGCTGTGTAGTTTTTTTCGAAATGGTATTAGCATACCATTTCGTCTTTTGATACTTCCATCTTGGCAGCGAGGCTGTTTCGTACTCTGGTCCCGATTATTTTACCTTTGCCCATTCCTTCCTTGCTGAGCCTTTCAATCGCCGATCTGGCGGCCCTTTCCACCACAAGGTGCAGCGGAGTCAGATCCAGCAGCAGCTCCAATGCTGCTGTCGGATACGATCCCATCGCTCCCGTGATGCAGACACAAGCCAGTCTGTGAATCTTCTCAAGCTGTTTCCTCATAAAGGCCAGCTTCTGCCTGCCCAATAAGTGATAGCAGGTCTCACTATCATGGTGTACATCCATCGCAGGATTGTGAGGTTACAACCCCACGTTTTTCCTGCCAGATTTCTGAACACCATTAGGGCGCGTTTGGCTTTACCTACCGCTGCCTCAGCGTGTCTATTCCATAGGAGTTTGCTATTTAGCGTGATACTCAGATACCTTATCTCCTCTTTGTACTCTACAGCCTTCCCATCTAAGAGTATGGGCTGTAGGCAGTTCAGTTTTCTTCTTCTAGTAAATGGTATCACCATGGTTTTGCTCGGGTGGAGTCTCAGTCCAACTGTTTGACACCATATACTAATTACTTTGAAAGGTATAAGTAATTAATGTCCTTCCTTACCATAATGCAAGTTCTAGGGGAGGCCTCACGGCTGTCCCATACAAACTTACATTCCCTTTTGCTGAGATACATTCCTCTGATCTTACCTCTGTAGGTCCAGGGTTCTTGCAGCATCGCTAGCTCTAGGTGTTATTTGGTGAACATCCTAACCATCACAGCCGAGGATGCCTTAACAAGGTGGATGTTCAGCTGGGCTATTTTGGTGCGCCTGCTGGTCATTCTTGGTTTGTGACAGGAGGAGGCAAGTCCTCCTCTGTCTTCACCAGAACAACATCTAGCTCTGCCTCCATAGGCATTGCTGGACTGCTCATGTCTACGAATATGAGGTCGAGGTCGTCCTGCCAGTAAACCGGGCAGACTTCCTCGTTCACGGCCTTGGCCATTAAAGCTTCAGCAGAAGGAGTTGTCGCTACCGCTATTCCTTCCACCCCGGAAGTGGCCGTTATTGCAGTCGTAACTTCCGAGGGAGGGGCCGCTGTGGCTGAAACTACCTCTCCATCCGCTTTTGTGTGGCGTCGTTTTCCGAACATGGACTTTGATCCGCCCGAACCAGTAGAGGCTATGGTTAGCCTCCGCTATAGCTTCAGCGGACTCTTCGTCAATTCCTGTTGTTAGGAGTTGACCCGCACTTTCCACCCGGCACCCAAGGACCTTCCATTCGGATATGTTAAGTCCTTTGTTTTGGGCCCTAAGGTAGTTGATGGAGGCCTCCGGGGTTTGGTCCCCGCTCCTAGGGAGGAACATGGTGATGACGTGTGATTTGGGGATATCTTCACCCAATTTCGCCACCAGAGCCCGTCCTTCCAATGTCTTAGGATAGGCGCTCTTGTCATCAACCATTTTGCCGTCTGTTCGTTTGCACAGTCGACAATGACTAGTCCCGGTTTGAAGTATATTCCTTCAAACTGTATCTTGTGAGACCAGTCTAGGACTGTCTCCTTCAGAATTGCTTGCTCAAGAGCAAGCATGTCCTTCTTACTCAGGGGATTTCTTGGGTAGTCTCTAGACATCACACCAACCCTCACCACTTTGACGGTGGTGACGTAGCTGTTGCTCGATCCAGAAGCCTTGGGAGCGCAGCTGGGGTAGCTGATTACTCCCATTGCCCCAGTTTGGATGTTCCCCTTCTGTCTCTTAGCTGCCTTGTCTTGGGGCGTGATAGAATCAGCCCCTCTTTTGGAAGCTCCTTGTGCCCTATAACCTAACCCACCTTTCTCTCTACTGCTCTCTTCTTAGCTTCCTAGGGTTGTAGACCTCTGCTAAGAAGCGCAGATACCATCTCACCCCGGCTCCACTGAGGCCCTTTCTCAATGGGTCGTCGAGTCCGCCTGAACTACTTACCTGGACCTGGACCTGGGGTGGCAAGGGATGTGCCCATCTCATATTCTTCTTACCTACCTTGGGCTTTGTCTCCTCTTGCTTAGTCGCGGGCTTGGTGGGAGTAACGATGTTACTGGTCACCTTGCCCTGACTTTTAGAAGCCGTTTTGGGAGCGGGTCTCCCTTTGCTTACTGGCTTGGTGGTAGTAACGGTTTTACTGACCATATTGCCTTTGCCTTTTGGCGACAGTCTGGGAGTGAGTCTCTCTCGACTGGTGCCCTCAATCGGATCGTGGAGCTCATACTCCATCTGATCCGCCAATTCTGTGGCGGTTAAGTCCCGCACACACGGATTGAATTTTGTTTTAGTTTTGTCTTCAATTGAACTAAAGGTCCGCCACATCAGAGCCCCGCTTGCTGTGCTAAGGCTAGATACCCTCTGAGGTCGCCAGGTATCAGAGGGGCTCCGTTAGCGATGGCCGGTTGCCCTTGGCCATCCCTTCGGCACGGGTCGCATGACACCTTGGGATTAAGGGTAATTCTTGCAGTTGCAGAATATTGAATTGAGTAGTTCATCTGGAGCAGGTGGTAAAAGTGTTTTTACCGGCGTTAGGGTTTCATTGTATTGCAGTAACCAAGCCCATCTATGGGGTTGAATTAAAGTAGCATTCAAATATATTTAAAATGATTTACTTCATTATTTAATTATTTGTATGTCAAAGATAAGTAGTATTTGATGAGTATTCTATTTAAAAGAAATATAAGTATAAGGTATTAAATTGTTATTTAAGTAATATTTAATAAGTAATTAAGTAAAAAAAAACCGTATAATACATTGGGGTTCAGGATTTTCCTTGTGCTAAGGTACGTGTGGCTGCTCATCAGCGCTCCACACCCTGCTCCCTTTATCTCAAAAACAGATCGACGCGACGTATAAAAAAAGATTACAAATCAAATTTTTAGAGAATTTTATTCTCTACAACTTTCATAATAAATGCAAATACGATAAAAGGCAGATAAAACGAGATATTCTCAAAAAACTGATTTTAGCGACTTTTGACCTTGAATATCTAAGGAAATGTTGATATATGTGAATTTTGTTACAACATTTGTAATGCTAAAATAGAGGTCCATACAAAAATTCAGCTTCTTCTAATCTAGCTTCTTTGCTAATATTCTGTTAACCCCTTTTTTTGACTAAAACGACTGGACTATTTTTTCGTAGTTTATCCATGCATTTTTTAAAATTTGCATGAATCAAGTGTACTCTGATATTTTTAAAACATCTGGGTTTTTTTTATTCTCCGATGAGAAGGGCCCCGGTAGTGTTAGCGCAAACTAATATTGCAACTCGCTCTTTACTAATTTTATATTCTGGAGCTGAATTCTCTCGCCGAGAAGCTAATGATTTTGAAGGTAAAGTTTAACCCTTTCGAGACTACGGGTACACATATGTACCACCAATTAATAACACAGGACTAAAAATACTTTTCGCTATTTGAAATGGTGAATATTTGTACCACTCAGTCCCGTTAAGTATCCTCTAGTCAGAACACGCACGGGAGACATAGCATAACCTCATTTTTCGATCATTTGCCGTTGGTAGTTGCTCGACGCACGTGTTTCTGGTAACATTTTGCAAGAATGTGTGCAAAAAATTAGTGTTTTGTGTTAAAAACTGTACATAAACGACATCTGTGTCCACTTTGTGTTTGGTAAGTGTGTTTTTGTTTATTATTTACTGATAAAAAATATTGGAATCGGGGGATGCAGAGCCCTAGTACATATATGTACCATCCGTCTTATGCAGTGGTGGTTCGTTTGTGTACCACTAGTTCAATAAGTAGAAAGATATTTTGTTTGCAGATATGGATTGGAGAAGGCCACTAACGTCTTCTGAGCTGGAAGAGGCAGCCAACAATTTGTCTGACTTTCCATCAGGATCGGATGATGATAGTGTTGACCCCTATGAGCCTTCTGATGATAGTGATGACCTCTACGAGCCTTCTGATGAGAAATCTGATTCAAATGCTACTGATTCAGCGGAAGAATCTGATGCGAATATTGTTGAATCGGAGTCCCAAGATGTCTTGCAGCCTGAATGCTCTTCGAGGGATACCCCAAAGTCTCCGTTACTTCCAGAAACTGTAGCCTCTTCTTCAGATCCTTTTGTGCTGTTTGCTAAACCTGATGAATTATTCATTCCGAAACAAATATCCTCTGAGCGGAACTGCAACTTATCTCCTGAATTTAACAGGAACCTTACACATTTTCAATTGTTTCAGGAAATGTTTCCACGCTCATTGTTTATATACATTGCTCAGTGTACGAACGAAAGGATAATAATTCATAAAGAAACAAAACGTGATGCATGTTTGAAGGAAACCGATGAGGGCGAAATAAAAATTGTTCTTGGATGCATGCTGGTTATGTGTTACAATCATGTCCCACAAATCAGTGATTATTGGTCAAGTCATTCCTCGATGTGGAATACTGCAATACAGAATGCAATCTCTGGATACAGATTTAAATTTTTGTCTTGAAATATGTATTTCGCTTTACCACGCAAACCGTCTGAATGCTCTGATTGGTGAATGCATATTATATTTATGATGTCGTTGAGTGTTTGAAACGCACATTCCAAAAGTGTCGTCAAGATAGTTGCTTTCAGAGCTTTGACGAGTCTATGACTAAATTCAAAGGTTGCTCGTCAATGAAACAATATATGCCTCTAAAGCCATAAAAAGGGGCATACAAATGTGGCTTAGGTCCGATTCTTACACTGGCTATACGTACGACTTATAATATTATACAGGCCGAGATACTGAACAATTTAGTGGTACAATGGGAGAGCGCGTTGTACGTAAGCTTGTTGCCACACCTAAAGAAAAGGATATAACTAGGGTTTATAAATATCCGCACTTTTTCAAAACCGCGGTTTTCGGTTTTTGAAAATTAAAAACCGCGGTTTCGGTTTTGGGTTCGGTTTTTAAGAACTGTCGGTAGTAGTGTCTGATATTTAAACTTTAATTTATTTAAGCTTTAATTATTTAGAGTGCTCGAAACAAAATATTTAATCTTTTTATTCTCTCAGACTATGAAATTCTTTTATATTTAGCAAATTCCTGCATAATAGAATTTGGATAGCGATTTCTTTTTGCATATATGTATTTTTGTTTAATACTTCTCAAATAGCTTTTTCAACTTCGTCTTGCAAGGAATAGTTTGGATTGGTCACTTCTTCTAATTTTTCCGAATTTGCAGAACATTCGCCTTCGACTTCAACCTTGTTGTTGTCTGGATAAAATCGTTCAAAAAGATTTTCGGCCAATATTAAAACAGGCTTCGTTGGAACTTTCGAAGGATCTAATAAGAATCTAGCCAATTTTGTTAATTCCAGATTTTCACGGATCTTCAAATATTCCATGATATTTTTCATTGAAGCTTTGCTTATATCAGAACCAATTAATTTGTTTTCCAAGAATCCTATTACACCTTGTGCCATGTCCATCATCGCGGCTTAAGGTTGTTGCTGCTACGCGTATGGTTAATGCAAATTTGTAGTTCAGCAGGAAAATCTGTACATTTTTTTGGGCACCGTCATGTGTAGTTGCAGGAATATGTGCAGCCATGGCTAGTCATGTGAAACCGACCAGCTTTTACTTTCCGAATAAATACAGATTTTTAAATTGCTCGAATAGATACACCGTCAATGGTTGCCATTTTTGCAACAACAGTTTGCAATGTTTGAAAGAGCACTAATTCAACGTATTTTATTTTTAATTATCTTTGGATAAAACCGAAAACCGTGGTTCTTTATGACGGTTATGCTGTTTCGGTTTTTGCACAGAAAACCGCGGTTTTTGCGGTTCGGATATATCCGAACGAGAAACCCTAGATATAACGTTTTGCTTTGATCGTTTCTTTACGTCGGTATTATTACTTCAAAATTTAGAATACGCAGAACTTGGTACTTGTAACCAGAACAGGAAGAATATACCTAAGATTACAGACAAATTAGATAGAGGTGGATATGTATTTCGATGTAGCAGTGATGGATTGATGTTTGTGAAATGGCAAGATACCAAAGAAGTCCTTATGCTAAGTAATTGCCATAATGATGAGGTTGTGACTGTGAAAAAAACAATGAAAGATGGTTCCAAAATTGAGGTGGCTTGTCCTCGAATGATAGCATTTTATAGAGAAATTATGGGGGGCTTCGACTTAGCAGACCAGATGGCGGGTGTTTATGATTTAGACAGGAAATCAACGAAATGGTGAAAAAAATTGTTCAACCTGTTTGTCAAATTGTTTGTTCATGATGGCAGTTGTAAATTCATGGATCATCTATAACGAACTAGATGAAAAGAAGCATCCGCTATTGCAATTTTTAGTGCCTTTGGCAGAAGAGATGATAAGCAAGGGGAAAAGATCAGCATCAACACAATGGTATGCAAGAAAGGGCAGAGTTTCAAGAAAACGAAAAATCCTTGCAACCGTGGCTCTTCATCTACCCTTCGAAGATGCAACTAGAAAAAGGTGTAGTAGATGTGCAGAGAGAAAGAAACAGACACGTACCAAAAACAAAGAACTGTTCTTCTGTGTAAACAGAACTGTTTTGCGATTTACCACACTTAATACTATGTGAAATATACATGTTTTTTTCAAAATAATTGTTTCTTGTTTTTATGAGAATACCCGGACTACTGTTATATATACGTACCTCATACAAGTACTAGTGGTACATATGTTTACCACTACCCCCACTACCGCCAGAGAAAAAAAAATACATTTTTTCGAAAAAACAAGTTATTCTTACTATACAAACATGAAAAAAGTTAAATGATTAGGGCTAGGTTAGGCTCTGCTTGAAAAAAAAACCGTCTTGAAAGGATCCGGTTTCATCAGCATTATTAACAAATTCCGAATCGTATTTATTTTCATCCAATTCCTTCTTAAAACCATCTTTAAAATAGTTGCTGCATTTACATCAGCTGCCATGTTTCCACCTTGTACTTCCATGACGGCGGGCGGGTAATGCCAGTTCCGACACATCCATGCTTTCAGAAATTCGACTTGCATAAAATTATTTCATCGCGGTTGATAGTTCGGATAATCGCGAATCTATATAACTAAGCGTCGGAGAATCGAGTCTCCACTGTATCTATTTTGTGTTTGAACTCTGTTTATTTTGATAATTGATGATGAAATAGATTTTATCGTGGATATTAACGTTTAAAACCGCTACCTTTAAATGCTGGACCACAACTAGTCCAGTAATGTATAATCATTAAGTAACATGGCCAACGCAAATTACTTGAATCCTTTATAACCCGCGGCTTAACAGCAAAGCCTGCGCTCCTTCTCGCCTTTCCTGCTGGTTAGAAGAGGATCGAACTGGTCGACGTAAACGGTGTGGTCCAGTATTAAAACGATCCCTAGTTCATAACCGCCCTTTAATTGCTGAAGTAGATTGTGCTGTTTTGCTAATATTCGCTCGTTATTTGCGGTAACTTCTAAAGTTCAATTTTCCTCAATTATTTTAGCAAACAATAAAGACTAAAGGAGCAATTCAAATAAAATTTTCCATACAAATAATCCAACAATGGTTTCAGTTAGATTATCCAACTCGTTAATTCAACAAAAACTTTCTTTTGCTACTATATTATCGTAAATTAGAAGTAACAATAATTTTAATTTTATTTTGTATTCTTCACCACCGGCAATATTTTTCCACTTTCATCAACCTTTTTTTGTCAATTTGTATATTACTCGTAGTATGTGCATAATCAAATATTGTCGAATCTAATTTAGAATATTCTAATTATATAATAATTATAATCCAAATTAATAAATTTGTATTCTTAAAACGATCTCTAAATTTGTATTTATTGCACTAACCTTATAGTGAATGAAACTCATACTGAAGTTAATTGGCCAGCCGTAAAAAATACAAGTTAAATAAAATTTGAAATCGAAACTTAGTTTACGTAGTATTTGTTTAAAGTTTCTCATAATTGCTACACAATCCAACACTACATTGGCGATTGTAAGATTAATCTAACAATTAAAAACTGATAAACAAATATTACAATAGTAATATTAAACTGATTATATTAATTGATAATTTCTGATAATTATTTCATATTTAGTGATGAGTTATGCCTTCGGTGTTTTCCAAATTAAATTAATTTAAACCTAACAAATTGAAAAATTAACATTTTTGTATTTTTCTGTCCGATTAGCATAATGATCAGCTGCGCACGCTTTTGCCCTGCTTTGCATATTCGACAGGCCAAGGTGTAAAACGACATAAATCATGAATCCATCATATACCGTGGCACGAGCCACCCTTAATTACCGGTTGCGTTGCATTTTATTTGTTTGCTTAATTATTTCCCCATTTTTTAAATATTTTTTTTTAAACTGGAACATGTGGCTAAATTTTTAATATTCACCACAGGTAAATACAGAAGATATGCAGTGACCTGCTTCCTGTTATGGAGATACGACTGGAACCAGCGAGTTGTCTTCGCTCTGATACCGTATCTATGCAGTGTATTTCGGAGTGTCTAATGTGATATGCAGATGAAGGCCTTCGACAAATTGCAAAAAATACCGACCGGTGATTTGCCTTTATCGCCCTCACTGAGATTTCTGTTGTAAAAATCAAGGATTGCTGTTGGAGTTGATTTTCCTTTTCTACAACGGTGTTGTTCCTTTGGTATTAAATTGTTTTTGTTTATAAAACTCAACAATCTTGTTTCCATGCGGTACTCCATTACTTTTTCCAGTTCTGATAGTAGAGAGATTGCCTATAATTATCTAAATTTCCTTTTTTGTGTACCGGGATGATAGCGGCTGTTTTGAGTGTTGTAGGATAAGATTCGCTATGTAATGAATAGGTAACTAGCTATGTAATTAGTCGTACCAGCTCATTTCCAAATTCCTTTATGATGTCTTAGGGCAGCATATCTGACCCATAACTCGCTCTGTTTTTGAATATTATCTTCTTTTTGAAGTAGCACTACAACCCTATGTGGGTCTTGGCTGCAAGCACAATTTGCCTCCAACGACTTCTATATATGCGCAAGATGATCTATCAACAGAGATTTATTAACATTGTCTATCCATCTCATTCTAAGTTTCCCGGTGGTCTTCTGCTCGTCGGTGCCTCCTGCCACGCTATTTTTAGCATTCTGTCATCCGGTTCTCTGCATATGTGTGTATCTCAATCTTTGTGACTTTGCTTCTCTAACAATATCTCCCTGGTACAACTGTTCTAACCCCTCGTTTGTTCTTATTCGATATTGCCCTGAACTCGGATCCTGGGTTGGTCCATATATTTTTCTAAGTATTTTTCGCTCGAACCTTCGCATTCTTGTTTGGCGTCTTGGTTTGCTTTAGTTAGGGTCCACGCTTCACATCCGTATGTGACAACCGGTCTTATAGTAGCATGGTACAATTTTAGTTTTGAGGCTCGCGACATTATTCTCGATTGGAACAGTTCTCTTAGTGCATAATTAGTGCATAATAGCATCTATTACCGCTCTGTATGCGGGCCTTCATTTCTTTATTCATGTTGTTGTCTGCTGTGATGACTGCGCCGAGGAATTTGAATTCTGAGACCTGTTCGAAATTGTAGGTGCCAATGGTTATGTTTTGCCCTAGTCCAGTGTTTCCCAACCTTTTTCTCAACGCGAACCTCTTGTAAAATTCGAAAGAATTTGGCGAACCCCTTATAATGGCAGATAAAAAAATAATAAAGTTTGGTAGGCATTTATTTAAATTATTTATTTTCCATATTGCACAATAACAAGGATAGAAAACATAATCCTAACGTAAAGCATCTAAGTACAAACATTTATAAAACTAAAATGATAGTTATAAATAAAAATCAATTCAACATCAATTCAACAAATCAACTAGTTCTTAATTAAGCATACGTTACATTCAAAAAAGTATCTCTTAATGGGATAATTGAGGCTATTTGGTAGAGCAATCAAATCAAAATATGCCGCAATATCTGACAATTTCAGTTTAAAAAAATGTTTGAACTGTCTGAAGTGTGCCACTTTCGCAACCTGCCACTTTACAAAATTTAAATGATACTGATCGATTAAAAAAAGCTCTAGAATTTCTTGAAATGAAACCAGGGAAATTCTCAATATTCGGCCCATATTCAAAGACGATATAGAAAAGTTTTTGTGTGTTAGAGAATTAATAATAATGATTTATTTATTAATAATTCTATTTTTATTAAAAATTAATGTCATTTGTTACAATTCCTGTGACTACAGTTAGTGCTACAAAAACATTTTCGAAGCCCAAATTAATAAAAACCTATTTAACAAGTTGAACCGACGCTCGGTTTTGTTTGTTAGTATAGCGGCTAGCGTGTACCACCGGTGGTACACGCCGGCGTTAACGTGTTAAGGAACTCTATGAGACAAGACAGACTACGTAACTTTTGAAAATACACTACCGTCTATTGAAAATACTATTGCCCGATCTTTAAACTTTGATGATGTTCTTGATACTTTTTCGGCACAGAAAGAGAAAAGAGAGAAAGAATTGTATTAATAAATATATTGTTAAGATTAAATTGTAATTTTATTATAAATATGTAATACCTATGCTTTTGAAAATTTAGTTTATTAGATATTTAATTTAAATGCACACAATATTACCATAGCCTAGTACATCGATATAACACTAACAACACTGTGTAACACTGTTGAAAACTAAATTACAACGTTAAAATTAAATTACAACGTGACGATTTTTTACTGGGGCCTCATCTAATGAATTTGCAACGAGCCTCAGATAGTATAGTTACGCCACTGGATATTACATGATGATGTACTATGTATGTATATGATGATGGCTACCTTTTTTATGTAGGGGTATAACACTCTGCTCCCAACTTTAATGTACTGTTTCACTGTCCCATATTACTTAGATTAACTCATGCATCCTCTGATAGAAGGACCTACCATTTTCAGGCATTCAGAGGGGATAATATCAATTCCTGGCGCTTTGTTGTTTTGTAGGCATTGTATGGCCTTCGTCACTTCTTCGAGTGTTGGTTTCTCGGTTACTATTTCGGCGGTTAGGTACACCGGTATATTTGTTGTTTCGTCCTTTGTTACATTGAGGAGTTTCTGAAAATGTTCCTTTCATGTTTTAGTATCCCTGTAGTGTCGGTGATGAGTTCACCATTATCTTTCTGTTTTATTTTACTTGTATAAAATCCGGAGAGTCCGGACCTGCACAGTGGGTGACAGACCAAAACAAATAGCTCCGTTATTAAATCCAAATTAGGACGTAACGAGCAGATAAAGAAGGTAGAAGTGATCAAGGAGGAATAGATAAGTGAATAAAGCGAATGCATAAAGTAGATAAAGAGCACAAACTAGGAAAGTAATAAAATTTAAAGCAGTAAGTAAAAGTGTGCGAAGACAGAGGTTAAGTTATAGACAGAGGCGGCTTAAGGTAAAAATAAAAATAATAAATGAATGTCAACGAAAAGAAACAGGATAGACTTAGACTCCAGTGGAGAACAAACTAGTTTAATAAAACCAACAAAAGTTACTAATAAAATTGAGATCATAGAATACAAAGTGGGAAAAGACGATATGAAGGAAATGAAAGAAATGATGAAACAAATGATTGATGCCCAAAAACAAATGTCGGATAAAATAATTCAGCTGTGAAACGAATTGAAAGTAAAGGAAGAAGTATGGAAAGAAGAGAGAAACGAATTAATTGGAAGATTGGAACGGCTAGAGATGAAAATGGAAAGAAGAGAAAGATCAAAGAAAAAGCACAATATAATAATTAAAGGACTAGAGAGCAGCAAAAACAATAAAGAAGATATTGAAAATATGCTAAAGGTAGACATAGAGGTAGAGGTAAAAGTAAACAAAGCATTCGAAGTGAAAAATACTAACATGAACATTGTAGTAGCTGAACTCGACTCTATAGAATCATAGATGATGTCCTAAAAATCCAGGAACAAAGAATCCAAAAAGCAATAAGAGAGAAAGCAAAAGTGGAAAGGGGAAGAGGGAATAGAACAAAAGTAGGTTACCAAAAATTATGGATCAATGAAACTATGGAAATTGTCAGAAAAAGAAAATAGATTATATAAAAAAAAACTAAGTAACATAATAGACCATGAACTAAAGAAGGCAAAGGCAATGAATAAGGAATTGAATATTAAAGACCAAAGTAATAACAAAGACAGAAAGTTAACAAAAAAACAAAATAAAGAACCAAAGAAGGCAAAAATAAGAATAGGAACATGGAATGTGAGAGGTATAATGGGAAAAGAAGTCGAACTAGTAGATGAATTTGAAAAGGCAAACCTAAAATTGCTAGGAATTATAGAAACAAAAATGATAGGAAATGGTGCAAAAGAGATAAAAAAACGGGCACCTTTACATATGGAGTGGAGTGGAAGAGAAAGAAAGAGCAAGAGCAGGTGTCGCATGTATTGTACACAGAAAAGAAAAAGAACTTACAAGAGATGTAAAACAATAAATGAAAGAATAATGACAATTGAACTGAAAATAGGAAATCAGATGGCGTCAGTGGTAATTACATACGGCCCAGATGAAGACGAACGAAAAGAGAAGAAAGACGAATATTGGGAACAAATGAATGGAAATTTGGGAACCGAAGGGACGACATACATACTAGGAGACATAAATAGAGTAGGGAGGAGAAAATCTATTTTCTTTTTCTGACCATTTCCATAGTTTCATTGATCCATAATTTTTGGTAACCTACTTTAGTTCTATTCCCTCTTCCCCTTTCCACTTTTGCTTTCTCTCTTATTGCTTTTTGGATTCTTTGTTCCTGGATTGTTACGTCATCATCTATGATTCTATAGAGTCGAGTTCAGCTAGAGATGGAGTATACAGAGAAACAATTGGACAATATGGCTAAGACAAACGTAACAACAATGGAAAAAGACTATTGGATTTTTGCATGCTGCATGACCTGATAATAATAAACACATTCTACAAACATAAAGACATCCATATGTATACCAGAGTTCAACCAAGCAGGGAGGAAAAATCTATAATAGATTATATAATAACAGCAAAGGAAAACAGAAAAACAATAAAAAATGTAAGAGCTATGAGGAGTTACGAAATAGGAAGCGATCATTATCTGATAATTAGCGAACTGTCAACAATAGAAGAAAACCAAAGAAAAGAAATAGGTAATAAGAAAAAGTATGACGAAACAATTAACACCTATAAATTAAAGGATGCAAAAATTGCAGAAGAATATGAGAAAGAAGTGACCAAATCAATCCAGACTTTGGGAATGAAAGACGGCAAGAACGTAGAAGCAATGTGGAGAACATTTAAAACAATTATAAGTCAAGCGGCCAGAAGAATATGTGGAACAAGTAAACAAAACCAATACAACAAACAAACTGCTTGGTGGAATGAAGAGGTTAGAGAGCAGGTTAAAGAAAAGAAGCGAAAATGGGAGAAATACCTAAACGAGAAGACGGAAGAAAGCTATAACATCTATAAACAAGAAATACAGAAAACGAAAAACATAATTATAAGAGCAAAACAAATGTCCTGGGAAGCATTCGGACAGAAAATGGAAGATAACTTTAAGGAGAATCAGAAAGTATTCTACCGAACACTAAAGAACCTACAAAGCAACCGTAGGGAAGAAAGTATAACAATAAAAAACGATAAGGGAGAATTGATTATGAAAGAAGAGGAAGTTATGGAGAGATGGAGAAACAACTTTACTGAATTACTAAATAGGAGCTATGTTTTGGCCGAAGAGGAAGACACAAGTGAACAAATGGTCAAGAAAGAACAGGAAGAAACCACAATAGACAAAGCACTTATAGAAGAGGCGATTAGAGAAAAGAAAATAGAAAAGCCCCAGGAATCGATAAAATAACAACGGAAATGTAAAATATATGGGTGGAAAATCAAATATGGATGGAAGGAGTAATACCACAAGAATGGGAGATTGGGCTAATTCTTCCAATTTACAAAACAGGAGACAAGAAGGAATGTACCAACTATAGAGGGATATCACTGATAGGGACATTAATGAAAGTATTTGAAAAGGTAGTAGAGAAAAGACTAAGGAAACAAATTAAAAACCAAATAGATGAAACACAAGCGGGTTTCCGACCTGGAAAAGGTACCCAAGACCATATCTTCACACTAAAAACTCTAATAAACAGAGCCAAAACAACGGACAAAAAACTATATATAGCATTTATAGATATGGAAAAGACACGGATGCATTTATAGATACAAACCCAGACAAACTGACGAATGGCTAACACGGCCGCCACCGTAGTTAACAGTGGCGACGGTCTCGTGTCAGTATATGATGGCGGCCGTGTTGGCCATTCGTCAGTTTGTCTGGGTTTGTATCTATAAATGCATCCGTGTCATCAGATATTTAATAACTAGAATAATTATCGATAGATTCATATGTTCAGTTATAGTCAGTGAATAATGCCCTTCAACTAGTTTTCAGTCGCTTTTATTAAGAACTGCCGGCCTTCAGCCGCTGACATTTTTAGGTCTTGACCGTTTCTTGTCACTTGCTTTGACGCAGCGAAACGGTTCACACAACGCATCTTCGAGCGGGGTGTGCCAAAGAGTGACAGAAGATGTTGTATTATTCACTGTACACAGGCTAGGTTCCTGGTTTAGGGTTGTTCCTGTCCTTTTCGTTGGATGTTATATTCTGTTTTTCTTTCTATATGTATATATATATATATATATATATATATATATATATATATATATATATATATATATATATATATATATATATATATATTACTTGTTTGCTGTTTAAAGTCGATTTTCATTCGAGATGTTTTCATTCGAGATTTTTTTTCATTCGAGAAGAATGCCCTGCTGTTGTTATGTCTTCTACTATCTTCGATATCTTGTATTGTATTATTTTCTACTGATGTGCTCTCTTTTTTCCCTAATGAGTTATCTATGTTGGCCTGTGAATGATCCTGTAACATTTGAGCCCTAGCTCGGTGTCTTTGGTTCTGTATGTTTTCACAATCCGTATCGAACAAGTTATTTTTCTTTCGCGCTTTCCAATAGTTGTTTCCATTCTGTCCAAAATGATCATCTGTATAGCATTCCACATGGTGTTGGCAAGTAAGGATAACTTACACGTTTCCGGCATATCCCGCATTTTAGTTGCAATTTTAGATTTGCAGTCAGCTAGGGTTTCCTCTTCCTTAAGTTTCTCCGTGTCCTATTCAGCTGTCTTATTTGCTTGTTTTGGAAATGACTTTTATTTACTGATCCTTATTCTTGTTTTGGTACATACTAGAAAGTGGTGCGAGTCCGCGTCAGCTCCTCTTTTACTTTTGACGTCTATGATGTTATTTGCGTGCCTGACATCTTTTAGGATGTGATCTATTAGGTTTCTTGTGACACCATCGGTGGATACCCATGTCAGTTTATGTATGTCTCTGTGTTCGAGCATAGTAGATTTGACCATAAGATTGTTGAGTCCTGCTATATTTGCTACCCCTAGTCCGTTGTTGTTTATATCGTGTAGGCTATGTCGTCCAACATGTGGTTCTAAGCAGTCTTCTCTACCCAGTTTTGCATGGAAGTCGCCCAGTACCACTATCATATCTTGCCTGGGCGTCGAATCGAGAATTCTGGTAAGTTGGTCATAGAAAGTGTCCTTCTCATCATCTTCCTTCTCTTCCGTTGGCGCGTGTACCGATATTAGTGTGTTGTTGTACGATGGACCTCTTAGTCTAATGTAACATATTCTTTAATTAATGCGTCCATTACTGCGTTCAATAGGTATTCCTGTATTACAAAGCCAGTTCCGAAATGATGAATGCCATCTTTGTTGCCACTGTAAAATACCATCGATTTACCCATCTTTACATTACTCGTATCTGGCCACCTGATTTTCTGGATAGCCGTAATATTCCACACTTTTCTAGCTGTGAAATAGCTCTCTTGGCTGCTCCTGGTCGATACCAGCTTAATACATTCCACGTTCCGAAATTCAGATTCATTATTCGTTGTTTGGTTTGTCGTCGCGTTTTCGTCCTATTCCGAGGCTTATGTGTTCATAACAATTTGGCTTTTCAAAGGATGGGGTTGTTAGTCCCATGCCTTTAGTCCGTGCGTTAGTCCTCAATCCACCTATCGAGACCGCAGGCAGAGTTTATGGTCAGAATATTATGGTCAGTAATATTAATGTTAAGAATAATATTAGCTAAACTCAGTGGAGCGTTGATAAGAAACTATTAAACGCTTCAGCAATTTCATCGCGGTTTTATAGATGGATGTCATTGAGTTGGATAGTAATGTCTTCTCTCGCCTTGGTTTTATTGGTCACTTGATAAATCGTCTGCAATTTGGCTTTTTGCTTTCAACCCTCTGTTTAATTTTGGACTCATAATAAGTTTGTTTTGCTTGTATTATTAGAGAATTATGTTTTTTCTTTTCTTGCTGATAACTTTTTTTGAGCGACGGGAGAGTTTTCTGTAATATATACCGGTCTTTTAATTTCCTACTTGAAATCTACACCTCTTCTGACATTCAGGAATTTCGTTTTTCTTTTATCTTTATTATAGGAAAACATGATAAGTAGTGCTTTTGTATTGTTGCAATTAGTGTATCTGTTTTGGTATCGCAGTCAGTTTTTCATGCCATCTCCTCCCATGTTTCCTCTAGTAAAGCTTTCTGGAATTTGTCCTTGTTCGAGAGATTGCAGTTTCTTTTCAGTCAGTTAACTGGTTTATAATTATTTATTTTGTTGCTACTTGGAACAATAAGTTTGTGATCCGATAGGATCAGGATTTTTACGTCGGTCCTTGGAACTGTTGACTGCATCAAAATATTGTCAATTAATGTTAATAACTCATGTTATAACTCTAGTGTACTTTGTGATAATATCTGATAAGCCATATGATAGCATGATGTCTTTCAGATTTTTTACATTTGTAAAAATTCTGCTCGCATGCACGTTTCCGTCAGACAAAGGATTTTTGTTTTCTAGTAGTAGTCTTGTCTGTGTAGCCTTGTCTATGTAGCCTTGTCTTTCTGGTCTTGTCTGTCTTGTCTTTTCTCCCTAGTCTTGTCTGTCTGCTCTTGCCTGTCTAGTCTTGTCTGTCTAGTCTTTTCTGTATAGTCTATTCTCTCTAGTCTTGTCTGTCTGGTCTTGCCTGTCTAGTCTTGTCTGTCTAGTCTTTCCTGCCTAGCCGTGTTTGTCTAGTTTTGCTTGTCTAGTCTGCTCTGTCGATTCTTCTCTGTCTAGTCTTGTACAAGTTTTAACATACAAATGGATAAAATCAGCACGTTATTTGCTAATATTTCCATCAAATTTTTATTCATTACCTTCCCGAAATGCCTATGTAATTAAAATTAAAATCAATTAGAATTACCCGACGAATAAAGGAACTAAAACCAACTATAAACCCCTAATCGACTATCAGAGGGTTGAATTATATAAAACAAAAAACGTATTTATCTTTCATTCTGGGGGGTTATAATAATTAATGTGTTTAACTTGGCCGGACCTAATTATCTATATCAGATAGAACCAAATGTTAGGTGGAAAGGCACACTAATAATTCTGATGAAGTGCTGCCTGTCCACCATATGCTTATTCATTCACTTTTGCGGTTTATATATATATATATATATATATATATATATATATATATATATATATTAAGGTGTAGCGTTTAGAGGATATAAACTTTCAGGTTTTTATTTATTGCGTCCATTTAATTGGATTATCAAACGGAATTAAGTTAATACGATTAGAGTGTATGGTAATTTTATCGAGTCTTGGAATTTAAAATATATTACGGTTTGGGGTAGATAAAGTTTCTTTTAAATAAATCCGTAACGATATCCAGGGTGCTATAGCCACGTGCCCCGGGAAACTACTTAATTAATTTTCTGAGCTCATTGAATATTTAAACTCGCTTTATTGAAATTTTAGGTTTTATTGGGATATACGTCACATTGCCATCTGCATAGATTAAAGAAAAAACTAGTATCAACTAACTTGAAACTTTTAAAAATTAACTTTTTAAATGTTTTAAGAGGATTTTTTTAATTACACCGTTCAATAAACTCCCGCGTTATATAGGAAATGGTTAAAAAAGTGCCATTCATCATTAGGGCCGAGTTTTAGAGTGAAAAAGTTGCACGAGAAATTTGATAATTTCTATTTGTCGCCAAAGAAATGGGCGATCAAAGAGAGAATGAGTTTAAAGATTGGCAAATGAGTTTAAAGATTGGTTAAAATTATTGGAAAACAAGGTGAACATTTAATTTTTTAATTTTGCGTTTATGAATAATTTGGCTCAGTTCTTCTTTGAACTTAATATGGGATTCATGATTAAAGGTATAAAAACCGTACTAGAGCTTATCCCATACATCAATTGATCACATAATAAAACACATATATGTGGAAATATTGAAATGGACATGAAATTTTCAGATTTACGTAGAATGCTAGTAGTGGTAAAATACTGTAGAATGCTATGTAGATTTTTGCTTCTGTACATTGGTCCTTTGTACGTAAATATTGAGAAGCATGCATCAGTATCTTCAATCTGAAGCTGAAGAAAACCAGGAGTTGATGCCGGATGCGCTGGACATTTCTCTCGATGAAATAAGATCTGCCATAAAGAAGATAATATCGGTAAATACCCGGGAGAAGACTGCATCACTGCAGAGCTGATAAAGCTGGAGGCTAATATCGACGGTCCCTACGTAAATAAAGACATGTCAAAACTGGGATTTTTTTTGAGTTGTTGAATAAAAAAAAATATAGTATTTAAAATACATAAAATACATATTTAAAATACATTAAAAAAATCTATAATTTTTTATTATTCAACAACCCAATTGTGCAATAAAAAAATGCTATTTTAGACATGTTTTTATGTACGCAGTGACCGTCGATATATTAGAAGCTTCCATACAAATTTTACTAAATAAATGCATGCGAGATATGGTAATTCGCAAAGAATATTGCATCGCGGAAGTCATAATTCTGTTAAGAAAAGGTGATTCAAAAAATATAAAAAATTATCGCCCCATCAGTCTACTATCACTACTTTACAAACAATACACATAAATCATCTGTGACCGCCTAACGAAAAAATAAAACTTCTACCAGCCAGTGGTACAGGCAGGTTTTCGAAGTAGCTACAGCACAATCGACTGTAAACACTGCGTAATCTAATATAGGAAGCCAAAGAATAAAATGTCCCCATGCACCAACAGTTTATTGACTTCCATAAAGACTTTGACTCGGTAGAGATGTGGTCAATCCAAAAATCACTACGGAATAATACAATAGACTCTAGATATGTTACAATTATGAAAAATATCTATTCAAATGCGACCTTCCATTTTAAAATCGAAGAAGGCCTAAATACCAACAAAATAAATATATGGAGAGAAGTACGTCAAGGTGAAACGAAATCTCCCCGGATTTTTCACATCTGCCCGAAACTATTTACACTGAGCTTAGAAGACGTCTTCAAGAAACTTCATGGCAGCAAAAAGGTATAAAAATTGTTGGGACTTATCTAAACTACCTCCGCTTTGCGCCCGTTATATTCTTAATTTCGAAAGATCCAATCGAGTTAGAAGAGATGCTGCTACAACTAATTCAAGCATCCAGCGAGATTGGGTTAAAACTGAACATGGTAAAAACAAAGATCATGAGTCCATGTTGTCACTACATTGTGCTAAATAAGGTAACTATCGAATGTGTGAGCCACTACATCTACCTCCGCCATGTGATCAAGTCGGGAAAGGAGTGACCAGGCGGCCTTACATTGGCTGCGTTTGGCAAACTTAAGTACATCCTGGGAAATAAAGATATATCAATATACCTGAAAAAGAAAGTTTACAACTCCGGCATATTGCCAGTAGCTACATACGGTTTAGAAACTAAGAGCTTGATAAAGGAGAGTTCCGATAGAGTAAGGGTAATGCAAAGATTTAATTAAGAGACAAAGTTAGTAATGAAGTTAGTTAGAAATGAAATTATCAGAGGAAGATCGAGAGTATACGACGTTATTGAACGCATAGCGCAGGCGATCTAGAGAAACAATAAGGAGCAGGCGGTGCCCACAAAGAAAGTGGTTGGACGACATTTGATCGATGGCTGGTAAACACTGGCATCGCAAATCGCCAAATGTGGAAGACACAAAGAGGTTTGTCCATGTAAAGAGATGTCCAGGAATGTATGATGAAAAGCTGATGAAGAAGAAGAACAGATACTGGTTCGACAGTCAATTACATCCAGTTATTGGTTAATCGGTCAAAGAAGAAGAAAAACAATACATCAGACTACTAAATCAGATTGTCTGCTCTGATAAATAAGACAATATAATACTAGAAAATAACAATCAAAATAAAACAACATCAATGAAAATTAGATTAAATCGAAATAAGAATCTGTAATCATTCATAATATAATGTCTGGAAAAAGTTAACGAAAAGCATCCACAAAATCTTCAATGTAGTGCCTGGCGGAAAAATTATTTTGTTGAACCTATATATTATGTCCTAGAGTCCCAGAAGTTTGAAGAGAGCAGTACCATACGCTATGATCTTTTGCTGGTGGAAGTGTGGTTCTATCTAACGTACCTGGTATTTCTTCATTATTTATCGGTAATTCCTCTTCATTCTCACTACCTCTGTGGAAAGAGTTTATACTGACACAATAAAAAACTTCCGATTCGTCACTACTGTAATTCACCTCGGGGCTTGAATTTTGGATATCTGTTAACACACGAATGCTTTCATCATTTAATAGAAAAATTAAGTATAGGAAAATAGTATAAGTATGTAATAGTATATTTTGTAACTGAGGTTGGGAATTTGACACGAGTGCGACATTGTGGGCACGAACGAAGTGAGTGCGCACATTCGCCCGAGAGGGCAAATGACAATAACGCCCGTGTTACAAACAATATTTTTTAATGCTCATGAGAGGGTGTGTATCTTACAAGTTTGGGATCCAAGTGCCTTTCAACAAAATTCATACTATTACATACATACTATTTAACCTCGACAGAAATTATCGCAAAGAACGAATTGCTATCCTGTCAGATAGCCAAGCAGCCATCAAAGCTATTAGCTCATACACCATCAAATCCACACTGCTATAAGACTGTGTAGGATAGCAAACCAAGATCGGCAGAGAAATAAGTCACGCTATACTGAGTGCCAGGACACACTGGTAAACTTAGAAAATACCTCAAGGGTCTAGGTTTTTAGCCTAAATACCTTATAGAAAGATGACAGTTTCAGATTCTACAGCTCAGAAGAGGAAACACCCATACATCTGCTCAAAGACTGCGTAGCATTGTTCCGCGAGAGGCACATGTACCTAGGGGCTCACTACTTGCGCAAAGAGGAATTACAATCCTTAAATCACAACCAGATGCTGAAATTCATGAAGGAATCAGGACTAGGAGAGGAGCTTTAAACGAGTATACCAACGATTAGAGGAAGAAGGTGTGGTACAATAGAACTATAAAGGTCGCAGTACAAGTGAACATAAAATTGGAGAGCGAGGAAAATTTTAATTTATTTTAGCAATCTTTAAAAGCAATGGCGAAGGATACGTGACTCATTATCACCAAATTTCATAGCATAGAAGCATAGAAGAAATAATTTCTTTGAAACCAACGTATACTTTGGAACCAAAACCAAAGTATATCTGTGAATTCAATTAAACAAAAAAATATTCAAGTTTGCTCTATAAAAATAAATTTTTATATTATGCTTGACTTTTATTTTCAATGTGTTAAAAATATTGAAGAATTTCATGAAATATATTTTATATATGATTTATATCATATATGCTTTATATCATGCTTTATTGAAAATCGAAACAACAAATTTGTATCTTCTGGTCCAGCCAAATTACAGATGCAAATATGCGCTTGAATTATAAATTCGAATAAAAAAATGCTCGAATAAACAACAAATATACGTTTAGGAGAAGAAGGAAATGAAGAAAACCGTCGAAAGCGAATATGGCTTTTATTCTTCAGACTTAAATTTTTATATTTTATAAAGGGTGACAAATGATGAGTGTCCTGTTATTACTTACTAATAACAAGAAGGAATGACTTGTTTGTCATAATTTTAACTGTCTAACATTCAGTGAATCTTTTTTTGAACAAAGGATTGCTTGAGTAGGGCATTTTATTAGAACTCCATTCTTCAAACTCAGAATTGGTTTTAACACTTGTTTATTTTTCCAGCGTCGTCAAATTGCAGGACAATTTCAAGATGGGTCGAAACATTTTGAAGAAAAAACTAAACTAGTACAGAAGTGAATGCTTTGCAAGTTAGGAACGTAATTGAAGAAGATTCCATTCAATCCGTTCCACGTTCAACGCGGCAAATAGGAATTTCAGAGTCTGTAAAAACAATTATAAACAAAGATTTACTCTTTCGGCCTTACAAATAGCAAAAAGCCCAAAAACTTCTTTCAATAGACTCATAGAACTCAAGTTTAGAATACCGTCGATGGCTTTTGGGCAGAGGGGATAATTTTGTCAACAAAATAATAATGATTGACGAAGGAGCAAATTTTCAATTGCTTGGCGAAAATCCTCAAGTTATATTCGGAAAAGAGCTGCATTCTCAAAGGCCAACTATATGGTGTGGAATATGCTCAGCTGGAGTATTGGGACCGTATTGTTTTGAAGATCAAATGGGAAAAGCAGTAGTTGTCAATATGCCATCACATTACTATGATTTATAATAAACTATAATTGCTATTAGCAAGATGGTGCAAGCCCTCATGTTCTAAAGCCTCAATCAACATGTCTATGGGAGTGATTTCCTGAGTCTGATTTCCCAGCGAGGAATCAGTTGTGGCCTCCCCGCTCTCCGGATTTGTTGGCTTTGGATTATTTCTTATGGGATCATGATAAACCTCAAATTTATCAGAACCAACCTGAAACCCTGGAGGACAAAACATTTGACAAGCTATTGGTGAGATTTCGCCAGAAATTTGCCAATGTGCATTGGGTGCATTATTGCATCGATCTCAGTCATGAATCGGAGCAAATGGAGGTCACTTAATGGATGTAATTTTTAAGTATTAATTATTAATTTAGGATTAAGAATTTTAACATTTTATTAATCTTTAGATTTTATTCTACAATGTACAACAAATTTGGGGTCCACCTTGTGCTTTTATAATTGCATTTTAAAATTAGGACACTGTTAATTTGTCACCCTTTTTATTATTTTTATACCTAATATTTGCTTGAATTAAAAAACTAAAAGTTTGAAATTAGTCGATATTACTACTTACATAAATATGAATATATCTTTCCTTAACTGCATACGGCAGTTCTGATATTTAATTTTGGTTTGGTTTTGAACCGCTGTGTTATTCTACATTTGTATTTGGCTATAGCCCCCATGTAATCCATTAAAAGTACAAAAGTCCAAAAGTTCGACTAAGTTTGTGCTATCTGTTGTTGCTGTTCATTTTGCGTCGTTCACAACAACTTGGTCTTTTAGACTTTGAGACTACAACTTACACCACAACTACAGACTAGCGTTTGAAGCAGCTGGAGACGGATCCTCGTTTTTCCGGAAAAATCATCTTGGTGATAACTCACGCTTATTGTAACACAAGTTCCCTGGACGCGTTATTTAGAAAAGGGACGTCGAGTGGCCCCCAAGATCATGCGATCTAAAGCCCTTCGAATTTTTTAAAGCTACGTTTAGTTGTTGGTCTACGCTAATAAACTAACAACTTGGTCCAACTGGAGAACAACATTAATCGAGCCATTGCGGAAATCCTCCCAAACTTACTTACATTCATCCAAAATTGGGCCTCGCGGATCGACTAATGCAAACGCAGCCGTGAAGGTCATTTGCTTGATGTAATTGTTAAAACATTATTGTATCGAATGTTGTTTGCAAATAATACAAAAAATTCACCTTATTTCACATAACTATATGAAGGGTACAGGGAAAAAACCGCGGAAGTCCATTTATTTTCAATATTAAACTGGTGCTGCCATTTGTTAGTATTAAAAGTGTATAATAAAACTGACATTATAAAATAGATAGCCAGGGGGAAAACAACTTAAGTCCTGAATACTATACAAGAATCATGGTAGTCCATGTCGCCCAGGCGCAGTGCGGTGATGCACATCGCAACCTCAGTCTCAAACCTCAAGAAAAGGTATGATTAAGGTATTATGATCTTAAGGTATTATTTCCAGTGAGAGGTCATTCATATCATGAAAGTGATAAAGATATGGGATTAATTGACCAAAAAAGGTACGTAGTTCCATCGGAACTACGTAGATCCAAGTAGATAAAGGTTCCATCGGAGTGGAGGGATATTTTTCAAAGTAACACCGTTTAATTTCGCTGAGTGCACTCAAGATCTGTTCAAATTATGGGGTGCTTTATTGAAACATTCATCATCTCAAGTAGTTCCTTGTAAAATTATTTTTATGTTTAGTAAACAGATACTTCATTTATTAATGCTGAATTAAATATTGAAACATGACAAAAACCATCCACATTGAAAAAATTTCTGTAAAAATATAAAAAACATAATTAGGACTTTTTTTTGTTTTGTTTCAATCTTGGCAAAAATGATTTTGAAAGAGTGCTGGTTCAAGGTTAAAGTTTATGCGAAATAAAATCAACAACAAATCATTGTTGTCAAGCAGGATTTATTATATGTAGAATTTGATTAGAGGAAATTATATGAGGAAAAGGTATGTAGAATTAGATAATTTTAAAAGTTCGGGCATAACCTGTTTTGAACACACTTCAAAATTATTGTAACATGTATAATTTTGATATGCGTGGATTATAAGTTGGACTTCCGTGATTTTTCCCTACAAAAAAAGCTGTTTTGAGACGTTATAGACTTTTTTTAGTTAACTGTTAATATTTCTAAGACATAAATAATATTTAGAAGCAGTTTGCTATTTTAAAATTGGTTTATACTTAGAGTATAAACTACTAGAATATTGGATACGCGATATTAAACTTTAAATTTCGTTTTTCTCAAAACGAATCTACGTGGACATGTGTGGTTTTTCCCGTGTCCTTCACATATTTTTTTAAGTTTAAAGTTGACGCCCGCTTGTTTAAAAAACCGTTATTATTACTTTTGAATACAATATTTTTCAAATTCAGTTTTTTGCACACCCTGCACCAAGATTATTTTGACTAGAAGCTACGGTTTTCGGGTTTATTCTTAGAGATCAGTAATAACTGAGAAAAGGTGAAGTGACCCTTTTTATTTAACACAAATTCGTCTGTGTGAAGGGTTGTTTCTTCAGTGACAATTTGTTTTAACCCGATTTTGAACAGATCGTAAGATATCGAGTATGGAATATATCTTTTCAGTGTTTTCTTTTTTAATGCAAATCGTATACTTAACATATATATTAATATTAATTATATGTAATATAAATGGAAGGAAAGATCTAATCTAAGTATTTTATTTGCCAATTACTCATTTATTTAAAGCCAATATAATTTTAATATATATTATACATTACTTTAGTTAAGAATTTGATTATGATTTTTGAAATAAATATCAAATTATGATGGCTAAGCGACTAAGGTATAAAATATTCTTAACCTTCTTATTAGGTGAAGAATAGTCGTAGAATATAAAAATATTTTAATTTATTATTTTCATTAGATTTAATTAAATATTTTTTATCACATTTACATGTGAATTTTATTGACAAGTTTACTGTTAAAATTGCTTGTAATTCTCTCATTACTTAAAAATATAATTTAATTACATAAAAAATATGTCGATAATTGATATTTATTTATGCGTTTCTTATGATTTTTATTTTTATTTAAATTTAGTTTTTTGGGCAGGTGCCGGTGCGTAGCTTGTAAGTAATGATGGTGTGTCACATATTAATACGCTTGTTTGCTCCAAATTTAAAGTAGTGTAAATGCAATACGATACTATAAAGATTTTAATAAGATACCGAAAAAATGTCTTGGAATTGAATTTCACGATATTAAATTGTTACGTTTGGATATTAATTACAGTGGACAAGGAAGATATTATTTTCTTATGTATATTAAAATTACACGTTGGAACTCAAAAATAAATATGTATAAGACAATTTGTTTGACTGATTAATGTAATGATCATTTCGAAAATATTTTTAAATATTTATTTATTTATGTATTGAATATAGACAGGTGGAAGTTGTTGTAAAGACTTTTAAGCTCAATTCCTTTAAATCTCACTTTGACACTTGTTTGTTTTTGGTGAATCGGCCTTCGATAAGCCGTTATTTCTACCTCCGTGGTCGCTTATATTTAACATGGTTGACAAAAAAACTGTTTTTAATCGCAGGTTTTGATTCATTTGTAAAACCAATTTCTATTTGAGCAACAAATAAACAAATTGCAGATAAAACATTTTCTTTGAGGCCGTGTGGAAGCCAAGTATCGAGTTTTGAAACAAAAGCAATTTGATCGTGAAAGCTCTAATTCGAAAAATATCGTGTTGTTATTCGGTGTTTTGCTTCAATCCCAATGTTTCTATTTTGTCAGAATCTGCTTCAATTTACCTTCCAAACTCTTTAATTTGAAAAGCGGCAGAACGATATTTTGGAAATTAGCTTTTTTACGGGTGATTTTTAACACATATTATATTTGTGACAATGTGGTTTCGAATAAAGTTTTCTGGCAAAACAAACAACTAATGACACTTAAAAAATCGCAATTGCTTTAACACAATATTTAGGAGTATATGTAATGCGTTTATTAATGCGGGGGCGTTCAACTATTACGTAAGCAAACTTTCAATGATTTTAAACTCTCAACCCCCCTGTATAAGCAAGAACATCATGAACCCCTCCACCACCAAATGGGAAGAAGTTTTTAATGATTTTTTGATCTTACGTAAGATTTATAATGCTCCCGCACTCTTTGTCAGCAAAAGTAAGAAAAATTACAACCACTCCACCACTTACATAATTAAATTTAGTTTACAAATTAGAGATTTACAGTTCCTTGAAGAATATATATCTAGATTTTTTTCTATTTCATCCAATAATCTAAGGATTGTAAAGACTTGTTCTTTAGTTCTTCTATTTAATACTTTTAGTTTAGAAGGGTAGGAAAGTACGGAATAGCTATAAGAAATGAACGAGGCGATAGACTGTTACAATTTTGCGTCGAGAACGATCTGATAGTGACAAACACACATTTGTATTCACACGAAGTATGGAACAATGTCAAAGAAGTATTTTATAGAGCACGATTTTATAGTACAGCGAATTAATAGTCATAGCTACAACAATTGAATAGTTTCGACCTCTAACTTGAGCTTTGCGGATATATGCCAGAGTGTTTTTAGTGGACCTACCACGAGAATCACGAGAGTAAACTTGAATTCCAAATTCGTCTAAGAAAAAAAATCTTCTCTCTATCTCCCATGATTCGGTTATAATGGACGGCATATTGAAACCTACTGTGGATAACTTCCGGACTGTTCCTTCGCTCGGGGACGTTAGTTATGCGTTTTTAAAGAAAATGAAACTCTTTGAGAGCTCTATTAATAGTGCTGACCGAAACATGTAATTCTGGATATTCCTCCAAAGCTTTGGCTTTCAAATTTGCAAGAGTCAAAGTGCAATCTGTTTCCATCCAATCACACAACAGTTGTTTCTGTTCAGACAATACTTTAGACAATACGTAGGTTTTTCTATACCTACCAAAATTTTTTAGGTAGGTTTAGCTACCTACAAAATTTTTGTAGGTAGAGTATTTTTTAATTTTTCTTGCCGTATTATCTTTTACACCGAACTTCACGCTGACTTATACACTGCTTAAGCAAGTATTCATTTGCCTTATTTTCAGGCCTCTTTATTACTGATTTTCGACTTCCTGCGTCGTAAATTATTTTCTTCCATTATGACTGACAGGGAAATATATTTGATATATAAGGAAATTGTCTTGAAGTAAAGGGAAACTGCTTGATAAATAGTGAAAAATATTTAAAAGAGTCATGTGCCAAATAGGGAAATCCATTTGACGCCTAGTGAAAAGCAATAGAAAAACTCTGTATTGTTAACTTAATTAACAGCCTTTCTCTTGATGGAATTGAGGGAGCTCACTTTGTGTTGGACAATGTTGCTTTTCACCGTAATGCGGAATAGGTAAACTTGATTTCAAACCACGGCCACAACTTTTTTACCCGATTAAAGCCCATTTCTAAATCCTATCGAATAAATATTTTCTGTTTGGAAAAACTCAATTAGACGAGCTAGGTCTCAAAATGAAGATCAATGTCAAAATGTCAAATGCTTTTCCATCTGTTGTATATTTTCGTAATAACACTGAGAAACGGCAACAAATCAGTTTATTATTAATTATTATAAATAAAAATAAGGTAATACATATTTTATCAACAAACAAGTTTATACCTTTAAGATAAAATTTTTTTTTTTTCAAACAATCACTCAAATATGTATCCATATGGTGTATATGTAAAATTATTACAATGTGCCGTTATGATGTTATTTGAAGCTTCGTGAACTACGGCATACAGTAGTTCACGAAGCTTCAAATAACATCATAACGGCAAATTGTAATAATTTTACATATACACCATATGGATACATATTTGAGTGATTGTTTGAAAAAAAAAATTAAATTTTATCTTAAAAGTATAAACTTGTTTGTTGATAAAATATGTATTACCTTATTTTTATTTATAATAATTAATAATAAACTGATTTGTTGCCGTTTCTCAGTGTTATTACGAAAATATACAACAGATGGAAAAGCATTTGACATATCGTGAAAGTCATTTTATAAATAGGGAAAGAAGCTCTTGGTATAAAATTGACATGCGTGAAATTTATTTGACAAATACGGAAATTCATAAGATGAAAAGTGAAAAGCAATAGAAAAACTCTGTAAGACTACTAATTCTATGTGGCCAGCACAACCTATGCATCACCAGTGAATATTTAGGCAAAAAGTAAATACAAAACCACTTGGCAACACCCCAGATCTAAGCAGTGGCACTTAATCGGCTACATCATTGTACGTCCAAAAGAAACATCCGATGTTCAACAAAATAAAGTGAAACGAGACGCAAATTGTTCGTCTGATCACAGGCTGGTATCGAGCATGCAGATAGCGAAACACAGAAGAAACCACATTCACAATATGTACACTATATAAGGGCAAGGGAAGTACGTCCGACTGTAACTCTTACAGGGGTATCTCCTTAGTGATTGTCGCAGGCAAGATCCTAGCTAGAATACTCTTAAATGGAATGCAGCCAATGATAAGAGGAAATACTTTCGGAGGCTCAGTGCGGTTTCAGAGCAAAGAAAGGCACATGCGACGCAATTTTCACCATACGTCAGCTACAAGAATCAAGCGTTTAACAATACAAACCGATATACATATGTTTCGTCGACTTGGAGAAAGCATACGACGGAGTCGCCCGGGTAGCTCTATGGATAGTCCTAAGGAAGCTAGGGTGCCCAAAAAAGTTCCTAAATATGGTACAACAACTACGCATAGACATGACATGACATGGTATAACATAATGGAGCACTGTCAACCGATTTCGAAGTCAACACCAGAGTCAAACAGGGATGCATTCTAGTACCAACATTGTTCGCACTCTACTTCAGTGTAGTCGTAATGCACGCACTTAAAACTTACCCGAATCACCGAAATACTCTTTGCAGATGACGTCTGCCTAGTAGCCTAGTCGTTACCAGCCCAGACCCAGACCAGAGAGTATCACAATGCTCAATAACTCATGTGAACGTTTTGGGTTAAAAATCAACTGCGGCAAAACAGAAGTCATGCTACAAGTGCCTGCTAACAAGCGCGATAGGCCCATGCACATACACATAAATCGCAATCGGCTAAAGGAAGTCAACAGCTTCAAATACCTCGGGAGCACTTTAACCACTGATAAGAAAATTGATCAAGAAACAGATAGGCGTATTGCGCAAGCATCAATAACCTATGGAAGACTATTGCAAGAAATATTTAAGGTCCATGATGTAGCCAGCAGAACAAAATTTGAACTCTAAAATCAGGCTATCATAATACCGACACTATTATACGATGCAGAAATATGGTGCGTTTTTAGACGGCACATTGCTAAAATAGACAAATTCCACCTTCGTTGTCTAAGATCAATTATGAACATAAAATGGTATAATTACATCAGAAACTCCGATGTACTTCGCAGAGCTGGTATTCTTGGTATAGAAGCCCAATTAATTAAAACGCAGATGCGATGGTGTGGACATGTCCAAAGAATGAGAAATCAACGACTACCTAAACCTACCATGGTGAAAGAAAAGTAGGTGGCCAAATGGTAAGATACAAGGACATGGCGAAAGCAAACATGCGTAAATGCAATATACCGCACAGCACATTGGAAAGAAATTCAGAAGACCGCACTTAAAACACAAATAAATACAAAAATTAGGGCTTTCAAGACACGCGATTAGAAAACCTAGATATTAAACGTGATCGATTGAAACAACGGCAGAAACGAATCCAGATATACGTATTTAATGAAACGACGAACACGTCTGCTCACAATGGGATAAAAGCTTCATCAGCAAACAGGGATACGCAAGTCATCTGAATGCACATGAGAAAAACGCAAATTATTAGACACAAATCGCTGTAGCCGCGTATCGGCTAGGAGATCATCATCATCATCAAGTAAGTATTATGCGCAGAACTAATGAGCTTTTACAATACGCCCGTAGGTTTTTGCATTCTTGAAGGTTAAATGGACGTAGATGAGTTTTCCATTCCTACCTGTATCGGTCTTTTAACTTTATCGTCGCAATAATATGAGGGGTAAAGCAGCCAGGATACGTATTTTGCTTGTTTGAGGAATACTGGGTTAGGAAGTATTTAAAAAAGCATAAACCTTATCAGAAAATTTATCAACTTCAGATTTCACATCTTTAAAATAATCTAAGATCGGCCAGTCTGTAGTTACAAGATCATCATCTGTTTAACGTAGTTATTCTTATATTATTCGCGGATGGAAAACTGAAAGACTTCGAAGTTAATAATGCTTCGACTGAAATAAATAATGCAGGATGGTACGGGTCTTCCGGAACTAACAGATGTACTATATTGTATGATGTCTTAATGTAGATTCATTACTTGACAACACGAGATCCAATAGACAATTATTAACAACTTGGAATAGAGTTGGGGAAAAATTCCAGTTGGGGAAACCTCCAACAAGACATCAAACACCAAGCAAACAAAGCTGTAAAATTATCAGGATGGTTGCGTTACGCTATATGGAAGAACAACATGCTATGAATACCCAGCAAAACTCGAATCTACAAGGCAAGGCAAGGCTTCCATAAGTCCCATCTTAACGTATGCGGCAGAAACCCGAGCGGACACTTCAATTACCAAACACGCTCTCAGAACAAAAGAGAGGCGAACGTTAAGAGACATCAGTTGACACACACTTCAGTTGACACACACTGGTTTGAAAACAAAACACCGAAATCGGAAAGGAATCTGGGGTGGAAGTCGTTGTTCGCTGGCGTCGGAAAAAAAGAAGAATGTGGAACGAACATGTCGCGAGAATGGATGAGCACAGAATTGCGAACATCGTCAGAGTCGGCAAACCGACAGGCAGAAGAGCAACCAACCGACCTCCCAAAAGGTGGAAAGACATTTGGACTTCTATGTCACAGGAAAAGCGTCAGGATAATACAGGCGATGCTGCCTAAGGTAATAAGAAGAAGAAGAATAGATTTATGTTGAATGAGATCAAGTTTATTGGAAAAAGCTAACAATCTGTGCATTTTAGAACATAGGAGAAGTGGGCACAGAGAGGGTAACACTGTTATGATGGGAAGATTAAACTCTCCAATGAGTATAAAAAGTTGTTCAAAACCAAAGCAGAGAAATCATGGACAGTGCATAAACGGGCACTATATAAAAATTTATTTGTGGATTTGACTATCTTGAAGATTAATATTTTTGTTTTGCTTTCTTAATACTTCAAGAAAATGAATAATTTATATATCTTCCAAGTAGTTTCGGATTTATTAAATTTTAATTAAACGAATAGCCTAAGAGTATTTATTTTTGAATATTCTGTTCATATTATATATTCCCTGAAGATGGCTATTTTTTAATTTAAATTTAATAAAGCCGAAACTGGTTGGAAGAAATATAAATTATTCCTTTTCTTGAAGTAAATTAAGCATTAACAAAGCAAAACACAAATATAAAATTTAATGAGACTAAGCTGCATCGACAAATAACTAGGTCAATTATAGGGACAAGTTCCGTAATTACGGAAGTATCAACAACATCATAAATAATTTTAGTAGTATTAGATTGTGCGATTAGAAAACCACCACCAGTCCTGCGATTGACTAAAGAAATTTTTCTGTTGCACCTGATAGCATGATAATGTAATGAGAGAAGTGTGGAAATATTGAAAGAATCATTTAACCATCTTTCAGTAATTATAATATTGTCAGATGAGTTAGAGTAGAAATAATGTATCTTAGATCTTAAACCACGCGCGTTTTGATAATATAAGTTTACATTAATAAGCTTATTGTCAGGCGATATTAGTTTTCCGAAATGACAATATGCATTTATTTCTTTATAACTTCTATAGTACACCTGTACAGGACCAGTCTTCTTCTTCTTGCGATGCCCTATCCGTTGCGGACGTTGGCGATTAACATGGCTATTTTAATTTGAATTCCAAATTCGTCGAATTGTAAGAAACAAATCTTCTCTCTATCTCCCATGATCCGGTTATACTAGACGGCATATTGAAACCTACTCTGGATAACTTCCGGACTGTTCCTTCTTTCGGGGACGTTGGTCATGCGTTTTAAAGAAAAAAGAAACTCTAAGAGCTCCATTAATAGTGCTGATCGAAACATGTAAATCTGGATATTCCTCAAAAGCTTTGGCTTCCAAATTTGTAACAGTCAAAGTGCAATCTGCGTCTACCTAATCACACAACAGTTGTTTCTGTGCTTCAGACAATACTTGTTTCCTATGACCGGTATGTTTTTTTGCTGTTTCTCCATAATTTTTTTAGGTAGAGTAAATTTTTCTTACCGCATTATCTTTTACACCGAACTGCACGCTGACTTAAGCGAGTATTCATTTGCCTTATTATCAGGCCTCTTACTTCATTACTGATTTTCGACTTCCTGCGTCGTAAATTATTTTCTTCCATTATGACTGACAGGGAAATATATTTGACATATAAGGAAATTGTTTTGATGTAAAGCGAAACTGCTTGATAAATAGTGAAATATATTTGAAAAATGTGAAAGTCATGTGCCAAATAGGGAAATTGAAGAATAGTGAAAAGCAATAGAAATACTCTGTAATCCGTTTGAGTTACAATTTCCTAGCACATGTCTTCCGACTATGCCAGGCCATGATTCGAAGTCAGTTCCAAAATCTACTTTTCCGATTTGAAATCTACTAGACTGGAGTGGGGGTATGGGGACCGGAAGCGGGGCTGTGGGGACCGGAAGTGGTCAAAGTCAGTGTAGGTGGAGGTTCCAGAACATAGGATCTTTCCCTACTTAACTTTATACAATTTTTGAGTTAATGTTACCTAATAATAGGTTCTAAATGGTTTATTTTTTATCTAATACAAAATTATTATTATCTAATATAAAAATAATAGTATAAAAATAATAATGTCATATTTTTAATTCTTTCATATAAATGCGTGTAGATATATGATGCCCTATCAAAATCACTTATTTATTTGATCTTATAAACACCTGCCAAAAAATATAATCTTACATTAAAACAAGAATCTTTACTTTTTGCGTAATTTATACTTCGTGTAATAAGCAAATTACAGCCATTTTTACATTGAATATGAATGTAAAACAAACCCTGTTTATATTTTAAATATTATAGTTGAGTATTTTTTCCCTACCTTACAAGAATTACTTATTTCTAACCTTAAATAGTATAAAATACTCGATGATGTTATTTTAATTTAGTGAATCACGTCCCACAGTGGGGCCGAATGCATGATTTCTGGGCAAAAATTATTTGAGCTAAATTTTGACTATAAAATGATAAGTACAAATCGCTTAATAACAAAACAAAGTTTAATATGTATTTTTTTCTGGACTATATACATGTATGTAAATTTATGGAAGAGTCCAACCAGTTTTTTATAAGAGTCTGTCATGTTTTCTGTTAGCTTTTTGCCATCTTCATCAAACCCTACTTTTAAACTTTTAAACCCTAAAAGTTCCAGGTTTTATTCCATTTGCATCCATCAAGACCATAACAAGACTATATGATTAGACCAGAGAACACTGAACAGAAAAGAGAAATACAGATAAGTGGCAAAACCATTCAAAATTATACGTACAATTATTTTCTGTTCACAATGGATTGTTTTAGTGTGTTTTCACATTTGTTAGTGTGCCAAATTATGTGGCTCGTATAGGCGAAGGCGTCCCGCTAGGCTTCCACATCTACTTGTCATCTACTACTATATCTACCCATGTTTATCGGAATTATTCATCTATACTATAGTATTGTTTACAAACTTAATAAAGCGAAATATAGGTTGAATATATATAAATATTCAAACTGTTCGCATCTCTTTTATATTGATGAACACGTCATGTTGACGCAACCACTTCCTGGCTAATATCACACAGGGTATTGAATTATAGAACAGAGATTTGCATGTTATTACTAGTCCCAGTCAATTTTTATTCAACAAAATGGTAATATGGCAAAACAGAAACAGAGAAATAACATAAAAATTATCATTTAAATCAATAACCTCGAACTAAGTTCATGTCTTTCTACACAAACGTGAAATTAAAACCTAACCTCGACAGTTATGCACAAGGTGTTCATGTAAGTGTATTCCAATTTATAATTAATAACAGCAAAGCTGCACCGATGAGAGCTAAATCTCGAAACGTGTCTGCAGTTATTAATTTGTTCTATCAATTTTGCCTGATCTATATAGCTTTTTCAGATTTGTCTGATAACTTAAACACAGTTTTCTGTATCTAGTCAAATATTATGTAATCGGACTAGTCGTATTTTCCCAAGTTTAATCTCTCTTGTCCATCTAATCTTGTTCATACGTTCAACTATTCTCATCTATCTAGCTTTATCTGTATATTCTTTTACTCATGTCATCATTTCATGTTTGAATAAACTCCTCTTCTTTGTCTTGGTACTTAATCTTGTTTGTAGACTTCTCTATTATACTAGTACGTTTCACGTCTACCGCCTTTTTAGTATTGTAAGTAAAATCTAACGGCCCTCAGTTCCCGGCGGTATTTCAGACCCCGAAACATGGGTAGAGTACAGAGGGTGCAAAGAATTCCCGGGCTAAGGAAGGCTACCAAAATAGACAATACAAAATCGCTACGTATAATGCAAGATCTATGTCATCGAGCAAAAACTTTTAGAAATTTAAGAACTATTCCACATCAGGTGGGATATTGTAGGAATCAGTGAGGTCAGGAGAAAAGGAGAAAGCTGGATAACTCTGAAAACAGGAAATATATTCTGCTATAAAAGGGAAGAGGAAACGACTATAGGAGTTGCACTACTTATTCATAAAAAGCACGCAAGCAAAGTGATAGGTTTTTTTCAGATCAAAAGCATATAATCGAGAGTAATCTAGGTCATCTTACAACTAAATGCAATATAAGGTATAACATGAAGGTGATTCAAGTCTACGCGCGCTCATGCGATAAAGACGATGATGCAGTTGAAGACCTCTACAAAGACATTACCACATCAATGAATACAAGACCATTCTGTTACAATCTTATAATAGGGGATTTAAACGCAAAAGTGGGAATGAAGGCCGACTAGGCGGAAAAACAAATAGGACAATATGGAATTGCTCTGCGAAACGAGAGGGGAGAAATGCTACTGAAATTCCTAATGAAAAACGGGCTATATGCAATGAACACCTTTTTCCAAAAGAAAAGTACCAGGAAATTGACTTTGATAAGCCCAGACGGCAAAACAAGGAACGAAATGGATTTTATTCTAACAGACAAAAAAGAAATAATACACGATGCCACAGTTCTAAACAGCTTCTCCACTGGGAGCGACCACAAAATGGTGTGCCACATCTGCAAGTAAATAAGACCCTGGTTAAGAAAAGTGTCGAAAATAATCTGCCGCTGACACTCACGTTTGTAGACTACGAGAAGGCCTCAGACTCCATAGAGTTATGGGCCATTATGAAGGCATTATCGAAAAGTAGAATCGACTATAGATACGCAAATCTAAGAAGTAACATATCAAGGGTGCAGGCAAAGAACAGGGAATGTCACATTTTTTTTGTTTTTTTGTTTTGCACTGATAACGAATCTATGTCTATGGTAATTGCATATCAAATTACTAGTTTTTACAAATACCCAACAAATGTCGCTATTAATACGTTTTTATATATGCCCAAAGCGAAAAGAACTGGGAATGTCCATGACATACTGGTAAAGAAGGAGGATAGTCCAAAAATTGACAATTGTAAACTGATGATCTTGAAGTTCTTTGTCTTTGCTTCCTTTATTTACATTGTTTGTTTGCGGTGCAATTTTAATTTAAAATTTGTAAACAATATTTTCTGACTCAGTTTTTTGACAATTTTGAAATTTTCTGACAATGTTTTTGCCATTTCATTGTTATGAACTGCTTAACAGTTCAAGGACATAACCGTCACCTTTCAACGTTATTGAAATTGCTCCAGGAGAAGTCGTAAGAGAATAGTCGAAATTTCGCACAGGAAAATTCATGAAGTAATGTAAGATCCCAATTCAAAAGCAAACGGAAGTAATGGTTTCCAAAGAACATGGTCCTGTGGTACTGCATAGAGAAAATTACTTGGGAGATTGGGAGAAAACAAAAATTCTAAGTAATTGTTGTAATCCTGTAACTAATATTGAGTCCGAACTTTAAGATTTTGCATATAAATAGTTGAAATTTTTGACCCAAAAGTGAAGTAAAATACAGAGATTTGATGAGTTTGATGCCATTTTGTGCAAGAGAACACCATTATTTTATGAAACACTAAAATATGTTTCAAAAACCAAAGATGCTGATGACTAAATTTGACATTCCTTGTTTTTGTTTGTGACGCCAAGGACATTACTTGTTTTGTACCTTTTGTAAGATGGTTGTCAATAACTGAAAACTCTTATTTTAACATAAATATGCTTAATAATAAGTCATTGGTTTTTCTAAGTAAAAGTTACTGCATACTTCGATCTCAATAAAAAGATTATATCTTCTAAACTTTAAATTGCTTTTTTCTCAGAATCTATTCATAAGGACATTCCCTGTTCTTTGCCTGTACCCTTCATATATGCAAACGCCACATCAAAAGTTAGACTACACACAGAAACAGACTACACACATGAAAAAACTCGACGAACAAGGGACTTGGAACGACAAGGACATAAATATCCAAGGAGAAAGGCTCGATCATCTACAGTCATCATTACCTCGTCTTTGGCGGGACAATAATGATCGACGATGCAACAATTGAATAAGTTGACGCATCATACAAATACCTTGGACATACCATCAAACTTGGCAGAGATAATCAGACATGCGAAACTACCACGATAGGCTTAGGATGGGCGGCCTTTGAAAAATTAAGACACACACTTGGAGGTCAATATCCAATATGTTTAAAACGAAAAATCTTCGATCAATGCGTGTTGCCTGTTATAACCTATGGAGTCGAAACTTTAACGCTAACCAAGAAGACAGTGTATAAGCTACGATTTGCCCAAAGGGCAGTGGAACGATCGATGGAAGGAGTGGCCAGAATGACAGGAAGACAAATGAATGGTTAAGACAAACAAGAGGAGTTACAGACATAGTAGAACGCATAACTAGCTTAAAATGGAACTGGGCAGGAGATAAACCACTGATGACAGGTGTACAAATAAAATATTGACACAAAAGAAGCAGAGGCCGAGCTCCTACAACATGGTCTGACGATATTGGACGCGTATCCGGAAATTGGATCAACTTGGCCCAGGAAAAAAGGAAGTGGAAAAACGGCAGTTTAATTTTAATTTAAAGATTTAATTTTAAACTTGTTAAACCCGGCAGTTTATTTGTATCATTTTGTGATCGATTCCTGACGCGGATTCCAATTTTCCAATTCTCTATAGGAGTTAAGGAGATTTAATAAGGACAATTTTAGCTGCTCTTCTAGCTTTTTCTGTCGACAAAATTCTGTTTTCCATGTTCAATTTGGCATAACATATTCATATTTAGGCATGAATGTTCATTAATCAGACTGTCTAATCTTATCTTTAATGTCTATCGCCTAAAATTTTCTGTATATTGTTATTTGTGTAGTCTTGTATATCCAGTCTTGTATCTCTAGTCTTGTGTATCGAGTCTCGTATATCTAGTCTTTTATATCTAGTCTGGTGTATCGAGTCTTGTATATCTAGTCTAGTATATCTAATCTTGTATATCTAGTTTCATCTATTTAATCTTGTTTGACGAGAGTATCGTAGGTACTACGGCAAAACCATCTATATCACATTTTTCTACTATTGAGATAAAGAGCTTTTAAAGTTGAAAAGATCCCGATAAATCAAATTCTAGGGTTATAATGTCAAAACTTTTTTATGGGATGATCCATTCTGTCTTTTAATGATTTCTACTGTAAATGAAATGATTGACTATATATTTTAAGAAGAGGGCCCCCAAATGGGATCTAGACGGTTTTGCCTCAAATATGTTGATTGACTGTTGGTGATATAAATGATTTTGACACCAAGTTTCAATGAATAAAAAATGTTAAGTCAAAATTTATTTGGAATGTATACGTCAAATAGTTGATTGATCAAAATAATTTGAATTATTCAAAGATGATAATGTATTAAAATATCGTAAAATATCTTCATTCTTGGTCTGAATTTTCTTCATATAAGCATCGTTCAATCTGATCGACCGCTGGCAAAGACCTGAAACATGATTCGGTTTTCAAAAACCCCTGTAAATTATCAATAAATTTATGAACGCTCACTGAAACCACAAGTGATATTCAGGCGGAATCTGCCGCGCCGTGCAAAGTGCAACCAAATCAGTTCTCTTCGCCTTCGAGATATTCGATGTCTTTCGTAAAGTTGTTTAAAACTGAACACCTCCGGTCGTCCTCTTTTTTTGCGGGATCCAGCAGAGATAATCTGAATGGTTTTAGATGCATTTTTATTATGAAAATGTTTGCTTTGAAGAATTACCTTCCAATTTTCATCATCATGGGCGTATTTAATCTTGATCAAATCAATGTCATTTTTTTCGAATCGTACACATTTTGCTCTCAACCACGATACTGCTTAACCGTCGTTATCTTTGTCGATTCGACCCATAACACGCGATTGAGCATTTTTAAATCGACGAAATCCTGATGATACATCTGGATAACCTTGTAGGGCATAGTTTTTTACTTTTTGGTCGATGGTCGAGCTTTTGTAATCGTTGAGCCATTCGTGCGGTGTGAAAATTGTATTTTTTGCAGCTGATTCTATAGCGGAATGCATAGAGTCGACATTCATTTGGGTATGGCCAGTTTCCAAATAATTGTGCTCAATGAAGTCGAATGACATCGATTTGATCACGACCATGTGCATACCCAACAAAAACTTATTTTTGTTTTGACCGGCACAATTGTGGTAAAAAATTTCGTTAAGTAAAAAATTTCTACTTTGCGGCGACCTATTATTGGTATTGCTTATTATTAGTTTGGTATTGGTATTGCGTTTTAAACACATGCCTATTTCTGAGCTGCCTCTGCCGCCTTCCACTTCACTCCAAACGAAGCAGTAGCCGGCCTTGTCAGTTTCAACATAGAAAGTTAAATTATAAAAACAAAGTTTCCGTTTATAGAAAATTTGGCTTTCATCTGCATGAGGAATCTGCAGCACGGACTGCAAGTCCATTGTTGCAACGAGAAGCGACGGATCTTTCTTGGCTTCTTCAATGGCTTCTTCACGTTTTGCATCGATTGACGGGAAGATTCTTTTCTGGCCAAATGATCTTCATGGTCTTTGCTCAACTTTTCGTAATTAGGATCAAAATCTTTTCTCGGCTTGTGAAAAGACAAATTGTAATGTTCTCCGAAAATTCTTTGATAAAGCTGGAACGAAATCTTCAATGTGGGATTTTGTTCACAAAATAGACTGTGCATTTTTGTTATGCTCAGGTTTGGATCCAAATATTCACGTTTGCTGGTCCTATGACAATAGTTCGATTCAATTTTAGGAAATGATTCAATATGGGACTTGACTGCATTAAAAACGGCCTCTTTGGTTTTGTTTGCACGATCGTGGGCATCTCTGCGATCTGGCATATGAAACCATTCTGCTTCATCACAATGATCGTAGGCGTGAGTAACTCTGTCAAAATTGATGTCCAGCGTTTTGAGGAAAAACTCTTTCTTACACACTTTCATTTCGTTTCCATCGATTAACATGAAAAAAGTGTAGCTGAACTGATTTCTTTGCGGATTTGATTTTGTCCCCTTGACTCTTCGATGACTGACTGCGGATTTTTTTGTGAAATGCAAAAGAAATTCTTTTTTAGCTTTGAAGTTTTCTCCGTTGCCCCAAAAACTTTCGAAAAAATGCCGACGGTTTTCTTCTTTGAACCTGGTGCATTGATAACCACTTTTTTCATTATGTTTGTGATTAGGCATTTCTTTTATCTTTTCGGCTTCGTAACTTTTATTTGTGTGACTGGTGTAGGCCTTCCCCTGATTTCGATCCGCTTTAATCAATTTACGTTTGTGATGGCTCAGATCGCTTCTTCTCCAGCGATTACCACGATTTGTACCAGATCCTTGGCACTGGCGAAATTTAGATTTATATATTACATCGATCTGGAAAAAAATTTGATTTATATATTACAGAAATATAGTTCTATTCTGCTTACAGAATTAGTTTTATCAGCACGATCAACATTGGTTGTGGCAACGTTGGGATTAGCCTGGGTATTATCAGAATCAGACGGTACATAATCCTCATCACAGTCGATTCGAACGCAGCGCTGCTTCCGGACAGGCGAGGATAATGAGGGTTTTCCTGCCATACGTAAGATTTGAACCGATTCATCTTCTGAACAATTGCTTGTGTCCTTTTTTGAACTTAAATCAAATATTATCTGTTCGGCTGTTTTTTTAGACATCTGTGAGAAATCTGTTGGTAGAGCGACCTGATGTCCGACTCGCATTGTGATTGATCAATTTAGTAAACACCGCAACGCGCCAACCTAACAAAATTAAAACAACCAAATTGTTAAAGCTAAATTTCACTTAAAAATCTTAACAAACCTCAACCAAAGGATAAGGGAAATGTGAGCAGTTTTGCAATTTTTAATCGAATGCGCTCAAGTCGAGAAATATCATAATTTGGATATAAACGGTTTTGCCTTGTGCTATATAACATAACATGACAACATTTCCTAAATTGGGCAAAACCGTCTAAGGTAACATAGACGATTTTGTCATAACACAAAAAGTGAGTATCATTATCTAATATGCTGGAACCACTTAAATAAATACAACAGGATATAGACGGTTTTGCCATCTTATAGTACATCATCGATAACCTATAAAAAACTTAATAACTCAAAAATATAAAAAGTGTGATATAGACGGTTTTGCCGTGGTACCGACGGTATATATAATATATGATATAATTTGAAATGATTTGATATATTCAATGGCTTTGTGCAACGAGCGAAATTTAATCTTCGAATAATTAGACAGGCCTTACATCTAGTCCCGTATTAGACATTTAATCCTGCATATCCAGTAATAGTTCTGAAGTTGTATCTAGTTAATCTTCAACAAAGTGTGTATCTAGTTAATCTTCCTAAGCCCGTTCATCTAATAAGCCGGATTAACATAGTCAACCAACCTAACATAACCTAACCTATTCCGACTTCTTGTGTCTAGTCTTGTATATAGTACAAGACTATATATGTTAGGTTAGTTAGATTTTTAATCCTATTTCTCTGGTCCTGTCTACTCTATTGTTGTGTACACTAGACATACAAGAGTAGGCAAACAGTACTCGAGTGAAAGGATTAGACAAACAGGTGTGAATAAACAAGTTTTTTTTTACTTTTCATCTGTGTGTTTATAGCAATTCAACATAATCCATTGAGCAAAAATTTATTAAAAATGAAAATAGAATTTAATAGCATTGTAATTAGAAACAATTTATTAAAATTGTATTGTAACTAATACAAATATTCAATAACAATTTATATAATATAAAGCTAATTTAGCAAAGCTGATGCATATAGCAAAACTTATGTTACAAAGTACTTACAAAATGCTAATGTAACATTGTGGTTACCAATTGTGTATAGTAGAGTCTATCGCACCTCATATGTATTGTCTTCCCACAAAAATCTTATAAGTCTAGTTTTGCCAAGATAAACTTGTAAGTCCATTGCTACCTCTCTAATCTTGCATTATTTGACTAGTATTAAGTCTTAGCAATTCCAAACGCAAATTTAAGTCGTAAAAATTAAGTTATTATAACTATTCCCTACCAAATAAACTATATTCAGTTTTTATTTAGGTATACAAAAATTGAATGGAATACTGACGAATACAAATGAATCTTTTGAAACCGATATCGAACATTGAGTGTTTAATAAGGTCCGTGTGTGTCTGCATGTATCGGGGAATTGGGGATTGCCGCAGGAGTTTGCGGCTCAAAGTAACCGTTGCTATGTGACCATTGATTGATGTGATTTTAACACACTCATTAGTTCACTCACAGCACGAGAGTGTATAGAGAGGATGATGGCACAAACACACACACAAACGGAGGATACAAAGAGCGAGCGAGAGCGCCTATTCGCATTGGGGTTATTGCGAGGAGAGGCCGGAGGCAGCGGTGGCGGCGGCGGCATCGGCCGCGCGGGTGCCCATCGAAGCGTCTAAATGGCGCCTATGTACAACGTCAGTCTGCATGTATCTCTGCTAGTTCGTTACACACATTACACTTTGCGGATATTCAAAATCAATCAAAAATATTAATTTATTTTCTCTCTTACATGTCGACTATGTAGCCTTATCTATCTAGCCTTGTCTGCCTACCGTTGCCTGCGTAGACCGTAGGTTCCCAAAAAAATGGCCTACCACCCTCTCCCATATTTAGATTATATTGGTACAAAGGATATAATTCTTACCCTTACTGGTGTAAGTGCTGTTACTGCTGTTGCTGATACAGCTGATTCTGCTGTTGCTGCTTGAATTGCTATATATTTATTTATTATTGCTACTATTGCTTCTCCTGCGGTGCTTCAGGTCTCTCTATACTTGTCCTTTTAGACTTGTCTGTCAAGTCTTGTCAGTCCAGGCTTGTCACCCAGTCTGGCCCACCGAGTCTTGAGTGGCCAGTCTTCTCTGTCTAGTCTTATCTGTCTAGTCTTGTCTGTCTAGCCTTGTCTGTCTAGCCTTGTCTGCCTAGTCTTGTCTGTCTAGTCTTGTCTGTCTAGGTTTTTCTGTCTAGTCTTGCCTGTCTAGTCTTGTCGACTAATATTACGATGTTAATGAGTAAAAATTACCGAGCAATTTTGCATAAGAAAGAATAAATAAATTTAAAACTTATTTGAAAAGATTCCTCGACTAGATTGCTATGCAAATGTCGTCATATTTATAATACGAAGTAAAATATAATACGATATGTTAATAACGATATCAGTGACAATTAATTAAAATAACAACATTCTTGGGGTTTAACTCCGAGTGAATTAATTACCGGGTTTTACAGCCCTCACATAAATTATCCCTTTGGCTAACCCCCGAGTGACGCACGCTCATAAAATTTGGGACGCGAGGAAATTAAATTTACGAGAATTAAATAACAGATAAAGATAAAACCACCGAAAATGGATCGTATAATTAACATTCTAACGGCTTTAAGTACGCATTTCATGGAAGAACACACCGAATACGCAGAATAGGAAATTTATTAAAACTTATTTGATGTAGAAGAATAGAAGAAATGGTAAAGGGAAATTTAAATTTGAAAATATGGTGCACATGGTGCTAATCTTTTTCAAATTTAACACCAAAATGAACGTAAAGAAAGTGCCAATATGTAGGATTATATGGATGGGATTTGAGAAACAAGGTAAATAAGATTAGGTAGGTAAGACTAAATATTTGGAGTGTAAAATTTCCAGTAGACATATTTTATTGATTCTAGTTGTATTTAAACTTAAACGATACTTGATGATAACTTAATGATATATACCAGGAGACATATATCGAGTTGTTCTGATTGAATTATTTTTTTCACAAGCCCCTTGACTCATTTTGACCAACTTTTGACTTATACTCTTCTTGCCAAACATTTCAGATATGTTCTCTGGTCTTGATGTTTCCTCTAGGCCAGGCATGTCAAACACACGGATTCCAAACAGACGGATTACTGTATATCCTCCCCAATCGAATCTTTGTTTGTCACAGTTGCCATCAAGAGCATCCGATTTGCTGTGGGATGTGTCTATAGACCCAGTTACACGATCAACCAGGAAAACATGTAACTGATTAGAAATTTAACAACATTTAGCAGAGACCTGCCCTACTACATCTTTTGCGACTTCAACTATCCTGAGGTGGACTGGTCATTATTCCGATATAGAAACGATATAGAAACTCAAAAATCCCTCCTGGATTTATTGCTTGTCAAGGACTCGAAGCTGGTTTGCAGGCGAACAGGCAGGCCTCCGCTAGGAAACAACGACCACATTGTGCTAACAGCTACCGCCCAACTCAAACTAAAGGAAAAATCTACTCACGAAATAGTAAAAAGGCATTTTTGGCAGAGGGACTACACAGAAGTTAAATGATCTGTCTCTGAGGGCCTGGCTGGCATAAGCAACATTAACATCGTTAAACTATTTGGGTTTATTAAAGGAAGTCAAAATTAACTCGCATAAACCATGGTTGAATTACTATATCTTTAAAAGGAAGCGCGCGCTTTGGTATTCATTCGCTCGAAATTGGACTGCTACTAGGTATGGCATGTACAAAATTGAGAATAACAAAGTGAAAAGACTAATAACAGAGGTCAGAAGAAGGTCTGAGAAAGACTTGACGCTGGCTAACGACAAAAGTTTTGTACTCTTACATTAATAGATCCCCAAAGTCCAAGGAGTCAGACTTTTCACTAAAAGATTGAGCTATGGCTGAAATTGTCTACAATCAACAATTTGTGTCTGAAATGTTTACACAGCAGTTTGACGATGTATTTCTGACCAAGGATTCAGACGGAGTCCTGCCGGCCCTTCCATTGAATACTCGAAATTCTAACTCCCTGGACATATTTAAAAAAAGGAGACAGATTCCAACCCCAAAATTACAGACCCATTAGTCTGACATCGACCCTTCTATTCCTGGTCTAGATCAGTGACATGTCAGTCAACATCAAGTCAAATACTTGTTTTGTGCAGACAACACGAAATTATACTAAAACCCGCTAGAAAGTGCTGTAACACTTCAGGAAGATCTTCCTTCAATCCAGGGGTGGAATGACATGTGGCTCATGTCTCTGAATATGGCTATGTGCACCGTTCTGCAGATTGGACTCAATAACCCAAACCCTATCTACACCCTAGATGGTAGTCCACTTATTGCTGTAAGGCATCAAAAATACCTGGGTGTTATAATGACCCAGGAGTTGAAATTGGAGTGCAACATAGCCAAACTAGTAAAAAGGGCAAATTCCTTTATTTACCTTATCCAAAGGGCTTTTAAAGACCACTCTGCGAGCACTATACTTCGCCTATACAAAGCCTTCATAAGGGCGGTGCTGCAGTTCGCGGTTATCTGCTGAAATCCCTATTTTGCTAAAGACATTTTACAACTTGAACAAGTACAACGACGTATCACCAGAATCCCTCCAGATCTGAGAGATTTTTCCTATAAGGTTTGTTGCATCAAACTGGGTCTACTATCTCTGCGAGAGCGCTGCCAGAGAGGAAATCTTATCCTGGTTCACAAAATTCTGGGTGGCCACTACAACGTTCCACTTAATTTTGTTTACATCATCTCAGGGGGCATAGTAGGAAACTTTCGCAAGAAAGATGTTCCAAGCTGTGTCGTAGAAACTTCCTTAACAACAGAGTAATGTATACCTGCAATCAACTGGACCAGGACACTGTCGACGCGCTCTCACAGATTTCCTTCAAAAACCGCCTAGATAGCAACCTACAGATCATAAATCGGGAACTGGTCCACTACCCAGCATAGTAAAGCCGGACTAGAAACACAACAGTCTGTCTCATCGGTTTCCGTCTTTTGTCCTACGAAATAATAATGATAAATAATAACACGCGGAACGCTAATACAGTTGTGTTTAGTTTAGTTTAATGCAGTTGTAGTATATAGGGGTAAACAGTACAGTGATCGGTCATTTTAAAAATTGAACAATGAAAACAATAAATTGCATGCTTGTATAAAATGAATTTACGAATTATTATAGTGATAGTAATTGTAAAAAACGTCACTTTTCTATTTAAATAATAATTCGAATAAAAAAATTAAAACATTTTAGAAAATAAGAGGATAAATATTTGATTGATCAAAAAACTTAGTTATCGATCATAAAAATGTAGTGATTGTCTAGTGGATTTACAGTAATTAGTCAACGCTTTATAATAAATAAAAGCAATAAGAAAATATGAAAAAATATTATGAACTATTGATCACTCAAGTGATGAACACTCCAGTGATCTAATAAAAGAAAAATATTTAATTATTGTTAATAAAAACAATTCAAACAAAAATTTAGAATTAATTTTAATGATTTTTTTTTAATTGCCACCAATATTTTCTTGATCCTCAAACACCACTTTGATTTTTTGCAATTTTTCCTGTTGTTTTTTTTAATTTATCAACTTTTTTGTTCTTTTAATTTGTCCGCCAGTTTTTTTTTTCTAAAGTTAGCCGTTTTTCTTTTTATTTATCTTTTTCTTTTTTTCGAATTGTTAAAACTATCCTACATTATAGATACTCATACAAACTTAAAACAATTGAAACACAGCCTGAATATATAAATATATTCAACTTTCCGGAGCTCTATAACAATTTCAGAATCTTTTCAGGACTACCAAAACAAATATTATGTGAAATTTGTCAGTTATTTTATAGCTTTCAGTCCACCTTCGTGGCACTCAACAAAAACCATAAAAATAACATTGTTTTTAAGATCATGTCTTTCCGCTACCTTAAGTGGATAGCCATCTGTGGTCGCTTTTCGAGATTTATCTCTCATCAGCAGTTATAGAGCTCCGAAAAGGTTGAATATATTAAGTAATATATTCAGGCTGTGTTCCGATTGTTTAAGTTTGTGTTTTTTTTTTCAGTTGTATCAGTTTTTGTTCTTCGTCTAATTTGAACGGTAAAGAGTAAACTACATATGATTTTCTTTCTGAATTTTTTTTCCCTTGGCATTTTGGTGTTTTTGGTTTTGGTAGAAAATCGAGTTTTCGAGTTATTTCTACGATGAGAAATGGATAAATTGAGAACTTCATAAAATTGAAAATCTTCAGCTAAAATATTATTATTAATATCATCTACATTATTTATGATATCAGAACTAGATCCATTTTCCAATATATTATCGGTTGGATTAAAAACTTTTTTCTCTTAAACAATCACTAATTAATTGCATTTTATTTTGGTAGTCCTAAAAAGACTCAGTAATTGTTATAGAGCTCCGGAAAGGTTGAATATATTTATATATACAGTCTGTGTTCCGATTGTTTTATAAGTTTGTACCTTTTATTACATTTGCCATTTTATGTATATTTTCACTCGTATATTTAACCTAGAAATAAATAAATTAGTTCTACAATAACAAATACATAAATAAATTCAGGTAAAATAGATTTTTCATTTTTAATTGCTTTAAAATTTTGTACTTAATATTTTTCTTATCCTCTTATTTGTAGGTTAAACACACTAGGAATAACTGTCAGATAGTTACTCTAACCAGAGATAACGTCATTATCTCTGCTCTAACGTCAAAATAGTAATCGGTCGGATGATTATTGTTATTATTGTCGGATGAATTATTATTAATTTTATTTAGTAATTATTATTTTTCATTTTTGAACAAATCCTAATGTTGGTGTAGAAGGTACTAGTAGGCAGCTTCTTAACCAAACTGATGATTCATCGTCTTCCCAGAACGTTAATCAATATGATCCAATTTTGGTCACCATAGAGGCGGTTATTCAACTGTTTCAAGTGAACAGTTCAGATAAAAAACCAGCCAAGTGCGAGTTGTGACTCGCGCACCAAGGGTTCCGTACAAACTTGTAAGTATGGTATCTTTAGGAGGACCTAACTGTATGCAACCCATATGCTTCTGATGCCTGACAATACCACGCAACACATTAGTGTATTTTCATAAATCATTAATTGTTTTAGCCTTAACTATATGAAACGACATTTTAAATAGGTTTTTAAAAAATTAAACAACTTATGTGATTTGTTTCACTTGATCTTTTATTGATTACTAGTTTCACCAACACAGTGGTATCTTCAGATCTAATACAAACATTAAACAATTACATATATTTATAAATCTAAGAAATTTATTGATTTGTTTTGTTCTAATTCCATTGTAAATTTTATTGAGGTGTGCAGTGTATTCATGAAGTTGAATAGTTTGAAAGTTGTCTGTTGGTTCCTGACCAACAGACTAGGATGTCATCTACATACCGGTACCAATATTTGATTTGGGGGGAAAAATTTCTGTTTAGAATTGATTTTTCTAGGTTGTCTATAAAGATGTCTGCGAGTAATGGGGATAATGGGGAACCCATGTATTTCAAACTTAAACTAAAACACCGCATTGCGAGCCATAACATCTGGTTTAACCAAAAGTGCAAGAAATTAAAAGTTTACCCAAACTACATACACCTACAAACCAAATCCAGGACCACAGCTGCGATGGAGGCCCTAAAGGCTGCAAAATCAACATGGCTCTACTCAGAAACAAGAAAATGGTTCCTGATTAGACAGAACATCCACATCTACATCAAGGTACTACACACCGAACTATCATCATTACTACATAGAGTAGAATTTGAACTACTAGAGGACCATATTCACGATAAAATTTCAAAAATCATATTCAAGAAACGTAACACACAGAATAAGAAGCTAAAAAATCTACAAAATCAACAAACTAAACCACACAACAGGGTCATTGCAACGGAAACAGAAAAAGTTAATTTTTATCCCCGTGTCAAAATTCTCACAAAATCCGATTCAACCTCAATCAAAATCATTTAAACCTATTAAATAAATAACCCCATCTAAAAAACAACAGGAACTACTGTCGATAGATACAGAAATTGCCATTAATAAAAACAACAAAAATAAAAACCTCCTCAGACACACAACCAGCGATGTAATCCAAAAATTTTCTAAGAAGGCTTTACATTCATCCAACCCAGAATACAAACACGCCAAAGAAATAAAAAACTTACTAGAAACTAAGAACTTAATCCTCACCAAAGCAGATAAAGTTAATACAATAGTAATTCTAGATAAAGAAAGTTATATAGAGAAAGTGGAAACTTTCTTAAATAACGATACTTTTCTAAAATTAAAATCTGATCCTACAAGTAAATACCAAACACAAATTAAACAAGCCGTTAGTCAAACAAAAATATTACTTACTGATTCGCAAAAACGACACTTGACCCACATGAATCCACAACCACCCATACTTTACGGTTTACCGAAATTACATAAAGAAAACATTCCAATTAGACCAGTATGCTCATACACTCAAGCCCCGTGTGCAAAACTAGCTAGGAAATTAAATGAGATCTTCCATAAATACACCAAATTTAAACCCAGTAATACTATAAAAAACTCATCAGAACTTTGCAAACAAATTTCCAACTTAGAATTAAATGAGAACGATAAACTATTGTCGTTCGACGTAGTCAACTTATTTCCAAATGTCCCCTCCGAACAATGTCTCCCACTTATAAAATCGATCTTAGTTAAAAACAATATTGACCCCCTTATTTCCAATGAAATTTTGGAATTATTCTCAATTTGTACAATACAAAATTACTTAATGTTTAATAACAACTTTTACAATCAAACAGAAGGTCTAGCAATGGGTTCCCCATTATCCCCATTACTCGCAGACATCTTTATGGACAACCTAGAAAAATCAATTCTAAACAGCAATTTTTCCCCCCAAATCAAATGTTGGTACCGGTATGTAGATGACATCCTAGTCTGTTGGTCAGGAACCAACAGACAACTTAGCAAACTATTCAACTTCATGAATACACTGCACACCTCAATAAAATTTACAATGGAATTAGAACAAAACGAATCAATAAATTTCTTAGATTTATAAATATATGTAATTGTTTAATGTTTGTATTAGATCTGAAGATGCCACTGTGTTGGTGAAACTAGTAATCAATAAAAGATCAAGTGAAACAAATCACATAAGTTGTTTAATTTTTTAAAAACCTATTATTTTCATAAGTTTCTAATAGTAAATTCGCATTTTTCTTGTAATTAAACTACATATTTACGGTTTTCAGATTTTTCCCTTTACATGTGCTGTAAGACACCGCTTCTTGCCATATTTCATGATTCTAGGTAAACGGGAAGTACCCTATAGGTTTTGATTCCCTTGTGAAATCGCAAAATATGCGACATAAACGGTCATATCTTTTGATCCCGTTGACTTACATGTTTGATTTTTTCACAGCTGAAAGAGACCAGACCCGAGTATTTGATACAAATTTACCTCTACGCGTTCCTGAGAAAAATGGTCTTGACAGACAGACAGACGGACGGACGGACAGACGGACAGACGGACGGACAGACAGACAGACAGACAGACGGACAGACAGACAGACAGACGGACAACAAAGTGATCCTATAAGGGTTCCGTTTTCGGTACGGAACCCTAAAAATGAGGAAGAACTGGTTCCAACTCTGATGTGGCAAGAAGTTACAATATTTCAAGAGCTTTCCGTTTGACATTCCCGAAAGTGGTGTTGTAAATTACTTATTTGAACATGTTGATGATTCTCCGATTTATTTCTTCAAGCTGGTGGTTGATGAAAATCTTGTAAATAAAATTGTAATGGAAACTAATCGTTTCGCCGCACAGAAAAAATAATCGGCACTACTAAAGTGGTCTCGAATACATAATTGGAAAGATACTAATCCTCGAGAAATCATGACTTTTATAGGTTTTCAAATTTGGATGGGATTATTTCGAGCGTTTAGGCGCCTGTCGAACTATTAAAGAAGAAAATATATGTGAACCAATTTGCAAATGTGAGTTGTTGTTGGCGAATTGGTTATCAAAAATTTTCAAAATAACGAAACAGATGCTACTTCTGATAGATTGTAAAAAGTTGGACCCCTTTTAGACCAGCTCAGAACGAACTTTCAAAAATTCTTCATTCCAAATGAATCTGTGCGAACAACCTCTTTTGAACTGATAGATAATTACTACACAAGTATGGAGTTGGCCCACAAGTTACTAGAGAATAAAACTCACTTAGTAGGTACCCTAAGAAAAAATCTAAATAATATATGTTATAAACAAAAAGCTTATCAAGGGTGATTCATAGAGGCAAGAGAGTAATACTGGAGTTGTAATAACAAAGTGGCAAGACAAAAGGGATGTCCTCACTTTATCTACTAAGCACACTGGGCAAATGATTACGATGCGATCACGTCCTAATACGGAATTAAAAAAGCCCGATATTGTTGCTGAATGCATGCAAAGCTTCCTCAGCTTTGAGAAAAGTAATAAAATGGTACAGGAAAATTGCCGTGGAATTACTTTTAGGATCTGCCATGGTAAATGCGTACATCTTGTTCAAAGCATTTAGGGAACATTTAGGGAAGAACCTCCTCCCTTCCTCCCTTCTAAATTTTCCTCAAGTAAATCAGGACGAGCAAAGAGCAACACAAGCAAATCAATAAATAAATAATAGTAATATTTATTCTTATATAATTTAAAATTTGTATTTTTTTGTGTACGTAATACGTACCTATCTTGTACAAGAATTTTTCAATGAAAAGCGTTTGACATAAATTGTGTTTTGAATTTATTAACGTCCGATAAAAATAAAACAAACAAACTTTTACCTAGGCTAAATACCTTATTTTGTATACCACGTTTTTTCAACTACTGTATTTATGATCACTGTGAATCTTCGGTGAGTTACAGATATAAATGCAATAGTTTTCACGTGAACCACCGATGATTCACATGGATTACATGAACTTGTCACCTGTGAGATATACGGGATTCACGTGGCAGTCAACGTGCTAGATGTACTTTGATTCAATGAAACGGTAACCTCACTTTCTGTTTCGTTATTTGTAGTTTCTCTGTTTCACTCGCCAGATCCATAGTAGTCTCCAGAACCAGAAGTAAAGGGTTCAATAAACAATAGGTTGGTGCCGCTGCCGCTTTGCGCATTTTTTGTTGACTAATAATTAACCGCTGTGGTATTCTCGTACCAACCAGTCGTATATTATTTTTGGAGCAAAAAGGAGATAAATCCGGAGGAACCTCCTTTTGCTCCAAACTATAATAGAGAATAAGTAAATTCAACGCACATTTTTTTTGTTCATTACATTATATTTTGTAAAATCTCGTGGGTCACCAAGTCAGACGCATCACTTGGAAAAGAGGAGTTGGAAATGATTCTCTTTTTTCTTTTGTGCAAATATGTTTTTCTTTCTCTATCTGTTGAAAGGGCGAGATTAGAATGCAACTTTTCAAAATGTATTTTTACATTATCTATACGTAAAGTAACTTTTTCGTTTTTACATACACAAACATTACACACACAGTCTTTTCATTATCTTCACAATCACACAATATTTATCAAACCATTCTGTTTGCTATGATCTGAGATTTGTATCGCCTGTCTTTCTTTTAACAACTGCAGCCATATTACAGGGTTACAACTAAAATAGTAGATTATGATAAAAAAAAAGTGTGCGAAGAAGAACTTTTGTGCATGAATTGCATCGCAATGAGTTTAATCCCAATGAGTGCACAAAAGCCTTTCACGCACGTGTATCATACATTATTTTATATACAAAGCATGTTAAAATAATGTTAAATAAATAATTATTTTTTACCGATAATATTGAAAAATTGTAATTTTGATATACAAAGTGCTTCAAATCACACGAGACCCAATAAGGTTAACTCCGGTAATAAGGTAACTCCGTGGCAAAAATTACTAACTAGTAAAAACACAGTGATGGGAACACTATTTGGTCGTTATCGATGTAATCTAGGTAAATCTAGATTTGATCTAGATTAGATTATGGTTAGATTAAGTTATATTAGAGCGAGAAAAATCAAGACTGAGAGGGCGAGATTTCTTGATTCAAAATAAGAAAAAATAATTCAATTTTAATATATGTCAGAAAATTTATTTTCACTACGTCTATATTTTTTGTTTAGTGGCGCGAGTTTTTGCCATAGTAACAACATAGTCGTTTAATAATGAAACTCCATGTGATTTACATTGGGCTTTTGCGCACGATTTTGTTACTTTTATACACGATTATAATAATAGCATCCTTCACATAGAGTGATTTACTTATTAATGTCTTCATTTTATTGTGCGAGTAGATAAACATATTTAAAATACAATAATAATTTGAGAAGAAATTTCTTTTACCTTCGTGGTTGAGAAACTTTAATAACAAAATAATAAGTATTGCGTTATTGAGCATTTCTAAAAGTTCGAAAATCAATTGTCTTCACTTAAAAAGCTTGTGTGGGTCAGTTTCTGAGCCGCGGGTCATAGGTTCGCCGTCCCAGGGCTAGGCCGCACTACAGCTAAACCGCCGCGGTTTTTAATCGTGTGATTTTGTAAGTCAAATAAACTAATACAAACGGCCTCACCTGCGGTTTTTTCCCGCGACTGATTTTAATAGCGTACTGTGTCTCGAGCGGTTTAGCGATTATAGCGGTTACCGCTCGCGGGAAAAAACCGTAGTGCGGCCTCGGTCTTAGATGGATTCGTGTCGTTCTTGTACCAAACGATGAAAAATAGTCTATTTTATAGTTTGGCATACAAAAGTCTTTTCCGTGAAAAAATGGAGCTATCCCCTTTCCGCAGCAAAATCTTTAATTATATCCTTGACAATATGATCCTCTGTCCAAAATCCATCGACTGAATTTTTAATGTGAGTTTCGGTCCTTTGTAAGAAGTTTCTGAACTATTTGCCATTTTTTTTTACATTTGTGTAATTTACTTTTTGAGGCCAACAGAATAAATCTTTCATTAAAATTGTTCTTACCGACTAACGTGGAATTTCTACTTGCTGAGTTACAAGTCGGACAAATTGATAGAAATTTTCTTCAATTCTGTTCCTAAGTTGCAGTATTCACTCCTGTTCTAACAGTTTTTTTTCTCTCTCTATAAGTTTAGCATCTTAATGAGAATCTGTTCAACGATATTTTTCAACCCAATTCTTGCAATTGTCGCTGGAAAATAAAACGGTTGTCGAGACCACTTCTGAGTGTGAATAATGGAGTTCGCTCTAATAAAATGCTCTACAAAAGTAATCCTTTGTTCAATCGGTCACCGCTTCATTTTCAAAAAAACTTAAAGATTCACTGAATATTTGATAGTTCAAATTATGACAAAAAGTCATTACTTCTTTTTGTTTTTATTAAGTACAAACAGGACACTATTAATTTGTCGCCCTATATTATCGAAACACGAAGCGTTCTGCATATGTGCATATTTCAAAGCGTATGCAGCAATTTGATAACTTTACGGCCGTGTAAATTTTGGGGACTTCTAAATACTGATTTATTGGAATAATTGGAAGCATCGATACGGATCAAATTGAAATGATTTTGTGACAACAACTGCATATTTCCATGATGCCGGCCTGCATTTACGCGCTCTATTTATAAATTAATTAGTAAAATATCATTTGTGTAACATTAAACACGTTCGTTATTTTTTGTGCCGCTGTGCACTTTTAATTTACTGTTTAAAATATTTGCTGAAAATAACAGAAAAAAGAAATAAACTAAATAAAACTAAAATATTGTAAATAATTTTAGCGTGCAAGGTTAACAATTTTCAATTACGTAATACAATAGAGAATAAATTAGTTCGACTCTGCTGTTATGATACCGTTAATGGAACAAACAACAAATTGCTTTTTTGTTTTGTTCATTTTGGATATTGATGTGCGTTCCGAATATGTTTTAATACTCATATTAATATACATACCAAATTGACACATTTAGATTAAACTAGACAGATTTAACCAATTAAACTATAAAAAGTAAAATTCACAAATCATATTGCAGAAAAAAACAAGATTTCTTTGGACCAGCGGAGAAGAGGCTAAACCAGACGGGATTAAAAAAAACTAAGCTAGAGAAAACAATAATGCAGAAGACAAAATTATACAAGAAAAGAATACTAAAGACGACACAAAACGAAACAAGATTAGACAAGCCCAGACAACACTAGACGAGACCAGACAAGACTTGACAAGACCAACAAGCTCAGACAAAATCAAACCAGCCCAGACAAGATGAGACAAGATTAGACAAGATCAGACAAGATTAGACAAGACCAGAATAGATCAGACAAGACCAGACAAGACCATACAAGACCATACACGACCAGACAAGACTAGACAAGACCAGACAAGACCAGACAAGACCATACAAAACCAGACAAGACCAGACAAGACCAGACAAGACCAGACAAGACCAGACAAAACCAGACAAGACCAGACAATACCAGACAAGACCAGACAAGACAAGACCAGACAAGACCAGACAAGACCAGACAAGACGAGAAAAGACCAGACAAGACCAGGCAGGACCAGACAGGGCCAGATAAGACCAGACAAGACCATACAAAACAATAATAGACTAGACAAGAGCATAAAAGAACAGACTAGACCAGAAAATACCAGACAAGCGCAGACAACACCAGACAAGACCGGAAAGGACTAGATAAGACCTGTCAAGACCAGACAAGGCCAGAAACTACCAGATAAGACTCGAAAATACCAGGCAAGACCAGACAAGACCTAATAATACCTGAAAAGAACGGACAAGATCAGATTAGATCAGACAAAACCAGAGAATACCAGTTGTAAGGAAACCAATATCTTGTGACCTGACTAGGTTCTTCAGATCATGTTCTGATAATTATAGTAGCGGTTGTGTTTTGCCTTCTGACTTTTTCTGAAAATAATAAGCTCCGTACTCCATTGTCTAAATCGTAGCAGGAACAACTCGATGATTTCTAATTATTTGGAGCTTTTAAAGAAAATAATTAGACAGTAATTAAATTAAACAATAACACAGTAATCGTAGCAACGAAAGGTACGAGAGAAATAGTTGTGCTATAAAAGATAGAAATAGAGAAATAGCAAGAACTTAATAGCATCCAAATTTGTGTTGAACACTTCAGAGAAGAGAGTGGAATCGATTTGGCCAATAGATCGTCTGGACAACAGGTTCTTAGAGATTATATCACTTTTTGGAAATTGGAAATTTTTGACGTTGTCAGAAAAATTAGTTGACATGCAAATTTTCAGAAAATTGTAATTTTACTGAACGTTTTAATCGATGGGGCTTGTAGCTCCCAAGTATCCGACACGGATGACTAAGGTTTTACAACCAAGAGGAAAAAAGGTCATTATTTACGCTCACCTAAAGAAAAGGAAGCGAAATCCATAGTTAAAAATAAAACCAACCCCAGCCTGTACCACTGCATCTAGACCCATTAGCCCATCGACTCCTTCAACATCTGCAGCTACCAATTCGTGTAGTCAATCAGATCAACACTCAAAAATTGCAACCAAACCAAATGCTTCACTCAGATCCTACAAATACAACTACTCCTTTACAACTCAAAATTCAAGTATGTCTAGAATCCAATTCTGCACAATTTGGCTGAAAAGTGCTCCCGGAAACAGGGACATAATCATTAAAACCTCTACCGGCTACCTCATTAAATCGGACTGCCCTTCTACAATAGATACACTTAAAGCACTTTGCAACAGGAACGTCATTAAGTCCGTTAAGATCTACTGTCCTCAACATCTAACCAAAATGACCTCACCTAGACCTCCTTCTTACTCTGCAGTAATCGAAAATAGAAATATCAGATGAAGACATTGCAACTCCCCCAAAAAAATTGCACTACCCCCAAAAAATGTTTAAAATGTTCAGGTGCACATGAAACCCACCTATGTAAATCGCCCCTGCCTCCTAAATGTGCAACAGCACTGAGCATGTAACATGGTCTCCTCCGTGCCAAAATCATTCTACCAAACCCATTGATGGAGTTCCCAACGTAAAAATTAAATTAACCCTTAACCACCTGCCATGCGTCTCAGGTGAGAAAATTACTGCTAATTTGGGTCTGAGAGACGTATGCCAGGTGGTTAAGTGTTATGCAACAAAAAGTCCGCCGATCTACCAACCACCATCACTAAGAATTCAAGAATTCATGCACCTATGACAACACACGACTTTATAATCAATACTTACAGACATGAACTAAACGACCCTACCAACACCAAAAGAGATGAATTATTAAAGACACTACACCGCCGTTTCCTAACCGATTTCGAAATAAACACAAAACCATTTTTTGCCGGGAATAAATTATACTTCATTATGTTTGACATAAGACGCAAACAGTAATTTCGATAAACAATGGCTAAATTAAACGTAATATACTCCAACCTAAACAGCTACTACATTATAAAACACCACATAGAATACACACTTGACAAACTTTATTTTGACTGCAGCATGTTTGTAGAGACGAAAACCCAGACGGACAAGGAAATATCTTTCAGGAACTGGAATACCATACAGATTCACGGAAATCACAGTTCATCTACGCCCTGCTTATAAATTTGGTAAGGCCAACGCTCCCTTCCTACAAAATTCACTCAATGACTGCCTTCACTTCACTTTACCCTTCCAAAATGACAAATTCTTGGTCTCTCTTCACCCTCATTCCAGTATTGAGCAAAATATCTTCGTTAAGGCCTCCTTGTATCCCTATTAAATTATTATCGGTGACTTAAACATCAATCCTTCTAAAACTAAACTTCTCAACCATTTTCTCAAAAATTCAAATTTCATCAGAAGACCCACTCCTCCAAGATTCATTATGCCCAACGATCCCGACTCTAATCCCTACAACTCCGACTCGAAATCGACATATTTCATCACACCTCTATCCTCTCACACTACATCAACGACATTCAACTTACACCGGACCTTGGATCTGATCACTTGGCAATAAAATTCTCTATCCTAACCACTCTTCCTGCAAACACATCTCCTTGTAAACCGAGACCTAACATCAAAAAAACAAATATTGACAATGTAAATTCAGACATGACATATTACCTAAATTCAATAAACAACAAAGACATTTCGATTCAACATATTGAGGATTTCCAAACACATCTTTCAAACCTTATTACCCTTCACTCCCCCCCAAAAAGGGGGGAAGTGTATCCTCCTCCACCCAAAAACCACACACTAAGTCTCCCTCCTTTCGTAATCAGACTCATCAAATACAAAAGACCGGGAAGACAGAGATATACAGGGAATATCACACACAGACGAACCTGACCTGAAAAAATTATTCAACAAAGTTAATAAACAAATTAAAGTTCACATATTCCAATATAGAAGTCATTTCTGGCTTAATGTCTGAAAGGAGATTGAATGGGATTACGGTAAAACTTATTGTGACAAAATTAAAAAATTAAGTAAATACAAAAACTAGATTCAATCGCCACAAATCATAGACTCCAAATTTCCTCACTCCACTCCTTCAGACCTCCAAAAAGCCTCCCTTTTCGCAAAACACTTCGAAAAAGCGTTCACACCCACTCATAATTCCGACTTTAATGACGAGAATTTTAACTTAGTATCCAACTAGTCCAATACTATTTTCAAAAACAACAATTTTCAGGCCCATGTTGAAATCACAGAAGACGAGTACTTTTTAATCATTGCTTTGGGTAAAAACAGAGCTCCTGGTAGGGACAACATCTCGAAACTACTTATCAGACAGCTGAACTACCAAATTCACAAGCATGGATTTAAATTATACAATTTTTGCCTATTACAAAGCGTATTTCCCCCTTCTTGGAAATCCGGCACAATCATTACTCTATTAAAACCAGGTCAGGACAACACACTTACAAAAAGTTATAGACCAATCACCCTACTTCCCGTTTTAGGTAAAAACGTGGAACAAATTCTAAAAGACCGTATTTGGACCTGTTTGGAAAATCAGATCCCATGCTTCCAATTTGGTTTTAAACCTTCACATTCTACTATACATCCACTTTTCATCCTCACGAACAATATACAAACCTCCCACCTTCTTAATCAACACTCTGCCGCTAATTTTCTTGACATAAATAAAGCCTTTGACATAGTTTGGCACGACGGACTGCTTTTCAAATTACACTGATTTAAACATCCCCTCTTATTTGAAAAGTTTTAATATATTTAATTTTGAGTAGGCATTGTCTATGTGACTGTTATAAATAGTTGTCAATCCCCTCTTATCTTCTCTTTATGTTAAAAGACTTCCTTTATGACAGAAACTTATGCATTAAAGTCAACGACGCTCACTCTAACTTATTTACCCCTCGCCAAGGTTTTCCACAAAGTTCACCATTATCTCCCATACTTTACAACATTTTCTGCCACGACATTTTTAATACAGACCTCAACTTTCCCAATCTCATAAACCATCCGTACATTTTCCAATACGCCGACGACGCAGCCCTCATATCTCGTGCACAATCTCTTCCTAAAGCAATAAAAAAATTACAAATACTTACTAATCAGACAATTGATTGGTTCAACAAATGGAGATTAGGCCCAAACCCTTCCAAATGTCAGTTTCACCGAATTTCTAATAACTCTACACACATAAAGGTTGGCCTTACCACAGTTAACCCAACACCTACTATTAAATATTTGGGCATCACATTCGATGGAGCAACAAAATTTAACATTCACATAAAAGAACGCAAATGTGAAATCATAAAAAGAGCCAAACACTTTCGGTCCCTGACTTTTCGTGATCAGGGGATTTCCGTGAAGACAGCGACCACTATTTACAAAACTATTTGCAAACCGATCTTGGACTATGGACACATTATTTGGACAAACACAAACAGGACGACTCGACATACATTAGCTAAAAGAACCACACTGAGAACAATAACAAAAATGCGACACCCAGACAACCCTATACACAATCCATCTAACGAACTGCTATACGTCAGAACCAAATTAACACCAATCCTTAAAAGACATGACATGCTGCGACAAAAATTTAAAGACCGAGGTAAAAACAGAGACATCATGGAACAAGTATGGAAAAAGAGGAACAACAGAACATCTTCAAAAAAACATCCATCGTTAACTCTTGCGGAAGCTGTTCGATTAATATGTTAGATTTATCTATTTTGTGCTATATTTTCGTTAGCGTTTGCGCTTATATTTATGTTTGTTATATTTTTTTTTTCCAACCACTGATGTAATTACCAGGGCCGAAAGACTTAGGGTCGATAGCCTTTTATACTAATTGTATAATAAAGATATTATTATATTATAAAGAAAATAAGTAAATGTCTCTCTCAAAATTTGTCGTATTCAACTTTTTTATTGTAAGTGTAGATAGATGAACATTAAGAATAAAAATAATACAGCGAGATTTTAATAATGTAAGTTTTAATTTGAAATTGTTTATTTTTAGGTAAAATCAGTCAGTTTGATTAATTTACATAAAACGGATGTCCCTTTGTGTTGTTCTCCTGTATATATTGCAATAGACTAATCGATAGAAAAATATATCTGCCGCATATTTTTATTTATATCTTTGAGGCAATGAAAATATATATCTATATATAGTATATATTATGCAGACGAGTTCTTTACTGGGTTCTTTTATCCGAAGTTATCAACCAAATGTGTGTGTGTGTGTGTGTATCGTACATTTGATCGAAATGCTCTCGCTTCAGTCGACCGCCTTTCAACGGTGCGCTTTCAATTTTCCGTTCGTACGCGCCTCCTCGCCGCTCCACCGCCCCATATTATGTAATCAAATGTAGGCGAGCAATAATAAATGTAAAGAAAACGAATTCAAATCGTTCAGATTGCCGAAAAAAGGATAAAATTGTTCTCTAGGTGTAGGGGATTGAACTTTAAGGATTTCTGCTAAGAGCTAAGTGATCACCAAATTTTTAAAGATGAGACGAATTTTAACAAAATATTTAGCTTTTCATGCATTTTCAAATATTATTTACTGTAATCATGCAGTCTCATTAAAACCGCGATGTCTCTTCAAAATTTGAATCTTATTACTGGGACATCTTCCTCAGGAGATGCACATCGCCGCCAACCAAGCGCGGCGAAAAATTTTCGACGGCTACGCAATACTGTTCAACATTGGCTAAATAAGCTGGTTTTCAAGAAACGATGGGTAAACCGAATCACCGAAGATGTGCAACGTGTGAATGCAAGCCCTGAAAACGCCTTAAGTAGACCCAAATGGAAACAACTATGCCACCAAGCAGACCTTGCCAGAGTACAGGACCATCGCTAAGAAGAAGAAGATAGCTAGTAGCTGGAAGTAGGATGTTGTAACTTTCTCTGGTTGTAGCAGACCACTGTCTCCGTCCCATTTATGTCTTGAATTAAATTTAGAAATCAGAAACAGTGGAAATATATATTTCATGTCCTAATATCAAGTAGTTCTATGTGAGCATCTTCTTTTCAATGTAAACTAGATTCGTATTCTGATAAACGTGGTCTGCTCAAAATTTTGACTATAAAAAACTGCAATTTTGTTAAAAATATCAAAATTTGACAGATAACACAACACAACAAAATGATAACTAAATGGATAACTTCTAGAAATCGATATTAGAAATAATAATAATAATAAATAAAGGGTATAGCCGGATTTATATGTGAAATTTGCCCCCGCCGAGTTTTCTAATTGTACTTTGGGGATCGTTTTGCTACCAAATAAAAATATTTCAGGCAAAATTCAAATTCTTTATCTCAAGGCGTTATCGAGATATTAAAAAAAACTAGTTTTTTGATTTTTTTTTTCCTAATAAAATTGAAATCTAATAAGCGCCGATTTTTCTCCCAATACTTACGAGTAATAGGCATGTAAAAAAAGCTTTTGTTGTGATTCCCAGATCGAAAGCCGATTTTTAAGAACAGAAATTAAACTAAAATAATTTTTTGGCCGTATTTTTGAAAAGTTTCATTCGCCAAATTTTGTCAGAAAATGTCTTCTGTACTCCTTTATACTCAGGAATTTTTTCAAATTTTTTGAAGTGGTGGAACAATGTGAAAAAAATTAAAAACGATTTTTGTAATCGTTAATCTTACATTGGATAATAATAATTCCAACCACAGCAAGCGTGCAAGAGGTGCAATGACAGAGGCGACAAATTAGTGGAATTCTCTCAAACTAACCAACTAATCATTGCTAATACTTACTTCAAACTACACGAACGCAGACTCTACACATGGACATCTCCCAAGCACAGCGAAGATCAAATAATCAGAAACCAAATCGATTATATACTAATTAATAAGCGCTATATAAATTCAATTCTTTCTGCAAAAACAAATCCGGGTGCGGATGTTGGATCAGACCACAACCCTATAGTGGCGAAGCTTAATATAAAACTAAAAAGAACCCAAAAGAAAAATAATGTATCTGCATTAAATCGAGAACTACTACAGGTTAATCTCATTGTATCAGAGATAAAACAAGATAACCAGGTAAAACTACACGAAATCCAAGCCGAAACAAATGATACAAACTGTGATGCAAATGTCAAGTGGGGAAAGATCAAGAAAGAAAGCACTTATATACAAAGCAAATGACAAACTTAATATCAGACAAGTAAAGAAAAAGCAAGAATGGATGACACCAGAAATACTCGGACTAATGGACACATAAAAACAACGATATTTAAAAATACATGTACTGATTAGAAGAAAGATCAGAGAAGCAAAGGAGAAATACATGACGGATAGGTGCAATGAAATAGAAGCACTTCAGGCAAACTACGATACATTCAACTTGCACAAGAAAGTCAAAGAGCTTACAGACAGGACTTGGAAAAAAGAGGCCTATTGAAAGACAAAAACGGTAACATCATCCTGGAATCCAAACTGAAAATAAAGAGATGGGAAGAGTATTTAAAAGAACTTTTCAGAGCTAACAGAGCGGAGGCTCAAGATATAAATATCGAAACACCCGCATTAAAAATAACTAGAGAAGAGGTTAAATACGCAATTAAGAACGCGAAAAACGGCAAAACAGCTGGACCAGATGAGGCTTTCACCGAAATAATCAAATTAATCGAAAAAGACAACTTACAACAACTGATTGATCTATTCAACACGATATATACAACAGGCAAAGGCAAAATACCTCGAGAATGGCTGAAATCGACATTCATAGTAATGCCGAAAAAACATAATGCGAAGGACTGCTCTGAATACTGGCCTATAAGCCTCATGAGCCATACACTTAAAATCTTCTTGAAAATTCAAATTATTACACAAACGAATAAGTACAAAAGCAGAAAGAGAAATTGACAACACGCAATTCGGATTTACTAACGGTCTATGAACTAGTGACGCGCTGTTTGGAATAAATCTCCTATTACAAAGATGTTTAGACATGAACAAAGACGTATTCATGTGCCTAGTTGACTACGAGAAAGCGTTCAATACAGTTAAACATGAACGACTAATCCAGATACTTAGAAGTAAATGAATTGATGATTACGATGTCCGAATCACACAAAACTTATATTGGAACCAAAACGCGGTAATTAATGTGGAAAATGAAACAACAGAAGATATCGAAATACAAAAAGGAGTAATACAGGGGTGCGTGCTATCGCCCCTATTATTTAACTTATACTCCGAAACAATCTTCGAAGAAACATTAGAGGATGAAACAGCTGGCATAACAATCAACGGAAAACCTATAAACAATATTCGATATGCCGACGACACCATAATTATTGCTGATAATATCACAGACCTACAACGAATCATAGAACGTTTAAGCACCGTCAGCCAAAACTACGACTTAAAAATAAACATAAAAAAAACGAATTTCATGATTGTTTCCAAAAGACCATATATAGCGAATTTAAAAATAAACAACATCAATATAGAAAAAGTCAGCTCTTATAAATACCTAGGAACCATAATAAATGAAAATAACAATCAAACACAAGAGATAAGGTGCCGAACAGAGATGGCGAGAACAGCGTTCATGAAAATGAAAAATCTTGTAACCAACAGAGACCTAAACATGGAAATCAGAATCAGACTCGTAAGATGTTATGTCTTCACAACCCTTCTATACGGAATGGAGGCATGGACGCTCAAAAAACAAAATATGTTTGATAAAATTGGATAAAATCCAAGCGTTCGAACTATGGGTGTACCGACGTATGATAAGAATAGCATGGACCTAGAGGAAGACAAATGAAGCAGTATTAACCCAGATGAATAAAGAACGAGAACTCATTAAAACAATAAAAAACAGAAAACTACAATATCTGGGCCACGTCATGCGAGGAGATCGTTATTAATTACTATAACTCATTATGCAGGAAAAAATATCAGGAAAGAGGAGTCCGGGAAGACGACGGATCACCTGGCTCAAGAATTTGAGGGAGTGGTTTGATTGCTCCTCTATAGACCTGTTTAGAGCAGCAGTATCTAAAATAAGAATTGCCATTATGATAACCAACCTCCGTTAGGAGGACTCGCCCTTAGAAGAAGAAGAATCTTACATTCCAATGAACTAATGTTTTATTATTGCTGAAAAATTATTTCAAAAAAATATGTGTCGACTACATTTTACACCAAATAACCAAAAAAACAAATCCTAAAACATTAAAAACAAAGCATGCAAAATACATTTGAAAAAATCATTGTCATTCAAGCTGTAGTAATTTTTTAATTTGAATTAAAAACTGGGAATTCGAACGCTAAAATATCTTCCATTTTTTGTTTGGCCCGTCAACAAATGGTATCTGACTACTGTGATGAAGTGATGAACTCATTTGAAAAAGACGTTTTGCCATTGAATTTTGGAATTGACGCTAGAGAAACTTTACTTTCTTATACTTCAAACATAGTTAGAATATGAATTGAATATTAGAATATTAGAATATTGAATATTTGAATATTAGTAAACCAACTGATATTTATTTGTGATGGAATATATATGTTCGCCATCAAAAAAATACAAATAATGAATATCATAGAAAATCATAATCTGGTAAGAAAAAAGTACATCTGTGCAAACCATATACAATATGCACTACAAATGGTTTTGTTATAGATATGCATGGGCCTTACACAGCTAATATGAACGATGCTGAAATCATAAGTATAGTCTTGAGCAATCCTAATGGTCTCATTACTAAGGTCAAGTTGGTCAAGTTACTAAAAAATAGGATATTATCCTAGTAGATCGAGGTGTTCGTGATATAAAAGAATATTTAGAACAACTAGAATTCAAAGTGTTAATGCCGGCTCTTAAAAGGAAAATTAACTTACTACAGTCGAGTCAAATCAATTCGGTTTTGTTACCAAAATGCGTTGGATAGTTGAAGCAGTTCATGGTAATATCAAGCAAAAATTCAAGCTTTTAGATCATAAACTAAACAATAAACTACTTCCTAAAACATTTTTTTGTCGAGTTTCCTGTTTTATACACCATAGGTTCCCAACCTGGGAAATGTACACCTGGTGGTACATTACGTTGCTGCAGGGGGTACAATAGAAATTTCAAGACATTTCTTATGTAGAGCGAATTTTTTCAAAATGTAAATTAAAACTAAACCACGACGATGCATCGCGGAGGTACGTTCCGTCTTTCAGCCACTTCTCAGTGATTACATTCAACGCGCCTCCCAATTCGTTTCTATACAGCGCGATGCACCTAATGTTTTGATTGTGGTTAGGAAAATGTATGCTTTTGTATAAATTTTCAGTCTATAATTTTTAAATCAATTACGACGTAAGTTGTAAGTTTCAGTATAAACCTACTTGAAATTTATAAATAGATAGAACCCTCTTATAACATAGTAGATAGGTTCCTCAAAAATTTCGTTCAGCAAATCTGGTTCACCAATTTTTTCTTCCATCAATAAAGCTGGAATGTCTGCCATCCTTAGCCATATCGTGAAAACCATCAACTCCTCGCGATTCAGCAATTTTCAATCGTTTTAAAGCGAATTCGTGTTTTAGAATATTGTGGTGTAGGAAGGTTTCCCAAATATCTAAACGTCTTAGAGTGAATTCGTGTTATAGGATACCGTGTTATAGAAGGATTACCTGTATATAAATTATAAATAACAGTGGCGAAGCGTGCATGCGAGGATTTTTTTTCTTCCAGCAGTGTGGTGATATAATGAAATATAAGAATTTTTTTTAAACACTTGAAATTACATAACATAGAACATGCAAGATACATACAACATGCAAATACAACATGCAAATAACAATTACAATGCAATTACAACATGCAAATAACTAAAAATTACATCAAATTTTACATAAAATAAATAGATACGCCTATAATTTTATACAACAAACGTAAAATTCAATCAAAACAAGCTTTGAATATAAAAATTATTCAAAATTGTTGGCATGTCTAATGTCAAAAACCACGCTTCGCCACTGATAAATATTATAACGCCTTTCTATAAAGTCATATTCATTTTAGTCCGTCCTAATCTATAATAATGGAAAAGAAATGTTAATAAATTTTAAGAGAAAACTAACAGATAACTATGACACTCCTAGTAGCAGCAGTACCAAGCCGCACCCTTAAGAAGATTGTGAAATATTAAAACAGAAAAAAGGAAATACAAAGACGAGTATTTGGCGTATGGATTTACTTGGTGTGAAGAGGAAATGGAAAGACGAATATTTGGCGTATGGATTTACTTGGTTTGAAGAGGAATGAGCCCAAACCACACTGTGTTGTGTGTCATGACTGACTGACTATAACTGACAAACAAGCTCTTGAAGCACTTTACTTAGTTTGTCTGAGAATTGTCCAAACTGGCAAAACCTCACACATTGGTGAAACTTTAATACTACCTTCAGCCAAAGATTAGATTTAGTAACAATTCTTGGTCAAGCAGCAGCAACAAAACTGGATGTTGTTTTTCTATCAAACAACACTGTTTCTCGAAGAATTGGTGAAATGGCAGCTCAGTTAAAACAAAAAATTATTTAGAATATAAAAACAAAGTCGATTTTTTGCAAGTCAAATAGATGAAACTACGGGTTTAACCAATTTTGCGCAGATGGCTTACATAAGGTTTGAAAAAGAACAAGATATACATGAAGAATATTTTATTCTGCGAACCACTTCCAAATAAAACCACTGCAAATGAAATTTTCAAGAAACTTACTGAATTTATGATATCATTTGAAAAACTGCGTGGGCGTATGTTCTGATGGAGCACGCGCAATGGTAAGTTGTTATGGAGGCGTTCGTGCTAAAATTAAAGAAATTGCTCCAGAAGTTACACATTGTAGTGATACAATGGATAGTGATAGTGATGTTGGATCAATCAGTAAAGATCACGGGCGTAGCCAGGGGGGCTTTGGGGGTTCCAAAAGTTCTAACTCGACTTTTTGATCTTCGTTCAGAAATGCAGGTCTTCCTATCAGAATGCAAAGTGGAGCTCTCTCATTGGTTTAGTGATGAACTCACGATTAGCATATTTGATATGAATTCCAGTTTATAAGGCCAAAATGTATCACCTTTTACTATATCTGACAAAATAAAGGCTCACTAAACTGGAATTTATAATCAAGCATATAAAAAAGTTTTCAGTATTACATACATTAGAAGGCATTATTTCCCAAAATGTACTAACAATAAATAAAATACTGATTAAAGATATTGAAAAACATTCTCAACAAAAATTGCGCGGGTCTTGTTGAGAATCTCCGATCATACTTTCCTGAAAATTTAGATAGTGAAAGCTGGATAAGAGATCCGTTTTCATCCGTTTCTGAAATCGTATTGGATCAATTTTCAGTGGACTAAAGAGACTATTTGAAATTTCATGTGACGGAAGTCTAAAAAATCAATTTAAAAAAGACAGCAAAAAGAGAAGGGCTGAATATGAAATTATTTCGGAGAAAGCTTAAAAAATTGTACACATCTTTTGATACATCATATTTGTGTGAAACTGGGTTTTCCGCCATGTTGTATATTAAAAATAAGTACAGGACGCAATTGAAATTTGAACCTCACATTTGCAGTTAACGAAGGGATAGCCGATATATCAAAGATTATTTCAACAAAACAACCGCCACAGAGTTAATAAGTTATTAATAGTACTTGTTAATAATAAATGTTTTTAGGTACTTCTTACCTAATTATTTTATTTTATATTAAGTATTATAAATTATAATTATAATAAAACTATGTTTTATAATAAGATTATTTTATTTTGTTTTTTTTCTTCTAAACATACTAAAAAAAATTTCCCTTACCTCTTAAAAAAGGGGAGGGGTACAGAATTTGTAGTAATTTATTTTGGTGGTACAATTTTTCAAAAGGTTGGGAACCACTGTTCTATACAATGAATTTGGTACCAGACTTGATTCAGATGTTGATTGAGCTTTCTGAAGAAATTATTGATGCGATGAATCAATACTTTAGCTTCGGAAGTAGAGACAAATCGTTGGACAAGACGAAAAGTTCCGTTTATAACCATTACATCAAACGATTTAATAGATTTTCCAGAGTTAAAGGAACAACAACTTAAAATTTTTTTAGATGGTCATATCAAATGTCTGTATCGTATTTAGCTGATTGTGATATGATGAATGAAGACGAAACAGTAAAACTTCAGCATGTTAAAATCTCACGTAACATAAAATTACTTTATATTACTTCAAAAGTATACCGTTGTTTCATTGATTATGTCAGGCAAGAATGAAATTTCTGGTATTAGATGATATTGTTGTGATTGTGCTAATGCAGCGCAGTCCAACTGGCGGCCCGCGGGCCGCATCCGGCCCGCGAAGCATTTTTCTCGGCCCTCGAGTTATAGTAATCTTTACATCAAATTTTAAATAAATATCTGTATACATTTTAAATATAAAATTAAAAAAAAATTAGATTATTTACAACCATTTATATATTATATACAACCATATACAAAATGTTTATTTTTATAGAAAGAACCGTAAATGAAAACTATAATTATTTAGAAGAACTTGACAAAAATAAGTAATAAATTGTCGAATGTTCCATTCTATTGTGCATCAGGAGGCATTATGTCGTCTTTCACTAAAACTAAAACATGTAATGGATAAGGTTTGAAAAATAACAAATTTAATACGTGGCGGAAATCGGTCTCTTACACATCGAAAATTTAAAACTTTTTTGGACGAACTGCAAGCTGAGTATGGTGCTTTTGCATAGTAATATTCGCTGCTTAATTACAAGAAAATGTCTGAAGAGATTTTTTGCACTTCGAAAAGAAATTCATCATTTATTAACGAAAGTTGGCACCGATGAAGATTTGACAGCAAATTTTGGTGATAAAAAATTTCTCTGTTCACGTGCCTTCCCAACAGATATTACTGTTTATTTAAATATTTTGAATAAATATTTGCAAGGAAAAGATCAAGATGTGTGTTGTCTTTATAAACATGTAACAGGATTCAGAAATAAATTAAAATTGTGGAAGTTGCAGGAAAATAATTTATTTCATTTTGAATGTTACAAAGAGATGTTTGAAGAAATGAAGGCCTGTAACATAGAAGTGAATTTTGACATTTTTTTACCTTAATTAGATATGCTTATTGAAGATTTTAATAGAAGATGTACTCAATTTGATGATTTAAAGATGAGTATTAATTTATTCAGTGATCCATTCAATATCGATATTACCTCCGTTGAACCTAAATATCAATTGGAATTATGCTACCTTTAGGCTGACCCATTCTTTGCATCTAGTGGAGCAACTGGAATACAAGTGTTCAAACATTTCAATAAACAAAAATATCACAAAATGAGAGATTTTGGACTTCAAATCATTTCTATGTGCGGAAGGTTTGAAATATATAAAATCAAAATTTAGAAACAGCTTGAAACACTCCACTCTTGAAAATATAATTAGAGTTGCCACAACAAATATTGATATGGACATAAAAGAAATTGTTGCTCAACAATTACGGCCACAATGTTCCTATTAAATAGCTTAGGCTTAATATTATTCTAATTTTATTGTGTTTTTATTATCTCTTGTATTATTTTTAAGAATAACATTGTTTTGTTCCTTACGATGTGATATTTCATTTTACCAATAAATATAACGCATTACTTGAGATTTTTGACTTACAAAAATGATTAGATGTGATATGAAATCAGATTATGCAAAAACATAAACTTTATTGTCGAAAAAAATGTTATTATCTTTGACTTTTTTCGTATAAATAAAATAACTTTTGAGTTGACATGAACTGACTTTTCATTTACCTATCATTTTCGGCCCGCGAAATATTTGCTAAAGAAAAAATGGCCCGCTGGCTAAGAGAAGTTGGACAGCGCTGTGCTAATGGAAGGCGTATTATTGGATGTTGCTCTCAAATTGCAGCGATTATATATTATCTTTCCCATGCTGGATATTTGGCTAAAATAACAAGACCTGTAGTAAATGAAAACAGTGGAAACATCGTTTTCAATTTTTTTCACGTTGTTCCACCACATTAAAAACAATGAAAAAAATCCTGGGTATAAAGGAGTAGGTACAGAAGACATTTTCTGACAAAATTTGGCGTATGACACTTTTAAAAAATACTGTCAAAAAATGATTTTAGTTTTATTTCTTTTCTTAAAAATCGGCTATCGATCTGGGAATCATAACAATAGTGTTTTTAATGCCTCTTACTTGTAAGTATTGGGAAAAATATCGGCGCTTATTAGATTTCAATTATACTATAGGAAAAAAAAATAAAATCGAAAAAATTGTTTTTGTTTTTAATATCTCGATAACGGCTTAAGATAAAGAGCTCAATTTATCCGAATTATTTTTATTTGGCACCAAAAAGATCCTCTAATTAAAAATTTCATACATATATCCGCCTATACTTCCAAATACATATTACCAAATGTATTAATAAATATTAATATCAAAATATGCATTTATTAAAATTATTACAACTATTCTTCTTCCTACCACGTAAAGTCATTTACAATAAATTTATCAAAACGTATAAATTCGTGCCTAATCTGCTGATATCTGCATTCCACTCCCGCTAGGTAATAAAAAATAATACTCAATTAAAAGAATTACACGAGACCATTTTTCACTTGGCCGACTAACAGATGTCCCGAATTTAAACAAAATAATAAAACAAAAGAAGAAACATTAATCCCTCCAACATCAAATGTTAAAAAAGGGAAAGAGGGCGCAATTTCCGGACAACACGTGGCCGCGTTTAACACTCATTTATATTATCTGATGGTTCCATTATCCATTTCAATCTACACGCACGCACATTTACCGTATTTATTCTCTCCTTCCATCCCACACTCCACCAAATACACTAGAAAGAATAGCTAATATCAGGTGTAACCGTAAATGACTTTTTGATTTCTAATTCTACCTCGAGTGCCACTCCTAGCCCACGCTTAATTAACTGATTAAAACATTAATAAAATCATGTTAAGTGCGCTAGTGGGTAATTTGTAATTGAATTAAGTACTTTTTAAGTAATTCCTGCTATTTTATTACACCAACCTGCATATTTTACAAAACAATATTTGCGTTTAAATTTTAAAATCAATTATTTATTAAAATTAATTAATTTCTGAATCAAATCAAAACAGAGACTACACAGGAAACACAAGTCACACAATCCTATTCAGAAAAAACTAGACAGACATGACTAGGTGGACAAGACTAGGCAGACAAGACTAGACAGGCAAGACTAGACAGACAAGACTAGATGGACAAGACTAGGCGGACAAGACTAGACAGAAAAGACTGCACAGACCAGAATTGACAGACAAGACTAGACAGACAAGATTATAAAAGAAAATAGGAGGCCCGAAACGAGACTCTTGACCCCCAAAGATCTCAAGAAAAAAGATTCCCCAGACTGGTTCATTCGCGTGACTGCAAACCCATCTCTCCTCCAGGATCCCGAGGTAGTTGAAGTAGCAGCAGCCGACGAGAAAACAATAAAATTCCCCCTAAAGATACCCGTCGATACGACTCACGTACAACTGGCAAAGACACAAAATACGTCAGAAAAGATAAACGATATTCAAGGGACTGTGAAATAGGCAGGGTGAAAGATTAGATAATAGCTAGGGAATAAAGAGAAGCTGCAAGGGAGAGAGAACGAGAAGAAGCTTTAGCCGGATGTCAATAAAGGCAGCGAGAAAGAGTACGATTAAAAAAGAAGAGGAGAGGCGGGTTAAGGAAAAGAGAGAAGGTTTAGATAAATCCAGCGGAGGAAGTGTTGAGAGATTGTTGCTCCCATTACAAGATAGAATACCTCCAGGTAGAAAAGAATCACCAGGCAATGGCAGGAAAAGATTCAAAATTAGGAATAGGTCACGTCCGCGAAAATCTTTGGAAAAAGAAAGAAACTGTAGCGGCAACGAGCCGTTCCATTTTTAGATTTACGAGGGCATTACAATAATTACCCAAATATTTTCGGACAATTTCCGAAAATATTTTATTAGGGTCGATAATGTACTCCTCGATCAGATCAAGAATTATTTGAATTTTTAGTTTTACGAGGGCAATACGGTGATTACCCAAATATTTTCGGACTAATTTCCGAAAATATATAATTGGTGTCAATATTGTAATCCTCAGGAAGACTACGACAATATATTTTTTCTCCCGGAAATCGGTAATCTCCGAAGCTACAAATAGCCAAACATAGAAAAATAATCACCCCCAGATGATGGACCAGTATACCTGGACATAATATAAATACCTGAACCACCCGAATAATCAAGACAGTCAGGCGCAACCAATCAACAAGTCCAGTTCAGCCCAGCCAGTGGACTCAGTCACACCGGTTCAGCCAGTGTACCCAGTCTAGGACGAAGCCGGTTTATCCACGAGGACACCAGTCTAGCCAGCGGACTAGCAACCAGTCGGACTAGTAGCCAGTGGACTCAAACAGACACACAGCCTACGAACTCACACAGCCAACTAAGTGCAAGGTCCGAACAAAGCCTCTCGTACGCCTCGTGATGCTGCTTCCGCCCTGCAACAAACAACAAACTAATACGATGACGCCTTCAACCTTCTACGAGAACGCCGGCAACATCAACCTCTACGATGACGCCTTCGACCATCTACGAGGACGCCGGTAACTACAACGTCCACGAAGACACCTTCTACCGTCTACGAGGCCGCTATCGACTTGTTAACCTTATCGATCGACTCATACTGATAGGTGCAAGCTGGTTTGGCATAGGAAACCATCTATCAGCAAACCACGTCTACGAGGATGCCTTGCAACAAACTTGCAACAACAAGGTCTACGATGACGCATTCAACCGTCTATGACAACGTCTGCAACAACAAACAACATCTACGGTAATGCATTCAACCGTCTACCAGACGTCTACGAACAAACCCCGCAACAGCGAAAACGATGACGAATTCAACCGTCTAACAGGACGCCAGCAACAATATACAATGTCTACGGTAACGACTTCAACCGTCTACCAGACGTCTGCGAACAAATGCCGCAACAGCCACTGATAGGTGCAAGCTGGTTTTGCATAGGAAACCGCCTATCCGCAAACGACGTCCACGACGACGATGACAAATTCAGCTGACCAGACCAGACGTCTATGAACAAACAAACAGCATCAGCAACAAACTATACATAGCGTTATCACTGGAAAGGGGGTGTTGTAGCGGCAACAAGCCTGGACATCATATGGACATAATATAAATACCTGGATACCTGGACATAATATAAATACCTGAATCCCCAAATAAACAAGACAGTCAGGCGCAACCAACCAACAAGTACGGTTCAGTCCGGCGAGTGGACTCAGTCACACCGGCCCAGCCAGTGGACCTAGTCAACCAGACTCAGCTAGAAGGACACAGTCAGCGAGTGACACTAGTCCAGTTCAGAGACTCCAGCTCCACTCATTCCCTCAACACCTTTTGTATCTCTTGTACATTTGTATATATATATATATATATATATATATATATATATATATATATATATATATATATATATATATATATAGTTCATGTAAATAAATCCGTCTGCAAACCGTAATATATAGAAAGACATATATAGAAAATAGAAAAATGGAAGGAAATCCACAGAATGAAGAAGATTGTAGACATTGCAATCGCAGCCTGGATAGCTGGAGCACCACTCATGAAAGACGAAGGTGGAATGATGGAGGAACTTGGAGAGAAACGAAAGTCTCCCGACATAGAAATTCGGCTTTACACAGAGAAGAAACTATGAATTTAGGAAGAAATGAACCTCCTCTTTACTTAGATCAGAATCTCCTGAACTTTAAACAACTCATGAAATTATTCCTACCCTGTGTGAACCCAAAAAATTAAATAACTTTGGACTAAAGTCCATAACCCTCACGTGGAAGTCACCTTGTCGCGGTGTGAGGGCTTAGTTTCGCAACATACCGTTGGACGTCACGACTGGAACAACGCCGGTCGGGGCGTTCGGTGGAGGGCGAACAACCAACCCCTTCCAACCAACCAACTTCCAAACCCTTAATCCCAAGGTGTCATGCGACCCGTGCCGAAGGGACTGGTTGATGGCCAAGGGCAACCGGCCATCGCTTACGGAGCCCCTCTGATACCTGGCGACCTCAAAGGGTATCCAGCCTTACCACCATCAAGCGGGGCTCTGATGTGGCGGACCTTTAGTTCCCTTGTGACTCGTGGGATTCGAATGGAACAAAAATTCAATCCGTGTGTGCGGGATATAACCGCCACACAATTGGCGGATCAGATGGAGCATGAGCCCCACGATCCGAGTGAGCGCACCAGTCGAGAGAGACCAATTCCCAGACTGTCGCCAAAAAGCAAGGGCAAGATGGTCAGTTACATCGTTACTACCACCAAGCCAGCAAGCCATGGGAGAACCGCTCCCAAAACGGCTTCTAAAAGTCAGGGCAAGGTGACCGGTAACACCGTTACTCCCACCAAGCCAGCGACTAAGCAAGAGGAGACAAAGCCCAAGGCAGGTAAGAAGAAGACGAGATGGGCACATCCCTTGCCACCCCTAGGTAGTCCAGGCGGACTCGATGACCCACTGAGAAAGGGCCTCAGCGGAGCCGGGGTGAGATGGTATCTGCGCTTCTTAGCAAACGGGCTACAACCCGAGGAAGCTAAGAAGAGAGCAGTACAGAAAAAGGTGGGAACTACACCACAAACACAAGGAGCTGCCAAAAGAGGGGCTGATTCTATCACGCCCCAAGACAAGGCAGCTAAAAGACAGAAGTGGAACATCCAAAGTGGGGCAACGGGACTGGTTAGCTACCCCAGCTGCCCTCCCAAGACTTCTGGGCCGAGCACCAGCTACGCCACCGCCGTCAAGGTGGTGAGGGTTGGTGTTATGTCCAGAGACTACCCAAGGAATCCCCTGAGTAAGAAGGACATGCCTGCTCTTGAGCAAGCAACTATGAAGGAGACAGTCGTAGACTGGTCTCATGAGATACAGTTTGAAGGCATACACTTCAAACCAGGAGTAGTCATTGTCGACTGTGCAAACGAACAGACGGCAAAATGGCTGATGACAAGAGCGCCCATCCTAAGACATTGGGAAGGGGGGGCTCTGGTGGCGAAATTGGATGATGATATCCCCAAGCCACATGTCATCACCATGTTCCTACCTTGGAGCGGGGACCTAACCCCGGAGGCCTCCATCAACTACCTCAGGGCCCAAAACAAAAGACTTAACATTTCCGAATGGAAGGTCCTTGGGTGCCGGGTGGAAAGTGGGGGTCAACTCCTAACGGTGGGAATTGACGAAGAGTCCGCTAGAGCTATAGCGAAGGCCAACCATAGCCTCTACTTTAGGTTCGGGCGGATTAAAGTCCATGGGCGGAAGAACGACGCCACACAAAAAGCGGATGGAGAGGTAGCGGCAGCCACAGCGGCCCCTCCCTCGGAAGTTACGACCGCAACAACGGCCTCTTCCGAGCTGGAAGGAATAGCGGTGGCGGCAGCTCCCTCTGCTGAACCTTTAATGGCCAAGGCCGTGAACGAGTAAGTCAGCCCGGATTACCGGGAAGACGACCTCGACCTCACACTCGTAGACATGAGCAGTTCAGCTATGTCTATAGAAGAAGAGGTAGATGTTGTTCTGGTGGAGACAGAGAAGGACTTGCCGCCTCCTGTCACAAACCAAGAATGACCAGCAGGCGCACCAAAGTAGTCCAGGTGAACATCCACCATGCCAGGGCAGCCTCGGCTGTGATTGCTAGGATGTTGACCAAACAACACCTAGGGCTAGCGCTACTGCAAGAACCCTGGACCTACGGAGGTAACATCAGAGGCCTCAGCAACAGGGAATGTAAGTTGGTATGGGACAGCTGTGAGGCTTCCCCTAGAACTTGCATTATGGTAAGGAAGGACATTATTTACTTATGTCTTTCAGAATTCTTAACGCGAGACTTAGTTCCGATACAGGTCCTCATCAAGACCGAGAGCCTCCACCGCGAAGTAGTGATCGCATCAGCATACTTCCCTGGCGATGGTAATAACATACCACCCATGGAGTACAAAGGCTGGTCGAGCACAGTAATAGGAGAAGGCTGCCACTCATCTAGGGATGGGACGCGAACGCCCACAACGAGATGTGGGGCAGCACGGACACTAATAAGAGAGGTGAGTACCTTTTAGAATACCTCATTAAAGAGAACTTAATTGTGTTTAACGTCGAGAACACACCAACTTTTGTCACTAAGGCCAGAAATGAGGTACTGGATGTTACGGTAGGTAGCGCTAACGTAAGTAAACTAATTAAAAAGTGGAGGGTTTCAAGTGAACCCTCAATGTCCGATCATAGGATCATAGAGTTTGAGCTGGAAGGAGCGAGTGAGGAAAGCACCCCCATTCGAACTGTGTGGCCTATGTTTAGTTCGCAACTAAAAGAAAACCTGGAGCAGGTGACAGTGCGGGGTAGTATCAAACACTACACCGTGCTGGAGCAGGCTGTAGGAGAAATAAATATAGCAATCACCACGGCATTTGAATCTATATGCCCGGTAAAAACCGTGAAGGAGCATAAGGACGAAAAATGGTGGAACAAAAATTTGTCTACATTAAGAGCAAAAGTACGTAGGCTTTTTAACCAAGCCAAGCAATACTGAAATTGGCTAGAATACTCCGAGGTGCTTACCACCTACAATAAAGAGATCAGAAGAGCAAAAAGGGAAAACTTTAGGACCTCCTGTGAAAACATAGAATCTACGCCGGCTGCAGCTAGACTGCACAAAGCACTAGCGAAGGATAGAATGGAAATGACAACCGCTCTCAAGAAACCGGATGGGACCTTCACGGAGGATGAAGATCAAAGAGCTCTCCTCCTACTAGAAACCCAGTTTCCGGGATGTAGAAGGTACAGGGAGACCGAGGGCTTGATGCAACCACGGAAACCAAGTCGGACCGACTGGAAGAGGGCAGCGTTCATCTGTACGGAAAACCGAATCAGATGGGCTATCAGCACTTTCCAGCCTTTTAAGGCCCCAGGTGTGGACGGACTACTCCCTGCCTTCCTACAAAAAGGAGAGAGAGAACTAATGCTGTATCTTCTAAATATTTTTAGAAGTAGTTTAGCGCTCGGATATATACCGGAGCTATGGAGAAGGGCTAAGGTGGTATTTATACCGAAGGTGGGAAAGAAAGACCCCGCTCAACCGAAGTCATTTAGACCCATTAGTCTAACATCTTTTATGTTAAAGACAATGGAGAAGGTGATTGATAATTACCTTAGGACTATGGTGCTGGTAGGTACATCACTACACACAAGAGTCAGCATGCTTACAGAGCAGGGAAATCCACAGAAACCGCCCTGTATCAGCTGACAAATGAAATAGAAGTAGCACTAGAGACAAAGGAAGTAGCGATATGTGCCTTCTTGGATATAGAGGGAGCTTTTGACAACACCTCACACGAGGCTGTCAAGGCGGCCCTCGAGAGAAGGAGTATCGACAGCACTATCTCAAAGTGGATGGGAGAAATGCTGAGAACTAGAGTGGCGGAGACACAAGTGGGAAGAGATACCATTAAGATCTCCACAACTCGAGGGTGCCCACAGGGAGGTGTACTATCACCGCTAATGTGGAGCCTGGTAGTTGATGAACTACTGGTTAGGCTAAACAACCTAGACATCAAATGTCAAGGTTACGCCGATGACATAGTCATAATGGCCAGCGGAAAATTTGAGGGAACGCTCTGTGAAATTGTTCAAAGAGGCCTCAAAGTAACTAGTAGATGGTGTCAAACAGTGGGATTGAGACTCAACCCGAGCAAAACCACGGTGATACAATTTACTAGAAGGAGAAAACTAAACTGCCTACATCCCATACTCATAGATGGAGGCAGAAGAATACCAACAGGAGATAAGGTATCTGAGTATCACACTAGATAGCAAACTCCTATGGAATAGACACGCTGAGGCAGTGGTAGGTAAAGCCAAACGCGCCCTAATGGTGTGCAGAAATCTTGCAGGAAAAACGTGGGGTTGTAACCCCACTATCCAGCGATGGATGTACACCATGATAGTGAGACCTGCAATCACTTATGGAGCAATTGCGTGGGGAAGTAGAATCAAGTTAGCCTCTATGCGGAAACAGCTTGAGAAGACTGGCGTGTGTCTGCATCACGGGGGCGATGGGGTCGTGTCCGACAGCACCATTGGAGCTGCTGCTGGATCTGACTCCTCACACGAGGCTGTCAAGGCGGCCCTCGAAAGAAGGAATATCGACAGCACTATTTCAAAGTGGATGGGAGAAATGCTAAGAACTAGAACAGCGGAGACACAAGTGAGAAGAGACACCATTAAGATCTCCACAACTCGAGGATGCCCACAGCTACACCTTGTGATGGAATCGTAAGGTCCAGCAAGGAAGGAATGGGCAGAAGTAAAATAATCCTGTGGTTGTCATTTCCACTCTATCCTTCGCTAGTGCTTTGTGCAGTCTAGCTGCCACCGGGGTGGATTCTATGTTTTCACAGAAGGTCCTAAAGTTTTCCCTTTTTGCTCTTCTGATCTCTTTGTTGTAGGTGGTAACCAGCTCGGAGTATTCTAGCCAATTTCCGTATTGCTTGGCGTTGTTGAAAAGCTTACTTACTTTTGCTCTTAATGTGGACAAATTTTTGTTCCACCATTTTTCGTCCTTATGCTCCTTCACGGTTTTTACCGGGCAGCTGGATTCAAATGCCGTGGTGATTGTTACATTTTTTCTCCTACAGCCTGCTCCAGCACGGTGTAGTGTTTGATACTACCCCGCACTGTCACCTGCTCTAGGTTTTCTTTAGTTGGGAACTAAACATAGGCCACACAGTTTGTCTGGGGTTTCGAATCGGGGTGTTTTCCACACTCGCTCCTGCCAGCTCAAACTCTATGATCCTATGATCTGATATTGAGGGTTCACTTGAAACTCCACTTTTTGATTAATTTACTTACGTTAGCGCTACCTACCGTAATATCCAGTACCTTATTTCTGACTTTAGTGACAAATGTTGGTGTGTTCCCAACGTTGTACACAATTAAGTTTTTTAAGGTATTCTAAAAGGTACTCACCTCTCTTATTAGTGTCCGTGCTGCTCCACATCTCATTGTGTTCGTTCGCGTCACGTCCCTGGATGAGTGGCAGCTTTCTCCTAATACAGTGTTCCACTAGCTTTTGTACTTCAATGGGTGGTATGCTGTTACCATCGCCAGGGAAGTATGCTGATGCTATCACTACTTCGCGGTGGAGGCCCTCGGTCTTGATGAGGGCCTGAATCGGAACTAAATCCCGCGTTAAAAATTCTGAAAGGCTGGTAATTTCTAAAAACTAGTAAGATAAGTAATGTATGCCCTTCCTTACCATAATGCAAGTTATAAGGGAGACCTCTCAGCTGTCCCATACCAACTTACATTACCTGTTGCTAAGGCCTCTGATCTTACCCCCGTAGGTCCAGGGTTTTGCAGCAGCGCTAGCCCTAGGTGCTGCTTAGTGAACATCCTAGCCATCACAGCTGAAGCTGCTTTGGCATAGTGGATGTTCACTTGTGCTATTTTGGTGCGCCTGCTGATCATTCTTGTTTTGTGACAGGAGGCGGTAAGTCCTCCTCTGTTCCTACAAGAACATCTACCTCTACCTCCGTAGACTGGCTGGACTGCTCATGTCTACGAGTGTGAGGTCAAGGTCGTCTTCCCGGTAATCCGGGCTGACTTCTTTGTTCTCTGTGTCGGTTAGGTCCCGCACACATGGATTATATTTACTTTTGGAATTCATATAAAGCCCACGAGTGGCAAGGGAACTAAAGGTCCGCCAAGTCAGAGCCCGGCTTGACATGGTAAGTCTTGATACCCTCCGAGGTCGCCAGGTATCAGAGGAACTCCGTTAGCGATGGCTGGTTATCCTTGGCGACCAACCAGTCCTTTCGGCACGAGTCGCATGACACCCTGGATTAAGGGTTTGGAAGTTCTTGGTTGTTCGTCTTGGTCTTGGTTTTTAGTAGGTAACGTCTAACGGTTTGTTGCAAAACTAAGCCCTCACACCGCGACAAGGTGACTTCCAGAGTGAGGGTACAAGACTAGACAGAAAAGAATAGACAGAGAAGATTAGACAGACAAGACGAGACGGACATGATTCGACAGACACGACTCTAGAGGCATTACAAGACTAGGCAAACACAAGACACAGACAAGACAGAAAAGAGAGACAGACAAGAATAGACAAACAAGACTAGACAGAGAAGACTAGACAGACAAAACTAGACAGACAAGACTAGACAGACAAAACTAGACAGACAAGACTAGACAGACAAGACTAGACAGACAAGACTAGACAGACTAGACAGACAAGACTAGACAGACAAGACTAGACAGGCAAGACTAGACAGACAAGACAAGACTTCCTTTGACAAGACTGGCCTAATAAGACTAGATTGACAAGACTGGACCGAAAGACTGGGCATATATTACTGACTATATAGACAAGCCTGAGCAGTCAATACTAGACAAACACCAAGACCAGGCCAACTAAACTAGACAGACAAGATTTGCTTGACTAGGCTCTACAGACAAGAGTAGACAGACATGAGTAGACAGACAACACTTGACAGACAAGAGTGGACCATCAAAAAAAAAATGTTATTATGAACTCTATGTTGTTATTATGACATAATGTTTGTGGATTTTGTGTGGTACTTAATGTAATTGTAAGTAGTTAAATGCATTGTTAAATCTATTTAAATGTGTTTTGGAAAAATTGTAATTGGATAAAGTTCGTTTTAAATAATTCACGCTATTTTACCGCACGAACCTGAATAATTTGTACCAGCGAGGAATTTACGCTGCAGGAAAATGTCTTTTCTAACCGTAAATTGTGAGAATTCGAATGGAAAGAAATCAAATCGAATTCAAATCTCAATTTAGTCGACAAAAGGAGAGCAAATTGATTTCTATGTAATCCCTTTCACGCCATATTACATCGCTCCGCCACAGAGAGTTAAAGAAGAGGATTTTATTCTTGAAATACAGGACTTCAGATACGCAACTCTTGGAACCGCTACAAGTACACGGTTAAATAATGTGTCTTTTATTATAAATTTAATTAAAGTGGTTCGTGTTTATAATATTCTAAATGGATGGAACGAATGATATAAAAATAATGTAAACGTGCTCTTGTACTCAATGCATTTACGTGCTCATAAATGTTAGCTAAGCGAGATGTCCACGGGGAGTTGAAGAAAGCTTATTACGAAGAATAAACTATTGAGAAAACCATTTTACTTCTGTTTAATAAAATGGCTTTGTATATAAAGTTTCGCTATCCTCACATAAATCACGAAATCTTGATTGCTATACTTACATTATTGAAAATCCTGATAACATCTTGCATGACGGCTTCCACTGTAGATGTTTAACAAGAAGTGATTAACGTTATTTTTAAATTATTCTTTCTCAATAAGCCGGAAAATCTCTAATTTTAACCAACATACCTGGATCTATATCAACAGACACAGTAATTCAGTCTTCCCACTAATTCTTTGAATATTAAACTATTTATCAAACTTACTTCGCCGTGTTAATGCAAAGAGATACCTTGTACCTTTACAATCATTGCTGTTAACTTCACAGGAGCTTTGGTGCACATTTATAATACATTTATACAATAATTAGCTATGTTTAAAGACAGTGACTAACAAAGTAACCCTTAATATTAGAGTATTAAGAGGTTCTTTGAAACAAGGAAGCCAAAAACAATGAGCATTAAGGACAAAGATGGGAAGTTAATATATGATGACGAAATGATAGTGATAGTAAGAAGATGGAAAGAATATTTGGAGCAATTGTACAGTGGAAACTGTAACTTTGTGGTGTTAACTTGCCCATGGAGAAAGAAGCTGAAATAACGGAGGATGACATAGGGACACTTATCATAGCAGAAGAGTTTGAGAAGGCATTGCAGGACCTCAAAGGAAAGAAGGTTCCTGGAGTGGATAACATTTATTATTACTTTTTTTGTGTGGAGATCGTTTGGCTGCAATTCCTTTCTGCACTGCGACCAACTTGATCTATTGTGCTTGACCCTTCTGCATTTACTCTCCCAGGAATTCAACTTCGTGAACGAAGTCTAAGATATTCCTGAGAGGCTTGCTACTGAGCTTCAAGGCGGGTAACCTTGCGACCCCGAAGTGGGCAAGCCTTATGTGTGCTAGCGCTACACATGTGCACATTATGTGTTCAGCGGTTTCTTCATCTGATTCACATAACCTACAGGCAACTTCCTCTGTCTTTCCCATTTTGTGTAGGTGATATCTCACCAGACAATGTCCTGTGAGTATGCCAACCAAAGTTCTGATTTCTCTTCTAGAGAAGCTTAGCATCTGTTGCGTTATTGCGCAGAATAGTTTATGAGCTTTTTAGCTTGCCTCTGTCCTGGCGTGTACTTCCAGTGGGTTTGCTTTTGCTCTTCTTCCCATTTCTTAGCCCCATGCCTTAAGTGGGTTTTTGTAAGCCAACAAGTTGGCTCCGGGCCCAAGACGAGAGCCTCGGCCCCGCTTTTGGCGAGTGCGTCGGCCATTTCATTCCCATATATGCCCTAGTGACCAGGTGACTACATTAGCGTCAGTCTGTTACCTTTCACCAGTTGCTTCAGGGTTTGTTTACAGTTAACCAGGTTAAGGTAACTTGGAATTAAAGTTGTGGGTTTTTAAGTTCCTTAGAGCTACCTGGCTGTCCGTTAGGATGTTGATTTGCACTCCTTTAAGACGTTTTTTTGGGCAAATTTGTGCGCATCTTTCAATGACTATAATTTCAGCCTGAAGTACCGTGGGAGCCTGGCCCAATGCCGTGGACTCCCTGTGACTCCGGCTGTATATGCCAATTCCTGTACCCTTAGCAGTTTTTGATGCGTCGGTGTAACACATGGACGCTTTGTCTTTCAGATTTTTGATTCTTTGAACACTGCTTTAGCGGTCATTGATGACCGCTTCAACGGCTGTGTCAAAGTCGTATTCTGTAGACATTGCGTCCCAGGGATGCTTCAGAAATTTCTCTCCGATTTGTTCCCTTATTTTCACGTGTCTCTGAGTAGGCGATGTACACCTTAGTCTCAGAGCACTGAGAAGACCTTCTTTTTCTACTTGTTTGTTGAGTGGGAGTAGGTCCAACAAAACGTCAATTGCTGTGGTTGGAGTAGATTGCATCGCTCCTGTTATACCCAAGCATGCAAGCCGTAGAAGCTTTTGTAGCATGTTTTGGGTGTTTGTTTCCTTTGTTTTGTACCACCATACGAGTGAACCGTAGGTGATAATTGGTCTTACCACTGCTGTGTAAGACAATAGGACCATTTTGGGTTTTAATCCCCATGTTTTTCCAAAAAGCTTACGGTAGATCCAAAAGGCCGCTGTTGCTTTTGAGAGCGTTTTGTTCAGATGCGAGTTCCAAGTGAGTTTCTTATCCAGGGTTACCCCTAGATATTTCACCTCCTCGGAGAACTCTAACGTCTGACCATCAATGCTCGGAGCTTTCAAGTTCAGCTTCCTCTTTCTGGTAATTTGGAATGGAACATTACTGTTTTGCTCGGGTTGACACTAAGGCCCTCCTTCTTGCTCCAACAGTTGATGGTGTTAAGTGCACTCTGTGCAAGGTTCATGATTGTACTACCAAACTTACCCCTTATTATGATGGCAACATCGTCTGCATAACCAACCGCCTTATACACGTTCTTTGCTAGCACATCTAGGACATCATCAACGACCAGGCGCCACAGCAGAGGCGATAACACCCCCCCTTGAGGGCAGCCTCTCTCTGTGGTTACCGTCCTCGTTGATCCCCCAGTGCGGCGGTAATTTTACGATTAGTCAGAATGTCTTGAATTCACTCAATGATAGGGTCTTCGATCCCTTTGCTGGTGGCTGCATTCTTTATTGATAAACGGGTTGTGTTGTCAAACGCTCCCTCTATATCTATAAAGATACCTACTGCAATTTCTTTGCAGTCCAGTGCTGCTTCCAATGTGGTCAGTGGATAACATACCGGGAGAACTATTGAATAAATCAGGCGACAAGTTTAAACAAGAACTGTATAACTTAGTATGTAATATGTAGAAGACTGGAGAATTGACTAAAGACTTTGTAAAATGCATAAGAGTACCTATACCTAAAAAATCTAATGCCATCCATCCATCCGTGGCCTTACTGCCCTCTGTGGGCCTTAGCCTCCTCCTTTCTTAGCCTCGTTTAGCATTCTTTTCCATCCTTTTCTGTCCGCTGCTGCTCTTTTCCAGTTCCTTATGCCTATTAGTTCTCTTGCGTCTTTTTGTATGTTGTCATGCCATCTTAGTCGTGGTCTGCCTTGTCTCCTGTTGCCTTCCATGTTTCCTTTGTAGATCTTCTGTGGTATTCTTTCTTCTCCCATGCGCTCTACGTGTCCTGCCCATTGCAACCGTTGTATTTTTATATATGTTACTAGGTCTATTTCTTTATACAGTTGTACCAGATTATACTTTATCGTCCACCCGTCTTCTTCCTGGGTCGGTCCAAATATTCTTCTCAATATTTTCCGCTCGAATTTTATTAATAGGTCCTCATGTTTTGTCGTTATTGTCCACGATTGGCACCCGGAGGTCACTATCGGTCCAATGATGCTTTTGTACACTTTCACTTTGGTTTTTACCCCCACTATTTGCGATTTCATTACACTTTGAACTGCGTAGTACGCTTTGTTCCTGGCTATCAGTCTCTGTTGAATTGTTTGTGGTATTAAGTTCTGTTCGTTCAGTGTTGAGCCGAGATATTTAAATTCTCGTACCACTTCAATATTCATATTATCCATGGTTATGTTCTGTCCCAGCCGCGTCCTTGATTTTATGGCCATGTATTTCGTTTTGTCTTCATTCACCAGCAGTCCTATCGGTCTTGCCTCTTCTATCAGCTGCATAAATGTTTCTTTCACTGCCAGTACATTCCTTCCCACTATATTCAGATCGTCTGCATATCCTTTAACTTGGCATGCCTTGTTTATTATGGTGCTGTCAGTTTTTATTCCTGTGCCTCTGATCACTTTCTTGAGGGCTAGGTTAAATAGGATCGGGGCCAGGCCATCTCCTTGTCTTTGTCCTTTGTCTATTGGGAATTTTTCTGTGAGCTGGTTTTGTATTCTGACCTGATTGAGCGTCTCTTCCATGGTTACTTGTATCATCTTGATTAGCTTCTGTGGTACTTCAAATTCTTTCAGAATGTTATATAGTGCTTCCCTACTTATACTGTCGTAGGCTTGTCTAAAGTCTACGAATAGTTGATGGATAGGTTTGTCAAATTCCCACGCCTTTTCCATAATTTGTCGTGTTGTAAAAATTTGGTCGGTCGTGGATCTCCCTCTTCTAAATCCTGCTTGATACTCCCCTATTAGATCTTCTGCGTATATCTCCAGTCTTTGGCGTATTATGGATGTTAGGACCTTGTATGCGACACATAGTAGTGAGAGGCCTCTATAGTTGTTGCAGTCTTGTCGGTCGCCTTTCTTGTATATTGGGCAGATTATGGCTATCTTCCACTCCTCAGGTATTTTTTCTGTTTTCCAGATAGTTTTTATTAGCGCATGTATTTTAGTTTCTACTAAATACAAGGTTTCTACCTCCTTGTTTGAGTTGTTCGGCTGGTATTCCGTCTATACCCGGGGCTTTGTTATTTTTTAGTTGTTGTATGGCATCTTTAATTTCTTGTAATTCTGGGTCCAATACTCGTGGTTGCACTGTGCATACGCTCGTTTTTGGTCCTTCGTAGTTGGTTCCTTGTTCTTTGTTTAGTAGTTCTGTGAAATATTCTTTCCATCGTAATAGGATTTTATTTCTCTCGGTCATTATTTCCCCGTCCTTATTCTTGGACATTTCTATTCTTGGGTGGAATTCGTTTTTGGTGCTGTTCACGGCTTTAAAGAACTTTCTTGTTTCGTTCTGTTCTCTTAGTTCTTCTAATTTGTCCAGTTGTTCATTTAGGTCTTTTCTTTTTTCTCTTCTGCATACTGCCTTTGCTCTCGCTCTCAAGATAGCGTATTCTTGTTCCTTAGTTCTTGTTGGCCTTTGCAGTAGTCGTTGTCTTGCTTTATTTCTCTCATCTATTGCCCTCCTGCACGTCTCGTTCCACCATCGATTGCGCTGTCCTTTGGGTTCTATTCCTATAGTCTCCTCCGCTGCTTCTCTTATGCTTTTTTTAAGGTTTTCCCATGTGTTATTTGTTTCCTCGTGCTCTTTCCCTTCTTCATCTTCGTTTATATTTTCTTTAATCTTTTTCTCCAGTGTTTCCACATATCTCTTGCTTTCATCTTTGTTCTTTAGGTTCTCTAGATTATATTTTCTTGTTTTTTCTCCCTTTTGGGCACGTGCTTTATTTATTCTCGTTCTTAATTTTATTTTGACCATAAAGTGGTCTGAGCCTACTGTTGCTCCTCTCATGGTTCTGATATCCACTATGCTTGAGTAGAATCTGGCGCTAATTAAGACATGTCTATTTGGTTTAGTGTGCGCCCATCTGGAGATTTCCAAGTTGCTAGGTGAATGTTCTTGTGTGGAAACGTTGTGCTTCTGACTACTAAGTCTTTTGAGGCTGAGAAATCTATGGTTCTAGTTCCATTGTTGTTAGACTCTTCATGTATGCTGTATTTTCCTATTGTTGGCTGGTAAGCGTCTTCTTTGCCTATTTTGGCGTTAAAGTCCCCGATAACGAGTTTGATGTCATTCTCTGGTGTTGTGTCGACGTGCCTTTCTAGGGTTGTGTAGAAATCATCCTTTTCATGGTCCTCCTTCTCTTCTGTTGGGGCGTGAACAGAGAATATGGATAAGTTATTAAAACGCATTCAAATTTAGATGTAGCACATCCTCTTGTTAATTGGTTTGAAGGCGATGACGTTTTCTTTAATCTGGTTTCCAACTAAGAATCCCACTCCGAATTCGTGTCTGTTGTTTGTGTCTCCGCAATAGTACAGGTCTCCGCTTTTATTAGCTAGTCTTCCTGTTCCTGGCCATCTTATCTCTTGTACGGCTATTAGGTCTAGTTTGTATCTATCAAATACTTCCATCAGTTCATTTAGCGCTCCTATTTGATATAGGCTTCTAATATTCCACGTTCCGAGGTGCATGTCCATTTTCCTTTGCCCTGTCCGTCTTCGTGTTATCTGTCCTGCTTTCCGAGGCATATCTTGAGGTTTCGTGACAATTGGTGTTTTACGGGATGGGGTTGTTAGCCTCACGCCCAACCCCCTTTTCGGAGGGCCATTTCTCCCGCTCTGCTCAGCCCTGATCTTTCTTTCCACCGGGGGTTGGTTACCCGAGCAGAGAGGTTGTTCAGGTTACCCGGGGTACTCCACCTTTATCTTCATATAAAGGCTGCTTGGAGGTGAGAGTCTAAAAAAAATCTAATGCAGTATTCTGTAAACAATACAGAACATGGAGTCTGGTGTGTCTTGCATCAAAAATAGTCACCAGATTTATTATGAAGAGAATAGCAAAATGCATTCATGAAAATCTATCTGATGATCAATTTGGGTTTAAGAAAGGAGTCGGAACAAGAGAGGCAATCTTGGCATTGAGGCAAGTGATAGAGAAGCAATTGAAAAAAGCAAACCTAGTTTCTTAGCGTTCGGCGACTTCGAACGTTCGGCTTTTTAGCGTTTGACAATGTGAATTGAAATGTTCTATACAGCATTCTTCATCAAACAAGTATCAACTCTTGAGAAGAAGATAAGACTCATATATAATATCTATAAGCAAGAAACTGGAAGAATTCATCGACCGAATAAGAGAAGATTTTGTCGCAGGAGTGAATATTCATGGAGATAAAGTTGACATGATAAGGTTTTCTGATGACATAGCGCTAATTGCAGAAAATGAAGATGACTTACAAAAGATCCTGAGCAGGATGGACAAAATAATGGTGGAAGAATTTAATATGAGAATAAATACAAAGAAAACAAAAAATTTGGTCTGCAGTAGAAATGGCGAAACCCAGACAGCAATAGAGTTAAGAAATGAAATGATACAAGAAGTAAATGAGTTTAATTATCTGGGAAGTAAAATAACGTAAAGTAAAATTGATGAAAGAAGCAGCAGCGAGATATTGGCCCAATTATTATATTAGCCCAACTGCATTAAGTAGGACGAAACTAAGAACCATTTCTATAAAAAGAAGAACCAATTTACTGCAAAGAACATAAGTCTTGATATGAGGAAACAAATATTTAAGACCTATGTATGGAACGTTGCGCTACATAGCAGCGAATTTTGGACTATAGGAGAAAAGACTGCTAGCATTTGAAACCTGGTGCTATAGAAGGATTATGAAAATCAGCTGGAAAGAAATGATCACAAATGAGGAAGCCTTTAGAAGGGTGGGAGAGCCAAGATGCTTCCTTAAATATTTAAAAACAAGACGGAATCACCTCGTGGACCATATACTGCGACACAATGGACTACTGAAGCGTATAATTAAAGAAACAATAGACGGCAGGAATTATCGAGGAAAACTCCAGACTGGAGTACATGAGTCAAATACTGGAAGATATGAGTTGTGGCTCATACTGTGAACTGAAGAGGAAAGCGGAGAGACGGGAATAATGGCGAGTTGCTAACAACCAGCCTCACGGCTGTTAATTAAAAAGAATATCTCCTTGTTGATTGACATGGATTTTGTTCCAATATTGCCTTTAAAATTTTCTGCTAAAAACCGAAAGGACGTTTCGCTCTCGGTTCGTTTTTAAAGGTCGTATCTGTAGAATGAAATTTGACACACACACACATTTATAACTGCCAAATCGGTCCTTCACCGTATACATTGCATATTTACTCAGCTGTGGAGGGAGGAACAACACTTACTATTATATGTTACTGACGCGACGCACCATTTTATATATCTCCAAACAATACAATTGAACCCGTCATTTCGAAAAGGCCACGAGTCACAATTTTTTTGAAATATCACTTTTTTACGCCATTTTATTGATTGAAGCGTTTTACACCACAAGTCAACGTGTATACACCACAAGTCAACTTAAAAAGCAATTAAAAGGGCACGAGTCCTGGACTTATGTCCCTTTCAAGTGAAACGAAACGCATCTGTCAGATATGACATAATATCACTTTATCGTGAGCTTGCCGAAAATGCTTTTAAACCTTGAAAAAGAGTCTCTGGTGGCAGGAATAGAGTTTTCACTATTCCACTATTCATATAAACATAATTAAATAAAAATATCAAAAATTGCTGGAAAATGATGATTAACTAACTAACATTTTTGGTCATTTCGAAAAAGGCATAAGTCCAAAAATTTTAATTAAAAATATCTTGATGAAAATTGTTCTTTTTTAATAAATAAATATTCCAAAAAGCGTGTATGTTTTTTATTTAACAATCTCTATATTCAGTTTCTTCAGCATCAATGACTTTTTAAACAAAAAACATATTTTTGTTGATTCTGAAAAGTTTTAATTTATGGACTCATGCCCTTTTCGAAATGACGGGTTCAATTGTCAGAAGACTCAACTGAACCGTTGTTTGTAATGGGTTTGTCCCGGTGACCCGGTCCTCGGTGACAAAAAACCTATTTGCGTCCGAAGTTATTTATGAATCGACCTAATAAAAGTTAATGTAAAAAGCAGTATCTACTTTTCAACGTAACGTTATTGCCTTCATTTGTATTTAATGTTTGTGTTGTTAGAAGAAGTACATTATCTTTCCAGATTCTTCCTCCTAATAAATATCACATGTTTCTTCCGTTAATAAACATACATGCATGAAACTTATGCATGCCAAACTGCAGTATACTAACTTCCTTGGATTGTTTAGACTTGCTTAGCCTGCAATCTACTTTCTGGCACATTTATATTCATCAAATATACAAACAATAGTCTTGTTTAGAACTCTGCCTTTGGAGGAAAGTGGGTGGATTGAGTCGCCCAGTGAACAAAGCAGTCGGTCCCAAGCCCGGATAAAATATGAGGGTGGGAGAAGTGCTAACTACCCTTCTCCAGCAAAAATAGCAAGTTCAGGAACCTGTACAGTAGCCCCGAAATGAATGGATTAACAGAAAACGACTTCGCGGCGAAACTTGGAAGGCTATGTAATTGCAACATGGAATGTACGCACACTAAATATACCCGGAGCCCAACAATCACTGTTGAGAGAGTTACAAAAACAAAAGACAATGATAACAGCAATTCAGGAGACAAGATGGATTGACAAGGGAGTAAGAGACACCAGCACACATACGATTCTATACAATGGCAAAGAGCAAGGAAAGAAAGAGCTGGTTGTTGCATTCATAGTCGGCAACAAGCTTAAAGCAAACATCCTAGACTTTCCAGCAATTAACGAACGAATGTGTAAAGTGCGACTAAAAACAAGATTTTTTAATTTGAATCTGATTAACACCTAACCACCTGACATACGTCTCTCAGACCCAGAGTAGCAGTAATTTTCTCACCTGAGACGTATGGCAGGTGGTTAAGAGTTAATGGACACTGCCCCATAGAGGAGCCAGATGAAGAAACAAAGGAGAGATATTTCGAACTACTGGAAGAGACATATGACAAATCCCCAAGAAACGATCACAAAATGATCATTGGAGACATGAATGGTAAAATTGGGAAAGAAAGCCATTACATAGGAACAATAGGAAAACACTCCCTACACGACCAGAGAAATGATAACGGAGAGATGCTTATTTACTATGCTGCAAGTAAAAACATAGTGATCAGCTCCACATGTTTCCCATACAAGAACATCCATAAGGGCAGTTGGAGATTGTAGGACAGTGAACCAGATAGATCACGCTATTGTAGAAAAGAGAACAACAAAGAGTATAATAAATGTCAAGTCAAGGAGGGGTGCATACTGTGGATCAGATCATTTATTAACACATCTATTTTATGTGCACGGCAAAACAACAGGCAGGAACTTAAGGACAGCTACACCAGATTATGGGAAATTAAAAGCACTTGAGATGAAAATACGGTATGAGCAAGAAAAAATACAAAAGCCATCCACACAAATAACCAATATAACATCAGCGAACCAATGGATGAAGCTAAAAAGAACCGTTACTGAAACAGCAACAGAAATCTTAGAACAAAAGAAAAAAGAAAAGAGGGAAGATTGGTTCGACAAGGAGTGCAAGAAGCAATAGAGAACCGAAACAAAAAATATAAGAAATATATTGAAAGGAAAACAAGAGAGAGAAAGAGAGGATTTTATGCGGCCAGGCGTGCAGCAGACAGAATATGTAGATACAAGAAGAGAGGATATGAGAACAAGCTCATAGCTAAGATGGAGGAGAACTTCAAAGAGAGTGGGGCCAGAAAAGCCTATAAACACCTAAAAGACACACGGAGAAGCTACACCTCACGCACGAGCCTAATCAAAAATCATGACGGACAAACGGAAAGCGGCCCGAATAAAACTAGGAACATGTGGAGAGAACATTTCTAGAAACTGTTAACAAAAAGAGAAGAAATGGCAAAAGACATAGGAGGAATTAACAAGCTCGAAGGGAACAGCACAGAATCCCGATCCTTCGAGGAGACGATAGAGGCCCTACACAAAATGATAGGAAACAAGGCACCGGTGATAGATGGAATACCAGATGAGACATATAGACTAGGTGGACAACCCTTAATGCAACATTACATCAGCGTTTCTTCACCTTTTTTGGCCCACGGACCAGTAAAATTAAAAAAAAAATTCGCGGACCAGTGATATTTTTTTAACAACAAAATTTTACTAGGTATTAAAGAACTACTACATAAGTTAATTTTAATATTTTTATTATCATTTACTTACAATAATATTTAAATGTAAAGATATGTAATTATTTTTCTGTTTTTTCTTCAGTGTCGTACTAATCATAAATTACATAGAATTAAAATTAGTTTAAGATATTTGTATTTCGTAATTTTATAAATTAAAATTTAGTTATTATTATTTTGTTTTTTTGACGATAATTTTTTTTCGCGGATAGAAAAAATTGTCCGCGGACTAGTAAAATTTCTTCGCGGACCACTAGTGGTCCGCCGGACCAGCGGTTGAGAATAGCTGCACTACCTCATAGTAAAAATCTGGGAATAGGGACGCTCCCATAGGACCTCAAAACAGCAATAATCAACTCCATCCATGCAAAGGAAACAAAGTGGAGTGCGATAACTACCGCGTAATTAGTTATGCACTGTGTACAAAATACTAACATATATTATTAACCCACGACTACAGTCGTACGCAGAAAAACTGACAGGGGAAAAAGAAGCAGGCTTCCGGAGAGCAAGATCGACGATGGAACAGATATTTGCAGTTAAGCAAATTTTGAATAAAGCATGGGAATACGACATTGATGTGCAACATACTCATCGATTATAATAGTGCTACTAAGAGCACTGAACACAAATGCAAGACAGGCGGCCGGTAAGGCGGCCAAAAAAACAGTGGGAGAAAGAGACCCGAGAAGACGCACATCAACTACTCGGAATAAAAGAGTGGACAAGAACAGCAAAGGACAGGGAATAATGGAGGAGAAACATATAGGAGGCCATGCCCCTCCAATCTGTCAAGACTTCTCTAAACTTGTTCAGACTTCGTCACAAAAACAAAAGACTTAGGACTTGACAAGAAGAATTAGACTTATGTCAGCAAGACTCATTTACTCATGTCTATTCTTTACTAGTTTATTCTAGACTTGTTGTGTTTTTAATATCTCGGAGTATGTAGAATACAAATGAATAATTTAACAAAAGCTTTATTGAAAATAAAACTTAACCTTAAAAAACTTATCGTGTATACAAAAGAAAAACCGTTACTCGACTTGCCGCTACGCGCATGCAAACTCGACACCCGTAAGCTGGCCGCTCAGTGCTGCCAACCATCAAAAACACCTACACAGGACACAAAATACAACACCTTCCCTTGTCCAAGTAGTTGTTTATTGTTCATTCACACCCACATCATTAAATAGTCTTTTCAATCTGGGTACATGTAGAGCCTTCGTTAGTCCATCAGCTAGCTGATCCTCGCTGTCTACCTTGGCCACAGTTATTTCACCATCACACACCTTTTCTCTTACAAAGAAGTGCCTTATGTGGATATGTTTGGTCCTCTTGTGTAGCTCTGGGTTTTGAGCTAGCTTGATTGCTGCTTCATTGTCAACTCGCAACTAAGGACTTTTATTGTTATTTGCAATACTTCGTAATAGACACTGCGACCAGACAACTTTTCTTGTTGCCTCGCTTGCTGCAACTAATTTAGCTTCTGTTGTGGATATGGCTACTGAAGTTTGTCTCTGACTGAACCAACTTACTGCTCCCCCTGAAAAAAATACAGATAACCGCTGTTGTGGATCGTCCGGTTGCCTCATCTCCCCCATGGTAGGAAAGACTGTATGCAATCAGGTGGTCTTAATTGCCTGTTGCCTTATAGGTGATCCCATATTCTACTGTGCCTTTAAGATATCTCAATATTCTCTTTACTGCAACAATGTCGGTTGATCGGTGATAGACATTGCAGTTGTTAACGACTCCGCGAGGCAAGAAATTAGAGAGATGGAGATCGGAGTGAAAGGTGAATCTGACCATATGCCAATACTGATCACGTTAAAGCAGCAGGTAGCAGAGGGGTTCAGGAAAGAAAAATGGGTTACCAGGTGGGATAGCGGTGCGACGGAGCTGTTTAAGTTAAGAATGGAGGCAATAGACTGGGATAATTTAAAAGATATAGATATGATAACCGATGAAATGGAAACAGCAATGGTCAGAAGGAAAGTCACAGAAGGAACTGTGGGAAGATTATGGGCGGATAAGGAATTCATAAGGGAGAAACAAAAATATAGAGAGGTGACGAGAAGGGAAAGAGAGGGTACCGGTGACAAGGAACTGTGGTTAAATAAAAGAGCGGACTTACGAAACCTGGAGAGGAGAAAAAAAGAAATGTGGGAGAGAAGAGAGCGACAACGAATACTGGAGATTAAAACTGAAGCGCAGCTGTGGAAATATTTAAAGGAGAAGAGCGGGAGGAAGGAGCGAATTTCAGACAGTATACCTCAGGAAACCTAGTTAAGGCACTATATGGTTCTATTGGAAGGAGTGGAGATAACGGTGGATCGAGGGAAAGACAGTGTTAGAAGGGAACAGACTGTTGAAGAAGTAGGTGAAGAAGAAATTACTGCCGGGGAAGTACACCAGGTAATTGCAGCCTTAAAGCAGAAGAAAGCGGCGGGACCGGACGGACTTGGAAATGAATCGTAGAAGTTAGTACCAGATAAATGTATCGATAAGCTTACGGAGGAGTTCAACAAGATATGGGAAGGGACAAAGGGAATTCCCATATCTTGTTGAACTCCTCCGTAAGCTTATCGATACATTTATCTGGCGTATCCCCTCTTTCCAGCTCTCTGGGATTCCCTTTGTCTCTTCCCATATCTTGTTGAACTCCTCCGTAAGCTTGTCGATACATTTATCTGGTACTAACTTCCGCGATTCATTTACAAGTCCGTCCGGTCCCGCCGCTTTCTTCTGCTTTAAGGCTGCAATTACCTGGTGTACTTCCCCGGCAGTAATTTCTTCTTCACCTACTTCTTCAACAGTATGTTCCCTTCTAACACTGTCTTTCCCTCGATCCACCGTTATCTCCACAAAAATGGGGACAAGGAAAGGGTGGAATTACAGGGGGATCATGCTGATGAACTCTTCCTACAAAATGTTCGCCAAGATTCTAGAAGGCGGTTGAGAAAAGAGGCAGAGGAAAAGCAGTTAATACCAGAGGTGCAAGCAGGATTCAGAGAGGGAAGAGGCACAGTCGAACAACTCATAACACTTAGATTTATAATTGATCAGGAAATTAGATCTGGGAGCCTTTTTGCACTTTTTATCGACATGAAAGCAGCGTATGATTCCGTAGATAGAGGGAGATTGTATGAATGTTTGGTTAAAAAGGGTATTTCGGAGAGGGTGAGGAGGAATGTGAGGGAGGTGTATAGGGAAACGATGTGTAAGATCAGGGTGAATGAGTGTGTAACGGAATATTTCGAGATAAAAAAGGGCCTGAGGCAGAGATGTCCACTGAGCCCCACACTTTTCAATCTCTATGTGGCTGATTTGGAAAGAGTTTTGGCAGACTAACAAGCTGGAGGAGTGGTGGTAGGGAGAATAAAGGTGTGGAGTTTAGCATACGCTGATGATGTATTTGCCAAGATTTGATGTATTTTGATGATGTATTTTGCCAAAACAGCTGGGGAATTGAGAGAGGTAATTGAAAGGGTGAGAGGGTTTTTTGAAAGGAGAGATTTGAGTGTGAATGTGGGAAAAACTAAATGGATGTGGTTCAAAAGAGGTGGGAAGTTCAAGAAAGAGAGGTTTGAATGGAGAGGGAGAGAAATCGAGGAGGTGCAAAGGTTTAAGTATCTGGGGTATGTATTTGGAAAAGGAGGTAGCAATAAAGAACATGTGGAGTATGTAGCGAAGAAAGCGTGGGTGGCAGCTGGGCGAGTCTGGAATGAATGGAGAAATAAATTCGAAGGAAACTTCAGGGCGGCTGAGACGGTGTGGAAGGTGTGTGCGAGAAGCATTTTATTGTATGGCTCAGAAGTCTGGGGGACGAGAGAGGAGGAGAGGATAGAGAGAGTCCAGTTAAAGTTTTTCAAAAAAATCCTGAAGCTTGATAGGTCGACACCTAGTTACATTGTCCTCCAGGAGGTGAATGCGTGCAAGGTAGCAGTCTTGGCTGCAAGAAAGGTCATAAGGTATGAATATAAGGTGAGTGAAATGGGAGATGAAAGGTTAATAAAAGAGGTTTTTAGAATGGTAAATCTAGTGGCAGTAGGCGGTATGAAAGGGAGTGACTGGAGTAAGAATAAGGGCAAATTGTATGAAAGAGGTGGTATATCTGGTGAGGGGCTCGAAACGCTAATGCAGGAAAGGGCAGGGTGGGCCGAAAGGTTGGTAGAACGTTTGCAAGAAGTGGATCTACAGGAGCGGCAAAAGCAAAATAGAAAGTAGCAATTTTCATAAAGGGTACGTAAAGATACAGGTACATGGGCGGTTACCAACCTATTTAAGTGTAAATCAAGAGGACGATGCACAAGTCATGTTAGCAAGGTATATGTGTGGATGTGAGGAGCGTGGAAGAAGATACTGGATGAGAGAGGAGCATAGAAAGTGTAGTGTTTGTGGGACAGCAAAGGATACTTGGGAGCATTGGATGGAAGAGTGTAGAAGGGGTGAATGGAAGAAGGAAGAGAGGCGGGAAGAAAAGAAATGGGATGAATGTGTGAATGATAGCGGAAAGGGTCTGAAACTGCTGAGAAGGATAAAAAGATGGAAAGAGCAAACTGGTAACAGAGAAGGTGTATTATAAAGGAAATTGGAGTTTATTTTGTGTTTTGTGATGTTTTTGTATTTTTATTTTAAAATTTATATTTTTTTTTGTATGTGGTTTCTATATGCCAGTAGGTTAATAAATAAATAAATAAATAATCTTGAACTCTGACCTAAGTTCTTCTTCAAACTTTAGCAAATCTGTTTCACTACTGACTGCTACCAGTCCATCATCTACATATAGAGCCACTATTAATTTTTCATTTGTACTGTTTCTGACATACAGACAGGGATCGGCTTCAGTCTGTATAAATTCTTTGTCTCTCAGGAAACTCCCAAAAGGTTTATTCGAACATCTTGGAACCTATTTTAGACCATACAAACTTTTTGTTAGCCTGCATACTCTCGCTGTCCCAGCATTGAATCCTTCTGGTTGCTTCATGTAGAGTTCCTCCTCTAATTGTCCATATAGAAATGCTGTTGATACATCAAATTGCATTAGTTTCATACTTTCCCTTGCTGCTGTGATCAGTAGAGCCCTTATTGTAGCACCTCTCACAACTGGACTGAATGTTTGCTCATAATCTGTGCCTTTCTTTTGTGCACATCTCTTGATGACCAACCTAGCCTTGCATTTATCTATAGAACCATCTGCATGCGTTTTTACCTTGTAGACCCACATGGTCTTAAGTAATTTCTTTCCTTGTGGTAGTAGTTAAAGCTGCCACGTGTCGTTTTGTTTAAGGGCTTTCGTTTATGTTTTCATTGCCTCTTGCCAGTTATTCTTTTCAGTGCTGCTGATGGCTTCCTGGTACGTCATTGATGGCTTAAACCTATCTCGGAGTCCCATTACCTCCTCTGTATCCTGTTCCACTTCATATGTCTTACTCCGTCTAAAATATCATTGTCTTCGACACAATCGAGCTGCTTATTTTCATCTTCACTTGATTCTGGAGACTGAAAGTTCATTATATCCCTTTTCATTAAATATCACATCCCGAGAACGGAGGATTTGATTTTGACTTCTTATCCAGATCTTGTATCCCTCATCTTCATCGTAGCCAACTAGCGTCCCTTTGACTTCTTTGGTGTCCATCTTTTTCCTTTTCTGCTTTGGAACATGGACATATGCTGGAAAACCTATTACTCTCAAATGAGTTAATCTGGGTTTCTTACCAAACCAAAGTTCATATAGCGTTTTTCCCTCTATCATTGTTGGTCCAGTTCGGTTTAGGATGTAAGCTGCTGTGTTGATTAATTCTGCCCATAACACTTCTGACAGTTCTTCATGTGCCAGTCTTAGGGTCCTACCAACTTCCACTTGGTTCTATTTTCCCTCTCACTGCATCCATTTTGTTGTGGTGTATAGGGCATGGTCAGCCGTTGTCGAATACCATTTTCATCTAAATACTTTTTGATTACATTGTTATCAAACTCACCACCATTGTCACTAAGAACCTCAACTATCAAATGTCCCATTGTTTTTGAAACACTCACCATTAATTTAAGTATATCTACTACTTCTGACTTCTGTCTCAAGAAGTACACCATCCTAAACTTACTAAAGTCATCTTTGAACACAACATAATATTTAAATTTAGACATTGAAAAACAGAATGGACCACAAACATCTGCATGAATAAGTTCTCCTGGCTTAGTTGCCTTTTCCCTGGTACCAAACTTTAATCTATGTTACTTACCATGTTAGATACAACCTTCAAACAGTTCACTATCTAAATCAGTTTTCCAAACCTCTCCATAACCTCTCATGGTAAACTTGAAGGATGTTGTCAATATCGACAACATTTATTTCAGCCACTTTTGGAGTTGATGGTTTAGGTTGGGTTAGGTTAGGTTACGCATTTAGGTTAGTTAGGTTAGGTTACTCCCAATTACACACACTTTTTGTTTTACACTAAATTTAGCTGTGTTGGCATTAGATATAAATTTACTGTTTGGAGCCTTATCGTGTGCTGCTGGAACACTGAACAAGTTTCTATTAATATCAGTCATAAACCACACATCATTAAGTTTTACTGACTTGATCTTACTATTTACAACTGTATTTAGAACCACTTGTCCCTTGCAATATGCTTTCATTATGTTCCCATTTGCTGCTTTCACTCCTTGAAGGCTTGTGAATTCTTCATATTTCTTAAAGAATTCCTTCTGGACTGTTATGTGTCTAGTTGCTCCATTATCAAAAAACCAGTCATTGCAGTTAGTAGGTCCTGTTGCCATAGCTTCATAAGTTTCCCCGTTACTTACATTGGTTGTTTTCTTTGGTTTCCATTTTCTACACTGTTTAATGAAATGCGCTTTATTTTTACAATAATGACACTTTATTATTATTATTAAAAGGTTTCTTAAACTTTACATTTGCACCTTTTTCTTCATACTGTGAGTCTTCACAAAAAGAGTCTCCTGAGTGGTTACGTGATCAAAGTTTAGCAGTCAGGTTTTCTATGGTTCTCTCCTTTTTGTTTAGCATTCTCCAACTAGATGAAAAATATTCTTCTGGAAGAGTTCCAATTACTTGGCACATAAACAATAGATCGAAGTTTTCTTTCTTCTCTAGTTCTGTCTTTAATTGTGACAATTTGGTCACAGAGTCATCACATCATCTCCTACACTCATTTTATAATTAAACAGTTTCATGCATAAATGATAGGCCTTATCCTCGTTAATGCAATCAAACAACCTGTGTAGGGCATTTCACTGGCACTGGTGAGATTCCGTACTTTTTCATATGTTTCCTCAGTCATATTACTTGTGATAATTATCATTGCATTACAATTCGCCTCGGTTAATTCACTTAATTCAATTTCTTACATATTTATCTGGGCGGCATTGGCTCCTTCTTGTAAGGTGGCTTAACTAATTTCCCCTCCAAAATGTCCAATGCTTTAGGGACACCTCTGAGTATTATACATACTATACCTTTCCAATTCAGCCAATTTGCCTTTCCTTGCAGATGGGTTAATTGAATTTTCATTAGATCTCTGTTGGTCCAGTCTAATCTAGTCAAAACTTTAGGTCTAAGTTATTTTCCTTTAGTTCTAAAATACTTTTCAAATTTACTCTTTATCCTTTGAAACACTCTGGGACCATAATCTGTAGTGTTTTTAATAACTCGCAGTATGTAGAATACAATTTGAATAAATTAACAAAAACTGTATTGAAAATAAAACTTAACCTTAAAAAACTTATCGTGTATACAAAACAAAAACCGTTACTCGACTTGCCGCTACACGCATGCAAACTCGACACCCTTAAGCCGGCGGCTCAGTGCTGCCAACCATCAAAAACAAAAACACCAACACAAGACTTATTCTTCTTCTCTACTCTATCTTCTCTACTATTATCTACTCTTGTTATGATCTTGTCTAATCTTACCTAGTAATGTCCAGTTTAGATTAGTTTCTAGTTTTATTTACACTAGTCTCATCTTGTCCAGACATTTCTAATCCTGTACAGACTTCTTCAGAAGAGGACACAAGACTTCACAAGAAGAATTAGACTTGACGGGGGTCGTTTAGCTTTGTTTATTCTTTATTATTCTAGTCTAGCCTTGTTTAGTTTTGTTTAGTCTTATTTTAATTCATCTAATCTTCTTATCTTATCTTATCTAGTGTGGTTCGGTTTTGTTTAGTTTTATTCAGTATTGTCCAGTGTTTTTCAGCTTTTAGCCACGTTTATACTTCTCTAATCTTATTCGGACTTTTCTAATCTTGACCTGACTTGTATATTGTCCAGACTTCTTTACAAGAAGACTTGACAAGAAGAATGAGACTTTAACAAGACTCGTTTAGCCTTGTCTTTTCTTTATTATTCTAGTCTAGCCTTGTTTAGTTTTATTTAGTCTCATTTTCTTTTATCTAAATTTTTATCATATCTTATTTAGTCTTGTTCAGTTTTGTTTAGTTTCTAGTCTAGTTTCTAGGCTTGTTTATATTCTAGTATTGTTTCGTTTGCAATCTTGTTTAGACTTCTCTAATCTTCTCAAGACTTTTCTAATCTTGTCCAGACTTTTCTAATATTGCGCACACTTCTTCACAAGAAGACTTCCCAAGAAGAATTCGACTTGATAGGACTCGTTTAGTCTTGCCTATTCCTAATTATTCTAGTCTAGCCTTTTTTAATGTTATCCTGTCTTATTTCCTTTCATCTTTACACACTAAAACACACTTAAGTGTGGTTAAAACATAGTGACTTTATCAATTTAGTGTAAACAAAATATTTGTTTTATGTGCGAATATCTTAGAAATATGACTAATTTTTCAAAATGCTGGCTCTCCGATACCCTAGGAAACGTGATAACCTTTTGCAGACCCTTGGACTAGCCCATTATATTACAGTCTAGTCAGATATAATAAAATGTAGTCCAGTGTTGCTTAATCTAGTGCAGCATTCATAATGAATAAATAGTATTGACATATGATATTATAGCATCTTAAAACGAATTAATGTGATCTAATTAGTCTTTATTGTTTAAAATAATCGCCGCAAAAGTGATTATATATGTTCGGTCCATATTAACGGTGGTCTTTCATCCCCAAAGGTCAGATCCATTGTTGGGTCTAGGAGGAGCCCCTTGATCACTTGCAGCGCTCGAGAGGCTGCCTCTTTGTAGTATTTAGAACAGAAAAAAAGCGCTTTGATTATTTTTTGGGGTGCGGTATTGTTATGGATTACTAAGTGCATATGGGACATACTATGGTTTATTACAACCCTCCGGGGACCCCATAAATACTCTATTACTTTGTTATATAAAAGGGATGTTAGAGTAATATTATTGAAGAATTTCTGCGTGTAATTGTTTTGAGGTGGAGGGTGGTAATGAAAAGATCTAAACAAATGCCCGCACGCGTTCAATCGAAAGTGATCAATCAAAAGTTTTGATTGGACAGGCCAACACTGTACTTACATAAGATCGAATTAGAATTCTTTAATTAATACAAATTAATTAGAAACTAAACAAGACTAGAAACTAAACAAGACTAGAAACTAAATAAGATTAGAAACTAAACAAAACTAGAAACTAAACTAGACTAGAAACTAAACAAGATTAGAAACTAAACAAGACTAGAAACTAAACAATACTTGAAACTAAACTAGACTAGAAACGAAACAAAACTAGACATGAATAGATAAGACTAGACAAGACTTAAACACGTCTAGATAATAGTAGACAAGAAGATTAGATTAAAGAAAATAGCTCAAGACAAATCTAAACAAGGCTAGACTAGAATAATAAGGAATAGATAAGACTAAATGAGTCCTGCCAAGTAAAATTCTTCTTTACAAGTCTTAAGTCTTGTGAAGAAGTCTGGACTAGATTAAAAAAGTATAGACCAGATTATATAAGTCTAAACAAGACACAAAACCGGACATTAATAGATATGACTTGACATGACCTAAACAAGACTAGATAGGAATAGACAAAAAATTAAAAACTTCACAAAACCGGACAGGAGTATACAAAGAGATTAGATGAAAGGAAATAAGACAAGACAAAACTAAACAAGGCTAGAATAGAATAATAATGAATAGAGAAGACTAAGCTAAGCTTGTCAAGTCAAATTATTTTTGTTAAATCCTAAGTCTTCTTTTGAACAAGTCGACATAGGAGTAGACAAAACATTAGTTGAAAGAAAATAATACAAGACAAAACTACACAGGGCCAGAATAATAAGGCATAGAAAATACTAAACGAAACTTGTCAAGTCTAAGTCTTCTTGTGAACAAGTCTAGATAAGATTACAAAATTATAGTCAAGATTAGAAAAGTCTTGACATGTTTATAAAAGTTTGGACAAGATTAGAGAAGTCTGGACAAGACTAAACAAAACTAAACAAGGCAAGAGTAGAATAATAATGTTGAAAATTGGGCGAATACGTCCCTGTAGGTCTAGAGCGCAGGCCCTGTGCGAGCCAATGGGCTCACGCCAACATTCTACGATCGCGCAAACGCAGGAGGAGTTTAAATTCATATATCGTATAAGCAGTGTAAAAAAACAAAATACAATCAATAAAAATCAATAACCGAATGTATAGAGTTGAAAATAAAAGTACAAGTGATAAATACATACTGCCGAAATCAGGGAAGTTAATGTATAAAGTGTGTGAGTGTTATAATCAGAACCATAACGAAGAAAATGGATTTGTCATTAAGGAAAACGTACCGCAAACAACTAACGCTAATAATTAAAGAAGCAGAGGAGCTGATGAAGGAAGAAGATATTGATGTGGACAATATTCCAGTAGTTATTGCAAGGGTAAAGGCTATTCGTGATCAGCTTGGAGTTGTTATTGAAAAATTAGCGCCAGTATTCGATGATGATCAACTAGAGAATGAGTGCGAAAAACTTGTGGAGTATAACGACAATGTAGTGAAGGTAATCGCAAGATTAGAACAAAGAATGTACGGCGCATGTACAAATTAGTCAGCGCCAGACTATGGTAAGATTACCCAGGCTTGATTTAATTAAATTTGACGGTAGCAATTCACGAGAACAAAAATTTAGATGATTCGTCAAAATTTTAATATCTAAAATGTTACTTGACTCGCAATGCATTAATAACAATTAACGGATTGACGTCAAGTCAATCGTCTTACCATGATGCAATCGGATTGCTCAAAGACGAGTACGGAAACCAAGCGTATTGTGGATATTTATATTCAGAAGGTACTAGCAATAACACACGTAAAATATGATAAGGACATAAATGGCTTGAGAAAATTGTAAAATACGGCTACAACCGTAACTAAATCACTAACGACCCTTAGTATTTCTCCAAACCAATATGGACTAGTAAAATCTATTATATTTAAAGCATTGCATACAATTTGAGAATTGCTTTCAATAAGCAAAAGTTAACTGATACTTATACGACTTATGCAATGATTTCAACAGAATAACAAGGCAGACGTAGATAATAATAAGCAAATAATGATATTACTGCATTTTATAAAAATTGAGCTAGATTCCATTGAACAAGCACGTTGTTCAAGTGAATGGGACAGTAATCTGTAAATACAGTAATTTTCGAATAACCTCATTACAGAAAAGAAAAAATATAAAACATTCACTGCCGCTGGTCTATTAACAAGTGTAAAAGATTATTGTTTGTTCTGTCAAGCCCGAACCCATCAAACAAAAGATTGTGATTCTTCTTTAAATTTGAACGAAAAGCATTTTAAAGCAAAAAAGACTGTTTTCGATGCACAAAGCCGAATCACATTTCAAAACATTGTAAAACTAGAGATATACAGTTGTGCAAAATGTAAGAACAGTCTTGTAAATTCCATGTGTGATCCGAGTTACCGAGAACAAAAAAGAGCTGATGTTAAACCTAGTACAGCTAATAATGAAAGTTCTTCAAGTCTATTAACAAACGGCCAATTAGACAATGTTTACTTGAAAACCGCCTGTGTGTACATTGTAACGAATAAATCGCAAGAAGAAACATTAGCACGAATGGTTATAGATGGTGGTAGCCAACTCACATTCATAAAAGAAAATTTATCGCGTCAGTTGAATTTACCTATTGCAGGTACACATAAAATAGCCATTCAAGCTTTTGGAAATAAAATACTATCACCGGCTAGATTATGTAACAGAGTCAAAATAGTGTTAAAAGGACAATACAGTGATGGACTTATCGAGAAGAAAGAAGTAGAGGTCCCCGAAATCTGTTTCGATTCTTTAGAGACGCCTTGTTTGAAGCACCCTGTAATTAGAGAATTTTCTAGAAGCCATCAGATAGCAGACATGAATCAGAAACAGATTCATCAAACCAATTAACTAAAGATTTAATAGCGGTAAATTCAAAATTTGGATGGAGGTTACTCGGTTCCGTTTGTAGTAATAATAATTATGAGTTTATGACAAATCTGAACCTAGTGACTGTTTTAAACGTACAAACCTTTGGTGAAGAATTTAATAAATAGAACTTTTGGACTCTAGAGACTATCGGTATAAACTCAAGTGAAAAAGTGAATAACGGATTTACAGAAGACATTATAAAAGAAAAAATTGAATTTAAAGACGGTCGTTACGAAGTATCGTTACCGTGGAAAAGTGAACAATTACTGGACTCGAACTATTCGGGAGCATTAACGCGTGTGAAAATTATAACCCATAAACTATTTCGAAACGGTAAGCTGCTCGAATATGATTGCTTGATCCACGAATACATAAATAACGATTGTTCGGAAATCATGTTAAATAGTTTGGGTGACGCTAAAACTTATTATATGCCACACATACCAGTATACCGAGAAGACAAGCATACGACCAATTACGTGTGGTTTATAATGCTTTAGCGCACGGACCTGCATTTGAGTCGTTAAACGAACAATTGTCAGTGGGTGGCAATTTTGTTAAGAACTTGGTAGAAATTTTACTAAAATTTAGAATCGGCGCAATCGGCTTATTGGCGGATATTGAAAAAGCGTTTCTACAAATATCGCTGAATAAACGAAATCGCGATTCACATAGATTTTTATGGTACAAATATCCTATTCATAAAAACATCGAATCAACGTCAGAGTTATCAGAATTAACCACGTATCGTATGAAGAGAGTAACATTTGGAGTTACAACTAGTCCGTTCCTGTTAGCAGCCACGTTGAAGAAGCATTTTGGTGAACAGCCTGCAGCGTTCAGAAAAACTGCAGATACTTTAGATAAATGTGTCTACGTAGATGATCTAGTACTTGCAGTTAATACTTACGAGGAAGCTATTAATATCTATAGTGAGTCCAAGGAAGTACTTAAAGCAGCAAACATGAATCTAAGAAAATGGAGCTCTAACAATGTGAAATTAAATGAACACTTTAACGAAAAGGAAGAATCCGTTGTTAAGAGTGAACCAAAAAGGGCATTAGGAGTTTTATGGTATACTACGACTGATGAAATCTCTGTTGATATATCACATTTTATACGTAACGTGGAGTTTGTTGAATGCCCTACAAAAAGAAGTGTACTTCAAACTATTGCGAGAATTTTCGACCCGTTAGGTATGCTTGGACCTTACACTGTGAGAATATAAATAAAAGTGAGAAAAAAAATTTCTTGCCCGAAAAGTCCGAATAAAAAATGTTATGCAGAATTACCAGAATTGGCAAATTTACATTTTCCACGCATAGCTTTAAATAAGAGTATCGAGGAAGTGGAATTACATGTATTTGCTGACGCGAGCTCGCAAGCTTATGGAACTGTAGCATATTTAAAATGTTTGAAAACAAATACCTGTAAATTTTTGATCGCGAAAAATCTAGTTACTCCTTTAAATAAAAAGGAGGACAAACAGTTAACATTGCCTAAACTCGAGTTAACTGCCGCATTGCGTGCAGCTAGACTTCAGGATAATGTTTTGAGAAGTTCAATGTTAACCCTTAACCACCTGCCATACGCCTCAGGTGAGAAAATTGCTGCTACTTTCGGTCTGAGAGACGTATGTCAGGTGGTTAGAGGTTAAATATTAAAGGAATATTTATGTGGTCGGACTCAAAGATCACCCATTACTAGATAAAAGAAAATACGTAGAGAAAGGAAGTATACATAACTAATAGAGTCAACGAAATAAGAAGCTTGACAAGGGGAAAATGGAGATATTGTCCTAGCAAAGACAACCCAGCTGGTTTGTTAACTAGAGGTATGTCTACAAAAGTTTTTCTTGCAGCAGAAATATGGTTGAGTGGACCAACTTGGTTACAAGAAGATCAACAAAAGTGGCCACTAAATGACATTGATAACAATGAAGAAAACAAGGTTAACGCCTTGTTTAACCGAAGTGACATAAAAGACGATTGCAATGTCATGATTGAACCTCTGTCAAATTCAGAGAAGAGAAAAACTAGAAAGAATGTTGGATGTTACAGCGTATATCCTAAGATTTATTCAACTATGTAAAACTAAGAAGAAAACAACTGGTCCATTGCTAGTCAATGAAGTAAAGAAGGCTGAAATCCATTGGTTAAAATACGTACAACGTAGTGAATTTGACAAGGAAATGGAAGCACTATCTAAATCGGAAGAAATAAGTTATCGGTCAGCAATCCTGACACTTAATCCATTCTTAGATGATGATGAAATTATGAGATTAGGTGTTAGGTTCAGGGAGCTTGCTTACCATATGAGACAAGGCATCCAGTCATTTTGCCACAGAAATCACCGTACACAACAAGAGTTATCAACAGATGCCATGAAATAGTAATGCATTCTGGAGTAAATGCAACCTTAAATGAATTAAGAAAAGGTTTTTGGGTTATACGTGGCAGACAAAGAGTAAAATCCATAATTTCGAAATGCAGAAAATGTAAACGACTGAAAAGTAAGTCAGGAAATGAACCAGATTAACAATGGCAAATCCATTCAAGTTTACCGGAGTAGACTTCGCAGGACCCTTGTATGTAACAAATGCTGATAAACAAGTAAAGGTCTACGTGATGCTGCTAACCTGTGCTATAGTAGTTAGAGCTATCCATTTGGAAATGGTACCGAATTTAACGACCGAGAGTTGTATCAGGGCAGTACGCAAGTTTATTGCGAGAAGAGGAGTCCCGAATGTAATTTATTCGGACAACGCGAATACATTCCGAAGAACGTCCCAAGAGATTCAAAAGCTATTCCACATTTTAACAACGGGAAAGGTACAAGATTTATCGAAGGAACATCGAATAGAATGGTGCTTCATAGTGGAACGAGCAGCTTGGTGGGGCGGTTTCTGGGAGCGCCTAGTGAAGACTGTGTATGATGCTCTAAAACTAACACTTGGAAGAGCAAGTATCAACTATGATAAATTACAGACAATATTGACTGAAGTGGAGGCTACAGTCAATTCAAAGCCTTTGACTTTCATCGAGAACGACCCATCAAATTTACTAATATTAACGCCTGCGCACTTCCACATTAGAACTAATAAAGGGGGATTTAGTATGGACTTAACAAATCCTGAAATAAGAAGAAACAGTATTCTCCAGCAATGGAAGGATCGTGAATTGAACACATCAAAGTTTTGGAAGCGATGGCATACAGATTACTACAACAATTGCGATCTATACACCACACACCCAAAGTAAAGACCAAAGAAACAAAGAAAGGAGATGTGGGTGGCGTTGTTACACGATCAGAATTTGCTGAGACTCCAATGGAAACTTGTAAGGATTTATTTCAGGGTAGAGACGCCATAACGAGAGCCTGCGAAGTCCAGACGAGTAACGGGACGAAGCTACGAAGACCAGTCTAACTTCTTTATCCACTGGAAGTGGATGATTTTTTGCCGGGGGGAGGATGTTAAAAATGGTGCGAATACGTCCCTGTAGGTCTAGAACGCAGGACCCACGAGGAGTTTAAAATCATATATCGTATAAGCAGTGTAAAAAAACAAAATACAATCAATAAAAATCAATTACCGAATGTATAGAGTTGAAAATAAAAGTACAAGTGATAAATACATACAACAGTGTTCTTTTAACGATAATATTCACAAATGAAGAATAGACAAGAAGCTTTTTTTTGAAGAAGACTGCACAAGATTAGAAAAGTTTTGACAAGATTAGAGAAGTCTAAACAAGCCTACAAACTTCACAAATCGGACATTAATAGATAATACTAGACGAGACCTAAACAAGACAAGATAGGAATAGACAAAAAATTAAAAACCACAAAACCGGACGGGAGTATACAAAAAGATTAGATGAAAGAAATTAAGACAAGACAAAACTAAAAAAGGCTAGACTAGAATAATAATGAATAGACAAGACTAAGCTAAGCTTGTCAAGTCAAATTCTTTTCGTTAAATCCTAAGTCTACTTTTGAACACGTCTAGATAGGATTAGAAACGTATGGACAAGATTAGAAAAGTCTGGACATGTTTAGAAAAGTTTGGATACAGTTAGAAAATACTGCACAAGACTAAACGAGTTTTGCCAAGTCTCATTTTTCTTGCGAAGAAGACTGGACAAGATTAGAAAAGTCTGGACAAGATTAAAGAAATCCAAACAAGACTAAAAACTTACCAAAACTGGACATTACTAGATAAGACTAGACCAAACTAAACAAGACTAGATATGGGTAGATAAGGGTATGTAAATAAGACTACAAAACTAAACAAAACTACATTACAATAATTAAGAATAAGCAATACTAAACGAGTTTTGTCAAGTCTAATTCTTCTTTTTAAGTCTTAAGTCTTTTTGCGAAGAAGTCTGGACAAGATTAGTAAAGTCTGCTCAAGATTAGAAAAGTCCGGACAAAATTAGGGAACTCTAAAAAAGACTACAAGCTTCACAAAACCGCAAATTATTAGATAAAACTGGAGAAGCCCCAAACAAGACTAGATAGGAGTGAACAAAAAGATAAGATGAAAGAAAATAAAAGAAGACAAAACTAAACAGGCTAGACTAGAATAATAAGGAATAGACAAGAAAAAGAAAAGAAAGCTTGGAAAAGTCTGGACATGTTTAGAAAAGTCTGGACAAGATTAAAGAAGTCTAAACAATACCAGAAACTGAAAAAAACTGGACATTACTAGATAAGACTAGACAAAACCAAAGAAGACTAGATAAGGGTAGACAAGAAGATTAGATGAATGAAAATAAGACTAACCAAACTTAACAAGACTACACTAGTATAATAAAGAATAGACAAGACTAAACGAGTCTTGTCAAGTCTACTTCTTCTTGTAGGGTCTTAAGCCTTTTTGGGAAGAAGTCTGGACAAGATTAGGAAAGTCTGCTCCAGATTAGAGAAGTCTATATAAGACTACAAGATTCACAAAACCGGACATTAATATAAATGGCTAGATAAGACCAAAAAAGGCTATACTAGAATAATAAGCAATTGAGAAGACTCAATGATTATTGTCAAGTTTAATTCTTTTTGTTAAATCCGAAGTCTTCTTGTGAACATGTCTAGATAAGATTAGAAAACTATGGGCAAGATTAGAAAAGTCTGGACATGTTTAGAAAAGTCTGTACAAGATTAGAAAAGTCTGTACAAAATTAGAGTCTAAACAAGACTCGAAACTGAACAAAACTGGGCATTACTAGATAAGACTAGACAAAACCAAAGAAGACCTTATCTAGGTAGACAAGAAGATTTACATGAATGAAAATAAGACTAAATAAAACTAAACAAGGCTACACTAGAATAATAAAGAATAGACAAGATAAACGGGTCATGTCAGATTACATGAATGAAAATAAGACTAAACAAAACTAAACAAGGCTACACTAGAATAATAAAAAATAGACAAGATAAACGGGTCATGTAGTTACCACGACATAAAATTTGACATTACACCCGTGAAAATTTTACCCGCCCGCGGGCCTGTAAAATCATTGAAAAGCCCGCATAAAGATCTATCATCTTTATTATTATTTACTGTATTACAAAATTATTGTTGCAATTTATTAAAATAAAATGTACAATTTGACAAGTTATTGAATGAAATTGGACAATCTACAGAAGACAAAACGTGAACATTATTTAAACTTGAATAATCTGTTGATCGCCCAGCTTTGTCCATCGTTTCGTCTCCCACACCCTGTAGAGATATCGAAATTTTATTTTTTGCTTCAATGGAATCTTCCAAGTAATCTTCCGCTACGGATGTGCTTCGCCATCCTCCATGCCTCTTTATAGACTAATATCTGCTCCGCTGTCTGCAAGTAACGTAGCAGATGTTTTCCGAAAACTGTGCCCTGTGTACCTTTCCAGCTCAGGGAGTTATAGATATGTAGCAATCGTTTTTCGAATAGGTACCTCCAAAAGTATTTTTCCCAATTGGATGGACTGTGCAGACACCTTCCCTATACTGCAGGAAAAATCGATTGTGAGGTACAGTTTCGGTCGTAACGCAGCATATTTCTTATAAATAGCTAAAACAGAGATGATATCGTCGTCAAAAATAGTAAATACACGTTTTTTGTTAGTTTTCGTCTTCGGTATTGTGACAACTAAAACAGAACCCCTGTCTTCAATATCATTTACTGATATATTTGCTTGTTCTTCCCTCCGCAGGGCCCCATAAATACCAAATATTAAAGCAACCTAAAATAATGAAGTTTATACTTGTCAATAATGTCGAGAATAATAATTACCTATGTTGCCTTTGTTAATAAATACCAAATAAGCACCAGATGATACTGGTGCTTCCTTCATAAACTTGATCACGTTTTTTTTAGATAATACCTTAGCTTTCTTGGGCTCATGACCAATGGATTTACTTTTCATGCAAGAAACCAACCTACAATATTTGCTTATATCTACATTTTTCTTGATTAATAACATTTTCTTTATCATGAAATATTTAGCCCACAAAGAACTGCACTGGTAACTTTTCGACTAAAAATGAACAAAAAGGATAACACCCATAACAACAAATAATAAAATAACATACCTTCTCGTTAAAATACGCTTGTAAGACGGTTTCATTGACAACCTTCACCTTTTTTTCCTTCATCTAGACTTCCCAAGATGAAAACTCCGATTCATATCGGTATTTAGACTTGCTTGGGATCAAACCCAACACAGCTTCATCAGCTTCCACTAAAATTTCGGAGGGAATTTGCTCAGCGTTTACTTCCATTCCGAAATTTTTTGTTTACAATAGTTTTTGTTTTTTTTTTCTTAGCTACAAATAACCTAAGTAACGATCGGTGAAATAAGATCACCATCGTATTTTTTTCATCATTTTTAACCATTTTTAATTAAATTTTGTAGGTTTTCTGCAGTTGTGCGTAAAACGTTGTACATGCCTCAGGCCGGAGGAAGATTACACCCTTCGCCTCATAAAGGCCCTCCTCCGTCGGGCCTCAAACTTCGGCTGCGGGCGTATACCTCCGGCCCTCTATATGTAAATAACTATTCCCGGTTATCTACTCGAACGTCATTTTTTTTAAATTTCACTCGATTTTAAATAAATTAAAAAAATTCAAGAAAAAAAAAATGTTATGTATAAAAAATTTAAATGTAAAAGAATCCGCGATCTGCTAGCCCCTAGCGAAGAGCCGCGATCTGCTAGCCACTGGATTAGACTGAAGTATGCTATTCCGGACTAGACTGGATTCCACCGCACTAGACAGTACCAGACCTGACCACACTAGAGCAGTTTGGTAACACTGGGACATACTGGATAATACTAATTAATACTCGATAAGATTATAAAAGTTAAAGAGTTCTAAAGTAGGAATTATAAACGGACATAACAAAAGTTAAATTAGTCATTTGTGCTATAATTGTTTTGCGGTTGGAGGGTGATAATGAATTACTAAACAAACATGGTCCACGCGTTTCTCGGTTCAACCGAACGGAACAAAAGTGATCAATCAAGTAGCAGTCCGAATAATTTGGACAGCTAACGTTTTGATGGAGTTTTTTTTGGGAGATCTTATCGAATATCCCATTAAAATATATAAATTATGGCTCTTTTTGAAGACCACACGTGCGCCACCAACGGGTACAATTTTCACACTTTTTCCACATACAAAAAAATTTAACTAATCAATTACCAACTTTCTTTTTTTTCGGTCGTCAACCCTTATTTTAAATTCATTTGTAAATTGAAGCGTACGTGTGGTGATTTGCGACATGTATGGTATCATAATCCGTCTCTTTCGGCGTAATGAAAGTGATGAGACCACCCCGTGTATATTTAAGCCGTGGGGGAGTTAATCGGAAAAAACGGGGGGTGCCCATTGAAGTCTTTAACAGAGGAGCATAGATTAATCCAGCAGACCTTCGGTGATCTTTCTTTTAATGCGGGGTTTTCCATTAAACAAGACTGCATTAAAACACCGGGGACTCTACGCTTTCAATATACCCGTTTCCTTCTCGTTTTGTCTTTTTATAGAAAAAAATCATCATTTACTTACTACCCTTAACTGCACAAATAACATATCAAATTACAAATAAGCTCTGCAGAAAAAATCAATGGGTATAGCGATGGATATAGCAAAGGTTTTAGTTTAATCTTTCAATTTATAAACCAACATATTAGATAACAAATTTTACAGATTAACTAGACTTTAATGTTAACTTCAAGGAAAGCACTAAACATAAAAACCATTTGGTAAACATACGAGCGTCTTATGGAATGGTCAAATGTGTCCACCAATATACAATGACAACAGTAAAATCAAGCACACAGACAATATTTTTGCAAAGTCTATACCAGGGATGGCAAACCTATGACCCGCGGGTCAGACAATGACCCACACAGGCTTTTTAAGTGACTCAGGCATTGATTTTAGAACTTTTAGAAATGTTCAATAACGCAACACTTTTATTAATTTCTTAAGTTTCGCAACCACACAGGATATTAAATACTTATATCAATAAGAAATTTCTTCTCAAATTATTGTATTTTTAATATGTTTATCTACTCGCACATTAAAATGAACACATTAATAAGCGAATTAAAGAATTTGAAGGATGCCATTATATATAGTGTATAAAAGTATCCAAATCGTGCGTAAAAATCTAATGTACTATGTTTGTTGTTACTATGGCAAAACTCGCGTCACTAAACAAAAAACAACGAGTGAAAATAAATTTTCTGATGGATATATTAAAATTGATTTACTTTTTATTATTTTGAATCAAGAAGTTTCGCCTTCTCAGGGCGATCTGAATTTATCTGGCTCTAATATAACATAATGTCACCCTAATTTGAGGCGTTTTGTATCAAAACCAGCTCAATCCATTTTTATAAATTTTACACGAGAGACAAAAAACATATCACGCTCTGCCCATTTATTTAAAAAAAATATGGTCATTCGAATAACCTTCGGTGTACGATTAGAAATCTTTTTTTGGTTTTTTATTAGTAGTATTGTATAATTATTTATAAATAAAAATAATTTGGATTGAGCTGGGTTTGCAAAAATGTGTTATCTTAATTATATTCACGTATTAACCTGTAAAAAATTCAGTGATATAGAAAATGGTCTAAAGTACTGGTAATGGTAATGAAAAAAATAGACTTCTGCCAATCAGAATTATTTATTATAAACAAAGTAGATAAAAGCATTTTATTCAGAGTTCACATTGGCAACACATTCATTGCCGTTTTCATTATTTTCTTGTTGAATGTAGTCCTTTACTACGTCTCTGTAATATTTTCCATTTCCATCCCAAAATGCTTAGTTAGCAAATTGTTGACGTCATTTATCTTTTCTGGAGCAATAGGAACGCCAACAGCCACGGGGGAAGGAAGAAGGCCCTGAATAGTTTTGTATTTCTTACACACACTCTTGAAAGCTCTAATTTCCGAATTATAAAAAAGTTAATTTCTTACTTTGATGTCATTTTTCATCTCATTCCTGATGAGCATAAATCGTTTAGAAGCTGAAAATTTAAAATGCCACTGGCCTGTGATACGCAACATCGACGAAATAGCAGCTCTAAAATCATAAACTTTTCCAGCAAGGGAAATTGTGGTTCCCTGATGAGCGAAATTTGCTGTATATTCTTCGGGGTCTATCATCGTATTTTTCTTCTTTGTCTCCAGTTCTATTCGGCCAAATACGCGTCAGATGGTAAGAAAGAATACCCTACCATTGGGAAAATCACTACTACCTTCTTGATGTTTGCTGGAGCAAAATTAAGGAGTCAAAAACTCATTCCAATCAAACCAGCATACCAATTAGTGTGGAATTTTTGGTTTTCAACCTCAGGAGGGATTCTGGCATGGTTGAGCAAAAAATCATAAATTGCCGATGATTGCTGATTCATTTGAACTTTTTTTCTGTTCGTTCTCACACCAATGATACACAGACACATTGCTGGGGGCTTGTGTTTTTTTTCGAGTGACCCGCAACAAGAGTCATACATGTACAGCTGTCTCGAGTAGTATGCCGACTGATCCTGGACGCGAAGCAAAATTTGATTTTTCTGGCAGTCAAACGAGAAATTAAAAACATCAGTTCTATTTTCCTTCAAAAGTGTGTAAAAAGCTCTGTTCTTCTTTCTATGAACAACTTTCTCACATATTAAACCACGTCTTTTAGCTAAGTCGTGAGTTCTTTTAATCCGTTCGGTTAGTGACAAGCAAGCAGAGCATTTGTCAGTCTTGGGGCTACCAAAACCAATATTAAATCTTGCTTGGAAAATTTTTCGAAAGAACGAACTGCTTTGGTGTCGTCAGCTTCGTTTTCGTCACAGTACAGCTTATACAATTTGTTTATATTTAAATCCGACTGCATATAAACTTTTGATTTGATTTCCCTCTAAAGTTTTGAGTTTCAAGACATTTAAACTTTTTGATAAACTGCTTCACAGTTTGCTGGCGATGTGCAAAGAATTTTGCGATTCCTTCCTTAGAACTTTTGCCAGTTGCGAGGCTCCGTTTCAAAACCCCTTAAACTCGATTTTTGGAAAGTAGTAGCATTTTTAAGAAAGATTTCTGGCAAATTCTGCTTCTCTTTCCTTCTTTTATCATAAAATAGCAGTAACAGAATTCATTTAAATCGCGTTTGTTCGTCACAAAACGAGTTCGTTTCGTTGTTTCGGCGAGGGTGAATCTCAAGATGAAATTGTCTTGATCAATTTTCGTTTTATTAGAGTTAAACATATTGTGAGATGTTACGAGAACTGACGTTGCAACAGGTGTAGGCAATTTTCATGTTTACAGTCCAACTTGTTGGGTGGTAATCCAGGGCCTGAGTACCTGAAAAAAAAATCAACGGAAACATGTTATTGTACTGCTGGGGAACGAAAATTATTGTATTGCTGAAGAGTTTGTAGTAAACTACATACTATAAAAGAGTGAGGAATTCATACTTAATCTACAGTTTTATCAAAATGATTATTATAGGAAACTCAATCAACCAAACAAGTAATAATTACTAACCTCTCCAGCTTAGCACGATTTGTCTTCCATTTTCTTTATTTTCTCTCCTTCCTAGCATGACCGGTATCAAAAAGCGGTGTTTTTAGGGTTCCGTACCGAAAACGGAACCCTTATAGGATCACTTTGTTGTCCGTCTGTCTGTCTGTCTGTCTGTCTGTCTGTCTGTCTGTCAGTCTGTCTGTCAAGACCTTTTTCTCAGGAACTCGTAGAGGGAACAAGTTGAAATTTGTATCAAATACTGGAGTCTGCGGTCTCCTTCAGCTGTGAAAAAATCAAACTTGTAAGTCAACGCGATCAAAAGATATGACCGTTTATGTCGCATATTTTGCGATTTCACGAGGGAATCAAAACCTATAGGGTACTTCCCGTTGACCTAGAATCATGAAATTTGGCAAGAAGCGGTGTCTTACAGCACATGTCAAGGGAAAAATCTGAAAACCGTAAATATGTAGTTTAATTACAAGAAAAATGCGAATTTACTATTTGAAACTTATGAAAATTCACTAATGTTGTCGTAGTGGTATTGTCAGGCTCCAGAAGCATATGGGTTGCATACAGTTAGGTCCTATTCTATGTTTATTCTGAATTTTCTTTGTTTATATTCGTTATGCATTTCATCACGTACGCTTTATATACATAATATATACAGGGTATATATTATGTCTAAATTTTGCTTTTTTATAACCGACATGCGACATACTCAAGTCCTGTAACATCCTGTATATATTATATTTCGTCTAATTTTTCTTTATAATCTACATAATATGTTGATAATCTACATAATAATGCTATACTATACAAGTTTGTACGGAACCCTCGGGGCGCGAGTCACAACTCGCACTTGGCCGTTTTTTTTTAAACCCAGCTCAATCCATGCTTCTTTTAAAGCCCACCATGCGCGCCACCTGCTTCTTACATCAGCATAGGGAAAAGTTGTTGTTATCTTCTGTTTGTCGTTGCCGACTGTCTTATTTTCTCTTTGGAAATTGTTTTAATAACTGTTTGACGGAATTACAAAAAAAGGATATCTATCCAGAGGAAGAAACAGAATCTCGGATCAAGTCGGATTCGTTCCAAATCGCTTTGTAGCTTGATAGTATCGACTAAGATCTATCAAACTACGCAAAAAAAAACTTTTGAAAATTACTGGATTTATTAATGATTAAATCTAGGTTTACCTAAGATTACATCGACAACGACCAAATAGTGTTCTCGTCACTGTTCGTTTTTCCCCGTTAGCAATTTTTGCAACCGAGGCGCTGAACGTTCTAACCTTAATTTTGACTGACAAAATACTTTATATCACTGACACAAAGTGATATAAAGTATTTTGTCTTTCAAAATTACAATTTTACAATATTATCGGTGAGAATCAATTATTTATTTGCAGATTCAACAGTATTTTAACATGCTTCGAATATTAAATATTGTATGATACACGTGTGTGAAGAAAGGCTTTTGTGAACTCATTGCGATTCAACTCATGCACAAAAGCCCATCTTCACACACATGTATCGTAAACAATTATTTTAGTTGTAACCCTGTAATATGGCTAAGGTTATAATAAGAAAAGCAAACGATACAAATCTCAGATTATACCAAACAGAATTTTTTGATAAATATTGTGCGATTGAAGGGAAGAAAAAGACTGTGTGAGTAATTTAAAAAAAAAGTTTTTAGAATTTAGTGCTACCCTATTTCCAGATTTTAGAGCCAAAGACTTAACTATGAAGCGTATAAATGAGTTATCAATAAGTCGTAATTGTTTCAGATGAGAGTAATGGTTTTACACAATTAGCAGTTGCTCAATAAAAATTGGGAAATATAATAAAAGTAGAGCCCAAAGAATCAGATGGCTAGCACATATAGAGAATGGAACACACAAGGGAAACGAAGATAATAACAGACTGGAAGCCAGTGGAAAAAAACAAGAGTTAGAGGAAGACCTAGAAAAAGATGGATAGACGGAGTGAAGGAAGATCTCAAAACACTCGCAATGAGAAATTGGGAAGACAACAAATGATAGAGCGGAATGGAAAAAGATCGGCGAGCAGGCTAAAACTCACACAGGAGCTATTGAAACTGATAACGTTGAAAGGGAAGTGTACCGGTCTTGATATTTTTAAAGAATTTGATATTGCATATAAAGAAATGGATATTCACCTACAGAAAAGTGTTCCTGTTACAACAGACAATGCACCTAATGTGATGGGGAAAAACATTAGTTTTATTCAGTATCTTAAGCAAAATAATCCTCATCCTTTAATTGGATTTCGTTGTATACTACAACTATTCGTGTCCGGATCACACTATGTCCTTCCAAAAGTTTTCGGCTCTAATGGCCTTGACATTTGCTAAAATTGGTAGAACTACTTGCCGTTATTTAAATTTTTTTTTTTTACTTTTTAAGTAGTTTTTGCCTAATAATTAATATAATATAATCAATATAATATAATCAATTGTGAACATTTGTTACAAGTAATACTTGTTTACTTCAAAAACTATATGGACAAATCTCGAACTTCAAGCGGCTAATAGAAACACTTTTTCCATGCTTAATTTAAATAACTATGCTACAGTGAATTTCATTATTTCGATAAAAACATTTATTCATAAAAAAACTAAAATTGGACAAACATTTTGGGACGGAGAGAGTATTTAGAACTAGTCAAATCAAAACAAATAATTGAATGCCCATGAGATATAGAATTTTTACAATATACTGTTAAGGTTTACATTTTTAGTATATAGTATAAATTCTTCGAGGTTGTAGATTGTGTTGGAGAGGACGATGTCCTTTGTTGTTTTCCTAATTTTTAAAGTAAACCTAATTATAAGAGTTTTTCTCTGTTAGGCTGATTGGTAGTTTTTTATATATATAGAACTCCCTGGTAGTTTGGACCTTTTCGACAGTGTTAGGTTTGTTTTGGCCCTGTATAGTTGGTGTTTAATTATTGTCTCGTATTGATGTTTATCCAGATGCTTCTGGAAGGCGTGCTTCTGTTTATGGATGTAGCATGTTGGTTCTAGAATACATAAAATCGTAACTGTGAGAATACACAACTTCTTGAAATTGGATCTACAGGTTTCAGTGATCTAGATACCCATTAGGATTTTGATGAATTTTTCTGCACTACAAAGATGAATTCAATTTGTGACGAGCATTCGCAAAGCAGAATATCATTTGAAAATATTGGTTGGATCTTCGCAAAGTGGAATGTAAGATCTTCGATTTTTAGAAATTGTCGTAGATACCTTATTTGAAACTGTTTCCTATGTAGTTAGGAGCACATATATTGTATGGTGGTGTTCCATTGAAGGTGTTCTTCTTAATAAATTCCCAGGAATTTAGCCACCTTATTTCGTTTAATATCGTCGTTAATTATTTTCAACTGGATGCTTATGGGGTAGTTGGGATATGGGGTACACGTGCTGTATGGAATATAACGTATTCCGTTTTATTGCTGTTGAGAAAGAGACTGTTGTGCGGGAACCATTTGTTGAGTGGATCCTAGAGCACACTGGCACGCAGCGGGTCATTGGAAGCATTTTTTTCGGAGACGATAAAACAGCGTCATCAACATATAAGGTGCCGTGTTGATCTCCGATGTAGCTGACTAGGTCTGCAGTGTTTAGTAGGAATAGAGTCGGATCCAAGACACTTCCCTGCTGGACACACAGGTTTACACAACTGAAGTCGGATTCGCCAGTTATAGATCAGCATTTTACTTTCACGAATTGATTCCTGTATGTGAGAAAAGATGTGAGCCATCTAGCAGATTTACCTCTTATTCGTAATTGTAAATTTTGTTAGCTTGTGCCTGTAGCCGGGAGTTGCCTGTGCGACCCCCAGTCGAAAGCTTTCGATAAGTCGCAGAAGATACCAATCGGGCGATTTCCTCTGGATAATTTCCGGTTGATTTACTTCTGGGGAAACCGTGCTGTTGATTTGGAACTAGATGGAATTTTCCTATTAATGGCAACATTCTAATCCGCATGCAATATTCTAATATGTTTACCTCCTATTATGTTACCTTCTTCGTAATCCAAGAATTGCGAGTCTAGTAGATTTTCACCATGGGAAAGCATGACAAGAAGATTGTAGGATGTTGATGAAGGAGACTGTCTTCCCATTACAAACCGCGTTAATATAGATTTCCACCCACGTTTCGTTCTGAAAATGTTCGGCAAAGCAATTTTTGTTTGTCGTCGACATGTTTCGGGTGAGCCTATATTCGATTTTTCTGAGTTAGCTGATTATTTTTTAGATATATTAATCGACAATCGGGCATCGGAGTGTCTTCAACTAAAGTGGATTTGGTGAGGTAAGTACTGTCTATACCTTTAAACCTTTTTAAGTAGTGGGTCAAATTTTGTTCATAATATTTTTCATACAAGCTCGTGGGTCACCAGGTCAGTGGAATCACTTGGAAAAGAGGAGGGAGGTCAATGACTATTTTTTTTTGTTCTCACTTTTAAAGGCTTTCTAAAAATTCAAGTTTTCTTCTTTGGCCACCAACCAGCTAGACCCAGACTCCGAAGCCCGCCACAGCTTTATGGCCAGCACCTTTGCAAGTCTCTCAGAAAGCCAGAAATGGCATGCTGATGCCCAAGACCCAATCACCCAACAAAAAGAGAATATGGCACCAGGACATTTCCTCCCATACCCAATCTGAAGAACGCTCAACAGACTTCGCGCAGGAGTCTCGAGAAAACCTGCAGAGAAAACCTGCAAAAATGGGGAATGCTACCAGAGGACAGGCAGTGTTCCCAGTGAAAACCCTCAGTGTTCCTGCGGAGAAATCCAGAATCCTCCACACCTGCTGCCCTGCACCGACATGGGACAGAGCTGCACAGGTAAAGACCTAATTTTAGCAAATGACAGGGCTATCAGAGCCGAAAACTTTTGGAAGGACATAGTGTTACTCAAATTCTTCCACATTGGTAATCTGGAATTGTGCCATTAAGCGCTAATTTTCAGGTTTCCTCAAAAAACAAATACCGTATTTAGAATAGAGCTAAAACACATTATGATTTCAGAACTTCAGTAGTTCCTGTTCCTGTAATGTAGACTAATGCTTAGGGTCACACCTACAGGTCTCTTTTAAAGAGAACATGTCCTCTTTTATTACAATTATTTTTTGTTCTTTATCTTTTTTTACATACACCCGAATTCTCTTTTATTTATATGTGACAATTAGTTAAATAATAAAATGTTTGAGGGGATGGTCAAGAGAGATTTTTATTTCATTCAAAAATTTTGTAAAAGAATTGTTCCATTATTTAGCTAGCAGAGCAATACTGCTATCCAAAATAATGGAATTCCATTTGACTAAATAGCTAATATATTGAAATGTTAAACCGAGAAAACTAACCCCCATTAACTAAGTTTGCAAATGTTTTCAAATGTCAATTCTCAATAATGTCATGAATATCATGGAAACTTTATGACATCAAGTTTGTAATATTAAATGTTCCTTCATTTAGAACCAAAGTTATAGGTTAGGTTAGGACAGCGATTTGTGAGCCGAAAGCGGTTCTTTTCTTAGGCATTTGCTCTTCAAACAACACCATTCGTTCAAACAGTTGATCCTGAAGTTTTTTTTATCGATTTTTTATACATAGAAGTTTTTTTTTAATCGTAAAATCAGAAGACATTTCAAGAAATTTTGGCACTCGAGTAAAAAACTGGGAAAGCAATACATTTTCCTTTGAACTTGAATTTTGCTTTGAATTTGTGGACATACAAAGTTTCCAAAATTTGAATGAACAGACAAATTTCCAAATTTTTCAAGATTTTTCAAAATATTTGCTTTTGTTCTGAATTTATGGACAAAGCTTTCCAACATTTTTACAAGAATTTACCGAATGTTTCCCTAATTCTATGCATTTGTGGCCTTTTTCTATCGATTTTTTTATTAATATAATATATCTTATTAATATTAAATATAACGAGTTTTTTTTATACATAAAAATAAAACATACATTCCAGAACAAGCACCAGAGAGGTGATGAACGTTAAATTGATCAGAAATGGTGAATTCGATCCGCACCACTACCTCTCCAAAGTTAAAATCCGCTTTATCCCTTCCAACAAAAGAACCGCCCACCCAGAATGACCAGATACAACATTATCCGAATAAATATCAAAGAAGATATCATTAAGAACCTTAGAGAAGAAATCCACACCAATACGAAGAGCTGGCAAGACCTCAGCACGAGGATGAATGGTACCGCAGAGAAGACACTAGGGCTGGCAAAAAGGAAACGAGCAATCTGGTGGAATGAAGCATGCGAGGAAGCCCTTGAGGAAGCACTCGAATAAATATATGGGAAATGGAGAATATGGAAATGTTCCAGGAAAATGGTACACTTGGAACAATTCACGCGTCAAAGAAAAGAAACATCCATTATATTTCGACGGTCAACGCAATCTTTTGAGGAGGCACAGTTAAAAGACCTCGAAAGTAATTTCACCAGAAACAATTCCACATATGTATATTAGACCTTTAGTTCTTTTTTATATCAGAGCTGCAGAAATGAACACGGAAAAATCGGTTTGAACAACCAAGAAAATAGCGAGATACTTGCAAACCGCCCATCTAAACCCATTTAAACCGCCCATCACCAACCTCCAAACTAGAACTTCTACCGCTACTGGAGGACCAAGTAGAGGACAGCGAGGGAAGAAATCGAGAATGCCTTCTCTCTCCAGTCCAGAACCCTTCTGCAGGGTATGGTGACATCAATTTGCTACGCTGTAATGATTCCTCGGCAGCGCTCTCTTGGTCAGATCTCATTACTTCCTGCATTCCTTGTCCCGTCAGAGTTTTTGTCCGGTCTATCCATCATCTCGGCGATCTTCCTCCTGGGCGACAGCCCTGGACTTTGCCATTTACTATGAGTCGTTCAATATTGTCGAACCTCCTAGCCACATCGCCCAGGTATCCCAAATATCGAATGCTTTACTGAGTCTGAGAAACAACAAGGCTAGTGGCGAAGACTCGATAATAGCAGAAATTTTGAAATGGGCGGAACCGGAAATCCTGGATGACTCACACCAAATATTTCAGACAATATGGTAGACAGAGAAGATACCAGAAAAATGGAAAACAGGGTTGATTCACCCTCTCCATAAGAAAGGGGACAAAAAGGACCTCAATAACTATAAAGGCGTCTCCTTACTTTCGGTCTCTTATAAAATCCTCTAAAAGATACTCTTGAATAGAATAGAAGGTTCCGAAAAGGTCGCTCCTGCGCCGAGCAGATCTTCAACTTGAAAACAATAATCCGCCATAGAATGCTGAGCTCCAAAAAAATTGTAGTATCTTTCATAGATTTCAAAAAGGCTTTTGACTCGGTGGATATTTCTATATCCTCGAGGGATTCCTTGAGGGTTTCTACCCTGGTCGAGAATTTAGGGAGAGAAACCCAAGTTGGCAAACATAATCAAAGATACATTACCAGGCACAAAATCCAAAGTGAAGTTCATAGAAGTGTCCCGATCGTTTGAAATCAAGACGGGTGTCAGACAAGACGACAGACTTTCACCAATACTATTCAACTGCATCCTGGAAAAGATCGTACGAATGTGAAACTCAGAGCTTATAAATCAAGGAATAAACCTAATTTGCTTATGGAGGTAATCAAGAGGAATGAAAGTCAACTCCTTGGCCTTTGCAGATGACTTTGCGATACTTTCGGAAAGCCCTAGGTAAGCGATCACTTAGATTAACCTCTTAGAAAAGATCGCCAGAAAAATGGGACTTATTTGGGACTTGGATAAATGACGCACAAGGACCGAAAATTCCTTGAAACGGGGATAGGGCGGATTTTGAGAGTAAAGAAATTTAAATATCTCGGTGAAACGATACAAGACAATGGTCTAGAGAAAGTTGCGGTAGGCGATAGGATCTCAAAAATGGAGAGAGCGTATGGGCGTAAAAAGAACATCTATAACAAGAAATGCATTTTCTGGAACGCCAAAATAAAGCACTACGACACCGTAGACAGAACAGAATGCCTGTATGTATGTGAATGCAATTTCAATGAACTACAGGCTAGAGAAGTTGGAGGTCCTGGAAAGGAGAATCTTCTAGAAAATCATGAGCCCAATCCAGACGGAAACGGGATGTAAATTTCGGAGCAACACCGTAGTCTACCAGAATGTAGAAAAAAAATTTGCGACCATGAGGAAATGGAGGCTAATATTTCTTGGGCACATGTACAGATTAGACAAATCCAAATTAACAAAGCAGTTATTTTACTACTTGTGCAACAAAAAAACAACTCCATCATGGATTAAAGAAGCTCGGAAATACCTTGAAAGTTCTAAGATTCAGAGGACCAAATGTTGGAAAGGGATACGTTTCGAAACAGTATACACAATTTGTAAAGATTTCATGACGAGAGCGAACTCCAAAGACCGGAAGAGCTTGTACGGCCGAACAACGACAGCAGCACAGTGATCGTATAAGTGGAGGTAGAGGAAATTACAACTAAAATAGTGAAATTGTAGCGTAATCCTAAGTGGTCAATTCGCAAGTAAAAAAAAACAAAAAAAATGGTTCAGTAAAAGTTGCTCACGATTTGAAAATTTGCAATTATTGTTTAAGGAAGTTCGAGCGTAACTAATCAGTCAAAATAGTGTTTAAATAATTTTAAGTAATTTTTCTGTCTTTTCAATTATCCTAATAGTTATTAAAATTCATTATTTTTATTTATAATAACACAGCAAATTTAAAAAATTATAATTATTATTTATTTAATAAAATAGTTACTTCTATAGTTACTTCTACTAAAATAATTACTTCGCAAGTTTTGAGAATTCATATAACCTTTGTAGACTACCACAAGGCGTTTGTCTGCGTCGAAACATGGGCAATATTAAGATCCCTCGATAATGCGAGAATCGACACCAGGTACTCAAACTTCATCAAACAGATCTACGAAAACGCGACCATCTAGACGAAAATTGACGATGATTCAAAAACATTAATATCCCAGTCAAAAGAGGAGTGAGACAAGAGATACGATCTCGCCGAAACTATTCACACTCGCCTTGGAGGATGTCTTCAAAACTTGGAATACTGGAATGAAAAGGGAATAAACATCGACGGAGTACGCATTAATCATCTGCGATTTGCAGACAATATTATAGTCATCAGCAGTACTGCAGAAGACCTCACAAGCATGCTGCGAGAACTTCATCGAGAATCAGTAAAAGTCGGACTCGAAATGTACCTAACAAAGACAAAGATAATGAGCCCAGAGAATATCGACTTAACTATTAATAACCAGCAAATCGAAAAAGTATCCGACTACATTTACCTGGGCCACAACATTCAATTGGGTAAAGCAAGCCAAACTCTAGAGGTGTTAAGAAAAATAAGCCTCTCCTGGGCCGCTTTTGGAAAATTAAGCTACATTCTCAAGTCCAGGGAGTTCCCGATAAACCTTCGAAGGAAAGTATTCGACTCGTGTGTACTGCCGGTCCTTACCTATGGCCTCGAAACAATAGATGAACAATGGATTCGATGTTTTCCGCGCACTCGGAAAACATCGAATAGGCTACAAACTACACAGAGAGCTATGGAGAGGACTATGCTTGCAATTACCCTCAGGGAAAGAGTTCGAAACGAAGCGGTCCGGAAAAGAACTGGTATGACGGATGTGCTAGTGAGAGTAGCGCAACTTAAGTGGAGATGAGCGGGTCACATTGCGAGGCAAGACCCGGACAGATGGACAAAGAGAATCTGGAGAACATGGCGCCCGAGAGTGACCAAACGGAGCGCGGGCTGACCTCAGTCACGATGGCGAGACAGTATACAAAAGATTGCAGGAAAAAACTGGACCCAAACTGCAACAAACAGGAAGACGTGGAAATCCTAGAAAGAGGCCTACATCCAGGAGTGGATAAACGAAGGCTGAGAAGAAGAAGAAGAAAGATTTTTGATGTATACGGTCTAATAAAAGGATCTGGCAACAGCGCTTTATTGTGTTTTGAAAGTTTATAGTGCAGAGAGGGAAAATAATAGTAATTGAAAGGAGTCGAGTGTATTTCTTCTCTCTGTATAACTGATGTTTCCATCTTTTTCTTTTCTATAAACTGTTCTCGCGATGTTGCCGGAGGACAACCATCCGTCCTATAAATTGTTGTCCATAAACAAGATTCAAAATATAAAGTTTTAACTTAAAACTTTAATTATTTAAATAATTTCATCGGTTACGTCACATTGCTTTAATGTAATCGTGTTTTACAATTATCTAAGTTTATTGTATGTAGTTTTTTATTCCTTAAAGTTTCGAAATGAATATCGAAAAAAATAAATAAAGACGTGACGGAAGCTAGGGTATAAGAAAGAGCCTGTGTATAAGAATTGAAAAAACGTCATTTTTTTTTCGGATAAACTAAATGTTGGATCACTTTCAAATTAGTATTGATCTGCATGTATAAAAAGTTTCAAAGCTTAAACTTATAAAAAAATTTTAAAATTGGATTGGCTCGTAGCTCCTTAAAGTAATTATTACTACTATTTATTAAAACTGAATTAAATGATCTACAAAATAAAAATTTGGAACTAATTGAGATGCAAGCTAAACAAAACTAATTAAAATAGTATCACAGAAACATCTTTGAAATCAAAAGGAATTTTGTAAAGAGTTAATAGAATTCATAAACTATATTAAATTAGCTTTAAAAATATACATACCTCCCACCCTCCTCCTCCTCTCACCCTCTCCTACCCCGCCCTCCTCTTCTAAGCGTTGGTGTATTTACCCATTTAGAGCGCCTCCTGTGGTCTTGATTCCTTTAGGAATTTCAGGATTTGGGAGGGATTCAAGGACTGCAACTCCTCTGCGCTCAAGCAGTGAGCCCCGAGGCACAACTGTCTTTTGCGGAGCAGTGCTTCGTAGTCTTTGAGTAGATGTGTGGGGATTTCCTCCGCTGAATAAAAAAATCTGCATCCGTATTACTTAGGTAATAATCGACGTTTGAATACTTCTACTTAATGACGTTTTAGCTTCCTAGTATAAGATACATAAGTCTAAACAGCTAAACAAAAGAGGGACGAGTTTGTACTTTTTTCTATTGTTGAAAATGTTCTCTTTTTTCGTGCTCGACAGATGACAGCCCTGCTAATGATGAATCCAGGATTACAGGAAATTCGGGAAGAAAATTAAAAAATCGGGAATTAATCAAGTTAGGGAATCTCTACTACCGCAAGGATCAACACGTCGTGATGTATCAAAGTTGGTCAGTCGCTAGGAACTATGTATCGCGTATTAAAATAAGGTGTTGCAAAAGGGGTTTTTGCAAAACCACAGATGCCCTTTATTAAGAAGAGAAAACTAAAAAGCCTACAACCCTTACTCTTAGATGGGAGAGCAGTGGAATTTAAACAGGAGATAACGTATCTGGTTATAACACTAGATAACAAACTCGCTCTAATGGTGTGCAGAAATTTTGCAGGGGAAACCACAATCCTACGAGGAATGTACACCATGATAGTGAAAACTTCTATCACTTACGGGGCAGTTGCTTGGAGAAGTAGAACTAAGCTAGCCTCTATGAAGAAGCAGCTTGAGGAGATTACAGGACTGCCATGTATCTGTTTTACGAGGGTGATGGGGTCATGCCCGACAGCAGCAATGGAACTGCTGCTGGATCTGACTCCATTGCATCTTGTGGTGGAGGGGACGGCCAGATCGGCGATTGTAATGTTCAGCAAGGAAAGAATAGAATAGAAAGAGTAAAATAATCGGGCGTAGAGACCAGAACAGACACGCAGCCAAGATCTTCTGGCTGGTACCAAAAGACAAAATGGTATGCAAATACCATTTCTAGAAAAACTGCACAGCATTGTGTAGTAGTAAAGTCGATTGGAGGCGAACGAATCCTGAATATACCATATTAAGCATTCAATCGGTATATAGATGGTGCGAACACAAAGGAGTGTTTGGACCTAGTAACAAATATTTTGAATCCATGGGAACCTACACAAATATCTTCCAAACAGAGGTAAATGTAATCAATACGCAATACGCACAATTTAATTTCGGCAGGAACTATTGCAAAAAATATCCTGCCAGATAACCAAGCAGCCACCAAGGCTATTAGCTCATACATCATCATATCCAAACTGGTATGGGACTGTGTCGGAAATCTAAACACGCTCGGCAGAGAAAATAAAGTAATACGCTATACTGGGTACGAGGCTACACTGGTATAGATGGAAATGAAGAAGCCGATCACCTAGCAAACAAGGGATCTATTAATCCCTTTATAGGTATGAGTATATGAACCTTTTTCTGGTATAATTATAAACACCAAGACTGCGGAACATTGCTTGAATAAAGAGGAGTTGCAATCCTTGAATCCCACCCAGATCCTGAAATTCCTATAGGATTCAGGACTAGATGAGGGGCTCTAAATGCTAATCTTTACCAACGATTATAGGAAGAGGGTGTGGTACAATAAATCTATAAAGGTAGCAATACAAATCACCACCGAAATCTATAATCTAATCTAATCTTAAAAGTGTTTTCAGTACCTTAAAACATTTCTTGCAAGAGGAGAACAATAAGTGCAGAAATTCATGTGGACGAAAAATGGTTACATAACGAAAGTGAAACTAATAAATAAATATAACTAATATAACACTTGTACTGACTTAAATAAAAAACAATTCGATCTTGCAAAAGTAAAAAAGAATTGACCACGCTGTTGCACGACCGCGGAACAATCCTCATCGAAAATCAGATTTTTTTATTAAATTGGCCACTTATTTTGGAATAAATAAAATTCCTAAATCAGACATTTATTTTAGAACCGAGGGGTATTACCTAGTAAAAGAAATAATTTAAATATAATACAACAGAATAGGAGTTTAACCTGAAAATATTACTACTTTGTTATGTTGCTTCATTAACCCAACTAAACTGAATTTCATAGATCTTTTCGTACATGAATTAATTGTTTAATCTGTAAATTTGAAACTTAACACTTATTATAATTAAAGCCAACAAAATTTAAAGTATAGTTTAATCTGAATCACATAGAATTTCATTAAGGTAAGTTTAAATATCCAATTTTTAGTATGTGCATTGAAGCATTTGGACTATTCATTACGTCTGAATGCGAGCTTTTAGTTCTTGTTGTCGCAGTCATAAAAGCCACAATCGCTTGAACTACGAGAGTACGCGCACGGAAAGATTAAACATGTCAAAGACGGTTTAATTTCCAGGGGAAAATTTTAGCGCGGATTTTTCCCTTTCTAATGCGGGGTTTCACGTACTTTGTGTAGATTAGAGACCGTACCAAGTATAACAACACAGCGAGTAGTTTTGCGCTCTCTGATGTTGCACTATGTGCTGTTAAAATGAGTGTAAAGAATATTAACGACAGCCGACTCAGTTCAGGATTATTATCAAGATTGCTATGTACACGAATAATAAAGATGAAAAACAAGTGAGCAAAACAAAATATTTTACACAAGAATAAACAATATTAAAATTGTTTTTAAGATTTTGAGTGTATTAACCGCCTGAGTGTTGGTCGTTTTTTCTATATACTATTCAAATTTGCTGAACAAAAAACGATGACCCACCTCTTGGTCTTTAAATATTTATTAGTTTTTATTTATTAGTTTTTTATTATATATTAATTTCTAACATATTTTAATAAATTTCACACACAAATACATTTTTAATGTATTATTTAAAATTAATAAACATTTTAAAGAAACCGCTCCATCCCAAAACTCTTTCAACAATCACTCCCTTCCGCTCTAAAATTTCCCTCATTATGGGCCACCCGCTACCTGACTCGTCCATGCACGCTTCCCAGTCTTTACATTTATTTTTCCACATCAAGCTTTCCTCTTTCTTACCAACTTTCTAAACACATAGTCTTCTCTACATTCACACTTACTCTTCTTTTCTCAAAATATCTTAATCCTTACAATCATCTCTTTCATAGTATGAAACAAATATCTCACTTGTGATCGCCGAGTAAATTTAATAAAAATACTCAAATCAAATAAAATTGGTTTCAAACAAAATTATTGAATCACCTTAGTGATAGACGTTAAAGCAAGTCGATAATTCAAATCAATATAGAGATATGTTCCTTAAACCCACTCTGAAAAACGTCCGTGAAACGAAACATAAACATCCACAAAGCACAAACAACAGCAGGTTCTACGTTTCTTTCCTTAGATAATAAAAACTTCTAACGTTCTAAAGAATTAATTTCACTGTGTTTTTGTTCGATCTGTGGTGTGGTCCAATTACAAATATTTTTCTCTTTCGCGTAATTTGCAGTTTTACGTTGGTCATCCGTTCATCTCCGCCGGCAACACAATCGACACCGATTTTCGAGGAACATTCCGGGCGTTTATGATTGCTCTTCTCTATCCAGACTAAAGAGCTTCTCTTGATCCGGCACTTGGACTAGATTTGGACTCTTTCGAAGGCAGATGGAGGCGGCGTCGGCGTCCTAGATAACGGGAAGCTCGCCACCTCTCGACTAACAGCTACAGATCTGATTGAGCCGAATGGCTGGTCCAGCGATAACTGGTCCGGCGATAAACCTCCGAAGGAAACGGAATTGACGAGGATAGACAGAGGCATGGGACACTGGCTGTACGGCGAACTGGCCACAGCTCATGTGGGGGCACTGCAACCACTACAACAAAAATGAGTATATCTATTAATAAGTAGAGTTTTTCGGGTTCGAGTACCCGGACCCGGACTCGACGAGTCCAAGGGTATATACCCGATACCCGATCTATGACTCGACGAGTCTCGGGTCTTGAATGTTTGGCATTGTTTAGATACACTTGATGAATGGACGAGTATGAAAATTCGAACATACCTAAATATTAATTTGTATGGAATTGACTGCTATACAATTAGTCGAAAAAGTAGAACAAGAATTAAACACATTTAATATAAAATTTAAAATATATATATTTATATATATATATATATATATATATATATATATATATATATATATATATATATGTATATATATATATATATATATATATATATATATATATATATATATATATATATGTATATATATAAATATAATATATATATTGAAAAAGAGAAGTCGACCGCTGGTGCGGTGTGGTCGTGTTTTAGCAGCTCCGAAACTAATCTCAAATTTCGGGAGGTTCTGAGCAATTTAATTCACGATTTATATCTGGAAAGTGTATGTGAAGTAGTAGTGAGTGCAACCCAAAAGATCTGATAGAGAATTAAAGTTAGTAAAGTAAGAAATTATTAGAGTAATTAGAGAAGTAAAGAAAGACTAGAATAAAAAGATAAAAAGTAGAAATTTACGTTCCTTAAAAAAAATTTAAAAAAAGCCTAACCTCCGAGGAGTCGATCCGAGCAAGCGGCTTTATATCGCGGCGCGACCCAAGATAAACACGACAGCCGAAATCAGCTGTAAATAAATTCAAACAGCTGAGCACAGGACCGTATTTAGTAAGAATATTTAAAGGAAATTAAATATGAGTAGTGACGAATACACAACTGATGAAGGAAAACTAAGGAAAAACTGGGAAGATGAAGAGGATGAGACCCGCAATAAAACCAAGAAAATAGCACGCTCCCCTGGGAAAAGAAAATCTAAAACCGAGAGTGATAAGCTAGAAAAGATACTAGAAACGATGATATAGTAGTTTTACAACAAGACTTGTACGCCTCAGAAATAACGGTAATCAAGGGATGAACAAAAATCAAGGAGAAAAACAAGAGAGGAAAATACTAAGAAAAATCTACGGGCCGGTTCAGAAAAAGGGAATCTAGATAGAGACCAATAAAAGAACTGTACGAACAGATAGAGACGATTACAAACAACATCAGGAACAGAAGGGCAAAGTTCTATGGACACATACATATGATGATTGAAAGCAGACTAACCAAGAAGATTATTAACATATTGACGACAAAAACAGTGAAAACCGACTGGATAATGGAAACCTGGGATGACAACAAGAAACTCAACATCTCCACAGACAACGGCAGAGAGGGAAAAATACAGAGCAAAAATCAGAAAAAAGAAATTTGAACAAACTCCCAAAGAGAAGAAAACAGAGGAAGAAGTGGACAGAAGAAAGGAAAAAGAAACACACTGAATAAATGAGAGGTTTCTGGGAAGAAAGAAGAAGATAAAAAAAATGACATGATAATTGATTGCGTTTTAGCAATTTCGGGCTTTTGTTGCAATTATGTATTTTTTATGTATTATTGTGTATTATCACATCGCCAACAAACAGAAGGTTAATAACAATGGGAACTCCAATAAGTCCACTTCTAGCAGATTATTTCTTGTAAAATATTGAAGAACATATTTTCAAATTAGATTTTATTAGAAAATAATAATAATATTAATAAATCAATGATATGACAGACGTGAAAGTCATCAACAACCGACTAATGATCATGCACCCACAAATGCTGACAACAAAAAAGAACCCGAAAAGACTGACAAATTCTGGGAAGAACTCGAAAACGAAATGTCCAAAATTCCAAATGATGACGTAAAAATTCTCCTCGGGGATTTCAATGCACAAATAGGCAGAGGACGAAAATACCAAAAAACAGTAGGTGATTACTCCGTACGCAAATTTACTAACAAAAACGGCACTCGACTCATTGAGTTATGGCAACAAAACAATTTGAAAATTATGTCAACCTCACTACGAAAATCCCCCAAGAAATCCACCAATTAAGCGAATTTCAAATCGACCATGTCGCAATTTCTTACGCCAACCAGAAAGAAATCCACGATGTCCAAGTCCGCAAAGAAGCGAACATCGATTCTGACCAGTATCTATCTCTCCCGAATCCAAATCAAATTCACACCCAAGAAATTTTTTTACAAGAAACCACCAATGATTCCAAAATTCGACATAAACAAAATCAAATACTCCAAAATTGCTGAAAGATGGGAAGAACAACCTACAGAAAACTGGGAACATTTCAAAGAAAAAATCATCAAGACCGCCAAAACCTTGATTCACCTGACAAATAAACCAAAACATCCATGGTGGAATCAAGAATGCGAAATCGCTCTAGACAACCGAAAACCTGCCTTCCATAATAATAATAGTAACAAATCTGAGAAAAATCAGAATATCTTCGTCGAGGTATGTGAACAGACGTCCAAAATTCTGAGACAAATCAAACGGAAATATATTAATGATCAACTTCGATCGAGAACGACATCCGAAACTACAATAAGCGTGATTTTTACAAAACATTCGCCAACCAAATCAAAGGATACACCACAAAACTTATACTTCAGAAAACAAGACGGAAAACTAGCATTGACGAATAAAGAAAATTACCAAGAATTAGCTAAATACTACGAATTGTTGACTATTAGCAACGAAAAGATTCCCAAAGAAACAATCAGGCCACACATGTGAAGAATCACTATCACCAACTCAAGACGAAATCCACTCCCAAATCAAAAGACTCAAAAACAATAAAGCCTCAGGTGAAGACGGCATCACTGGAGAACTATTTAAAAACCTCGAACCCAGTGCACTCAGAGAAATTACACATGTCATCCAAGAAATATGGCAAACGGAAAAAATACCCGATGACTGGAAAACAGCACTTATTCATCCACTACACAAAAAAGGAGATAAATCAGATGTGAACAACTACAGAGGAATTTCTCTCCTTCCCGTCGCCAACAAAATTTCCTCAGGAAGAGACATCCTCACACGAACACAAGAACAGCTCGAACCAAAGTTATCAGAGTTTCAAGCAGGATTCAGACAAAACCGATCCTGCCCCCAACAAATCTTCAACCACAAAAACAATTGTCAAAATGCGAGCAATTCGAAATAAACCAGTGATGTGCAAATTGGTCGACTTCAAAAAAGCGTACGACTAGATCGATAGACAATCACTATTCCAGATCCTTGAAGAAAGAGGAGTAGACCACAAAACACGAAAATGCTCAACACTCATTGAACAAACGCTGATCAACACAAAATCCAAAATAAAATTTAAGGGGGCAATCTCGGAACCTTTAGAAATTCAGACAGGCGTGCGACAAGGAGATAGCCTCTCACCTCTCTTCGTACAATATCGTCTTGGATAATGTCATGGACGAATGGGAAAAAGAGTTCAAGATACAAAATGTCTGGAAACCAGTTACACTTGGCTTACGCAAAAACAATCTTTCTTTACCATACCTTGCCTTCGCCGATGACTTGGTTATAGAGATAAGAATGCGCCGAAAAAGTAGGACTTCAAATATCCTTCGAAAAAACTCAAGTGTTAAGTCACAAAGGCGAGAACATACAAACAAAATACGGATTGGTGAAAAGAGTCACATATTTCAAATATCTGGGACGATTTATCGAGCCAACTGGATCCGAAAAAATCTCACAACAAAACCGTCTCCAGAAAACCAAGAGAGCACTCGGACTTAAAACCTCTATAACAAAAAATGCATGTCAAGACAAACTAAACTTCGACACTACAACACTGTTATCAAACAGGCAAGTCTCTACGCTAGCGAAACACTTACTCTCAATAAGAAATACCAACTTGAAGAAATAAAGAAAGAAGAAAGAAAAATCATTCAGAAAATACTAGGAGCAAGACTTACTCCTGACGGGTACCGACTACAGTCAATCAAGACAACTGAAAAATACTGAAACATCAAAATTGATATTAGAAAAAGACGAATGAAATTCTTCGGGCACAAAGGTAGACTACGAAATACACAACTAACCAAAAGAATACTAAACTACATATCATCACTCAAAAGTACAACACCATGGATGAAAGAAGTACAAAAAGCCATGCAATCCGCTAACATAATTGACACATCAGACAAAGACTCAAACAAAACCTAAATCTTACAGATCTAAATGGTCTGACGAAAGAAAATTGGCATTCTCGAACAGAATAAAAGTATACGGGCAAAATAAGAAGAACGTCAAGAAGTGAGTCATAGTGCTTAACGTTTTCCAATATTGGGAACATACGCTATAAATAAATAAGTAATAAATCAATGGTCGTAATTCTCATTTCTTGGAATAAATTTGTGGAAAACATCTCCTAAATTTATATATGCTAATGATTGTGAGTCTATTTAAAACAAAAAATCCTGCAGAAGCAGGACCGAAAAGTTTAAATCAAGTCATCTTTAGATCAGAAACCTGCATTCAAAGATTGTTTCTATGACAATATATTATTTCCAAATCAAACATCAAAATAATACATACATAACTATAACAAATATATTACTTTGTACTTATAAAGTAAACATAGAATTGTATTAAAAATGTCGTACAGTTATACTGTGATAGGAGTTCATCGATGTTTCCTGGGAAGATCTTGGATGGTGATAATAATTTAAACAAACTTTTGTACAGCGCGCCAGAAATACTTAAAAAAAATGGATATCGGAGTAAGCTCGGGCTGTACCCAATTTGAAGATTTTCCCAGGGAACATCGATGAACTCCTACCACCGTATAACTGTATGACATTTTTAATACAATTATATGTTTACTATATAAGTACAAAACAATATATTTGTTATATGTATGTATTATTTTGATGTTTGATTTGGAAATAATATATTGTCATAGAAACAATCTATGAATGCAGGTTTCTGATCTAAAGATCACTTGATTTAAACTTTTCGGTCCTGCTTCTACAGGATTGTATTATTATCCTCATTCTGTTTGTTGGAGATGTATTTCAGCTCGCTTTCCGGATTTTTCAGAATATTTTCGTGCCTTTGGTCTTGAAAAAGACATATTTTCTAACCATTGTCTAGAATGTAATCATGAATTCCCCGAAATTGATAGGTAATCTAAAAATCTTACATTATTGCAAAAAAAGCCCGAAGCTACTGGAGTCAATATAAATTTTCAAACAAAGCTATAATCCAACAGTTAATCTCCTTAACGAGCAAACCGACCTAATTTTTTCAAATTTAGGTGTATATTGCTAAATATATATGTATATTGCTTAAACAAAGTAATCTGCCATATTTATTTACAGGAGTGGACGAGGATTGTTTGGTGTAGTATTAACAGTGAGGGCTGTTGTTTACACATGTGTGTTAATGGTATTTTATAGTATACATTTATATATATATATATATATATATATATATATATATATATATATATATATATATATATATATATATATATATGTGTGTGTGTGTGTGTGTGTGTGTGTGTAAAGAATTTAGATTGTTTTAGTTTTAAATTTTACCGCGCTAGGCAGGTAAAGTTTTTTAAGGTTAAGTTAAGAAAACATATATTGAGAAGATTGTTTATTTTCATGAGCTATAATAATAGTATACATAGTGATAGTAATAATAATAGATAGGATTGAAGATAGTGGGAATTAAGGAAGAAACGTAATTGTCGCTTCTTTATTTTTAGGTTTTATATAATAATATTTATATTAAATCTTTATTTTTAGAGCAACACAACAATGTTTTATTACCTTATTCCTAAGAACAATAAAAATAAAAAATAACATTTTATTATTATATATATATATATATATATATATATATATATATATGTATATATATATATATATATATATATATATATATATGTATATATATATATATAAAATATATAAAATGGAGAGGTTGCGATTCGAATTTATGATTGAACTATTGGGTGATGGTGGAATATTAAATGTGAAGGTCATAACATAACATCAATTACCACCGAGAATAATACAACTTTTGCAATACCAGATGAATTACAACAAACAAATCATCACAAGTGATGGAAACAACCGTCTACAATTTGGTGAAAAACAGCTTAAAAAAGAGAGACCAATTTAGAAAAGTTTAGATAGGATTTACAGAGGATCTAAAGTTCACATGGATGGCGACGGTAATATGAAGTTTGCAGACCAAAGTTTAGAAGAAATTACAGATAAACCTGCTGCTACCTCTCATTTAGATGATAAAAATACTTTGTAAATCCTAGAAAAATTAGTTGAAAATACACAGGTAACGGGGGAGCAAAACCTGATGAAAATATCGGAGAAATTTGTGATTGAAAAACTTACAAGCAAGAATACTAATGCAGATCAATGGATAGATATTTTTGAAAGAGAATGTACAGGTTTTGATTGTAAAGGAGGATGAAAAACAAATTGAAATTCTTAGATTGTTCAAGGATAAACCTTGCTTAGATTGGTACAGATCTATGATTATAAAATTAACAAGGGATTCAGAATGGACGATTTTGAAAAACAAGTTGTGTGAAATATTTGCAAACAAAGGTTGCAATCCAGTCACTTATGCACTATTATACAAATATGTACAAAGATGATTCATTGTTGGACTACGCAATAAGAAAAAAAAAACTTTTATTGGATATGATGGATTTTTGGATATTGGATATGATCAATTGATTCAGATACGTTGATAGATCTTACTGCAGCTGGTTTACCGTTTTAAACTTAATAAAATTGATAGAGAGGCATTAAAAGAAACAGTGGATTTGTTTAATGAAATAACCAAAAAAAAGTTTTTTTACGTACCATGTGTTTATAACAGTAATGGTTAGTAAAAAGTTTTTTAGAAGAAAAAAAGTTCTTAAATATGTATAGTAAAGAAAGAAATGAAGAAGAGAAACCTTGAAAAACTTGTGAAATAATAAAGGCAACTAACCCAAATCGAAGAGAGCTTTGCAAAGAATAATTCCAGAGATTTCTTTGGAACCTTTAAGCAGGCACTCAGAAAATACGCTCCGCCAAGCCTCCAATTCAGAGACTCACAAAGCAAACTGGCTTGTAACGACAATGACGACTACCACCTTTTGGCTCAGTACTTTAAAAATCTACTCAACTGTGATCCACCCAGCGAAGACTTCGACTATAAACAAACCACACCAAACCCGGACTCGCTGCCCCCTTAATTGGAAGAAATTGGCTAGATCATTCAACTTCTTAAGAATAATAAGGCGGCTGGAGAGGACTCTATCGTTGCTGAACTGTTGAAAGGTGCTGGAAAGAATGCCGTGCGCAAGCTAACCGAGATAATCCAGGACATCTGTAAAACAGAGAAATTACCACCCGATTTTAAATCTGATCTGATCCATCCGCTTCACAAAAAGGGAGATTTTACTGATCTAAACAACTACCGTGGAATTTTTCTCGTCCCGGTAACATACAAGATTCTCTCGAAGGCGTTACAAACAAGGGCAAAAAATCAGTTGGATAGTCAACTGGGAGAATACCAGGGGGGCTTCCGGATGACCCGATCCTGTGTTGAACAGATCCTCAATCTTAAAACTGAACTTGCATACTCCAAGATGAGAAACCGCAAGGTGGTCGTCACCTTTGTTGATTTTAGGAAGGCCTACGATTCCATTGTTAGAGAAACGCTTAACAAAGTACTCCAGGAACTAGCACTAGACAACAAAACCCGCAGACTCATCCTAGAAACTTTGACCAATACCCATTCCAAGGTTAAATTTAGAGGCGAGATTTCAGAAAGCGTCGAAATAAAAACTGGAGTGAGACAAGGAGATGGACTTTCCCCACTTCTCTTCAACTGTGTCCTTGAAAAGGTTATGAGAGAATGGCGCAAGCAACTGAACAATTTGGGTGCTCAGAGTGGTATCTACCTGGGACGAAAGAACGATGGACTGGTTGTAGATTGCCTGGCCTTTGCAGATGACATGGCACTATTTGCTGATTCTCTTGAGATGGCAACAATACAGGTAAACTGCCTCAGAAAACATGCTGCCAAAGTGGTTCTTCAAGTGTCGCTGGAGGAAACAGAATTCTTCACCAACATCAGAGAAGCAAACAGATAGATGTTACTAGAACAGGGCAACATCAAGAGGACTGAGAAATAAGTATCTCGGCGAATGGATTGAACCCAACTTATCAGAAAGAACATCATTATCCAAAAGAGTCACCAAGTTAGAACTAGCCTATCGGCTGACTAAGAACACTTACAATAAGAAATGCCTGTCACGCAATTTTAAACTTAAGCACTACACATTAGTCTTACGACCAGAAGCCCTATATGCCATGGAGTGTCTTTCCTTGAACCGAAGGGGTCTAATAGAGAAATTGGAAATCAGAGAGAGGAGAATCCTCAGGGAGATCCTAGACCCGGTAAAGGAAAATGGGGAATTCCGAAGACGGCATAACTCTGAGCTCTACGAACATATTGAAATGCTCTCTGACTGTGCAAGGAAAAGAAGGGTAGCTTTCTATGGCCACGTTGCAAGATTGCCTCCAAACCGACTAACCAACCTTCTGTTCACCTTCTGACAAAACAAGAAGCTTCGTACCACTTGGTTGACAGAGACCGAGAAGAATATTAAAGAACTGGGAATAACAGATCTCAAAAACAGAGAGTCTGTGAGACGCACAATGAAGGAAGTCCGTGGATTTCAGGAAAAACCTCGAAGGAAAGGTACCCCTGGACAGAAGAGAGAAAGGATTAACACCGGCAGAAGATGCAACAATACTAGGCAAAGGTCAAAGCCCAACAGTTGAACAAGCGTGGTCCAAAGTAGGCCTATTTATGCTGGATCAAAACAAATGAGGACAATAAAAAAAATATATATATTAAATCAAGCATGTAAACAATTCAGTTATTGAAGCCGAATTAAATGACACAGATCAAAAAAAAACTAATAGTTACACAATTAATTAAAGTTAAACTGCTATTAGATAATAAATTAGAAATATTTGCAATATATGACTCAGGGTGAAATGTTTCCATAATTAGTTCTAAATTATTAAAATTAAATAGGGAAATGAATAGTTCAAATAATGCAGATTTAAGAACGATTAGTGGTGTTAAAAAGACAGGGTTTCACAACTATAAAGATTAGAATTTTTGATATTGAAAGTTAATGTTTACATCATAGATAACTTTAAATATGATTTTTTGATTGGATTAGATATGATAAAAAAAGTTCAAAGTAACACAGAACGAAGACGGAACAAAGCTTGAATATATAAATATACTCAACCTTTCCGGAACTCTATAATACTAATGAGTCTTTTTAGGACTACCAAAAACAAATCTCGTATGAAATTTGTCAGTTATTCTATAGCTTTCAGTCCACCTTCGTGGCACTCAACAAAAACCATAAAAATAACATTGATTTTTAAGATCATGTCTTTCCGATACCTTGAGTGGATAGCCATCTGTGGACGCGTTTCGAGATTTATCTCTCATCAGCACAGCTTTGCTTCTATGAACAATATTTTGTAAATCACTCACTTAAAATCCCATGTGTTGATTAGGGTTAGATGTTTTTAATTTTGACATTTTGTGAGAGAGACATGAACTTAGCAGGTTATTGATATAAATGATAAATTTTGAATTGGTAAAACCATACAACATTATAGATAATCAGATAAACTTAATAAAGACGGAACAAAGCTTGAATATATAAATATACTCAACCTTTCCGGAACTCTATAATACTAATGAGTCTTTTTAGGACTACCAAAAACAAATCTCGTATGAAATTTGTCAGTTATTCTATAGCTTTCAGTCCACCTTCGTGGCACTCAACAAAAACCATAAAAATAACATTGATTTTTAAGATCATGTCTTTCCGATACCTTGAGTGGATAGCCATCTTTGGTTTTTGGTAGTCCTAAAAAGACTCATTAGTATTATAGAGTTCCGGAAAGGTTGAGTATATTTATATATTCAAGCTTTGTTCCGTCTTTATTAAGTTTATCTGATTATCTATAATGTTGTATGGTTTTACCAATTCACAGAACGAAGATTTAACAAATACTAATGACTCTGCCAGAATGAGCTCTGCAAGTAAATATTAAGTCAAAGTACAGAAGTAAAGTAAAAATATTGCAACGTCACCAATCAATGCAGCTAGGGACTTATTTGCAGTTAACCCAGTTGATAGTACATCTATTTCCTCTGATTCTTCAGTTATATCCCCTGATTATGCATCATATAGCTCATCTGAATTAAGTTGAACGCAAGATGATTTGGAGGATGAAAAACATTTAAAAAATGTAATGCGAATTGGTACAATAACTGCTATAGGAAAAGAGACTAAAATGTTGATAGGATTACCCAATCATATAATTTAATAAAACTTTTAAGTGAAGGCTCCCACTTCCAACTATAGACATACTAATTACATAAAAGAAATTAAAATTAAATGAATAATTTAACATATTAGCAATGCAGTTTAGTGATTCTCAGAGCACATCAGAAATTCATCTATTTTTGGTAAATTGTCCAATTGCGCTTTAACAAAACCACTTCCCGTCATTGTTCTTGATATTTAATTTATAATGTCACTATAGACCAAAATCGCACTAGGTACTAACACACTAGAGAAACACTACAGTAAAAACAGCACAGTGAATATTGACGCCGATAAATTTCATAACGGGAGCGTCACAGTCCCTAGTTTCGGTTCGACCAATGGTTATGCGTATCGCAAATTTGAATTTCGCTCGCATATTTTGGACTTTTTGATTTTAATTTTTGGAATCAAATACAAACTAAATAAGAAAATAATGGTATAGGTGTAATGTCAAGATCATAAAGTATTGGGGGTAAAAAATCAAGTAAATCTAAATCTCTTGCATATTCCCTATTGTACTGAATGGATGAATTATGTAGGAAGGATACTGCTTGGCCATTTTCTTTCGTTTAACATCGCCGTTTTGCTCCTGAAGAAGTATTTTGTTTGATGGTGATAATAATTTGACATTTGTTTGCGTACAGCGCGCCAGAAGTACTTAAAAAAATTGGATCTCGGAGTGAGCTCGGGCAATGCACAATTTGAAGATTTTCCCAAGGAAGATCGATGAACTCCGACCACACCGAATAAATACGACATTTTAATACAATTCTATGTTTACTTTATAAGTACAAAACAATATATTTGTTATATGTATGTATTATTTTGATGTTTGATATGGAAATAATTCTTGAAAAGATTAAGAGTAGCAACTGTAAAACCAGAGGTAAAACAAAAGTAGAAAAACGCCACAATAATCTTTTACAACTCTATTATTGATTATTTTGTTCAAGTACAGTCTTCTTTTGTAAGAAAAATATGTCTTCTAGTAAAATAGGGTGCCAACATAAGATTAATACTAAAAAAAAACTGCAAGCAGAATTGCCGCTTTTTTTCAATACACCCCTCCAATTCTGCAATAGAATTTAAATTAAAAAATATAAAACAATACAAACTAATTTAGTTTTACAACATAATCAAAATTGGTGAAATTTTGGTCAAAAATACCAAAAACAAATAGTAAGAATACAAATATCAACCACAGTTGTAAACAATAACAAATATGCTATACTTTAGTTTATATTACAAAAGTTTAAATTTCTCAGATCGTGATACAATTTTTTCTTTTACATGATAATGATAGTTACTATAAACATAAAAATATTAGTCAAACATATTTATTTATATTTTGGAGAATTATTTTTGTTTATTGTCTTCAATAACGTTTAAATTCATTCTACAAAAATTAAATTTTGCAATTGGCAAGGCGTTTGTCATAATGTCAGCCAGCATATTGTTTGTTGAAATATAATTTATACATATTTTATTTTCAGTTACCATTTCACGAACAAAATGGTGGCGCACATCAATATGCTTTGTCCTCTTATTTTCTAGTGTATTTGCAATTTTAATTGTAGATTGATTGTCTTCATATATTTTTATAGGAAAAACATTCATATTTAAAATTTCTTGAAGTAGATTTCCTAAGAATAGACACTCTGTAACACAATTTGAAAGATATTCTGATTCAGCACTTGAAAGTGAAATAATATTTTGTTTTTTGACTGCCATTATTACCGTTTCCAAACAATTTAATTACTAACCCACTGATACTTTTTCTATCTTCTAAATCATTAGCAAAATCGGCATCAGTATAGGCTTCAACAATATTTTTAGGATTAGGTATGTATTCAAATTTTAATACATAATTTTCTGTTAATTTTAAGTAGCGTAGTACGTTTTTAATTCATTCCAATGATGTTTTGAATAACAATTTTTAAATTTATTGAAATACATAACTGAAAAACATATATCATGTCTAGAACCTAACATTATGTACAAAAGACTACTGATAACTTCTTTGTAAGGAATCTTAAGATCTAAAATACCTTCCCTATTCAGATTAAGTTTAGGTTGAATTGGAATTGCTTTTGGTATGCAATGAATCATATTGAATTTTTGAATAACTTTAGAAATAAGATCTTTTTGTGATAATAAAATTTCATTTTCATTGAACTGAATATCAATACCCAAAAATTTTACATTACTTGATGAACTCATTCATATCTTTTATTTTAAAATTTTCGAAAATTTTTCAAATACTGTTTCAAGATGGCTTTCATTTTCGGATACTAGCAAAATGTCATCTACCCAAATTAAAACAATAACTGTATCATTAAAATAAATACATGGGTAAACTTTTGATCTTAAAAATGACAATTCCTTAAAAAAATCACTGAGACTGTCATACCAACATTTAGGATATTCCCTCAAACCATATAAACTTTTGATAAATTTACAAACATAACCTGAATGGTAACCTGTTAAACCTTTAGGAGGGAACATAAGTACTTCACTTTTTAACTCTGCATTTAAAAATGCGGCCTTTATGTCACACACTTTCCACTTCCATTTCTTTTGAACAACAAGGGACAGGAGAACACGCACAGACACCATTCTTGCTACTGGGGCATAAATTTCTTCGTAGAAATCTTCTTGTTGGTAGCCCCTTGCCACCAGCCTAGCCTTTTTGATAGTTTTACCATCACATACTTTTTCACGATAAATCCACTTGGAGTCAATTATAGTTTTGTCCTGTGGCATTGGAGACATAATCCAAGTTTTGTTTGATATCAAATTATTTAGTTCTTCTTGTATAGCTTCCTGCCAATCTTTCATCTTCATAGCTTCTTCATAACTTGTTGGAGCATTAGTTATGAGACACTGAGCGGACAAGCTGTCATCATAATTTAATTCAAAATCTTCTAGATGCTGTGGAATTTTTTTGTTCCTTACTGGTCTTTCATATTGAACTGTTGAAGTAGAGGGTTGCTGCTCATCTATTATTGGTTCTTCAGAAGGCTCCTCTTCTTCACCCTGCTCAAAAATTAAGTCCAAGTTAGTGATTGTATCTCTGCTTTCAGCAAATATGATATTTCTGGCATAACATACTTCATTTTCTTCAATATTGTATAACTTATACCCATTTGAAGTGTATCCTATAAGTTTCATTACTTTGCTCCTTTCATCTAGTTTGCCTCTTTCTTTCTTTCTTTTCTTTTATTGCCTAGTTCTTTAGGGACGTGAGTGTGCCTTTGATCCAAATACACGTATTTTATTCAGTCTTGGATCCTCATTGCACCTTAGTTCTATTGGTGATTTATTACGAAGCGTTCTTGTTTTAATACGATTTATTGTGAAGACTGATGCAAGTAAAGCATCTCCCCAAAAACTTTTATCCATATTAGCTTCAAAAAGCATACATCCTGTCATTGAGAGAACAGTACGATTGTACCTTTCACAAATACCATTTTGTTCTGGGGTTTTTGTCATTATATATTCAGTCATAGTTCCATTTTGATTAAGATAATTTTGTAACATATTTGACGAGTATTCACCCCTGTCACAACGGAGTCTCTCAATCTTTCTTCCAAATTTTGTAGTGACATGTGCATTGTACAACTTAAATTTGTCAAAAACTTCAGATTTTACTGTCATTAAATAACACATAGTAAATCGTGAATAATTGTCAATAAAAGACACATAATACCTCATTCCATCATAAGTACATGGTGTGAGTGGACCGGCTACATCGGTTGATAAACATTGCAAAGGTTGTATGCACCAAACTTCACATAACTGACGAGAAGGGTTTCTTAAAATAAATAATATAAAAAAATGAAATATAATATACAGTGTCCCATTCTCCTGTGCCATAAATCCATTTCCTCACTTGCAACATGAGCTTGCATTTTACGATGCGTAAGAGATAAATAGAACAAATTTCCAACTTGATTACCTATGAAAACAATTTTGTCATTCTTTTTGATTTGAACTTGATTCTTTTTGAATACAACTTCCAGCCCATACTGTACTTTTGAAATTGACAAAAGGTTGTAGTTTAATTCACTGCACTCATAAACCTTTTTTAATGTAATTGGAGTTCCACCACATTCAAGATAAAGAGTACCACATGGAGTGGACGTAATTACATCATTTTTCTTAGCAACATTTATTTTTAAGTTGACTAACTCTACATCAACTAAAAATTTTCCAACTTCTGAACATACTAAATGACTGGTACAGCCTGAGTCAGCAATAAAAATTAAATTTTCATTGTTACAAAGAGAAATTTCATTACTAGTAGTTTGTATTTGTGCAATAACAACAATTTCATCATCTGCATCTGTTTCCCTTGCTACTGCAGCAATTTTGCTTTGATCTTTCATTAATAAAGGGCAATTTTGTTTAAAATGTTCTTTCTTATTACACCTAAAACATCTATACTGAGAATTGAAAGGTTTCTTTTTAAAATTAAAATTTGTATTTTCTTCACTACTAGATTTTCTATTGTTTTCTTTTGACAAAAATAATATAGATTCTTTAGTTTTATACTCACGACTTTGTTGCCATTTTTCTTCTTGTAATAACCTATTTTTAACTTAATATATGTCCAGATCCTTATAGTTCTTAGAAAAATAAATGTCGATTGATGATGTAACTGAGTGATATGAATCAGGCATTGCTGCCAGCAACATCGTTATCACTTCTTCATCAGCGAGTTGGATTCCACAGTTTTTAAGTTCCTGCACTGTCTTGTCGAACAAGACCAAAAAAACATTTAGAGAACCACTTCTAAATTTCATATCCCGAAGACTTTTCTGTAATTCAACTAGAGTTGCGATCCCATACCTTGTATACGTCTTCTTCAAAATACTCAGCATTTCTTTAGCTGTTTTTGTTGTTTTGACTGATTCCAAAACATTGTCTGCCAAACATAATATGATTATGTTTCTAGCCTTGGCGTCCATTTCCAGAAAAATTTTCAGTCTATCTTCATATCTGTGAGAGGGTTGGTCCATTGTCAGAACTTCTTTTACTTTATTAACTTCCAATAGTCCAATAGTAAGTATTAACTCTAAACTCCCAATTAGAATAACCACCTTTACCATCAAAAAGTTTAATCCGAGAATTAAAAGGTCCAACAGAAGCTGCCATTCTGAATTTCACGAAAACACTGACCAAAACCGACAGAACTAAAAACTTGCAAATTACGAACACTTGTATTTTTACAAAACCTGCTTTACTCTTAATATGGAATAATTCCCGATACTGGGCCCATAACCTCTTGAAAAGAATAACAGTAGCAACTGTAAAACCAGAGGTAAAAGAAAAGCAGAAAAACGCCACAATAATCTTTCACAACTCTATTATTGATTATTTTGTTCAAGTACAGTCTTCTAATAATATATAATATGTCTTCTTCTAGTAAAATACAGGGTGCCAACATAAGATTAATACTAAAAAAAAAAATTGCAAGCAGAATTGCCGCTTTTTTAGGGTTCCGTTGTTATCAACAACGAACCCTTATAGTTTCGATATGTCCGTCCGTCCGTCCGCAGTTTAGCTCAGAGACTATTAGAAATATAAAGCAGTAATTTGGCATGGATATACAGATTAGTCACGCCGACAAACTGGTAAAATAAAATCTTGAAAAAAAAATTTTTTGGGGTACCTCCTTTACCCTAAAGAAGTGGTTATGTTTTTTTTTTCTCGTGTACCCCATGGTGTAGGGTATCGTTGGATAGATCTTTCAAAAATATTACAGGTTTGTGTAAATAATATTTCGATTAAGAGATCCGTTTGTGAAATATTAAGCTTTAAAGAGCTAATTTTTGTTAGAGTCAAGTGTCCCCCCCCCCCCCCCCCCCCACTGCCAGCTAAATGGCTGTTTCTGGATATGTGAAAAAATTCACAATAGTAGCATATATAATGAATTTAAAAGGAAAAGTATCACGGATAAGTAGGCTTTATTAGTTTACGAGTAATAGTCAACCAACTTATAAAATGTAACAAAACGAGCGGCAGCCGCGTCATTTAAACAATATAGTTGGTTATGTTGAACGTCAAACTCGACAACATCAATGTCAGCTAAGTTATTGGTTATGGAATTTTGTAGACATTTGTCTTGTCATAAGAGTAAGAATGGCATATACGGAACCCTACATTGCGCGTGGATCGACACGCACTTAGCCGTTTTTATTTCAATAATAATATAGTCATAGAAACAATTTTTGAATGCAAGTTACTGATCAGATCACTTGATTTAAACTTTTCAGTCCTGCTTCTTCAGGATTGTACTAGTACATGTGGATCGTATTTTTCGGAATGGAATAGTTTTTGTTGATGGAACAGTTGAAAAGAATGGAATAGTTGCTAAAGGTGGAATAATTGATGAGGGTGAAATTGTATAATGAATTTTGACATTTGTATATGAAAGAGTAATCAGAATTGCGAGCTGCGCGATTCTTGTAGAAAGCGCATCAGCTAAGGTTGTATGAGTTGCAAGATGTACAACTCCTACTCCACAGAATATTAACTAATAATTCATCCGTCTCAAATGATTTTAATGCTGTCAGGTTTGTAAAATAATATAATCAAACACTTTTGAGGTGTACTTAATCATATAATGTTACCAATTGTCTGTGACTTTATTTTAAGGAGTGATATTAGAAATGAAAAGTTCCCAACGTTCATAAAAAGGTTACTATATCTAACGATGTGATATTAGTTACTAAGGTGTACAACATGGACGATAAAAAATCAGCTGTGGAGTAAAAAGTTACTGAAAATCTCACTAAAACTTTCATAACCTTTAAATTGATTAAGTGACATTGATGTTGTCAACTTTGACGTTCAACATAACCAACATATTGTTTTAATCAAGTTGGTATGTATCTTGTGTTTTTGAGTTACCAACATACTCAAACATAATCTCACCAACTATTTGTTAAAGTTACATTGTTGTCTTTTTTTTCGTCAAAATTGCAAGCCTTAGTTACTAACTTCACTTCATCATATATAGTAACCTCCTTTTATGAAGGTTGGCAACTCTTGATTTCCAATATCACTCCTCCAATTATAGTAAGTTTGCTTTTAGACAATTAGCAACACTTAGCAAAATTATGTTACTAAAAGTTTCACCAAAAAAAATAATAACCAATAAATTACTCAACTGACGTTAATGTCAACTTTGATTTAATTTTCATGTATTTCTTTATTTAAAAAATCCAGTGTCAAGGTTATCGGCCATGAAAATACCAAAATGGTCAAATTGTTTCAATAGAAATATCTATGGTCTTAATAGATCTGAAAGAGTTTTTATTATATCTATTGCAGTTTTCGAGTTGTTGCTATTTGAATCCATTAGTATCAGTTCCGGTTTGACTTCGAGGGATGCTTATGTGGTCTGGATTTCTATGGCGGGAAACCTAATCTACGGGGGTTAAACCAACGGTCCTTTTTCACATTGACCTATATTGAATCGAGATCTCGCGCTGCCGCGCGTCTTGGTCTTCATCAGATAAATCAAGACCACACACTGTATGTGGTCTTGATTTATCTAATCTGATGGGGTGAATCAAAACCAGATTAGTCAAGACCAGATATATCAAGACCACATACGCGCTGCCGCGGGTATGTGGTCTTGGTCAGAAAAAAATAAATTCTGTGTCAAGGCTATCGGCCACGAGAATACCAAATTTCAATAGAAAGATCTATAAGCTACGCCGAACTGAAAGAATTTTGAATACAACTGTCGAAGTTTTCAAACTATAGTTATTTGAATGTCTTACCTCGTGTGCGACTTTGAGTTTGAGGGGCGGCGACTGCCGCCAGATAAAATATTTTGCAAAACTAACTGAGGGATATCATAGACTGACTAATTCTCTACAAATGTGTGAAATTTTATTGTTCCACGTTGTGTGAAACTTACTAAAATAATTTTCCCCTTCTCTGAATTTCGTTTTTGATTTTTTTCATTTATAAAAAAAATTATCGGCCAAACGGTTCGCTTTGGAAAGATGAAAATGACAAAACATTTAAATGAAAATGTGCTCTATAAAATAGCGCTAAATGCATGTTTCTTAGACTCCGGAAAATTGGACAAAAAATATATTTGCAAGTTTTCAATGAATATTTCTTTATTAAAACAATTATGTGCCCAGGCTATCGGCCACGAAGATACCAAAACGTCAATTTCAATAGAAATACGTATAATCTATATAGATCTGAAAGAAATTTCAATATATCTCTAGCAGTTTACACTTTATAGTTATTTGAATTTATTAATTTCTGTTATGTTCGAGTTTGAGGGGCGGCGGCCGCCGCCAGATAAAATATTTTGCAAAACTAACTAAGAGATATCATAGACTGACTAATTCTCTACAAATGTGTGAAATTTTATCGTTCCACGTTGTGTAAAACTTACAAAAATAATTTTTCAACAAATCCAAACATGTCAAACAGGAATTCCGATCAAAACCGAACGCGAAAATTTCAAAATATTCAAAAATTGCGAAAAAATATATTAATCCTTGAAGGATTTCAATGAAATTTATGCTGAATGTGGGTATCCACCAGAGGTAAGAGTTGACAAAATTAGAACGCTCCCACTCCAATTGGGACGTCGTGAAGAATGATTTTCTCGTAAACAATTTTATGGAAATATCTCGTCAACGCCTCAAGATGCAAAATAATAACCGGGATATTCGTATGTAAGACGTCGGTGTCTACAAAAAAGTATTCTTTGCAAATTTTGTAAAAACCTTTGGTTTAGTCGTAGAAGCAAAAAATATAAAATCCCAAAATTTATCGAAGGGATCCCTTCTCTGAATTTCGTTTTTCAATTTACATGGGTTTAAATGGGCTCTTCCGCCAAAACGGTTCGCTTTGGAAAAATAAAAATGACACAACTTTTAGATGAAAATCTGCTCTATAAAATAGCGCTAAATGCATGTTTCTTAGACTCCGGAAAATTGGACAAAAAAATATATTTGCAAGAATTTCTTTATTAAAAAAATCCTGTGTCAAATCTATCGACCACAAATATGTCAATTTCAATAGAAACATGTACACTCTATGTAAAACTTATGCAAACTACATAAAACTTTATGCGTTTGTTAAAAGAAAGTGCGCTCTATAGATCTGTGTTAAAATTATTTCATCCAAACCCAAGGAAATGAGGCATATGATTTTTCGAAGACGAAGCAGAAAAGTAATTTTTAAGTTCATGCAGCACATTTCAATAGGCCTGAATGAGCACTATTCGATTTTAAAAAGAAAAACCGGATAAATTTAGAGATGGCTTTTTCTTCAGCCGTCAAGTGGTAGAACTGATCGTTTTTCAACAATAACTCTTTTGTTATACATGCTAGGAAGTCGCGGAATACACTTTTAGATTCCAAATTTTTAACTATTCTTGTAGGAAAGTCGTAATTCTCACCGTTTGGAAAATGGATTTTAAATCACCAGATGACCCAAAAACTTACATCGTCCCCCTTGTAAAATTAGCCGAATTTTCAGATTGTCCAATCAGAAATTTGTTAAACAATAGTTTTCTTTTATGAAATCAGTAAAAACTCTAATCAAATATGGCCGAGCTTACTTTTACTCAAGTAAGTGTGAATTTGCAAGAATATTCAATTGTTTCTAATGTAGAATTTTCCAACTTTAACAAATCTGAGAAATTTTTCCGGACACCATTCACCACGGAAAATGGAAGGAAAATTCTGTGGGGCGGAGTTAACTATGCAACCTGGTAAAACGGTTTGCAAAGGAATGATAAAATTTGCTCCGCTGGTAGAGGAAAGTTTACTCTATCGATTCATGCTAGAAGAATTTATTAGAAATGTAGGGAAATGAAAAATGCAAATGTTTGAAAATCAAGTAAACAGTTGGAGGGAGATTTCAAACGTCGGCCACGTCTGGACCGTCAGCCGCAGAAAATTCATGCAGCATATTTTAATAGAACTTGATGAGTTGTATTCGAATTTGAATAAAAAATGCCGATACATATTGAAAGGCTGTTCCTTCCGCAGTGAAATGGTAATACTGAAAGTTTTTCGCCAATAACTCTGTTGCTATACATCCGAGGAAGACGCGTGTTGTACCGTTGGAATCTAAATTCAATTTAAAAGCTCCAATTATTCTCAAAAAAAACTCGTAAATATTGCGGTTTATGAAATAAATTTTTAAATTCAAATGTGAAGGGAAGCAACTGTTTCTGATGTAACATGGTCTGAATTTTAAGAATCTGCTAAAATAAAAGTGTAAAATCTTTGCTTTCTTGTAGAAATTTGTGAAAAATTGCGAATTTTGACGTTGCTATGTGTTGCTAATCAAGAGCCAGAGTCGCCGAAATCAGCAATTTAGAGATTTCAAGATATCTCTTTGAATTTGATTTGAATTTCAACCTAACAATGAGCGAAAAATCAGAATTTTGATTTAAATTCTTTTTTTAAATTTTATCTTCTCATAATTACACGAATAATCATAAACGGATAAACTTCAACAATGACATTTCCACATAACCTGAGCGAAAATAGTGTCAGAATGATCAGCTGTAGGTGTAAATTGGCGATTCAGCGGCAAGCAATGGTCGTAGTATTTTTGGCCTGGAGTGCGAATCCGTTGATGGATTAGAGAAATCCAAAGGCCATACTGTTGGCCTTTTCACCCGGCATGCACTTGTTGGACTGGAAATGTAAATTTTCTTTTTCGCGTTTCCGTTTAAAGAGGTGAAAAAAAAGTGACTTCGCGAATTGGGGCCTGCGGAACGTCCCTGGAGGTGTAATGCGCCGAGACTGGTGTCGTTCGAAAGTAGACACGTGGGGCTATAATCCCTGAAAAGAGCAATACAATTCTAAAAGATTTCACCGAATATTGAAGGTTTCAATTTGCTCAATTTTGAAAAATTCGTTTCGAGTTTGGACGGGCGTCGAGATCCCCAAATGCGATCGAGCGATGCGTCGTTCCTATCGCCTTATAGACCCTTTCGTTCTATATTCAGAAACCACCACCGCGAGGCCCTGCTATTTAATTTAGCGAATCCCAGGGGATTCTCGCGTACATCTGCAAAATATGGTTTTTCGGGCCTCCCGGCGCCATCTGGCAGGCAATCGCAATTAAACTCCAAAACAAACTTAAAGACACTATTCCGAATCGATTGGTGCCGGTCCGGTCCCGATCCGACTGTTGGGTATTCCAGGAGAGGGATCCCCGCAAATTAGGTGAAAAAAACAGCGCGTTTTTCCAATTTTTGTGTTAAAATTGACCCAGAGCGGGTTGGGAGAATTGACCCAGAGCGGGAGCCCGTTGCGGGTAAACATCTCGCATCGAACGAACCGGTTTGGAGACACGGCGCTCTTCAATCAAGAGAACGGCGTCCACAGATGTGATGAAAAAAACGTTTTTTTTTTCGCTTACATTTTCCGCCGCACCGGGTGAACCGACGGTTGAGTACTTTTCCGCATGACGTCAAAAAACGTGAAATCGACGCGGCAAGAGGACGCAGTAAAAAAATCGAGCCGCTGACCAAAATTGCTCCTCAAAGGTGCTAGAAACGATCTCCTGTTTTTGGCACCTGGAGGACGCCGTGTGGGACTTGCGAGCGGCAGACAGACACGGGTCGAAGGCCCGTTCAGTTTTACAACAGAAAATGACAATTTCCCGTTTCGACGCGCAAGAGGAACGGAGTTTTTGAAGAAAAACAGAAAAATTTAAAATGCACCTACAGCCGCCCCCTGCGGGGGCGAAACTTTGTAAGGCACGTCAAAAAAAACCTAATTTTTTGTTCAATTCACTGGAAAAAATTCAAGACGTAAACCGCATTTTTTGACAATTTTTCTTAATTTTCAAAAAATCTTGACTTTTGACCCCTTCCGAGTTCAGGGACGGTACCTTACTCGATTAGTATATTTCAACAACAACAATTATCATTTTTTGTTTTAAATAGACTCACAATCAGTAGCATATATAAATTTAGCAGATGTTTTCCACAAATCTATTTTAAGAAATGACAATTAATTACGACCATTGATTTATTTATATTATTAATATTTTCTAATAAAATTTAATTTGAAAATATGAGGGCTAAAATGGAGATCCCATTGCCAGACCTTCTGTTTGTTGGTGATGTATTTCAACTAATTTTTCAGAAAATTTTGTGCCTTTCGTCTTAAAAAAGACATATTTTCTAACCATTGTCTAGAATGTAATCATAAATTCCTCGAAATTGGTAATCTAAAAATCTTGCATAATTGCAACAAAAGCCTAATCTACTGGAGTCATTAGAAATTTTCAAACAAAGCCATAATCCATCAGTTAATCTCCTTAACAAGCAAACCGACCTAATCTTTTCTCAACTTTTTAATCTAACGCAATCATCTCCAGATAAGTCCCCAACTACGAAGAAACACCTCCCCTCCCCACCAAAACTCTTGGTATAAAATCAATCTCATCAATTTCTAATCCGATTGAAAATGACCATCAACAGTAGAAACTCGAGTCATGTAAAGTCTGTAGTTACATAGCTTCACAAGTTTTATATCTTCACAAAAAATTGTGGTCAAAACATAATGAATACATCTTCATTGTTTGAGGCCATAGTTTAAAAAAAATAAATAAATACTTAGCTACATATAGAATATCATTTTTTTAATAACAATTTACAATCTTTCTACAAATTTAATAATAAGCGATAAAACTGAGTATTTTGCACCATCGTTTGTTTAAAATTACGGTAATAATTTATATTTTACTTTGCTTAGTATCATTTGTTTAGTTGTAATTGTACAAAGCGTGAGCTTCGCAAATTGGCAGGTAGAGTTAGCTCGTTGAACTTATTTTTTGTGAGAAACATGTTTATCTTACACGGCTGTTCTTTCATGCTGAACCTACTTTCACTAATAATATTTTTTCTCTGGTTATTTAATCAAAAAAATATTTATTCAAAGCAAAAAGTGTTTTCAAATACATTTACTTTTAAATCCAACTTAACATACTTAACTAAAAACTTAACAACTTAACTTAACAGTACATTAAACAAAACTATTCACTGCGATCTCCTTAATTTTAAATCTTCAACAATTTTTCTTCTTCCAACCATCTTCTTATAATGATCATTACGAGTTTGTTGTGCGTCAACATTTATTACTTTTTCTTGCATAACTGTAGCGTCCATAATAATTTTTTCCAATAGTTCTGGAGACAATGAAGTGGTCTTTAAAACATCCGATTTGTTCCACCTAAATACCTCGGTTAAATCGATTGCAACAATTGTGGAAGTGTGAGCTCCGATGTGAAAAGCGACGGTTCCGAGTAGATCTCCGTCCTCAAGATGCATAATTTCATTGCCTGCAGCTGTATAAGCTGCCACCAAACCATAGGAAATGAAATACAAATATTCACCTTGATCTCCGGTTTTGAAAATCATGTCGTTTGGCAAGAATACTTCCGGTTCTAAAACGGCTACTATATGTCCTATAATAAATTTGGATAGCCCTCGAAACATTCCAACCTGGGAGATGATATGCGTACAGTTGTGTAAGAACATTTCGTGCTTCAAGTGTTCGGACAAGCTTCCCAAGATAACGGTTTCTTTGAAGTATTTATTTTGAAATTTATGGTGATAATATAACAGTATCCTATATTTCAAGTGAACATTGAAATTTTTAAAGGAAAGATAGTTGTCAAGTTGTCCCAATTTGGCAGAGAATTTATTTTCGGGATTGCACATCATTTTAAACCATTCTAGTACATAAATTATGATATATATATGAAAAGTATAAGATACCAGTAACACACAAGTGTAAACAACAGCCTCTACTGTTAATACCACACCAAACAACCCTCGTCCACTTCTGTAAAAATGGCAGACAACTTTGTGGAAACAAAATACATATTTACCAATCTTTGGATAATTTTTAAATTGCATTTTGTACATATAAGAATTTGGAATCTGATCTACATCATACTTCGGATGAATAAATTTAGGTATAAGATATATGAAACATGCTGACCAATGCAACATAAGTAAGGTTAAAGTCGAGAAAATTATAATTCCATGTAAATGCTTAGGCACTTTGAAGAGATAAAGCATACTAAGAAAGTATGAAACTGTCGTTTTAATCCGTGCTACTACAATCAGATGAACCATGTACATTTGAGCTACATAATTATCTCCAGCCATTGATCCCGATAATGATCGATACAGGAGTAAAGTAGGAAAAGCGTCTATGAAATCAAATACAAAATATGATTTTAAATATCTTCTAATAATTCGTTTTGGTTCTAAACATATAGTTTTGGAAGCTGTCGTGAATCCAGTTACGAATATTAAACACATGTTTAGAACTAGAATCACATTAACTACTGCACTACCACAGATCTGCCACCATTTTATTGTAATATTTCCTGTGTAGAAAAAAGCAACGTATGCAATTCGGGCTGTTATTAAAGAAAACCAAATTATAAACATAATAAACTCCCTCGCCATGTTAATTGTACTGAATGGATGAATTATGTAGGAAGGATACTGCTTGACCATTCTCACTTTTTCGTTTAATATCGCCGTTTTGCTCCTGAAGAAGTATTTTGTTTGATGGTGTTGATAACTTGGTAACATTTGTTTGCGTACAGCGCGCCAGAAGTACTTTAAACAGTTGGATCTCGGACTGAGATCGGGCAGTGCACTATTTGAAGATTTTCGCAGGGAGCATCGATGAAGTCCTACCACCGTATAACTGTACGACATGTTTAATACAATTCTATGTTTACTTTCTGGTTAGTACAAAAATATATTTGTTTTATGTATGAATTACTTTGATGTTTGAAATGGAAATAATATATTGTCATAGAAACAATCTTCGAATGCAAGTTACTGATCACTTGATTTAAACTTTTCGGTCCTGCTTCTGCAGGAATGTATTCTCCTATTTTTTTGTTTTAAATAGACTCACAATCGGTAGCATATATAAATTTAGGATATGTTTTCCACAAATATATTTTAATAAATGACAATTAATTACGACCATTGATTTATTTGTTATTAATCATTTCTAATAAAATCTAATTTGAAAATATATTCTTCAATATATGACATGAAAAAAGCAGCTAGAAGTGGGCTTAATGGAGATCCCATTGCTAGATTCTATTTGTTGGTGATGTATTCCAACTCGTTTTTCAGAACATTTTCGTGCCTTCCGTCTTAAAAAAGACATATTTTCTAAGCATTGTCTAGAATTTTGTCACAAATTCCCCGAAATTGATAATCTAAAAATCTTGCATAATTGCAACAATAGCTCGAAGCTTAATCTACTGGAGTTATTAGAAATTTTCAAAGAAAGCCACAATCCATCAGTTAATCTCCTTAACGAGCAAACCAACCTAATCTTTTCTCAACATTTTAATCTAACGCAATCGTCTCCACATAAGTCCCCAACTACAGAGAACCACCTCCCCTCCTCACCAAGACTCTAGGTATAAATTCAATCTCATCAATTTCTAATGCAACTGAAAATGACCCTCAACAGTAGAAACTCGAGTCGTGTAAAATATGTAGTTACATAACTTCTCAAGTTATAAATTTTTACAAAAATAGTGGTCAAAACATTGTGAATACATCTTCATTATTTGAGAAGGCCATAGTTTAAAAACATAAACAAATACTTAAGCTACATACAGAATATCATTTTTTTTTAATAACAATTTACAATCTTTCTACAAATTTAATAATAAGCGATAAAACTGAGTATTTTGCACCATAGTTTGTGAAACACTAGGGTAATAATTGCTATTTTACTTTGCTTAGTATCATTTGTTTAGTTGTAATTGTACAAAGCGTGATGTTATAATAGATTGCAAAACTTGGGAGAAAACAAGATGAAGCAGAAAGTTCCCTTGTAGATCATGGATATGGAGAACGCAACGAGAGAGGATTTATACTGTTGAACTACATACAACAGCACAAACTATTAAAGTAAAAAACCGCAAAACAAATGGACCTGGATAAGCCCGGATGGTAAACACAAAAACGAAATAGACTATTGCTTTACGAACAACAGGCAAATAGTCCAAGACCTCTCAGTACTGAACAACTTCACAACTGGCAGCGATCACCGAATGATCAGAGCAAAAGTAACCCTAAACATAAAAAAGGAACGAATAAAAATCAAATCTCTAAATCTAAGTGCAACAAATGGGTACCTTTTGAAAACTCGAAGGCTAACCAAAATAAAATAGTTATAGTACTAGGCGAGATTGAACATTTAGAAGATGAATATATCGACATCGAGGAACTAAACGGATCCATAGACGGCATCAAATCGGCTGAGAAGGAACACTGCTCAAGAAGGAAAACCAAAGATGAGAAGATCTGTCAGAATATTAAAGAGCTTATGAAAAAGGGAAAGCGCAACTACGAGAACTCGATAAAGAAATTTGAAAAGCTATGAGAAACGATGTAAAAAAATTTAATTCGGAGAATATAAATAAGATCATACAGGAAAACATAGGCCCAAAAGTACTCAAGAAAAAATTGTCACAAGGCAAGAAGGATATCTGTAAGCTGAGGGACAAACAAGGCAATATGAAAACAAACAGAGAAAAGATCCTTAAGATCGTAGAGACTTTTTATGCTGAATTATATAAAAAACAAACAGAAGGAACACCTAGCGACAAAATTATCAAAGTTCTGAACCAAGGCTCGGAAGATATCCCAGAGATCACAGTAAGCTAAATAAATGGAGCCCTTTCCGAGATGAAAAGCAACAAGACCCCAGGAGAGGATGGATTAGTCATCGAAGCAATTAAAATGAGGGGGAACAAGCTGCTGCAGGCTATAAAAACTCTTTTTAATGCATGCCTCTCAAAGGGAGCTACGCCCTCTGAATGGAACACTGCAGATATAATATTATTACACAAAAAAGGCGACATAACAAATATCGCAAACTATAGACCCATAAGTCTCCTGTCACACGCATACAAGCTCTTTACTAAAATAATTACGAAAAGACTATGTCACAAATTAGATTTGTATCAGACAAGAAAACAAGCTGGTTTTCGAGCAGGCTACGGAACGAGTGACCACCTCCAGGTTTTGAAGAACCTTACTGAGAAATGTGTGGAGTACAATAAACCTCTAGTACTTATCTTCGTAGATTATGAGAAAGCATTCGATTCAGTAGACCAACACGCAATGCTGAAGGCTCTATCAGACTGCAGAATAGATTATCAATGCAGAATAGATTAACAACAATCGTTTCACCCTCATCAACTTTTCCACCCTATTCAACTATTCCATCCAGAACAACTCTTCCGCCCAAAGGAATACGATGCGCATGTGCTAGTTTTTCTTCAAATAGTTACAATCTTGAAAACACATTTATATTTTTAGGCGACATCAATTCTTACCAAACTTAAAATTGCGAAAACGGAAACTATGTAAAAAATAGAATATTGACTTTATTTAACGTTATTTTCGTCAGTAAAAAGCCTGAGTTACTTTTAAGCCGCGCTTAAACTGGTTTTAATTATTTTTTTCAGAAAATGTGTTGAGAAATGTCAAAGTGTAGGTTTTAAAAAACTGTAACTGTTAAATAACGACTTTTATGTTGATATAACTTAACCTATTCTTCCTCCGTCGACATCATTTGCGATTAAAAAAGACCTGACTTACTTAAGCGACTAAGTCGCGCCCAAATAAGTTTTACTTATTTATGTCTGGGATAGTTTGCACAAGAACGGGAGGGTGTGTGATAGGTAGAGAGAAAGTGTTGAGTCTGGCGTTCGCGCATGATGTGGTAGTGGTGGTAAAAAGCGAACAGGAGATGAAAGAAATGATGAAAAGCCTAAGGAGGTAAGTGAGGAAGAGAAACATAGAAGTGAATGAGGAGAAAACGAAAATGATGGTGTTGAGAAGGCGAAGAATGAGGAGAAGGAATGGAAGTGGGAAGAGGGAACCAATATAGGGAGTAAGAGAGTTTAAGTATCTAGGCTACGAGAGGGTCTCGGATATAGCGCATGTAAGAGAGCTAGCCAGGAAAGCATACAAGATAATGGGGTGCACTTGGGTGATAGGAGACAGAAAATGAGGAAGCGACTTCAGGAGGATAACGATGATGTTTAATGTATGGAGCATAAATCTGGGGCTGAAAAGAACAGGGAGGGGTTGAGAGAGTGCAAGAAATACCTGAGATGGGTGTTATTGTTAGACAAGGAAACTTTAGAATACATATTGAGAGATGAATGTAAGAGGCGAAAATTGAGAATGAAAGCGTGGAATTTTGAGGATAGAATGAACGTAAGGGAAGACTGCAGGTTACTGACTGAATGTTGGAATGAAAGAAAAAGGATATAGAAATGAATGGAAGGGAGAAATATTATCTAAGAAATGGATACGCGAGTAAGTAATTAGATAGGCTAACAGCGGAAGGCAAGTGGATGAAGGGGCAGACGAGCGAAAGACACAAGGACGTAGATATTCAGGAAAGAAGAGAAAGAATAAGGGAATCCAGATATAATATGAAGTATGAGAGCTGTATGATGGAAGGAATTCCGAAGTACCTAGGAAGAAAAAGTGTGAAAGAGAGGATAATGGCGAGGTTTAGATGTGAATACGAGGAGAGAGAAAATTTATATTGGCTGGAAGAAGAAAAAAGAATGTGTTGGATGTGCTACGAGGAGAGACAGGCAGTTTAGCATATGTGGAATGAATGTGTAGAGATAAAAGAAAGAGAAGGAAGAAAAATAGAATAAATAATGACTCAAAATGGAAGAGAGATAAAGTGTATGAAAGAAGTATGGAAGTGGAGGGAATGGTTGGATAGGCAAGTAGATTTATGATACTATTTTTAAATGGCACATTGTGTATAATAAATGTAAAGAAGGGAATCCAGAAACCCCATAGGGGAAGTAAAGATTTTACTAATAAAAAAAACCACTAGTTTGCACAAGAAGATAGAGACTATTTAATTTGATCTATGCCTCGAAGAGTTAGTAGGTGTTCTGATAACCGAAGTTATTATTCATTAGAATTTTTATCTTATTCCATCCTGATTCCAAGAGTGTCTTCGGTTGATTCGTGTTATGTATCCCAACCATTTCAGTATATGCCTTTTGATAGTGCCACTTTGTATGTTTCATTATATACGGTTGGGTTGATGAACAATGAAATTTGATCGCAAAATTTCAACAACAAAAAACATTAATAAAGGGAAAGGAATGATAAAAATATATATTTTTGTTTTGTCTGTGTGTGAACAACGAGGCAATAAAATATCCGAAACGGAACGACGCGTCGGAGTTGTGCGTGATTATTAACGGCGTTGTAAAAATATAAAAATGCAAAACGCGCGGGGAGTGAATGATGGACCGAAAAAATAATAAAAAAAACAGAAAAAAATGAAATTAACGAGAACTGGTAGAGGTGCGCGCGGTGTGAGAGGGTGCGGCCGGCCATAATAAACGCGATATTCCTATATACACACATATATATGCATATATATGTGTAACATCAGTTAAGTAAATATTATTATGGTCATTTATTTTAGCAGCGCATTTATTCGACCATTAGCGTTAAAAATGGACTAAAAATTAATAAAAATATAGCCGCTCACTCGCATATTTTTCCCAGTTTTTATTATGATGGAGGATGATCCGGCTTTAATATGACCAGAGTAAAAATGTATGTAGGCCATTATATGCTCGTATGATTTTTTTGGCAGACTGAGACCCTTTTTGCGTCGATAACCGCGAGGAAATCTGATAGTACACAATTTATATATTAAATGATGTTTTGTTCGTTTTAAAATATAAATATGTAACAATAAATGAATCATATATTAATGATCAATGGTACAATATAAATTACACCAAATTAAACTTATAAGATAATAAGCCACATCCTTTTATAGTTTTTTTTTTTACTTCAAGAACCACAAACCAATGTCATTTTTTATTTATGTAACATCTATCACTCAATCGTTAAAAGATTTGCATGATCAGGATTAGACAGACTAAGTATACCAGGCATTCTCAACCTTTTTTCGTCAGGGTACCCATTTAATAATTTAAAAATTTGGAGTCACACTAACAAAAAAGATAGAATAATTTTGCTTGTTTAATTGTTTGGTGAATTTTCAAGCAAAATACATCGAGTGGTTGGTCAAATTGGCAATTTTTCTCAGTTAATTAATAATCATTTGCCACAAAAATCTTTAAAGATTTTGAGCAAAAGCTACTAATTAAACTGACTGACAAAATATTCCAAAAAAAACCGTCCGCGAATTGAATTTGTTGAACCAATTAAGGCCTATATCATTTTTACACCCGCACAACAAGGACTATATACTTGACAGATCAAAAAACGTATGCGGTCAGGGGACCCCCGGACGAAGTTCCTCGCGCATTCAACAGAACAACTTCTCTTTTTGAATTATTATTAAAATAATTAAAGTACAGAAACATATTTTGATTGTATGTTCTGGAAAATATGAATAAATAATCTAAATCTCCATATTCAAACCCACTACAAAGTATTTCACTTGCACTAGGATTTGATATTTTGACATGCATATAAGTAAGGTGAACTATAATGTTGCTGTCGAAGAAACGATGTAGATATTTGAAGTTGTGAAATTCTTATAAGAGATGAAAATAAGCAATTACCGTCGCCAGCAATGTTTGTGTCATGATGCAACAAGACATTTGGCATTGAACATTCATCATGTTCCTCGTATGGGGCTTGGAATGATTGAGAACTTGGACTAATTACTTGCTGAGCTTCATTATTACCTAATGATTGAATTTAATTATTCAGAAAGTGACTAAATATTACTTACAGTGTATTCATTATTTTCGATTAAAATAGTCGGTAATGAATCTTCTTTCGATGATTGTAATGATTCAGGTTCAACACATTTCTTCTTTGATTTAAATTTATCTTTGAATATTTGAACGCCTTCAGCATGTTCTAAATCTGTAGTTTGTACATTTCTTATTTCTTCTTTCTCTGTCGATACTCTTTTTGGCGCTGTGCTTGTGATTTCACTATCATCTCTCTATAATGTATATATAGTAAAAAAAATTACCTAGCACTTGAATCACATGTACGATAAACCCATGTAAACAGTAAGCAATTGCATCAAATTATAAAATTGTAATACTTTTCTAAATCTGAATTTTGTATAATTCCATTTTTTTCCATTTTTCTCTGTCGATACTCTTTTTGACGCTGAGTTTGTGATTTCACTATTGTCTCTGTAAAATGTAAATGTCATAGTGATATAGTGAAATCTGTTAGATTGTGTAAAACCGAGTTATTACCATAGTTATTTGAAATACTTGATACGACTAGCTAGTACGTGAAACCATCCTAAATATGTTTCTTTATTTATCTATTTATTATTAGGTCTGATAATTAATACACGTAGCTTTGTACTATCAGATGACAGCACTTAGGCATTTCTGGAAACGTCGAATTGGCAAGTAAGATAGTGTAAATCCTAGTTAAACTAGTTCGTCATAAAATTTCAAGAGCTGAGCTTGCATGAGATTTAATGAGCTACACGAATTAGATGAACTACTCAAACTGCCGACAGATCATGCAATGGCTCAGTTCTAAACAATCTGACTGATTTCATTATATGACTACGACATATATAAATATAGTAAATATCACTCAAATAACATGTACGATAAACATGTGTAAACAGTTGGCAATTGCTACAAATTGTACAGTTTTATTTTTATAAACTTACTTTTTTCAGTATTTTGTATCCTTTCTTGACTTTCCATTTCTCAAAATCTAATTAAAATAATGAGTATAATATAAACAATATAACTCTCCTATGAATTAAAACAACAAAAAAGAAAAATACGTTTGAACAATTTTTATTTCTTGTTTAGTTTTAAGGTTATAAACAGACCACGCTTGTCTGTCACTCTGCGAAAGAAAGAGAGAGCACGCATTATAGAAATATACACTGAGAGAAAGAGAAAACAAAAAGAGAGAGCGCGGTATAGAAATATACACTGAGAGAAAGAGCACGGCGCGTAATCGGACAGTTTACGTAACGCAACTTTTTCTGCCGAATCGCTCCTACCAATACCTCCATAAAGGAACTACGTTCCAAAAAATATTCTTAATTATAACTATTTTTATTCAATTGGGAATCGTTTGGAAAGATTTAGGAATATAATTTTATTATTTAGGACTGATTAGGTGTAATTAATTATTTTTTTTTCAACAGAGAGTTAGCAGGTAAGAAACTAAATCAACATTATTTTTACATTTTTTTTCAATAGTAATTTATTTGGGAATCACGTTAAAAACGGATTTAGCATTTTGGACATTATAATTAATTAATTTCAGCTATTTTTTGGTTCGTTATTTTAGTCAACATTACACGTGGCAACTGACTTCATTGACTGGTATATGGCAGCAAAATTCAAACGTTGCTCTTTTTAAAATAATTTATATATTTATATATATATATATATATATATATATATATATATATATATATATATATCTAAATTAACTCTAACTAATTCTAAAGACACCAAGGATATTTAGCATAAATTTTTCGAACAAAGAAAGGTTACAGCCAAGATAATTCGAGGAACCAAACGAACCTTCACATAAAACCAACTAACCAAATCGAAGAGAGCTTTGCTAAGAATAATTCCAGAGATTTCTTTGGAACCTTTAAGCAGGCACTCAGAAAATACCCTCCGCCAAGCCACCACTTCAGAGACTCACAAGGCAAACTGGCTTATAACGACAAGGAGAACTGCCAGATTTTGGCTCAGTACTTCAAAAATCTACTCTGTGACTGTGACTCGTGTGAACTGTGACTCGCCCAGCGAAGACTTCGACTATAAACAAACCACACCAAACCCGGACTCGCTTCCCCCTTCATTGAAAGAAGTTGGCCAGATCATTCAACTTCTTAAGAATAATAAGGCAGCTGGAGAGTACTCTATCGTTGCTAAACTGTGGAAAGGTGCTGGAAACAATGCCGTGCGTAAGGTAACCGAGATCATCCAGGACAACTGGGAACAGAGAAATTACCACCCGATTAGAAATCTGCTCTGATCCATCCGATTCGCAAAAAAGGGAGATTTTACTGATCTAAACAAATACTGTGGAATTTCTCTCGTCCCGGTAACATAAAAGATTCTCTCGAAGGCATTGCAAACAAGGACAGAAAATCAGTTGGATAGTCAACTGGCAGAATACCAGGGGGGCTTCAGGTGGACCCGATCCTGTGTTGAACAGATCTTCAATCTTAAAACTGTACTTGCATACTCCAAGATGAGAAACCGCAAGGTAGTCGTCACCTTTGTTGATTTTAAGAAGGCCTACGATTCCATTGATAGAGAAACGCTTAACAAAGTACTCTAGGAACTAGCACTAGACAAGAAAACCCGCAGACTCATCCTAGAAACTTTGACCAACACCCATTCCATGGTTAAATTTAGAGGCGAGAGATTTCAGAAAGCTTCAAAATAAAAACTGAAGTGAGACAAGGAGATGCACTTTCCCCACTTCTCTTCAACTGTGTCCTTGAAAAGGTTATGAGAGAATGACGCAAGGAACTGAACAATTTGGGTGCTCAGAGTGGTATCAACCTGGGACGTAAGAAAGATGAACTGGTTGTAGATTGCATGGCCTTTGCAGATGACATGGCACTGTGCTAATTCTCTTGAGATGGCAACAATGCAGATAAACTGGCTCAGAAAACAGGCTGCCAAAGCGGGTATTCAAGTGTCGCTGGAGAAAACAGAATTCTTCACCAACATCAGAGAAGCAAACAGAGAGATTTTACTAGAATAGGTAAACATCAAGCGGACTGAGAAATTTAAGTATCTCGGCGAATGGATTGAACCCAACTTATCAGAAAGAACATCATTATCCAAGAGAGTCAACAAGTTAGAACTAGCCTATCGACTGACTAAGAACACTTACAATAAGAAATGCCTGTCACGCAACCTGTTACTTAAGCACTACACATCAGTCTTACGACCAGAAACCCTGTATGCCATGGAGTTTTTCCTTGAACCGAACAGGTCTAGTAGAGAAATTGGAAATCAGAGAGAGGAGAATCCTCAGGAAGATCCTAGGCCCAAGAAAGGAAGATGAAGAATTCCTCTACGAGAGCTCCTCGAACATATTGAGATGCTTTCTGACTGTGCAAGGAAAAGAAGGGTAGCTTTCTATGGCCACGTTGCAAGATTGCCTCCCAACCTAAACATACCGTCTAACATAAAACTAACATACCGTCTGTTCACCTTCTGGCAAGACAAGAAGCTTCGTACCACTTGGTTGACAGAAACCGAGAAGGATATTAAAGAACTGGGAATAACAGATCTCAAAAACAGACAGTCTGTGAGACGCACTCTGAAGGAAGTCCGTGGATTTCAGGAGAAACCTCGAAGGAAAGGTACCCCCTGGACAGAAGAGAGAAAGGAGTTACACCGGCAGAAGATGCGACAATACTGGGCAAAGGTCAAAGGCCAACAGTTGAACAAGCGTGGTCCAAACTAGGCCTATTCGAAAGAAGAAGAAGTATAGCTATGTAATTAACGTCAGGTATTGTTCAGTTTAATTTTTGCTTTATTTATGCAGAGTATAATTTTTTTTTATAATTTGAGAAGTAGCCTGTATTGGGCTACTAACAACGCTGAAGCCGCCACACGAGCAGTGTCATCAGAGCAGTTCTCTAGCCCGTATACGTACGCGGGAATCTCACACATTTTTCCTTTTCCTCCTAGGAGGAACATTTCCGATGCACGATTCTCTTGACCGCTAGGCCCCGGAGTTGTCACCAAACTTGATTCGCCGCTTATATATATATATATATATATATATATATATATATATATATATATATATATATATATATATATATATATATATATATATATATATATATATTGCCTCCCTCTTATTTAGCCAGTTGTCACGATTTTGTGCCACCTGGTACCAGTTTAGTCCTGCCGCTCGTTTCAAGTCGTCGCTTCGTCTCATTTGCGGTCTTCCTATGCTCCTTTTGTTGCTGTATGGTCTCCATCGAATTAATTTGCCACTCCACTTATCCTGGTCTCTTGCGTGTCCCGCCCAGTCCCATTTCTGAACGGCGGCGCGTCGCACGACATCATGAACCTTTCTCCTTCTCCTGATGCATTCATTAGTTTTCCTATCTCTTAATGATATCCCAAGTATTCTCCTCTCAATAGATCTCTGGTTTACTTTGTTTGTCAAGTATATCTTTCGTGAAGGTCCAATTTGTGACCCGTAAGTAGTTACTGGTAGGATACACTGGTTGTATATTTCGGTTTTGAGGTTTAGGGGTATGTCCATATTCAAATGTCTTTTATTTTGGCATATGTCACCCAGGTTTGCCTTATTCTCTCATTTATTTCGAGTTCTTGGTTAGCTTTGCCTATACTCTCTGGATTCTGTTGTCTCCTAGGGTAATTTCTCGATCGTCATCTACGTTTGATGTCATGTACTTTGTTTTGTCAAAGTTGATTTCTAGGCCTATGCGCTTCGTGGCCCTGTATATGTCATCGATAAGTGTGGCCAGTTCTTCTCTGCTTTCGGCTATCACTACTATGTCATCGGCAAACATTAAGTGGTTGAGTTTCTCCCCGTTAATATTAATGCCTCTGTTTTGGAGGTCGATTGTTTTTAGTGCGTCCTCTAGAACTAGTGTGAACATAGTGCTTGTGAGCTTGGGTGACATAGGATCTCCTTGGCGCAATCCTCTGTTAATTGCCACTTTGTCAGATTTTTCGTGTAGCTGAATTTGCAGAGTTGCGTTTCGGTAAATGTTGTTAATTAGGCTTGCGTATCTGTGGTCTATTCTGGCGTGTGTCAGGGCTTGCTGTAGTGTCCATATTTCCACCGTGTCGAAAGCCTTTCTAAAATCAATGAATGCTAGCCATAAAGGTATATTGTATTCCACAGCCTTCTCGATTAGTGTTCTCATCGTTTGCAGGTGTTCTGTAGTACTGTAGCCCTTCCTAAACCCAGCCTGCTCTTTTGGCTGGTAATAGTCTAACTTTGGTGTGAGATGGTTGGTTAGTATTTTCGCGAATAATTTGTATATTTGCGATAGCAGGCTGATCGGTCTATAATTTTCTAGGTTCTCGGTGTCTCCCTTTTTGTGAATGATTATCACGAGGGCGTTTGTCCAGTCCTGTGGTATGTCCTCCTTTTCCAGGCATTTGTTGTACAATATTTCTAGTTTGTCTTCTAGAACAGGGGTCTCCAAACTTTCCAGCCTTAGGGCCATACTGATTACTCCAGTAAGTTCCGAGGGCCAAAACCATATTATCATTGTTGCCGGTGGTAAAAAGTGAAATAGTCCACTGATGAAAAAAAGACCGAAAAAGTACGCAACGTTTAAAAAAGGCTTCAAATCGGACCAAAGTCCGCAAAACGGCAACACTGCATATTCTTAATTTTCCTCTCATTATCTGTAGTTTCTAGATTAGTCGTAGAGTACGAGCCATGAGGAGTAAAGTGACACGACATCTGGTATAATAGCACGTACAGAATAATCTCGTTGGTTCGAGAAAGTTCTGGTGTCTTCCACTCACTTCTAGATGGCCGTAATTGGAATATATAAGAAGGCTAGTGGCGCAACCACAAGTCAGTTCCTATGACACTGTTGTGAAATAAAATATTGCGTACCTCCTTAAAACGTGTTTGTGCGTGTTTAAGTTTAAGACATCTTTGTAACAGTATTTTGATTTGAATTGTTGCTTTTGTGTGTGATTTAGTAGTATGGAAAAGAAGCGAAAAATTGATAGTGAATGCAGAAAATTCAAAGATCAGTGGAACATTCAGTATTTCGTAATTGAGTCCAGTAACAAGGCGCTATGTTTGATTTGCAATGAAAGCATAGCCGTTCTCAAGGAATATGACATTAAACGTCATTATGAAACAAAACATTTTCAAAATTACTCGAAATATACAGGAAGTTTGCGGACAGAATAATTCGAAGCAATGAAGCGCGGATTATAATCTCAGCAATCTTCATTTAAAAACTCAAAACAGAACAAGAGGCTGCAACTCGTGCCAGCTTTCGTATGGCTCTTGAAATTGAAAAACGTGGAAAACCATTCACCGATGGAGAAATGATCAAAGAATGCATAATTGCAGTAGCCGAAGAAATGTGCCCTGAAAAGGTAAATTTATTAAAAACTGTCAGTATGTCAGCAAACACTGTGGCTCGAAGGGTAGAAAACATCGCTGAAAATATATCCTCTCAACTGTTCGCCAAAAATGGACATGTTGAGTGGTTTTCTTTGGCCTTGGATGAGTCAACGGTTGTGTCAGATACTGCTCAGGTGTTGATTTACATTCGAGGAGTAGATAAAAGCTATGAAGTGCATGAAGAACTTCTTGATATGTATAGTATTCATGGCACAACTACTGGTACAGATATTTTTAAAGGAGTTGAAATGGCCATTAATCAAAAGAACCTTCGATGGAAAAACTTGAAATGTATTACTGATGGATATAACTGATGGAGGCAAAAACATGAGTGGGAAAGATAAAGGAGTGGTCGCTCTTGTGTCAAAGGCTGTAGAAAATGACGGTGGTTCAAAACCATTAGTCTTACATTGTATCATTCATCAACAGTCTTTGTGCGGAAACTGTTTGGATATGTCTGAAGTTCTGAAACCAGTCATATCAACTGTGAATTTTATCAGATCTTTTGGGCTGAATCACCGACAATTCCGACAATTTATTGAAGAGATTGGAGAAAATGACTTACCTTATCATACTGCCGTACGTTGGCTTAGTTGTGGGAAAGTCCTTCAGCGCTTTTTTGAACTTCGAGCAGTGATCGAAATTTTTTTGAATGAAAAGCATCGCCCTCTTACTGAATTACAAAACAACGCATGGCTGTGGAAGTTAGCATTCTATGTTGATTTGACAAAACATGTGAACGAACTGAATTTGAGATTGCAAGGAGAAAACCAGCATCTTCCTGATTTATACACTAATATCAAATCATTTCGGAAGAAATTGATACTGTTTCAATCACAACTACGAAGTAATGATATCGAAGTAATGATGTTTTTCACATTTTAAAACATGTGAAATATTCAGCCACACCACCGAGACTGAGTTTCCTATCGAATTTGCAATCGAAACTTTGAGTGCTTTGAAAATAAATTTTGATACTCGTTTCTCGGACTTTGATGCCATTGTGAATCAAATTAAGATTTTTCAGAATCCTTTTGATACTGCCATTGAAACCCTAGCCCCGGAACTTCAAATGGAAATGATTGATCTACAGTGCAGTGATATAATTAAGAACAAATATCAAAACTCATCTTAGTTGGAATTTTCTAAGAGCCTTCCACTGACACAATTTGATAATTTGCATAAATTTGCTCGTGGGCTGTTTTCTGTTTTTGGTACTACTTATTTGTGTGAGAAGACCTTCTCCAAAATGAAGTACACAAAAAATGTTTACAGATCTAAATTAACTGATGAGCATCTTAAATCTCTTTTAATAATTGGTAGAAGTAAAATTAGTCCACAACTACAAACTATTGTCAGTGGAAAATCTTAATTACATAAATCTCATTAGTTTTTATTTAAAATGTATAAAATGTTAGTTGGATTCATTTAAATAATTTATTAGTTATTATATACTGAAGTTAAATTTTCTGCATATTATACATGTATTTACTCATTAAAATTCTGTGTTTCTTTATCCAACTTATCACAAAAACAATAACAATAAGCCTACAACAATGTTATGAGTAGTTAGCCCATGACCACATCAATGTAGATGTCATATTAATAATTATTCAACATAAAATTAAGATACTTCAGTAAACTAAATTTAATTTGCTATAAAAAATATGTTCTCTAAAAGGAGTTTTCAAGTATGCTAGCTCTCCGCGGGCCGGACAAAATCTGTCCGCGGGCCGGATGTGGCCCTCGGGCCGGAGTTTGGAGACCCCTGTTCTAGAATATCACCGCCATGTTTCAACATCTCTGTCAGTATGCCGTCCCCGCCCGCTGCTTTCCCATTTTTAGTATGTTGTAATGCTGATCTGATTTCGTCTTTTGTAATCTCAGGTATGTCTTTAGAGTTGACGTACATGACTTTCTCTTCCTGGTCTTGTTCGGTTGTGTTGCTCGTTACTTTCTTCTCGTATAGGTCAGCGTAGAATTCTTCTACCGTTCTTATAATTTCGTGTCTTCCTTCGATTCTATGTCCTGTTTTGTCTTTTCTTTTTTGTCTTTCTTTGATTCTGACGATTTCTTTCTTTGTGTTTGTCGCTAGTCTTCTGAACACTTTCGTCCCATTGTGTTGTTTCAGTACTTTCTGCGCGATTTGCACATTGTGTTTTCTGATGTCCTCCTTTGCCATCTTTCTGGCGATTTTATTTGTTTCAGCGTATTCTGCTATCGTCTTCTATCCAGCATGTTTAGTGTCTGCGCGCTTAATTTCTTTTGCTTTTTAGTTTTTGTTTCTGTGTACGCTTCTGCTGCTTGGTTTAGGGTTCTAGTGATCGTTTTATTTGTTTCGTTTATATCATAGGTACTTCAGTCTTCCCAGGTATGTTAGGAATTTATTTGGGTCTTGTTAGAGTTTCTCTCTGTCAATTTGTTTGTGTATCGACTTTGTGATTCTTTTGCAAAGCTCTAGTTTCTGGTTTATTCTTATCCTTGCCCTCGCCAGAGGATGGTCACTTCCAGTATTAAATCTGTTCAATACCTTGACGTTTTGTACTATTTGGATATTCTTCGTTAGAAAAACATCCAAATAGAAAAATAAACAAAAAGTTTTTAAAATTATGGATAGCGATATCGATATAAGAAATATACTAGAAGGATGTTCTGAAGCCCTCACAGAGACAGGAATCATTTTTTTTCATAGACAGTTAAAATTATTTTAAACTGTAGAGTCCAAAATGAGAAATAAAAACAATGGCATTCAGGAAAATCTTGATAGCAAAATATCAAAATTTTATAATACATCGGTGGAAACATGTTTGTATCCATTTTGGAATTCTTTTAGTGCACCACGTCGTCATATTCTTTTGATAAGAAAATATAATAATTTTATATATTTTCAAAAATTTGTTTTCATGCAAGATATATTTAAACTGAAAATGCACTAAATAAGGATACAGATGTTATAAATGTAAACATTAATGATTATATTGAAAATGAACTTGAGACTAGTGACTTGAGACTAGAGTAGTGGCTTAGTGCAATTGAACGAGAAGAACCTGAAGAAAAAATTCGGTCTAATACCGAGTCAATCGAGCTCTGCCAGCCCCTCAAATCAATCAAATAAAAACTTACAATTCAAATCTAAAATAAAATCCAAAGAACGTCCGAAAATAACTAAGCACACCACTTTTTATCCATCCGAATTTGGTTTATTGGAAAAAAGGTTGGTGATTGTTTAATTGAATTGGGGTCGCGATTATGCCATTCCAAACCAGTTCCACCACTATTAATAAATCGATGATGGATTTTGAAAAACTGATTGATCTCGGTTAATTTGGACACTACTAAGCACGAGAGATTTGACGCAAACGATTCAAAAAATTTGTCGTGAATTAAAATTTGTCGTGATATTAACGAACTCCTTTACTGGATTTATCGCTAAATTGATTCCCGATATAGATGTATTGATATCTGTTGATTGTAAATTTCATTTTTTAAACAATTTTTCTGTGATGATATTTGCTAGTGAACCTTGATCCAGTAAGCCACGACATTCCTGAAAATTTCCGCAATTATCGATAACGAATAATTGGATGGTGGATAAAAGTACCTGATTGAAATTCATACAAAAACTTGTGTACACAGCTGATGTAGATGGTGTGGGTGGAAATTCGTTGTCCGCAGATGTTACACGATGAATTTGACCTGCATGTGGCAACCTCTTGGTTAGGCCGTAGACAATTTTAAATTTGCTTCAATCTCTCTGTCACACATTTAGCAACCAATTCGTTACATTGAAAGGTATTATGGGAGCCTTTGGGATGTTTCCCTAGGATGTTTCTAACTGCTAGAGGGCCCATTCAGCTATACGGGTATGCCCAAATTACGACGCAACGGGTGCAGGCCCAAGTTATTGTGAGCGACGCGATATTGACTGCCTTGGAATCTCTTGCACACTCTCTCGGACAGCGGCTATGTTTTCGGCAGATCTTGCGTTTCGTCGTCGTATTGTGTTAGGTTTATTGTTTACAGAACGAGTGGTCTCAAATTTATCCACCACACAATGAATAGTCCTCTCGGTAGGACGATAAGGCGACCGTAAAATGGGCGCAGCGCGCGGAACGTTGCCCGAACAGAACACCCATATTATTGCCGCCACCAACTGCGAAAGTTCGGAAGTCCCTATTGGAAGACCCTATAGTTTGTGTTATTTAATTCTTTAAAAAATCTGCCCGCCTTGGAGAAGCTTAACTGCGTAGACGTGCAGTAATTAAAATGTTAATATCACTTTTCAATTCTTACTTATCTACTATTTTACGCTATTAACGCTTTTGTTACTTTTCTTCTTTATTATCCTCATTTTCAGTGGTTTAAACACATATAATTTCAATATCTAAACAAACTATTAAACTTTGTCAAACTTAAAAACAACTCGGAGAAACCTAAGAAATTACTTCAACATTATAATAACCTCATAATAAAGAGTCGTTGTTACTACAAAAGTTAACTAGTTCAAAGAAATATATCATTTCCAATAACCAGCTACAAGCCGTCTAATATTTAACGAATCAAAGTTCCTAATTTCAGGATGCAGACAGTTCAGACTAGACAGCCAGGATTAGACAAACCAGGCACTGACACAGATAAGAATAAAACATTGGTTGTATAAATATTGGTTGTATAATAAATATATAGTATTGTGTATATTAAAATATAAAGTAAATTATTTTGCAAGCATGGCAATTTGTAATAGATAAGCGCCAATGAGCTTCGAAGCTTCGAAATAGTTTCTTAGAGGAATATGTTCATTGTGCGGTCCATTCCCACCCCTAATACCCAACGGCAATAGCAGAATGCTTTTGCCAATCATTTCCAGAATATTTATGCAGTGGCTGTCTCTATCTTCCCGAATCATACTAGGATCTTCCTTATAAATCTAAAAGAAAATAATAAATTTTGTTATTACGTTATCAATCTGGATTTATTTCAATTGAATTGAACAAAAAGTTTTTCAAATTAAAGTAAATAGAATTAATATGACTAATAATATAAACGACTATTCTTGCTGGATAATTGACCAAGAAAAGTCAAAATGACCAAAACCATTTAATTTAACCAAATTTAATAATAAATCACAAATTAATTCACATACCTGTATTGTTGCTCTTCTTGCTGCTTCGTAACTAACTGTAGTACAATTTTCCAACCATGGTCTGCTTTGCTTAACCAAATCTATTTCGACCGTATTTTTAATTTTAAGTTCTTTCGCCAGATATTTCACGTAATCAATAATGGGTTCATTGCAATTGTCCAACGTTTGCCTCGGCACTATTTTGATGATAAATTTCCTCTTTATTTTGGAAAAATCTTTTTCTTCGCAAGTACATTCCTCAATATCGTCCACGAAAATTGACGGCATACGCCAGAAATGCATCAACAGTTTCGGCTTGTCCCAATTCTGTTTTTCCGGAGGCAATTGTTTCCTAATAATATTTTTAAAATATATTTTTTATATTTTTAATCCTTTAATTAGTTTACCTGATGTCATCAATGTTAAAGTAAATTCCTTCAAACATTTGCTCCTCGTCCGGAGTGATCTGTATTACATATTTATCAAAGTTTGGAATCAAAATTTTATCATTTTCTGCAAGCCTTTTAAATATTTTTTCACAACTCTCTTTTGGATCCTCACCATCTTCCGTCTGTTTTGAAATGGTTACGTTGTAATGAAGAAAACCTTTAAATCGAAAATTTAAAAAAATTAGAAGAAATACTAGTACTAATAATAAATGTAGTAGCTAAAGAAAAAAAGGGAGAAATTTGAAGAAACATTCTCTGGTACAGGGAATTTATTATTTTCATTTAGGGCAATTTCAAATTTGGAAGATTAGTTTGATGATCCATTTATGAAGCCGTTCATTTTCAGACCTCTTTTTCTGCCGAGGCCGCACTACGGTTTTTTTTACCGCGAGCGGTAATCGCTATAATCGCGAAACCGCTCGAGAAACACACAGTACGCTATGAGAAAAATCAGTCTTGTATTAGCTTACTTGAGTCACAAAATCACGCGAAAAATTTATTGTTTGAGCAGTTCCACCTATATCAATTTATTTCTCAAAATTTTTGATAATGTATTTTTTGAATTGGATGCGGTGAAATTCCCGAACGGTGAAACGTGAGTGGTGAAACTTTCCAGAGGTGAAAATACTGAGAGGTCAAAGTTCCTGAGGTGAAAGTTCTTACGGTGACGATTCCGCAGTCAAACAAATGCGGTCATGCTACCGTATACCATCTCTGAAATCGAATATGCCACAATAGCAAAAATTGGCAGTTAGATTCTTCTTACAAAATTAAAATACGTGTTTGGCCATTTTCCGAAAATCTAGCTAAGGAGGCTGAAATGAGGGACTAATATCTCAGAAAATGAATATGTTAGAGATGTGAAAATTGGTATTTAAATTCTCGATTCAAAATGAAGATATTATCATTATAAATGACTATGTGGAAAATAATTATTTAAAAAAATAATGTTCATTTGCAAATCTGACAGTTGACAGCTATCGCTTGAGTAATAGTATATAATAATTGTTTCAAAACAAATTAAAAATAGAAAAGTAAAGGTTTGATGACTATGCACAGTCATACTATAAGTAAACAAATAGATACTCTTGAAAACTGGCATGATTCCATTGTAATAATATCCTATTATTTTGACGGTAACAATATTTGAAGGTCGTTGCATATTTTATGGTGGTTTAAGAGTTTAACTTCACTTAAAATTTAGTAACCAGTTTAACTCTGTAGAACACTTACTTGCTACAAGAATCTCTGCAGGGACCCCGTTCTGATGCCTAAGGTGCAGTCAAAGCAAGACTAAAGCAAGCGCTTTCAGAGCGTGCTTTCAGAATGCGCTTTCGTTGTGAAGGAAAAACTTTAGTATGACTGCTCGTAAAACTACTTTCTAAAACACTTTATTGCTAGGAAACACTTTCTTAAATCGCATTTACTTGCATAGTCTAACTGCACCTTTATCTCTAAGTATAGAAGAAAGTAGGTATCTTCAATAACTGACTCACCAATACATGGGTTCAACATCGGTATATCGCTATAATACCTAGCAATAACTATAGAAGGATATTGTGAATTTCGTTTCCCATGAGGCTTCCCTAATGGAGCTTAAAATTTTAATAAGGATAATAGGGGCTTATTTCAAAAACAACAAAATGTTAGATTTGAAAATTGGTATAATATTGCTTCGTTAAAAAGAAACACAATACAGTCAATAAGTAAGAAAAATGAGTGATTTTGTATGAGAAAGTCTTAAAAACTGAAAATTTTACAGATGCAAAACTTGGTTGATACGTTTTTAAATACCTCATATCCGTAGGGTTGGGACAAAACTCTAAAATTCGATCCACATGTACTAGTTACATATACCAAAAGAGTAGCGTACGCCTTTTTAGGAGGGGGAGGGGAAAATACGTCAAATCCGGTCTGAAGGATGCCTATCGCTATCAAAGGTAGTAAAATGTTTAGGAAATTCCAGAGAATCGACTATTGTTTTAAATATTGATGAAGCCGGTGGCGCCGGAAGTGCAAAATAACAAAATTTTAGTTTTTGGGCCTCTGCTCGGCCGTATTTGGACCGATCGCGATGAATGTAGTAGTATCAGGAGCGCCGATTTTTTGTACACAAAACTGTCATCTCGAATGTACGAGCTTTCGCTGAAAATTTGGAGATAATTGCTAAAAACCGAAAAAAACGCAAGAAACGATCTTCTTTGACGTTCTATTGCGAGCCGACTGTTGAACGCAACGGCTTCCAGTTTACGGATTCTGTTTCGTAGCTTTTTTCCCTCTGGGTCTGCGAAAGGGGAAAATTTTTGCAAATATGGCCGTGCGGTAGATGTTTTTGCAAAACGGACGTTTGCGGCTGCCGAACTGAAAGTAGGTGGAATTTTGATTTCCTTCTACGATGACGGACGACGGTATCTTGCATACGGTATGCTAATTTGCGATAAGAGCAAACCTGTAGGATGTCAATCAGCATTTAAAGTCTACAAAAGCACAAATTTCCTGCCCTATAATGGCAGAACGAGAACAGACCGGGCTAAAAGTTGCAAAAAGCTCGGAACTGGAAAAGTTATTGCAGAAAAACGAAATTCGCATTTTCGTACTAGCTGGATGTCCTTCCGCCGGGAATTTCCGACATTCCGAAACCATGTTTGCACGTTTCACTTCGACGGTGCAAACAAAATCCCAAAAAAGTGGCCAAAAACATGAAAAATAATTATTTTTTATTCCAAGAATGCATCTCATTAGAGAACCCTTGGGACCATCGGATTCCGGGAACTAAAAGATCCAGGTATTGAAAACCAACACAAACTTTCATATCAAACGAAGCAGTTGAGTGTGTGGAATCGTGGGCGCAACAGTTAGTGAAAATACGTGAAACTTTTGATTGTGTATTAAACGGTGAAAAAAATTTCGAATTTAATTCACATTACAAACAATTTAAACACATCTTTGGCTGTAAATAGATTGTTATTGTGTAGCAAGTATTTAAGAATAATTCATAGCAAAAACTACAACGCTTTGAACTCGAAGATTCAAGTTTATGGAAAGATACAAAAAAATGAGGGCAAATGAGTTAAACCTCTAAATTTGCTCAGGTTTGCTTTATTAGACAATTATTGTTTGAGAAAATCAAGAATTGGCTGCTACTAGCTGCTACTTTGTCTTCAGTATAATTTTTTATCAAATAATTTATGAAATTGAGAAATTTTCACATTTATATTTTATAATGCACCCACTAATAACCGATAAATTTTATTTTTAACTGACTTCAAAAAATGAGGTGGTTCTCAATTTGGTTGTGTTCCAACCCTAAGGGTAAAAATTTTATTTCAGATTCAAGTCACAAAGGTATTATCTCGAGGAGGGATCTTTTTTTCTTATTGAAAGGCCGTTTTGGTGAAAAAATAATTTAAATATATATTACCGTTTTAAGAGAATTGGGTAATAAATTGAAATACAGTTTTGAGTTCACTGAAAAAAGAAAATATTTTACGCATAAATGTGAGAAATGCACGTGAAGTGGCAGAAAGTTTCTCGCATAGAAGACAAATTCCTAAATAAATTTAAGGACTGGCTGGACAAGTTTATCATCTTCACTGACGAATAGCTATCGGAACCTTCTGAACAATCGACCTCTGCGGCTAACCGGGGTCGGCCTTCCATAGCCTTCTCCGAAGCGAGTGAGAGAACAAAACGCAGAAGAACAGAGATTTGAAAAGATAGGAGCAGCGCAGAACTGGCATATGCAACGCGAATGAGCTTGAGAGCAGAGGGAAAATCGGCTGCGGCACAGGTTTTACATGAAATCACGTATGGGCACTCCATCAAAACCTTCTAAATATAGAAAACCTCAAAAAAAATTGAAATTATTTCCCGAAATTATTATATTCAAAAATATATTTTATGCTAAAACCCTTTCCTATCAAATTGTCAAGATATGAAAACATTTTCTCAGGAAAATGTACGCCATATTGGATCCGCCATTTTGTTTTTGGAAAAATAAAACTTAGATACGTAATCAGTGTCCCAAATATCTAGTTCTTGTCAACTTTTCGCAATATGGAAACATTTTCTAAGGAAAATGTTCGCCATATTTGATCCGCCATTTTGTTTTTGGAAAAATGGAACTCAAATTCGTAACCAGCGACCCAAAAAACCCTTCCATACCAAATTTGGTGTATAGAATGAAACCTTCTATTTATGGCCAGTTTTTTGGGATTTTATCCCACTGTGCGGCTGTGTCCCACTCCGACAAAACTGGTGCGTTCAATTGTTGTCAGCAAGTACTTCTTATGGATGTTCCATGTTCAGTAAAATTTTTTAATTGAAATTCTTCAAGCTTTAATACATTTTTTTGCAATTTTTTATTATCAACCTCCGAGATATCTCATGAAACCTTATGGTTGCGTGGAACACAGTATGAACAACATAATCATGTGAGGACATAGGTAAAAAGAGATCAACCCAGCCGATCAACAAAGAAAAATGTAGTGGGCCCTTCGAGGCCCATACAAATCAGTTGAGTAAAAGGTGTGCAAAACAGTACGAATGGAGCTTGAATGGAGCTTGATGGTCACTGAGTTTCCACAGTTCAAATTGCCCATCGTAAAATTAATAACATCGCTCAAAAAACAATCGCTCCGCTCTCTAATTTTCAATTTAACCGTTGAATATGCATCAGCAACGATTTATAAATGGTATAAGCGCTTTGAAGATGACTGTGAATAATTGATGATGATGATGACTGTGATTGAGTTTGAAATCTCCAAATTTCATTCAACGGAAAAAAATATGAAAAAAGTTGAGAAATAAATTATTGCATAAATGCCTTTTATCTGCTGGGAAGAAGAGGTGCATTCATAATGCACTTAATTAATAAGTTCATTATAAATATATAAATACCATTCTATAAGTTATAGTATTACACGATTTTTTTATGTAAATTTACTTACCTACACATCCATATGATATGCAAGGATATTTGTCTCCTAACCATTCTGAATCACAAATCACAACATAATCGATATCACTGAGAAATTCCAATTTTTGAGTCATCAAAAAATCTTTGAGTCCGTGACTTTCCTGATGGTACATGGCCTCGATTATAAACTTTACGTTGACCGGTAAATCTACGCCGTGTTTTTTAAATGCCATTATTGTATGGAACCAACACATTAAGGGTCCTTTGCCCAAAGCTACCCCACAACCATAAAGAACCTTGTTTTCTTCGACTACTTTCCAAGGATCCGTAGCCCACATTTCCTCCACCGGTCTCTTTACATCAATGTTTAAATAAACACACACCTAAAAATGATTATGGAAACAATTTAAAATATAATTAGAATGGAAATATAGGGTGGTAAATGTGAAAGAAGCTAATACAGCCCAAATAATATGACATTTTAGGTTCCTGATTTTATTCGAAATATCGTATCTCAAATTGGATTCTGTAATTTTTTTTTATTTTGCAGCAAAAATTTACAGATAATTAGAAACGCCGCAATGTACCGTCGTACCGTGTACAGTCGTAGTACCGTCTAAGTCCACTAGGAGTCACCACAATTTTAAGTCTTAAATAAAAAAATACTATATGCCACCTTGTTCGTAGCTCAGAGCTCAGTTCTGAGCTCAGGGATGGGAGCAAGTAAAAAAAAATATTTATCGGGTGTGCAGTTATCTACTCGAACGAGATACTCTCATAATTATGATTGGAGCTTTGCACGCCTTCGGCGGGCTCGCTCAATCTCTCAATTATGCTTCGAATCTCGTTCTCATGATCACTAGGTAGATGTCCTGAGTTTTTGGTGACGAAATAAATATCTTTATTATTCTTTAATTGTTAAACAGATACATAAATATCCCTTAACTTATTTATGATTCAGGATTGCCTCTGTAGATTTTTTCTTATCACTGTGACTTGTGAAAAAAGCCATTGATTGTTTGATTGCAATAATATTAAAAAGAGCCGGCAATGTTTAGAGCAGTTGGACCGTTTATTTTGAAAGTGGTGTAAGTCCATTTTCTCATGTTTCGAGAAAATTAAATGTTAACATATTGGTTAATTATTTTAAGAATAAATTATACATTTTTCTTATCATCTTTAATTCAGGATTTAAAAACATCCATTCTGGATTTTGGGATCGAGTAAAGTGCCTTTCAAATGCCGGAAAGCCTTTTATGTGTTCTATCACTGTATTCGTCAATAGCTCGCTAGTTCTTCTGCAAGAGCCATCCATTTTTTCACGCATCTCTTTCGGAAGATTCTCATGCGTCTTTAGGATACGATCTATTCCTCCAGTAGATATTTGGAAAGTATCAATGAAAAACTTCTTACATACTAAAATGTTTCCACCAGAAGTGACCAGGCAAACAATTTTTTGCTGCAATGAATTTTCCTCTTTCTGTATAGTACTTTTGTCCAGTATTTCGCTTAATTTTGTTTATTTGTTTTGCACATTTTCCTTTAATTTGTTCTTCAGAATCTAATTTCTCAGTAACAATAGCCTCATCTGATGAAGTTTCTACTTCTATTATTCGTCTCATTTTACGATTGGTTAATTTGTTTTTCATAGTGGAATTATCTTCATCCTCTGAATCTAAGATTATTCTTCTGTCTATATTCATGGGCTTTATTTCTGTGTTAATTTATTTAAAATTAAATAAAATAAATATTCAATATTGATTTCCCATTTGTTTACTCTGATGTAAATATGAAATTATCCTTTTTAGGTGAAAAATAAAATAAGTAACCTAAACTAGTAACTCTTGACACATATAAAACAAATGTAAAATAACAAGCTACTAATCGGCAAGCATCTGCTAAGCTATCTCTGTCAATTGGACTTACACCACTTTCATAATCGATCATTATCCAATTTCATTTACTGACCAATTTTAAATTGTACAAAACATGGGAATTTTTTAAGAAATTAAATACGGACTAGTTATACATGACAAATTTACATTAAATTAAGCATGAATTGAGTGATATCTCTTTTTTTTTTAAATGGACTTACACCTCTTTCAAAATAAACGGTTCATTTGGATTCAGTATCAACGAGCGTAAGAGTAGCTTAAAGCCAAGTATGAATTGTAAATTTCTCGGATTTATTTTGGACGCAAAAAATGACTATCGGACTGCCACTGGAAAAAAGACAATGCATTCACGAATAAATTTTGGAATCTAGGAATCTTAAGAGCTGTACCATTCGCCGGCGGGATGAATTCGTTAACTGATAAATATCAAGGAGTATTATGCGTCATACTGCTCATTGAATACAGCTAGGTACAGCACTCTCAATAATTTGTGGTGATAGAATATGGAAGATCCTACTATCGCCAGATGAATGAGAGGAGTATTTATTAAAAAGGCGAAACCAAAATACGAAAAGATATTCTTATAACCGATTTAAAAAATCTTAGAAGAATTACATCCATTGGAGAAATTTAGCCTGCCGCAGCTGACGGACAAACTAGTCACGTTGTTAGCCATAGTAACTGCGCATAGAAAGAAACACTATCCCGAATAAAAATCAAAAATCAAATCAAAATATGATTAAAACAAATGATGGTTAGAAATAAAAATTCCAAACAGGATCAAAACAACACGACCAGGAGCATACCAGACTCCTCTAGTTTTGCCTACATTTAAATCAATTCGAAGCGTTGTGTTCCTTCCGTACTTAATCGATATTGTCAGGTAACAAAAGAGAGTGGAGGTGAGACGAAAAAGCTGTTGTTGGCCACAAGAAAGCCATTTAGAACTGCAACTACAAACACCATTAGCAGATGGACTTTCTTAAGCAAAAGCGGAATTGGCGACGAATTCGGAGCACACAGCATCCGCCATGCAACTACGTCGGCGGCTTTAAAAAAAGGGGTTGATATTAATGTCATCGAAAGCTTAGCGGGTTGGTCGGAACAGTATAAGACATTCGATCGATTCTATAATCGTCCAATAATTAGTGATACGAAAAAATTTACAGAGGCAATCTTGAATCATAAATAAGTTAAGAGATATTTACTTATCTGTTAATTGACACTTCATGAACATGTAATAGAGATACTTGTTTCGTCACCAAAAACTCTGAACATCTACCTTGTGATCTTGAGAACGAGGCACAAACCATAATTGATAGATTGAGCGAGACCGCCGAAGGCGGACGAAGCTCCAATTGTAATTATGCGAGTATTTCCTTCGAGTAGATGGTGCTCAGCCGTGATTTTTTTTCTTGCTCCCATCCCTGATCTCAGTACTTTAAACTATATGAAGTAAAGATAACGAACAAGGTGGCATGTTGGATGTTACGCGGATTTAGACGGTACTACCTATTGATCTACTCGAACGAGATACTCGATTCGCACGCCTTCGGCGGGCTTGCTCATTTTTGTTCTCTGATTTTATTTAAACAGAGGGCAATAAAATAGCATATCTTAAATTGGATTCTGCATTTTTTTCTGATTTTGCAGCAAAAACTTACAGAACAGTAGTTAAAAATTCGTCGGCACAAAAATATCTATAGGGCTGTGTTCTACGTAATTCTGTCATTTCTTATGAAACATCTCAAAATAATACAAAAATAGTTTGTCCAAATTTCAAACGGTTCAAATTTCAGTCTGTAAACTTTCATGCAACCAAAATAATATTAAAAATATCTTACCGTTTTACATCCAGGTTTCGAAGCTTTGACAGTTCCTAAAATAACGGGAGGAAGTCTAACTTTTTTGCCGCCCAACATGTGATATCCAACATAAAAGCATTCATAACTAGCTCCCATCTTAATCATCCATTTCTCAATAAATTTTATCATCTTGATCACATCGTTCCTATAAGTACTACTTCCTGAAATCGACTTGATCTCCACGGCTTCTTGAAGATCGTCTATCAACTCCGTTCGATTCGAATCGATGTAATTGAGGATTTTCAACAGGGGTGGTTGGATTCTGATCTTTTTGCTTTGCACCACAGCATAGTAGTTCCCGTAGCCTTGGTTAGTTGTACGAGTTTCACTGTGTTCGGTACGGTATGAATGTGGAAAAACCATTTTCCTTTATTACTTTTTGTGGAGGTAAGGGAAGCGGATGAGGTAGTCTGTGTAGAAATAGGCGAAAATGTATAGGCCACCTATTAAAATGTATTCCAACATTGCAGAAAGCGCACTGACATATCTCTCGATGTATATTTATTTTGTTGGCTTGGAGATTGTTTTGTTTTATACATCTATTTAGCTATTTTTTTTATATTTTCATGGCTTTCTAAATATTCGCATTTATTTATTCTTAACGAAATTGTATCCTTTTCAATGGCTTCAAATTTGTATTGGCTTTTGTATTTTAATTTATGCTTGCCTGTGAAAGGCAAGGCATTGGAGAATGAGCATGCAGCATATAATTATCCGACTTGATGAACCGACCTGTGGATCCAAAACGAACTGTCGAAGCAACATTAATTTCTTTACAGGTGATTACTGCACCATTTTTTTTTCTTTGCCAATGTGGATTGTGAGTTATTAAATATCTTGGCCTTACGTCCCTATAAGAGATTTTGCCCTCTGCCTACAGTTGTGCCTGATGGTTTGATCTTAGACACAAATATAGGGAGCCCTTACAGTTTTTAACGTGGGTGACGAGCCAATATTAGCGGAGGCTTTGTGGCCCATTTACTGTGATGGGTTTTGGCAGAGCCATGCGCTGCAGTACGGTGGCTTATTTTTATTTGTACCCGGGACTTATGGCTTAGTAATATGACACCTTGTCTACTAGGTCTACCCACCAACGTCTTGTGAGTTATTAACTGCCCTGTAAACACTGTGGCCTAGTGACCTATTATTATATTCCCTTCACTTTTTTCAGTTCATAGGCCCCCGAATCCAAGGTGTTAATTTTGTGAGTTTATGGATGTTCTCTTCCGTGTGTAACTTCTCCACAGAGGAAGTGTATGAGAGTCTATCTGTTCCTCGTCATTGGTTAGTCTGTGAAGATCTTAATTTACACGTTCCTCATGCAATTTCTCCGCAGAAGATTTCAGAGCATTTCAGAGTATATTTCTTCCTCGCCATTACATAATCTGCAGATAGGTCTTAACTTTAACTTACACACGTTTTTTCTAGCTATATCTTCACAGAAGGTGTATGAGTCTATTGAGTCTATTTCTTTCTCGTCATTCCCTATACATTTTATTGGCGTTAATTAATTACACTTATTTATCTTTTAGAACAATATTTATTTATCTTCTGAAACAAGTGTGGCTAAAATTCGCTTCGAGTATTAGAAACCTGGACCTCCAGATATGTTTTTATGTATCAACCTTTATGTATCAACGTGCCATTTTTTTCTAAAGAAATGTTTTTGAAGCCATAGACGTGCCGTCAAATAATTTTGACCTAGTGACTATTGGGTAAATAATAGTACAAAATGCTATCAGCTTAAAACTCTTTATTTACTACAAAAAAAAACATTATTTAGTATAATATATTAATGTAATAATAAATGTTTCAGTTATACGCGTAATTGAAATTCGCGTAAGTGACATTAATAATGGTGAAACCTTACTAATTATAGATACAATCATATAAACTTATTTAAGACGAAATGTAGCTTGAATATATAAATATATTGAACCTGTTCGTAGCTCTATAATATTTTAGAGCTACAGACAGGTTGAATATATTTATATATTCAAGCTACATTTCGTCTTTAATAAGTTTATATAAAGTAACATTAGTGTGACTGCTGTTGTTGCAGATTAGATGACAAATTACTTATATTAGGGTTGTGAGATGTTACTTTTAGCAGACTGCATGCTGAACTGGAGTTATCTGTCAAACAGTTTCTAAGAGAATCTTTAATGTTTTTCATCTGTGAAAATAATAACTCGCAGGTACAGGTAGATGAAAATATGGTAAAAGCAAGAGCCAGCTTTTTTAAACATTTAAATGTGTCTGGAAACGAATTCTATGTTTTCATAATTTTGATACTGGCAGTTATATTAATGTTACTGTTTCAATTAATTCCAACTCTTTTCTTGTATCAATACATTTTTTAATCCATATTGTACGACTGTAAAGCTAGAGACACACTGGTCACACGTGCGCAACGTATGCAACGCATTATGATATCCGGACTCTTAATTTTTTATGAAAAACTATGCAATAGAGACACTCTTACGGTAGAGTCCCACACTGGTCCCACTTGCGCAACGTATGCGATGCAACGTGGGAGAATTGGTGTGCACACTAGTCCCGCGTATGCAACGTAAATTTTGCATCAGACGCTGTTGTAATTTCTCAGAAGGTGCACTAGTGCGTCTATAAGTCATGTTTTCTGATTCTTTTAGCGAGTTTGAGGATGATTGATTGAGTTTACTATTTTTAAATGAATATTTCCGTGTCACAAAAAAAACTAAAGTTAAAAAGAGGAGATATTGGGTTCATGAAATAAATAAACAAAGAGAACAAGTTGGAGAATACCATACATTAATGCAGAAACTGGAATCTAATGGAGAACGATTCTTTATGTACTTTCGCATGTCTAAAATACAGTTTGAGGAGAACGCTTGCATCAAAGGTCTATTTGTTTATGTTATACATGATACGCATAAGTTCTAGAAACACACTGACCACACGCGTGGATAACATACAAACATCCCCTCCACCGTTCCCACGCCGATCTGGAAATCCCAGATCGACGTAGCGTGTGAGGCGTGTGATTCCGTTGCATACGATAAGTGTGTTTCTATGGCATAGTTTTTCATCTAAAATCAAGAGTCCAGATATCGTAATGCGTTGCATACATTGCGTACGTAGGACCAGTGTGTCTCTACCTTTATCGCATGCAACGCAATTACTCGTGCCATACGCAACCTTTAATGTGCAGATCGGCGTGGGAAGATGGAGGGGATGTTCGTACGCTATTCCACGCGTGCGACCAGTGTGTTTCTAGAACTAACGCGTTGCATGAAAACAAATAGACCTTTGATGCACGCGTTTGTTGTCCAAATAGTCAAAGTGGAAGATGAACATCTGATCGATTTAGTAATGCATTATCAATAATACTATGAATCTCTTCAAACTGAACTTTAAACATGCGGAAGTACATAAATAATCTGTCTTCGTCAGATTAAAGAGGAATCCCAATTTGGGCCAGCTTAGGTAGGGGTCATTCCAGTTTGGTTTCTAAACTGCTGCCTAAAGAGGAAAGCGAACTCGAAGCAGACTAGACTGAGGTTCTAACATGCAAGTGTGGCTTCCGAATCAGGCTTCCTAATTAGGAACGAAGCCGAACGTGCGTTACAAATGACGGGTGATAAAGGGTGATGAATTGTGGCTTCTGAATGTTTAATGAATTTATGTATGGGATACTCCCTTGTGGAGAGTTATGGGATTTTTCTCTTTATTTATTTATCTCATGAACCCAATACCCTTCTCTTCTTAAATTTTGTTTTTATTTTTGTGGCGCGGATATTCATTTAAAAAGAGTAAATTCAACAAATCATCCTCAAACTCGCTATCAGAATCAGAAAACATCACTTATAGATGCACTAGTGCACCTTCTGAGAAATCATAACAGCGTCCGGTGCAAAATTTACGTGTATACGTGGGACACGTGTGCACATCAATTCTCCCACGTTGCATCGCACGTTGCGTACGAGTAGAGATTGCAATCCGTTGTAAATTTTGTCGAATTTCCATCGATCCGGCCGGATCGATCAAAATTCAGTTGATCCGATCAGGATAATTTTCTCTTTTCGTTCCAAAATGGATTTTGCTTCCAGGATAATCGAGTGAGTGTATTATATAGGTAGTTTACACAAACACACACATTTATAATTAGACAAACAATTAAAAATCTAGTACAGTATAGATAACTAGTTATATTTCACAGATAGAATTTTAGTATTTAACTTTGTTAAATCTAACATAATAAACTTTATTTAATCTAATGAGATCACAGCAATTAGGTATTTGAGTATGCTAACAAGTCTTATTCTTATAATTATGGCAGACATCGTGATGAATCTGTCTAATGAATGGCGCAATTATCACTATAAAGAGTTTCTAACTAATTAGTTTGATCAACTTACTATAAATACCGTATTTGCGGGTGTATAAAGCGCATCCTGAAGTTTAACCTACTTTTTGTGAGCCCATAACGCGGATCTATGTTTTAGATGCAATTTTTTGGATAAAACGTGCGCGTTATACACCGGCAAATACGGTAATTATTTGAATTATGCATTACCGCACCCTGCGCACCACGCAATGGAAGTACCTAGTCATGCATTAGGGCGATTATTTTTCTAAAAATTAGCACCACCGGATCCTGTGACGGGATCCGGTATATTGGTTCTGAATCCGGTATACGGTTAGTGATGCCGGAGGCGCCGGATGACCGGATCCGGTTTTCCGGATTGCAATCCCCACCTACGAGAGGCCAGTGTGTCTCCCGCTTAAATCAATCAGCTTCGTTTAAAATTCTTCAATTTACAACCAATCGAATTGGGAAAAGTTCATTTTATCAAACTTTGATTTGATTGAAGAATCAATTACAGAAATAAATTCTTCAAAAAAATTTCTCCTCCAGGTTTCTCATGTACATCTAAATCAGTGATATTTTTTTCAGGTATGGAAAATACTTTTAATTTTTTGTTGTAATATCGTTGCTGACAACACGCAGTTTAGCGTCAAATACACGAAAGAGATCAGTCTTGACGATAATTGTTTTATTTGTGTCTTGAAGCTTTTAATTCATTGAAATGCTGGCATATTTCTGTAAGAAAACATCGATTTTTAAAGCCAGATAACATCCAACAACTGTGGGTATTGTTCAAATTTTCCCTCATTTTGCAAATCATTCCGCAGCATAGGATCACTTGCGTTGTTTTATAAAATAACACTTCATAGTGAGCTTTTTTATTTTGAACTAAAATGACAACCGTTTTGATCGGTGGCGTATCCAAAAAATTCTGTCGCGTGCCATCAATTGCATGCGTGCCATTGGTTTTTAATAACGTTATTAATTGGCATTAATAACGTTACTAAATTAATTCCCAATGTACGTTTTTTGTTAGTGTCGACAGATAGCAGCAATACCTGGTGAAAATTAATTGTCGTCGAAGTGTATGAACGAAATGTCGACGAAGCATCGGTAAGGGGTCGATGAGCCTAGTAGTTGATGAATCACTGGCTAGGCTAAACGACCTAGACATTAAATATTAAAGTTACCTCGAAAACATAATCATCATAGCCAGAGGGAAGTTTGACAAAATGCTCTTTGAAATCGTACAGACAGGCCTCAAAGTAACTAATAGATGCTGTCAAACAGTGGGACTGAAACACAACCCGAGCAAAACCACGGTGATACCATTTACTAGAAAAAGAGAACTAAACTGGCTACAACCCATACTGTTAGATGGTAGGGCGGTAGGATATTAACAGGAGAAAACGTATCTGGGTTTTAAACTACAGAGCAAACACCTATGGAACAGGCACGCTGAAGAAATGGTAGGAAAAGCCAAACGCGCTCCAACGGTGTGCAGAAATCTGTTAGGGAAACGTGGAGTCATAACCCAATAATCCTTCGGTGAATGTACACCATGATACTACGATCTGCTGTCACTTATGGGGCAGTTGTGTAAGGAAGTAGAACCAAGCTAGTCTCTATGTATAAGCAGCTAGAGATAATTCTAAGACTGGTGTTTCTCTGCATCACGGGGGCGATGGGGTTATACCCGACAGCGGTATTGTAACTGCTGCTGAATCTTACTCCGTTGCACCTTGTCGTGGAGGGGGCCGCCAGATCGGTGATTTTAAGGTTTAGGAAGGAAGGAATAGGCAGAAGTAAAATTATCGGGAGCAGAAATTGGAAGAGCCTAGATGCCAAGATCCTCAGGCTGGAAGTACCAAAAGACGAAATGATATGCAAATACCATTTCGAGAAAAACTACACAGCAAGGTAGAGCAGTAAAGCTAATTGGAGCGACGAGTCCTCAGAATAACACATAGCAAAGTGCTATCAAGTGGTATACTGATGTTGCTAAGACAACGGAAGGTACTGGTGCAAAAGTGTTTGGACCGCATACCAAATACTTTGAATCCGTGGGAACCTATCCAAGTAGCTTCCAAGCAGAGGTACGTACATCGAATCGAAATATATGCGCAGTTTAACTTCGACAGGAAATATTGCAAAAATAGATAGCCAAGCAGCCATCAAGGCCATTAGCTTATACACCATCAGATCCACACTAGTATGGGACTATGTAGAAAAGCTAAACAAGCTCGACAGAGAAAATAAAGTAACGCTATACTGGGTACCAGGACACATTGGTATAGATGGAAAAGAAGAAGCCGATCACCTGGCAAAAAAGGGATTCCGTAATCCCTTCATAGATCCGGAACCCTTTTGCGGTATGAGCATGAATACACAAGAGTTTAGATGAAGAAATAATGAGAGAGAACTATGAATGAAAACCTGGAAAGAACTTCCAGGGCTAAGACAATCCAAAGTAATGCTGGGATCTGTAGCGGCAACGAGCCGTTCCATTTTAATTTTTAGTTTTACGAGGGCATTGCAGTAATTACCCTAATTCTTTCAAACGAATTTCCGAAAACATTTTATGAGGGTAGTCCAGCCAGTGGACTCAGGCAAGTCAGTCCTGCCAGTTCAGTCCAGTCAGTTCAGTCCAGTTCACACAGCCAACCAAGTGCAACGTCCGGACACCGCCTCTTGTACGCCTCATGTTGCCGCTTCCGACCTTCAACAAACAAGAACCTCTACGATGACGCCTTCAACCGTCTACGAGGACGCCGTCAACAACAACAACCTCTACGAGCCAGACGCCTTCAACCATCTACGAGAACGCCGGTAACTACAAGGTCTACGATGACGCCTTCAACCGTCTACGAGAACACCGGCAAGAACAACGTCTAGGACGACGCCTTTTACCTCTACGAGGCCTCTGTCGACTTGTTAACCTTCCGGATCGACTCATACTGATAGGTGCAAGCTGGTTTCGCATAGGAAACTGCTTATCAGCAAACGACGTTTACGAGGGCGCCTTGCAACAAACTTGCAAGAACAATTTCTACGATGACGTCTTCAACCGTCTACGCCGACGTCTGCAACAACAAACAACGTCTACGGTAACGAATTCAACCGTCTGCCAGACGTCTATGAACAAACAAACAACAACAGCAACAAACTCTACATAGCGTTATCACTGGCAAGGGGGTAATGTAGCGGTAGCGGGCCGTTCCATTTTTATTTTTAGTTTTATGAGGGAATTACAGTAATTACTCGAATACTTTCGTACGAATTTCCGAAAACATTTTAAGGGGGTAGTCCAGCCAGTGGACTAAGTCAGTTCAGTCCAGCCAGTGGACTCAGACAGTTCAGTCCAGCCAGTGGGCCAAGTCAGACGAGTACAGCCAGTCCGGTCATTCCAGTCCAGCCAGTGGACCAAGTCAGACGAGCACAGCCAGTTCAACCAGACTCAGCCAGGAGTCAGTCAACCATACCAGTCGAGTCCAGTTCAGAGAGTCCAGCTCCACTCAGTCCAGTCCAGTGCGAATTTCTTCAAGTTATATCTAGGTTCCACGAAGACGTTGCAGCTCCGCCATTCCCTAAACAGTGTTTGTATCTCTTGTATATTTGTATATATCGTCAACATAAATAAATTCCTCTGCAATCTCTAAAAATAAATCAGGACTACAGGAGGCGCTCTAAATGGGTAAGTATACAACGATTAGAGGAAGGGGGTGGGGTAGTTACAGTAGATCTATGAAGGTCGCTGTAGAAGTTACCACCGAAATCTACAATCGGTTAATGGTCAACTATGTTTCGTCAAAGTGTCAAGTGGAAGTGTCTTTTGAACAGTGATGTTTTCACATTCGTGCAGAGGAAGTATCAGTGAAGAGTCGTTGAACTATTTATTGTGAAGTCTAGACATTTTTGCCGCCCAACACTTCGTTGCACTTCATTTTTACCATGGTTAATGGAGCAGAAAAAATGTACTTGTTTTACTTCAGTTTATCACTATTAAATGATTTACTTAGTGACGTGCCAACTGTATGTAAATTTTTAGTTTATTAATGTTTCAATTAGATAATTTTCACTCAACGTATGATAAATGTATTGCTTATTACGTACTTAATAATATAGTTAATAATAATAATATAATTAAATAATAAGCCTCCCAAGCTAACAACTTGGGTAGTATCTTGGACAGTGGCTCGCCACTGTCCCATGAAGAATATTCTTCAACTGAGCATGAAGGAAAATCTCGCTAAATGCACTACCCCAGGTGGTAACCAATCCACCGTCACCTATGGTGACGTTAGCGGACTTTCGGATTCTGGGGAGTCCGCACCAACATGCTTTAAGGATGAGTCGGAGCATCCTTAAATCACCGGACGTAAACTCAGACCAAGACGGCAAAGCTTCTTCGCAACATTTAATGCCAACTCACTTCTAAAAGTGGGTAAACTGAAACATTTGACTGATTCACTAACAGGACACAACATAATACTGACAGCAGTACAGGAAACCAGATTTACGGACGAACATGCCCTCGAGTACCAAGGCTACAGAATCCTCAAAGGAACAGTGGGTCAGCGGGTAATGAAGAACGTACCCCACTTAGGTACAGGATTTATAATCAGTCACAGGATACTGGATTCATTCACCGACTTTACCTCCCCGAGTGGTCATGTATCCATCCTCTCTCTCAAATGCACAAACAAGGGCTACAGTATAGTAAATGTACATGCCCCAATCAACCAAGACAACAGACGCAATCCAGACAGAACTGATAAATTCTGGGAAGACTTAGAAGATATTATCTCTAAACTTCTAGAGAGGCACACCGTTATACTGCTTGGTGACTTCAATGCTCAATTGGGAAGAGAGAAAAAATACAGAAACATAGTGAGCAATTATCCGGCGCATAAGCTAACCAACCGCAACGGAGAACGATTGGTGGATCTGTGTAGGACTTTTGGGTTGATCATGAAGTCTACAGACTACAAACACTGGCCAAGGAAGCAGAAGACTTGGATTTCACCTAATACCCACCTGGGTGAATTCCAGATAGATCATGTGGCCATCTCACGAAAATCTCAAAAGGAAATACAAAACGTGAAGGTACAAAGAAGCGCCAATCTGGACTCAGACCACTACCTCTAAAAGATCAAAATAAGACTCCAGCCTAGAAACACTAGATTACACAGAACCTCCAAAATGATAAGATTTGACGCCGAGCGACTCAAGAACAGTCAAGAACTAAGTCAGAGACTGAACAACACAGACCTAAACAACTGGGACCATCTGAAGGAGACTCTTGTCAAGGCGGACAATGAACTCGCCCCCTCGCTAGAATACGGAAGCATCCGTGGTGGACTGAAGACTGTGACAATGCAATAGCCCAAAGACAGATAAATTTTTGGAACAAAGAAAGGTGACAGCCAAGATAATTCGAGGAACCAAACGAACCTTCACAAAAAACCAACTAACCTTCACACAAAACCAAATTCCAGAGATTTCTTTGGAACCTTTAAGCAGGTACTCAGAAAATACGCTCCACCAAGCCTCCACTTTAGAGACTCACAATGCAAAGTGGCTTATAACGACAAGGACAACTGCCAGCTTTTAGCTCAGTACTTTAAAAATCTACCCATCTGTGACCCACCCAGCGAAGACTTCGACTATAAACAAACCACACCAAACCCGAACTCGCTTCCCCCTTCATTGGAAGAAGTTGGCCAGATCATTCAACTTCTTAAGAATAATAAGGCAGCTGGAGAGGACTCTATCGTTGCTGAACTGTGGAAAGGTGCTGGAAACAATACCGTGCGCAAGCTAACCGAGATCATCCAGGACATCTGGGTAACAGAGAAATTACCACTCGATTGGAAATCTGCTCTGATCCATCCGCTTTACAAAAAGTGAGATTTTTCTGATCTAAATAACTACCGTGGAATTTCTCTCGTCCCGGTAACATAAAAGATTCTCTCGAAGGTGTTACAAACAAGGGCGGAAAATCAGTTGGATAGTGAACTGGGAGAATACCAGGAGGGCTTTAGGAAGACCCGATCCTGTGTTGAACAGATCCTCAATCTTAAAACTGTACTTGCATACTCCAAGATGAGAAAGCGCAAGGTGGTCGTCACCTTTGTTGATTTTAGGAAGGCATACGATTCCATTGATACAGAAACGCTCAACAAAGTACTCCAGGAACTAGCACTAGACAACAAAACCCGCAGGATCATCCTAGAAACTTTGACCAACACCCATTCCAAGGTTAAATTTAGAGGCGAGATTTCAGAAAGCTTCGAAATAAAAACTGGAGTGATACAAGGAGATGTACTTTTCCAATTCTCTTCAACTGTGTCCTTGAAAAGGTTATGAGAGAATGGCGCAAGGAACTGAACAATTTGGGTGCTCAGAGTGGTATCTACCTGGGACATAAGAACGATGGACTAGTTGTAGATTGCCTGGCCTTTGCAGATGACATGGCACTGTTTGCTGACTCTCTTGAGATGGAAACAATGCAGGTAAACTGCCTCAGAAAACAGGCTGCCAAAGTGGGTCTTCAAGTGTCGCTGAAGAAAACAGAATTCTTCACCAACATCAGAGAAGCAAACAGAGAGATGTTACTAGAACAGGGAAACATCAAGAGGCCGGAGAAATTTAAGTATCTCGGCGAATGGATTGAACCCAACTTATCCGAAAGAGCATCATTATTCAAGAGAGTCAATAAGTTGGAACTAGCCTGTCGGCTTACTAAGAACACTTACAACAAGAAATGCCTGTCACGCAACCTGTAACTTAAGCACTACACATCAGTCTTACGACCAGAAGCCCTGTATGCCATGGAGTGTCTTTCCTAGAACCGAAAGGGTCTAGTAGGGAAATTGGAAATCAGAGAGAGGAGATTCCTCAGGAAGATCCTAGGCCCGGAAAAGAACGATGGGGAATTCCGAAGGCGGCATAACTCTGAGCTCTAAGAACATATTGATGTTCTCTGAGTGTGCAAGGAAAAGAAGGGTAGCTTTCTATGGCCACGTTGCAAGATTGCCTCTAAACCGACTAACCAACCGTCTGTTCACCTTCTGGCAAAACAAGAAACTATGTACCATTTGGTTGACAGAGACCGAGAAGTATATTAAAGCACTGGGAATAACGAATCTCAAAAACAGACAGACTGTGAGACGCACCTTGAAGGAAGCCTGTGGATTTCAGGAAAAACCTCGAAGGAAAGGTACCTCCTGGACAGAAGAGAGAAAGGAGTTACACCGGCAGAAGATGCGACAATACTGGGCAAAGGTCAAAGCCCCACAGTTGAACAAGCGTGGTCCAAAGTAGGCCTATTCGAAAGAAGAAGAAGTATTGCTTATTACGCAATATTTTCAAAACATATTTTCTAGGAGTCAAATGAGAACACAGAAAATACGTGTAAACTAAACAATTATACAAAAGAAAATTCCTTGTGTCTGAGTTTCTTTTATTATATTTTTATTCAACATGCACCAAAATTATGAAAAAATTAATATATTTCCACCTTAAAAGTCGATTTTGTGGTCTTGTTAGTAATAATACGGTTTTTGTTTATATTTTTTGGAGAAATTTTGAAAAACGTATCGAATAAAACTTAAAGAGAATTAAATTTTCTATAAGATGCTTTGCCATAAAGTGTTTTTGCTCTGTCAAGTTGGTAATAAAATAATATAAGTTTGAAACAAAGTCAAATTTGTTTATGTTTTACATTTTCTCCTGTTTCCAAGATTCGAAATTTATAAATTATTTTCAAATAGAAATTAAATTTGGATTTAAATTTTCAATAAGAAAACTTTGTAATCAAGTATCATCAATTATTGTTTGTCTTGCCCCAACGATTTGCAAATAATACAGAAAATACGTATGATAATACGAATAATAACATATTCCATACCATTTGAGAATTCAGCTCTTCTTCAAATAGAACTTGAGGGTTTTCGGCAGTCCATTACCGTAAATTTTGTTTGTTCCTCTCCAAATACAATTTCAAATGTGCTTCGTCGCCCCAATTAATTTTTTGACAAAATGATGGCCAAAATCTAATGACTGAATTTTAAACGAGTTTCAGTCTATTGCAAGTAGTTGTTGGGCTTTTTTCCATTTGTAATGCCGAAAGAGGAAATCTTTCTTTAAAATTGTTCTTATCGACTCACGTGAAATTCCTACTTGCTGCGATAAACGTCGTATGGATTCATTGTAATTGTTTTCCATTCTGTTCCCAAATTGCAAAGAATTCACCTCTGTTCTAGCAGTTTTATTCCTCTCTACTGGTTTAGTATCATTAAGAGAACTTTTTCTACGATATTTTTCGACCAATCTAGCAATTGTCCTGCAGTTTGGCGGCGCTGAAAAATTAATCAGTTGTCGAAACCTCCTCCGAGTTTGAATAATAGAGGTAGTTCTAATAAAATGATCTACACAAGCAATCCTTTCTTCAATGAGCCACCGTTTCAAAAATTCCATTTATATTCCATTTCCAAATTCCATTTTCAAAAAAACTTGAAGGTTCACTGAGTAATTTACAGTTAAAATTATGGCAAATAAGTCATTATTTCGCTTTGTTTTTATTAAGGAAAAACAGGACACTCTTAGTTTGTGACCCTTTACTTATAATCGTTTAAATTTTGAAATTGAATATATTCTCCAAAATGAATTGAAAATGATTATGAACAAGTTTGAAGTTATTTTAAGAAAAATTAGTACTTACCTAGTAACGCCACCACAGCGAGAGGTCGCGCTACCGGACCATATGTGGTCTGGATTTATCTGCTCTAATATAACCTAATCTAACCCTTATCCAATATTTTATCTTATTTCAGATCGAGAGGTCGCGCTACCGCGCGATATGTGGTCTGGATTTATCTGCTCCGTTATAACCTAATCTAACCATCCATTTTGTTCAAATCAGTAGCTGCGGTGGCGTTAGTACGTGAGTACCGAAAAATGTTATTTGTACCAAAACTCAGTTGATTATACTAATTACCGACTTAACAATTTAAAGAAGTAAATTTTGATACCACTTAATGAACGCACTACAAAGGTGACGCTACAAATTAGAAGAAGAGTGATAACAATCTTAGGAGTATATGGGTTAAACGACGATGCGACGGTCCAATGTAAAGACAACTTCGAAGAGTTCCTCATAAACATCATCGAACAAATTCCTATGTCTAATAAGTGGCTAATAAGTATATGCCAGCAATTTGAACTAAAAATAACGAACACATTCTTTGCCCATAAGGAAATACACAAGTACACTTTGTACCAACATACACGAGGGCTCAGGTCAATAATTGATTACCTTATAGTACGACATCATTCGGGTATAAAAGTCTAAGACGTAAGAGTCAAAAGGGGATCCGATTGTGGATCCGAACACTGCCTTGTAACATCAAAAATGTACGTACCATTCGTAAAGATGCTTCGGAGCCGAACTGACCAAACCCAAAATAACAAGCTCGAAGTACCTAGATACAATCTTAACAGCCTAGAACACTACAGTACAAAATATTTGTACATGAAACGCCTAGAAGGAAAGTTTATTCAAATGAACAGAACAGCGGAAGAAGAGTACGAGCATATTAAAAGATGTATCACAGAAGCGGCTCAAGAGGCACTAGGAATAGAAATACGGAAGAAGAGAACTTATTGGTTGGATGATGAAATAGAACAACAGAACAAGGAGAAAAAGGAAATCTACAAAAAACTTATACAGAAAGATGACGCAGATACCAGAGAAGAATACAAAATAGCAAACAGGAAAGTAAAACAGGAAGTGCTCAAGAAGAAGAATATGGCGTGGATTAAAAAATGAGACTTCATAGATCAAAACCTTGGGGAACCTAGAAGCTCTGAAGCATGGAAAACAATAAAGTCCATACGAGCAACAACGAAGCCAGGAACCAACTTAAACAGTATATCAAACAGCGAATGGGTACCATGTTTCATATATCTCCTGGAAGAAAGGCGCTCGCAGTTTATGCAAGAGAATCAATATCAAGGAAGCGGGAATATAATACATTTACAGAATACCCAGGTTGAAGAAGCTATTAGGACCACTAAGTTAATAAAACTCCCAGGACCTGGAGGAATCTATCCTGAACTTATCAGGTATGGTCCACCCAAACTCATAGAAATGTTGAAAAACATCTACGAAAGATGCTTGAACGGAGAAAATATTCCTACGGTATGCAGAACATCCTATATTACAACAATCTGCAAAAATGACCTAAGGACGACCCAAAAAATTTCAGAGGGATAGCAGTTATTCCAACAATTGCCAGAATATATTCACGGATCCTCATAAACTTAATAGAAGAAGATATCCAAAATAAACAGACGGAAGAACAGGCGGGCGGTTTCGAGCGGGCCGATCCACAACGGATAACATCTTCACCTTAAAAATAGCCCTAGAAAAACGGACGCAAAGGAGCAGAGAAACACACATTGCTCTCATCGACCTTGAAAAAGCCTACGATAGCGTCCCCGTGATACAACTTTGGAAAGCTATGGTACAACTTAGTGTAGGACTTACTCTAATAAATGCCACCGGAGAGTACTACAAAAATAATTCTGCTCAAATAAAAGTTGGCAACATACTAACAGAGGCATTTATCACAACCAAAGGCCTAAGGTAAGGATGCTGCTTATCACCCACTTTATTCAAAATTTACTTAGACAGAGCCTTACAAGGGTGGACGAATAAATGAAAGAACATGGGATTAAGACTGAGAGATGAGACACTATATAGTCTATTAGAATTTCGCGGACGACCAAGTTGTTTTAGCGGAGGACGATTTAAGTTACATGATTAGAATACTCCAGGAAGAATATGGAAAAGCTGGACTGATCATGAATATGAGTAAGTGTGAATATCTGTTAGATGATAACAACGAGTGTAACTACCTACCCTTGGAATCTGGAATAATAAAAGTAGACCAGAGTAAATACCTAGGATTTATCCTAAACAAACAGGCCAACAGCAATGACGAAATTAGAGAAGGTATTACCAAAGGTAGGAAAGTCAACGGATCATTAAACTCACTCCTTTGAGAGAAAGAAATCAGAAGGGAAACAAAAAGGAGAATATACAAAAGCATAGTGGAGAGCGTGATGATTTTTGAGGCAGAAGTGTGGGATGCGAGCAAAAAGAATAAACAAAAATTACTAACAACTGAAATGGGTTTTTAAGGAGTTGCAGAAAATCTAGACTGGAGAGGGTACGGAACACGAGAATAAGGGAAATGATGTGCAAGGAACAGACTGTAGCAGACGAAATCGAAAGAAGAAAACTAGTATGGTTTGGAAATACCAAAAGAATGGAGAACAGATGGCCCAAGAAAGTTCTGGAATGGATACCATCGGAACGAAGGAAGAGAGGACGACCGAGAAGAAGCTGGCGAGACGACATAAAAGAAGACGACAATGGACGCTATAAATTTAGAAAAGGAAACTTGTTACGATAGACAAAATTGGAAACTGGGGACAGAGAGGCGGCGACAGCCGTACTAATCTATTAATGAAAAAAAAATGTCACGTGGATGTCCTTGTCAAGCATTCCTTAGTGAAAAGCCCTGCAAAAGCAACAACTCAAAACAGAAGCATTATATTGATGTTTTAATTATTTTAAAAAAGTTTAAATTTTGAAAATCAAGAATTTAAAGTAATGAGCATAAATTTGACGAAGCAAACGTATTTTAAAAATTCAAACAATTCTAATTACCATTTTAACATTGTGCAAACATATATTTGCGACTCCGGCTCACAACGCAAAGATTTAAACATTTTTTTCACGATAATTTCGTTTAATGGACGAAAGAACGGTATGATTGAATATATCAACAGTCAAATCAATTTTAACTGTGACTTACAAGAATATTGTAATGTAATAATTTGTATAAGCAGAATAAAAATAATAAAGTTTAAAATGAGATGTCATGGTTTGAACCAAATTAATAATAGAATTGAAAGTTGGAGATTATCACTATTATATATAAAAAATTGAAGATATCGTAGTGTTAATCTCCTAATTTCAAAAATAATAAAGTTTTTCTAATCAACGTTTCTGAAAAACTCACAATTAAGAGATATGAGACAACTAATAATTGTAAATAATTAAATCTAATTAAAACTAAATTGAATCTTTGAAAAAACTTTTTCTCAAAAAACAGCAGATTCTAATTAATTAAAAATATTTTTCTTTTCAAATTAATAGTATGTAGAGAAATTGAATAACCGATTTTATTGTGTGGAAAGGATACATCTCATGTTATATTATTGACTTGATCTTCCCAGCCATAGAAACAGATTTTCTTTGATTTATATTATATTTATAAATATATAAGACCTAAAGGCTAAAGCCCGCGGCTCCGCTCGCGTATATTTTTATATCAGTCAAATCAATTCAGGTCAGCTATATTTACAAATATAATCATCTTGTGCGTAATATGAAGACTAATAAAAAGATAGACTGTTAGGAGGACCGGATAAAATGAAGTTGAAATAAACTAAACATTTGCATAACTTATTTTCTCTAAAGTTTTCTTATGTATTTTAAACTTTTCACACAAATTACTAATGAATCAACTTTAACCTAATAAGTCTGAATGTAATCGAGATTTTGATTTCAAAGTTATTATACGTGAATGTTGCAAACAAGCTTTCTAAATTTCGACATCGTCTTTAAACAGTTTAGTTAGTACTTTAAACAGTTTAACAGTTTAGTTATCTTATTATTTGAAACAATATTTAATATATTATACTTTAGGTTTTAAAAATATTCAACCCCCAGTTTAATCCCCGTTAAACGATTTTTTAAAGAAATATGAAACACGTTTCTCTTTATTTTTAAAAAGGAATCTTAATACATAAATTTATATCTGTAACATTTTCCGTTTCTAAAATATAGACATCCTAGTAAAAAACTTTAGCTCACCTTTTCCCCCCTTAGAAACGAAGTTTCTAAAAATCCTTTCTTAGAGGACGTTTACGTCATAAAAGCAACGTTCTTTCCACATAGAGACTCATCAACGCTCACCTCAAACCGTTTTTAACCTACTAATGTATGTGGAACGGGTTGGCCATATTCGACGAAGAGATCGGACAACACTGTAACTTTCGGCATAGCCAGATCGACTAATGGCACATCGCGTTTAAAGCGTCAGTTAGAGATTAGCGTCAGTTAGAGATTTGCGTCATGATTGTTGAATTTTACATTCAACAAAACAAGTCAATTGTGGGTTAGGTTAGTTGAACTGAAGTGCAACGTGCATGGAGGAAAATTAATAAAGTGTAAAGTGCGCCTTCTGCAACCACATTGTATCTTTTGTATGATAGATTTACAACTGACACTTACTAACCCCAAGTGTCCACATAAAAAGCAACCAAGGCCATCAGATGATGATATCGCACTCGTACAGGCCAGTGTTGGCAGGTCAACAAACATCTCAAAGACGTTGTTTTGAGCAGTTGGGCATAAAACGATCCACTTTTTACGTGTCGATTTGTGTTTGGTGCGGTATTTGTGCTAATATGGTCATCGGGCTGTACTTTTTTGAAGATGATGACGGCCGAACAGAAACCGTCAATCAAGTGCGTAATCGGACAATGATAACCGATTTGTTTATGCCAATTGTGCATGATAATGGTTTGGATGTCTTTTGGTTTCAACAAGACGGCGCCCGAAATTGGTAAAGAATGCGGAATTGTTTTAAAATTTAGTGTTGCGGACCTTTTAAATGGTGTAACTATTGTTAATCGTCTTTGGCACTCTTTTACTCAGATCCGAAAGCAAAAATTTAGCTTCTGCATTGTCTACGTTGGTTCCATAAATATTCGTGTTTATGTTGAAAATAATTGTTGACATTTTCAAAATGACAGACAGTGGATGCGAACGCAACTAACTCGACGTTGTCAAGTTTATTATTTTTTTTAAAGAAAGATATTATCCCATATGCATATCAAAATATCAATAGTTTTTTTAGAATAGCGAATTTTAACCAAAAGTTTGTTGACAATAAAAAAAAAACGAAACATTACAATTTTAACAGGAAACAATACAAATAAATTGTATTTTTTTCAAAAAATTACAGAAAAACCCTTAATACCTAATTTCCGCTTTAATTATATAAAACTTGTAATTTATTTAGGTAAACTTGTAATTTATCCAGGAAAAAATATAAATAAATTAAGATTTTCTTAAAATTAAATAACAAAAAATCGCCAGATCCTCCATCTGGAAAATACAAATAAATTTTGATATTTTTTTAATCATTATCAGATTTGATTCCAAAATTAAAAACGAAATCTGAACCGGGGTTAAACCAATCTAACCGGGGTTAAACCAACGGCCCTTGCCACATTGACCTATATTAGATCGAGAGTTCGCGCTGCCGCGCGTATTGTGTATTGATGTATCTGTCCGCTTCGCGGCGGGCAACCTAATCTAACCGTGGTTAAACCAACGGTACTTGCCACATTGTCCTATGTTTATTACACATTGCCCTATATTGGTGCCGCGCGATATCTGCATTCACTATAGGACAATGTGGCAAGGACCGTTGGTTTAACCCCGGTAAATTAGGTAAATTAAGACCACATACGCGCGACAGGGGGAACTCTCGATCTAATGCAGGACAATGTAGCAAGGACCGTTGGTTTAACCAACTCGGATGGTATCAATTTACATTCAAATATTTTTTGAATTGTTTAGTCGGGATCTCTTAAAATATTCTAAATAGTCAAATAATTTCTGGAAGCCAATTTTGTACATACTTTACACAAACATGTAACTAAAATTTAAATATTGTATGTTGTCAAAATTAAATTTGGCAACGCTGACCCAATTGTATCTACATTCTCAGTTATGTGACCAGTCATACACGTCAGTTATTTGGTTGAAGATACAATTTTTTTTATTACAAAAACACAAATATTTCTCGGAAATAAGAAAAAATATTTTTTACAAGGCCTGTGTCTTTCCACTACAATGTGCATGCAATTTATGAAGTGGTGGCGTTAATAAGTAGGTAAAAAAAGCAACCAACCTTGAAGTATCCCGACACAGTTTCAAGAGGCCGTTTTTGCACTTGAAGCATTTAAACCACCCCTCAACCGGGATCAAACTCCACTCAGCCAACTTCTTGACGGTTTTGTCTGGAACTTGAAGAATATGTTAGATATCCAGGACAGTTAAATAATTTACACGAGACATTGTGGCTGTTTGTGGCGTGGCTGTTCGTTGCAATATGAATGCAACTTCAATGCGATGCTTAAAGGTACGTCCACACTATGCCGAATGGTGACGATCGATATTGTCGATCGGCAATACCGAACAAGTATAGACGAAAGCCCGGCCTTGTCGAAAGATGCTGGGCCGAACCTAACGCAACCCGAATCAAGTCGGTACGAATCAAAAGAAACCGAACCGAGCAAAACTATCAACAGCAGTGTGGACGTGTTGATCGACTGTTCAGTCATTCCGTGTTTGTTTTGCTATTGGTTTGGTTATTTTTTATTTAGTTTATTAATTATTTAGTTATTTATACGCCATGAGTTGGAGTGACGAACAAACAATTACATTCACTGAAATGTACCGCGAGAGTAATTTTCAGTGGGATCCTACAAATACTATACAAATTGAAATAAACGACACGATGGCCTAATAGAAATCGCAGTATAATTTGGTTGTCAGAATTGGCAAAAATTAGGTTGGCGTATCTTTTTTTAATTATTTTCGGCGCAATCATACTTAAAATATTTTCAAAATCGGAATTTTTCATTCTAAAGAAGTTTTTAAAGCCAATGTCATTTCTGTATTCTAAGTTTAATACATCAACATCATCAAGTACTACTTTTTTTCTGCCTCAGACAAGACTGGGCCTAACTCCAAACCTTCTTGGGCGGCGACGACAACGATGCTGCTGACTTTTAGCAACTGCATCATCCGAATCACTCTTAAATTTTAAATTATAAATTAATATGAATATTGTCGGACCATCGATACATCTTTCTGGAGGTCAATCCCGTTGACAGGACAGAGGATGTGCATCGTAATCCACGCAAAACCCTGCGAGTACTATAAGGAAGTGCTAAAGATACATACAAGTGTGTTAAGGTCGAACATAACCAGTCCGCATGATATTGAAGAAACCTCCACTCTACTCCAGGAGGCTATAATAAATTCTTATCATGACAGCTGTCCACAAGTGAAACGAACCAGGCAACGAGAAGTTACCTGGTGGAGCAAGGAACTTGAACAGAAGAAAAACAAAACAAGAAAGCTCTACAATAGAGCCAAATAGACAGGGATGTGGACCGAATATACGGCTACACTCACTGATTATAACAAATCTGTACGGAGGGCTAAAAGGGAGTCCTGGAAGAAGCTGTGTGAGGATGTCGAAAGTACATCTGAAACAGCAAGACTCCAGAGACTTCTGATAAAGAACCCGTTAAATCCGGTTGGTACTATCAGAAAACCAAACGGAAAACACTCAACCAATAGGAAGGAAACTATGGAAGTTTTACTCAAACCTCACTTCCCAGGTTCCTATGTGATCGACCCAACAATGGATAATCCCGACTGTCATGCTGTATGCTCTCAAACAAGAGGGACGAGGTGTGACTGGCAGGTGTCCAAGAGGGTTGTCACATATGAGAGAATTGAATGGGCCATAAATACCTGTGGCCCATATATAGCCCGGACGGTGTCTTCCACGCCCTTCTGTGGAAGGGGAGGGAAACGCTGCTGCCAATACTGATCAAGCTATACAGTGCAAGTCTGGCATCAGGCTATGTGCGAACTCCCTGGAGGCAAGTAAAAGTGCTATTTATACAAAAAGCCGAGCGTCTAGATTTCACCCAACCCGCTAAAACGTATAGACCAATAAACCTAACCTCCTTTCTATTGAAAACGTTAGAAAAACTGGTTGAAAAGCATCTGAGGGAGTCAGCATGCCTATCAACCAGGAAAATCGTGTGAATCTGCTCTACACCAATTAGTGGTTAGAATAGATAACACACTAGAAAACAAGAAATAGGCGCTTGGCGCCTTCCTTGATATCGAAGGTTCGTTTGACAAAACCTCCTTCGACAGTATAGCCAATGCAGCCCGCAGTCATGGTGCAAATAATACATCAATCAGATGGATTAAGTCCATGCTACATGGTAGAAATGTTGAGGCTACAGTAGCGGGTGACACAATGCGGGTAGCTGTCATCAAGGGGTGTCCTCAGGGTGGGGTATTATCTCCACTCCTTTGGGAGATGGTTGTTGATAGCCTGCTTGTGTCACTAAATAATAAAAGATTTTACACCCAAGGCTATGCGGATAACATAGTCATCCTCATCAGGGGTAAATTTCCCTCTATAATAGCAGCGCTTATGCAAGAAGCACTGAACGAGGTGGAGAGTTGGTGCAGGGGGGGTCGACCTTCGGGTCAATCCCCAAAATTCCACTCTAGTACCATTCACTAGAATGGGAAAAACGGATGGGCTAAAGACCCCAATTTTCCATAACGATCATCTAAAGGTGATTGATGAAGTCAAGTATCTAGGTGTAATCCTGGATGCCAAACTGACTTGGAATCAACAACTAAAGAAAGCTACCAACAAGTATCAAATGGCACTGATGATGATCAAAAGAACACTTGTAAAATCATGGGGACTGAAACCAAGCATAGTATATTGGCTATACACTACGGTAGTTAGACCCATTCTGACATATGGCTCCAGAGTATGGTAGACCAAAGTGGAGCAAAAACAGGCCATCAGAGAACTCTCCTGTGTTCAAAGACTGGCCTGTTTAGCAATTACGGGAGCGATGAAAACCGCCCCAACTGCAGCTATGGAGGTGATCCTAGGCCTTCCTCCCCTGGATATCTTTATCATGGCCGAGGCAAGGATGGGAGCTTTCATATGCATATGCAATGGCATATGGGAATCTCGGGCGAGGCCAGGACACACAATTATAACGAATGTCATATCAGAATCGTACCTCAATATAGAAGGGGAGTCGATGCCCAAAAGGCTGTCATTCGATCTACCCTTCAAACCACATCTACCATGGACAGAAGGCAATCAAATAACCACTTGCCAAGGAGGACTTGGATTGGTATACAGACGGCTCCAAAAAGAACAGTGGTACTGGCGTAGGAATCTATAGACTGTCCATGGGGTGCAGCCTATCTGTACCCCTGGGGACACATGCCACAGTATTCCAAGCAGAAATACACGCTATCACGGACTGTGCCCGTGAAAATTTGAGAATGGACTAAAAAAGTAGAAACATCCGCATTTTCACGGACAGTCAGGCTGCGGTTAATACTCTAGCGTGTCACGAAATGAAATCCAAGACAGTTTGGGACTGTCTTCAGGGCCTAAAAGCTCTGGCAAAGCACAACAAGGTCACACTCGCTTCCTCTACGAGAACACCTGCGTAAAAGAACCTGCTATGAGGAGGACGAAACCGCCGCCCATATAATCTTCCACTGTGAAACAATTGCACGTAGGAGACACAAGCTTGATATTACAGCTAAGAGAGTCCCCGTGAAAACATGGCACATAGAATCCTGGACCAAATAGAGGGACTAGATCTATTTGCATGAACGAAACAATGTAGGGAAATACAATAGGCCAATGGGCCGCAGTGTTTTAAGGGCTAACCCCCCTGGACCCACATTGGTTAGAAAAAAAAAATGTATGAATATGAAACAAATAATATTTATTTAAACACTTTTAAACTACTATCTAAATTACGCATTTAAATTCATTTGTGCCGGTCGACACGTCCACACATACTGAGTTACTGTGGACAGGGCAAAAGCCGATCATGTTGTTCAACATTGCCGATCGGCACAGTGTGAACACAGCTTAAGTTGTATATATGTTGCCAAATTTACAGTTTGTCATACAAACGGGCATATAAATAAAAATAAACGTGGCAACGTCGAGTTAATTACGTTTGCATGTACTATCTGTCATCTTGAAAATGTAAACAATTATTTTCAACAAAAATAAGAATATTTATTGAACCAACGTATACCAAGTAGAAGCATAATTTATGCTTTCGCATCATAATTAAAGAGTGCCAGGACGATTCATCAGAGTTACACTAGGCAAAAAGTCCGCAACACTATGTTTCAAAACAATCCCGTATTCTTTACCTAACCCACGGTGCCCCACTTCACATTGCTCGAGCTATAATGGATTTTTTGAAGACATTGTTCCTAGGCTGTTTGATGTCTTAAAGCCTGCAGACTTTTTTCTGTGGGGCTATTTGAAATAAATAAGCCACAGTCCTTAGAATAGCTGAAAACCAACATTCGCCAGGAAATATCCGCCATTTCGGCCCAAATGTTGACTAAAACCATGGAAAATGCTGCAAAACATGCTCAAAACGCCGTAGACGCTCTAGGCGGCCATTTACGAGATATCATATACAAAAAGTGATGAACAAATCCAGTCCTTCAATCCAGTTAAATGATTTTTAACATGAACTGCAAAAATTGTGTTTTCTTCATCAAATGAATGGAAAAATAAATATTGTTTTCATTCTACGGTCTACAATACAACAAATAAAATAAGCAAGATGAATTAGAGAAGATGTTCAAATTGTTCTGCATTTACTTTCATACAATAGTTAATTCGGGTAAAAAAAACTATTAAAGGCATTTCGCAACCATACACGAGGAATGCGGGCTGTTTCGTTACGTTTTCTCGTTTCCAAGTTCTATAAAGTTACTGGCTATTTACTTGCACAACTGGCTTGCGTACGTAACATTCGCAGATACTTTTCAGATGTTAGCATTCCATCTATAATAAAAGAGCCGACTATAATACCTACCACCTAATATCCCAAACCACAAATGTATCTTTTGCGCATAATTATTGTTATCATTGTTATTAGTTGAGACATTATTTCTGAAAATTCAACCCTGCGGTCAAAGTCATCTTCAGATAATTTCTGAACTAAATGGGCTTTGTACGATTTAAATCTTTTTTTAATATTCTTCTTACTGACGTTTTAGAGATATCATGATCATAAATCATGAATTTTGTGGGCGTTCGGCGATATCCATCAAAATATTTAGTGCCCTATCAACATTTGTTGTCTTAGGTCTACCAAAGGAACTAGGATTTTTCACACTTTTGGTATCGTCAAATTTTTGAATGGTTCGTGTCTCTGTGGACCTACTTATAAAGATTATGTTTGGATGAGTGTCATTAAATAAACGACACGCTTCTGCGTGAGTTCTCTTACGATCCCCATAACCAACAATTATCAGAATTTCTAACCTTTCTGATTATGTTGAATTCATTTTTTAAACTTGATATGCTAACTGTATTAAGCTTGACAAGATGTCACGTGTATCACATTATTATTTCTATTCATTTAGGACGAATAGAAGTAATAATAATAATGAATAGAAATTTCATTCAATATTTATTTTTCCATTTATTTCATTTATTTCTTAAAAATCTTGTTATGTAACCCCATATTTTTGATAGTCACCAAAAAAGTGTGTATCCAACGATACCAAAAACGATGTTTTCTTTGTCCTAATAAATGCAATTATTTCAATTGTTCCCTTTGTGAATCAAAGATTTCCTGCATCGCTAGTATATTAATAAAACTAGTAGAAGAGAAACCTGAATATAAAGTTTCTGTATATAGTGTGAAAATAAACATGGGGAGGTGTAAAGATTTCGAATGGAAAGATGAAAGTGGAAATAAATGTCTGAGAAGCGATACCGTAAGTTCGGCGGAGGCCGCAATGTGCTGGAGCACTCGAATCGCCACTAAACGTCAAATAAAAGTCTATTGGGGCTCTTTCTCTCTCCCGCAATATAAGGCGCTGGTAATAGAAAACCGGAATGAATGGCAAATGGAACTTTCAACTTTTCCCTTTAAATTCCGAATTAACTACATCAATTTCATTTTAACGCAACAAATAAAAGCACAAACCAATAGATATTGGTCTACCAAGTCCTATCTATCTGATTTCAATAGATTCACCTTAATTCTTATTACTTTGTACTTATAACACCGTTTTTTCTCGAAATATTTTTTACTGTATCATCAGATATTTTCTTTATACAGTGAATGTTTTTATTTGGTAACTTAAAGACGGAAATAAAAAAAAATGTCCGAAATTTCTTCCCATTGACATACTTTACCCAACGTTATTTACACAAGCTTGGCCAAACAAATATTCCACACTCGGCCTCCGCCGAACTTACAATAATAGATTGTGACCAAACTATACCATACATATTTATGTACATATATTATTGTACAAACTTGTTGTACTTTTGTATCAGCTTACGATACTGTTTTACAAGTATGTGATACTGTTGCATAAGCTTTTGATACCGTTTTACAAGCTTGTCCTACTGTCGTGTAAGTCTGTGATGGTATGGTTACGATTTACTGCATCCCCACATATTTTATTTACCGCTCCCACCAAAGTTATGGTTGAGATTTCGCAGCCACCAATGTTATATCCCACTGGTGTTATCAAAGTTATGCTGTCACCTCTGACACTAATGTTATGGTTGCGATTTACGCCAGCCACCAATGTTAAGGGGCCGCCAATGTTATGTTCCACCGGTACTACCAATGTTATTGTTGCGATGGTTGAGAACCACCGCTGTTATCGATGATTTGATCCTTGCACTTCCGAAGATTGAACGTCTGTTCGCGGCTTTGAGCTATCGTCGATCTTCAGGCAAGGAGGTGAGATGAGACCAGAGATTACAACTCACCAGTTGAGTTTTTCTTCGTTCATATTCTTATCGGTTTTGGACACGGATTCGAAGTAGAAGTCGTTTGGTTTGTTTTCGTGATTTTATTGGTAGTACACAATTTACATATATGATTTACACTTTTTACTTACACTCTACTGGACTACCGGGCTGGTTTGTAGTAGACTCTACTTGACTAGTATGAATAGTGTCTTAAAGTAGGGACTTCTGAACTTTGACACTTGGTAGCGGCTATAATGTTAAACCTACACCTGTCGAAATGGCTGTCATTTATTCAGTCTGTTTTGCCACCGCTGACGGATATAGCGTTCAACAACACGTTCAAAGGATAAAATTGTTTTATAAAAATGGGTGTTCTATTCGGGCAACGTTCCGCGCGCTGCTCCCATTTTACGGTCGTCATAATCATCTTACCGAGAGATTCGCAGTGTGGTGGAAAAATGTAATTTATTTATTAAGTCCACTAGTTCAGTTAACAATATACCTACACCAGTACGACGACGAAACGCAAGATCTGTCGAAAACATCGCCGCTGTCCGTGAGAGTGTCCAGGAGAATCCGAGGTAACCGATTTCGCTTCACTCACAAGAACTCGGCCTTTCGCAGACCGCAACTTGGCGAATTTTGCGTCGTAACTTGGGCATGCACAAAATTCAAGTGACACAGGAGCTGAAAATAAACAACCAGAGACAACGATCTGTGTTCGCTTAATGGGTACTGGAGCAGTTGGACACTGACCCTAATTTCTGGATGAACGGGTACAATTACAAATTAACAAAGCCAACCTAACTCATGACATCGGTCAAATTCAGCCTGATTCATGCGCCAGGGTCATAGAAAATTGGATATTTCGGATGCGAGCCACGCAGCGGATCGCTGGATGTTATATTCCATATATAATGGCGTCGATAGGCCTTCAAACAAATAAAAAAATTCGATGGTATCTCACACACACTTTGTTTTATTTAAATTTAAAAATAGGAAGCGCTTAATCAAAGACCTTAAATAAGCGGGCTTTCTTGTATTTATACAAGAATGTCGAGAAGGGATGTCATAAACTTATTGTAGCTATTGTGGTTGAAGGTTTGAATGCAAATTTGGGTAAAATTAATGTTAATGACATTTTTCGAACAAAGCCAGGAAATAGAGATGGGCATAATCGAGTGACAATTATTGACCAATCGATTATTCTAAATCATTCGAGTTCTCGATTACTACACGTGCGGATGAGTGATGAATGATCACTCGCAATAGAGCTGAATCATTCGAATTATTCTGCATCATTCCAATAGTCGATTATCACTCATGCGCATGAGTTACAAATGATCACTCGGAGTTGAGAATCGGAATCAGCCGTTAGTAGTCGTCGGCTGTGCCGAGATGCGCATAATCGAAATATTTTATGCACGCTACACGCTCTCGCGGAGTAACTTCGGCCAGAACCCTCGCCGAAGTTGTTCGAGGCGAGGAACTAGACGGAGGAGGCATCTACACTCTCGCCTTACTTCGCGAGGACCTCAGTGCTATGACTAACACCGAACAGGTGGTAGCTGCTGCTGCAACTATTTGTGTGTATAATATATAGGAGAGGACAAGTAAACACGAGAGTGTAGACGTGATACTCTCCCTTCCTCGTACTCGCGCCTCGTGTCCCTTTGACTCGGGTACGAAAAACCGCTTCATGAAGCGAAGTTTCAAACACTCTTGTTCCTCGCTCAACTCTATGCTACTTCGCGAGAGTGTGGAGCGGGCATTATTGCTAGAGTTCGTGCATTCGTATCTAGTTATGAATGATCATTCGGACTGCGAATTCGGAATTGGGCGTTAGTAGTAGTCAGCAGTGCCGAGATGCGCATAGTCGAATTATTTCGTATCGAGTTACGAATGATCAGTCGGACTGGGAAAGCGGTATCTGGCGTTAGTAGTCGTCGGCAGTGCCGAGATGCGCAATCGAATGACTTAGTATTCGGAGTCTGCAGGCGCCACCACTAATACCTTTGTTACAGGTGTTTTGTTTGAGAATGAGGAAAGAAATTCTAGTTTTTGAAGTAGAATCTTTTAAGCAGTGATGGGTCACACTATTTTGAAACTTTTTAACAAGTTTTAGTTTGAATTTTGTAACAAAAACTGGGTTGGTGATAAAGTAACAAAATTGAATTAAACAACAAAATATGAGTATTTATTAAAAATTAAAATGGAGAAGTACTGTTTAGGAAAATAATTTGGTTTATATTTCTACTATTCAACCTGCTCCTTCTATCTTTTGTCAGTTCGTCGGCTTTTGTGAATACCCATTCAGATGGTACTGACCTTGCTGGCACACACAAATACTTATTTGAAAGTTGGTACAATTCTGGAAAAATTTCTTTCTCTGATTCCCAAAATTGTAAGGGATTCAGTTTCCTTTCTATTAGCGGTAGTTCCAAGTATTGTTTAACTTGAATGTTAGCCGAAGTAGAGGGAGTCGCAAACTTCATTGAATTTTATTTTCATCTGAACCTAAAAATACAATGAATATTACAAAACCCAAATTCTACGAGATATTTTAATTGAATATTTGTTTAAAAAAATTATATTTTACCTGTAGATTGTTGAACTGCAGACATTCCAAGATCTAGATTCTGTGGATTCTGCATAGCTGCCGCAACCATCAGGTTCTCAATATCCTCAGTTATCCAATTTTGTGTTTGTTCTGCATTTACTTCTTTACCAAAGCCCAGTTTCTTGAATCGAGGGTCCAAAAATGTCGCTTAAGCACTAATTTTTAATTTTTCTAACGAACCAAATCTCCTCGAGATGACATATAGCAGGTTTTTTTGCACATCTTTTGCTATGAGAGTTGTGGGTTTTATGCTGTTGAGGGCGTGTTGTAGACCGTGAATTAGAGGAATGATCATTGACATCGTTATATATTTTTCTCCTGATAACTCCGTTGTCAGTGCTTCTATGGGTTTAAGTATAGATCTACACTCTTTAAGGACGACCCAATCATCAGACGATAACAGAGTAGGAGGTACGCCGGAAAGATTGGACATTGCAGCCGATAATGGAACTTTAATATCTTGCAGTCTTTCGATCATAAACAAACAAGAATTCCATCTCGTTGAAACTTCTTGTTTGACTTTAAGTAGTGGAAGATTCATTTGGCGCTGCATTTCACCAATTCGTCAGACGCTATTGTACTTCTTTTAAAGTGAGCCACGATTTTCTTACACTTTTCGAGCAATTGCTGGACATCGTCGTTCCTTAGGACGTCCATGATACTCAGATTGAGAGTAGGTGCCACACATGGGTGATGATACTTATTAAGGTGCTCGTTAACTGTATTTTTCATATTTGAATCATTGTCTGTGACAATACGCACGACTTTATCAAAAATCTTCCATTTTTCAAAATTCCTCGGAGGACACTGCCAACATTTTCTGCTGAATGACGTTCAAATAATTGTCTTGTTTCCAACAAGGTGCTCATCATTTCGTTTTCTTTTATGTAATGGGCAGTAACCGCTAAAAACGATTTAGTAGAACATTATGTCCATATATCCGTTGTTATCGCCAAATGTGAAGGTAAAGCTCTCGTTTTTAATTTTTGGTCAATATCAATGGTTACATGTCTGGAATCAGAGAAGACATAATTTTTCGCTGGCTCGGGGGTTCATAAAGCGGGTTCAACTTCTTTGTGTATTTTAAGGAGCCTTTATTCTCGACGATGGATATAGGCTGAAAATCAGAAACTATTATTTCGACTAAAATTTTATCAATTTCGGCCTGTTCATTCTCGGAAACATTACTAGCTTTCGTACTACCAAATAATTTGAGTTGACGTTTTCGTTTTGTGGCCGGTGGACGTAATGGATGAAGAAGTGGCGAAGGAAAACGAGCGACGGTATCAACAATTGACGATGTAGATGGCAACGATACAAGTGTCTTCTAAATCAATTCACCTGGGTCATCAGCATCATTTGAACTTTCACGGTTGTCAGAAGGGTTTATTAAGAGAGAAGGATGCAATCTTTTAAGATATTGGCTGAGATTAGTGGTATTACCAAAATATTTTAATGTTTTTTTACACTTGTTACACAAAACTGTTCCGTCGCCTTTTTTTTCGAAGTAATCCCAGAATAAAGATCGTTTAACACTTAACACAAGACAACACTCGACGACTGAATATTGAGCGGAGACTGACAGTGAAACTAAGTGGTCCTTTCCCTTATCAACGAGAACTAATATAAATATATTCAAATTTGGTATTTATGGTCTTATGGATCATATTTGGAATCCAATATTATTTAAATTTATTTATTTTACTGCCATAAAATATGCTAACGACGGAATACGATTATTAAAGATTTCTTTACGTTTTTCTTCATCTCACGTTTGTTTATAAAATGCCCAAATTTTTGTTTAGGAGAAACAGCCGCTCGAAATATTGAAACCTCTCTATAGAGACACATGCATTTATAATATTTTTATATTACAGTTATAAATTACTGTAATAGGGTTAAACATGGGTTAAATAGGGTTAAATAGGTTATTGTAATAGGGTGTTGCAAAAATGCTATACGCGTTAACTTCCGCGAAAACTGTCCGAGAATGCGTCAAATTATTAACGGCCAGTTTCGTTAATTTACATAAATTGCATTCTACAGATAATATTACAGGTACATGCAATAATAACTGATAAAAATATTTTTTAGGATAAATCGAGAGATCATTCGATTTTAAAATCATTCGATTATTGAAATCACTCGATTACTAATCATTCAATTATGCACATCACTACAGGGAAGAGACCTTTGAAGCTGCGAAAGTATACAAACAATTGTTTAGTTGCTTTCCAAAATGGTCTCATTCTTTTAATTGTTGATAATGGGTAGAAGATAAAATGACATCTACCCTGTAAACATCTTAACAGTGACAAACTTGTAATACTGTTCTACATGCTTATCATACTATTTTAAAGATGTTATACTATTGTACAAGCTGTGGTACTGTTTTCCTTACTAATGTCTGCTTTGAAAACCATAAATTGAATTCATAGTATATTTGAACGAATTTGAGTTTGTATTTTTATTGCAAAAGTAAACTTTTTTTTCGAAATCTAATCCACTGATATATAGCGCTGGTTTTAACGGTCATGTCAATGTTTTATCCGGCGAGTGTGTAGCCCGTGTCTGTGACAGCAGGATAATCCATCACGATTTACGGCGCGTAGCCGCACGATTTACAGCTTGCTATCGACATGTCCTAACTGGAGAGTCCATGTACGAAATCATAAATGTATATATATATATATATATATATATATATATATATATATATATATATATATATATAAACTTACACAGGGCCCTATATTTTTATAAATGATCCAACTGACTTTTTTTAAATATTTTATTGTGTTTTTAATGTCGTTATTCCAGACAGTTTATTGTTATCGAAATTTATATAATAAAAAGTTATTAGTGTAATTAGGTTTTCTATGTGGTGATGTTTTGAATATGCACTTTTTTCAGTAATAAAATATGTTTTTCATAAAATGCTTGTTTCGTAAATAATTTTTGTTATAATAGAATACTAACATAGACGACGAATTTCTTAGTAATTTTTTACTCAAAATCGTCCTTGCAAACAATCAATTTCGTCCGTACTAACTTATACAACTTCATATCAAACTTCAATATCTTTTATCCTTTTTATCCATTTTAATCCTCAATTTCGTCTGTACTGGCTAAATTTTGTAAATGAATATTATTAATTAATACTGTTGGTTACAATTTTGCAAGAAGCTTCAATGCTAAAGAAGTTTATATTACATGTGTAATTTATATACTTCTGTTGGTGAGTATTTGAAAATATATTGAATATTTGATTGGATTGAGGATTCGGAACGCAGGCGTGACGTTAGCGTTTACACACACACGCATATATATATATATATATATATATATATATATATATATATATATATATATATATATATATATATATATATATATATATATATATATATATATATATATAGAAGTATATGAACGAGTATTTCTCCCTAGTAGATAGAGCCAGCGACTGGCATTGCTGATTAATTTATTGGCCACTGGGGGACGATGCGGTCGCTCGCATAACCTCAGTTCGCGCCGTAATGGCGGAAACCGGAAATCCGATTGGCGTTTAATCGATTTTTCCCTTTTCAAACATCAAAATACCTTTTTAGCCTCTACCAAAAAATATACTCCACAGACATAGTCACCGTTCCTTGAAGGGGGACATTTTTCAATTTGTTTAAATTAAACTAAAGACTAGACAGAAATAAATAGGGAAAACTAGACACAAGAGACTAGACCTACAAGTCGAGACAAAATTAGAAAGGACGTACAAGAATAGGCGGAAAATATTAGAATTTAAAAACTAGACATACAAGACTAGATGGACAATACTAGACAATCAAGACAAGGCAGACAACTACAGACAGACAAAACTAGATAGGTCAGACTAAACAAATGAAGATAATCTTTACAGATAAGACTACAGAACAAGACGATAGTCAGACAAATCTATTATATTATTTGCATTTTATATAAATTTATGAAATATTTAAAGTTAGTATCTATAACTATATTTCTTGTTTTGTTTTAAAAAGTTAAGTTTTGTATCTATCTTTAATTTCATATTTACAGTTAATTCATAGGTACTTGTACTTAAGTCTCAATTACATAATTATGTAAGATACATTTTTCTACTTTGGGTTTGAAAATTAGTTCAGAGTTGCAATTTTCCGATTTTAGTTTTTCAATTTAAGCTTACATTTATTTGTGTTTTGCGTATTCACATATTTAGATGTACCCACATGAATGTTTTATGTTGACATATTTTATTCAAACCTATTGTTTTTACAGGGATTACTTTATGAAATAAACTTTTAAATTGGACAGACAATATTAAAACAAACACTAGACGGACAAGACTGTCCTCTTCGGTAGTGTAGTTGACAACATACCCGCTTGGCAAGCGGGAAACCCGGGATCGACTCCGGTCGGGGAGGCATACCAAAAGCCAAAGTGTAATAGGGGGTTTTGTGAGAACTTCCCCCAAACCATTAAAAAAAGACAGACAAGACTAAACAGGCAAGACTAGACAGATAACACTAGTCATACAAGACTCGATAGACAAGACTAAACGAGCAAGAGTAAACAGACAAGACTAGACAGACAAGATTCGACAGACAAGCCTACACCGACAAGACTAGACAGAAACGACTAAACATACAAGACTAGACAGACAAGACTAGACCGACAAGACTAGGCAGATAAGACTATACAGACAAGAGTAGACAAATCAGACTAAACAGGCAAGTCTAGACAGAAACGTGTCCAAGGGCCGGGGAAATGCTATGTCGTATGCTAAAGTGGGGAGGGATAGAAATAAAGAAGTTTATGTAAGTGTTAAGGCTGAAGGTTGTTCGCATGCCGACCTACTCAAAAGGGCGAGAAGCAATGTGAACTTCAAAGAGACTTTGACAAAAGTCACAGAAGCCAGGATGGCCAAAACAGGGGAAGTACTGCAGGCATTGCAGACGGCCTGAGAGAAGAACTTGAAAAAACCTGGCAACGGCTGAAGTAAAGGTTCAGATAAATTGGAGTAAGTCCTCAGCCGCTGTTCTATACATTAGAGACCTAGATGCGGTAACCATAGCGGCAGAAGTGATGGAAGCTGTCAAAGAACAGGTCCACTACAAGACGGCGTTTATCAATGTGACGAATCTAAGACCAGCATACGGAGAAAACCATGTAGCCACAGTTACGCTGCCGAGAGGACAAGCTTCTATACTGAGCGCAAAAGGAAGGATTGAAGAATTTTAAGAATAGGACTGGTGCAATACCAAGTCCTGGAAAGAATTGACCTCAAAAATTCGCTGGGTGCTGGGATATACAGTAAAAAAGTGCAATGTATAAATAAAAGAGGTATAGGCAAGAAAGTCATGTAGCGAAAAAATGTAACCAGGAACCCTACTGCCCCATCTATGAACAGCATGGAATTAAAGCAGTTACTGGAGCGTGTCCAACATTCCGGAAGGCGCTGTCGGAGGCTAGGCGCAATCAACTACCACCAAATAGCTTAGAATAATAGAGCTAAATGTAACAACTGCAGATCTCCAAATAGTTATCTTTCTGGTGAGTGAACCACACAAAAGACTAATAGAAGTGGGCTAGTTTGCCGACAAAAACAAAGACACCGCTATTAAAGTCCTTAGCCAAACCTCCATGGTTCTAGACAGTGGTGTGGGCTTTGTATGGATCGAGATGCGACATATTGTTATCTACAGCTGTTACTTGTTTCCAAACCATAAAATTGAAAACCTGGACAAAATACAGGTTGACCTTAGCTGACACATTTATGCTCACAATAAAAGAATATCCTAGTCGGCGGGGATTTTAACGCGAAACCTCCATATTGGGTATGCCCAAAAAATGGAGAACCGTGGCGATATGGTAATGGACTGGTTAGCTGAACTGCCTGTATGCAATGTGGGTGATAAACCAACCTTTAAACTTGGTAACACCTGTTCTGTAACGCCTGAGTCACTAAGTGACTCCAATTACCTGTACTACCCAATAGAACAAACACCACCCAATCCTCCCCATTACAATAAATGGAGCATGGGGTGGTCTACGAGAAGGATAACCGTGGAAATCTTCGGAAACGCCTGGAAAAGGAGAAAGTTTTAACAACAAAAATTCTAAAACAGCTGAGGATATGGTTGCTGCGCTCACACAGTCATGTGACGAAATCCTACCACCCAAAAAAATATTTGGCTGATAAAACGACACCACTGGTGGAACGACGAAATCGCGAGACTACTCGATCTTGCCTTTCCTTAAGACCCTTCTACCAGAGGATGTGTAAACAAAGACATTGAAGCCACCCTAAAAATGGCACATACAAACAAAAAAAAAGAACTGTGAAAGAAAATGAATGACGCGAAGAAAGCGTACTGGAGTGAGTTCTGTCAGAAGCTAAACGATAATATCTCGGATGAGGATTACGCTATTGTCACTCGGCACCTCAAGCAAAGTTTCCCGAATCAACTCCTCTCTATGCAGAAGGCACATGAGGTGATGGACGTACTATTCCACAAGCATGGGGAAATGAAATGGCAACAACCACCAATAATTGATGTTCAAGAATTTGTGGCATAAGTACCCACCAGAGCCAGTAACCGACTGCGTAATAAAAAAGCCCTTGTACCCGATGGACTACCACCTAAAGCCATAACAATAGCAGTATCCAGATGCCCGGAGCATATACTAAAAGTAATGGATAACATAATAATCCAAGGAAATTTCCCAAACGTCTGGAAGATGGCTATTAATCACTTTAGATGCGTTCAACTCGGCGGCATGGAAAAAATCTTGCCGCCAAGTATAAAATATATAATAAAATATCTTGCCGCCATATCAAGAAGTAATAAAAGGAGGCTTTCCCCATATCTACTAAGGCTAATGCAGTTATTTGCAATGCCGAAAGATCTATATAGAATGAAATAATGAATATAGAAATATATAGAAAGATTTATATAGAAGCGGATGGACAGACTTCGGAACGCGAGGTGTACAGCGGTGTACCACAGGACTCAATAATGGGACCTACTCTGTGGAATATCCTGTACAATGGGGTCCTGAGATTGAAACCTCCCCACAAAGCAGAAATCATTGGCTTCGCTGAAAATCTTACATTGTTAGTGGCGGGAACAACCTAAAATGATCTAATGAGGTGAGCGAACGCGGCTATCGCACAAGTACAACTCTAGACGAACAAGACTAAATAACTAAGGCTAGTGCTTCCGCTATTTACTCAATGTCGCTTGAATCTTTTCTTTCTTTATTTTATATATATATATATATATATATATATATATATATACCTATATTCTATATAGGTATTTTACTATTATGTATGTATATCGTTCGCTTGTGTGCATTATAAAAATAGTTATCTTAATAGAAATAATAGAAATGAATAAAATGTAACTGTTAAAATAAACTTTTATTGTCATGGTTTTGTTCATTTTTTACATGGCATTTGAGAGTATCGCGTAATTCGGTCGCTTGACACAAAAACAACTAGATTTTATATAAAAGTCTACACAGTTTTAGCAATAAATTAAATTAGAAATGTTAATTAAACTAGCATTAAATATTTAAAATTAAATCTTTATAAACAAATTGATATACAATGTTAATGTGCAAGCCTATATTGTTCAAGTAAAATATTTAAGAGGATTTTGCGGGGAAAGCTTAAGGAGAAGCTCATGTTATTATTTTCTCAGGTCTGATTTAGTACACTCAGTTAACCCCGAGTTCTAGAGAAACACAAGAAAAATCATTAAGTAAACACACATCAAGTAAATGCGGAGTAACCAACTCCCGAGCTAAATTGTTCTTTGTCAGAACTTTATATTGCAACACGCTCAGTGGCGTGCCGAACCACCGAATACTTCCGGAACAATTTAACTAACAAAACACAAAACTATGTTTTAATTATGTTTTTATCATGAAAAGAAAACTATAATCAAATTATTTTAATTTGCATTTAGATATATAATATTTAAAAAAAAAATCTCGAATTTTCGAAACAAAAAAAATAGAACTAGTAAAAATTTGTAGAGATGGTGTGAAAATTCTTCATAAAATTATAACTTTTATAATGATTATATTGGAAACATATATCAGATTAGTATTCGATATGTTAGAAATCGTGCTAATCCTGGCGCATGCACCATAATATTTATTGAATTATTTACTGAGAATACGCGACCCTTCTTCAAGTTAAAAAAATCTAGCAAACCCCCAGGAAAACCCCCTAGGCCTTAGAGCTATAAACAAACAAAATATAACTACAATCCATTTACGATGAAGTAACCTTTTTGATTACTTCGTTTAAAGAAGTAAAATATTCTGTTAAAGGTACAGCAAACCCGACTGTTCAGAATTGTTTGTGAAGACATGGGTTCGCTTCACCACAATCTCCTGTGTCTATCAGTGTCTATCAGGTGGCTATCCAAACGAAAGGTATTGACAAGAGTTATAGAATGAAAAGCTGAATTGTTAATGTTCTAACAAGATGTTAAATCCGAATTTGCTAATTATTTTAGACACCCTTTCTGACTCTTGAAATTAGCATTTCTTGGTGATATTTTTAGACATCTAAATAATTTAAACAAGGAGCTCTAAGGAAAGAAAAAGACGAAAATATTTTAACAGCTAAGCATAAAATCTAAGCAAAAAAATATATTTGGGTCTTTTGTATTCAGAAAATTGAAGATAATGACTACTTTATTTATGACTACTTTACTTATGACTACTTTATTTATGACTACTTTATAATAGCTACAATAATGCTTTATCAATGTTTGTGGTTTGAGTGTCAAATTGGAAATAAACCGTAAAAATTAGCTAAATCTATATGGTTTCCGACTTTGGGGGTAAAAGGGGGTAGTGCATGCGCACCGTACGACAATGGCTCAAATGAGATGTCGCATAGCTTAACCTAACCATACAAAAACCTCGCAAGATGCGGTGAAAATCCGTATGGAGCAAGGTAGATGTGTGGGCTGACGGGAACAGGCGAAATGGCCCTCCGAAAAGAAGGTTGAGCGACGGGCTAACTACCCGTCCTCGTGAAAACAATAATGTTGCGAAGACTACAACAAAAGAAACTGGACTGTCCACACGAAGACGACCATCGCAGGGAAATAAGGATAAGATTGACGGAATCAGACTAAGATTTGGTACATGGAATGTATGTACGCTTCTGCAAGCAGGGGCTATGGATAGCCTAGCGGATGAGATACTAAGATACAAAATGGATCTAGTTGCCCTAAAAGAGATAAGATGGAAGGGTAAAGGCCAAATTCACAAGAGAAAATTCTCTATGTATTTCTCAGGAAAGGATGAAAGGAGTGGCCATAAAGGAGTTGGATATATTGTATCCAAACAATTAAAAAAATCGATTCTAGCCTTTACCCCGGTATCAGATACAATATCCACCCTAAGAATAAAGGGAAAATACCACAATATAACCTTTGTGAACGTATACGCGCCCACAGAGGACGCAAAAGAAGAAACCAAAGACGTTTTTTACGCAGCACTTCAAGAAGTCTGCAATAAAATACCGAGACATGACGCAGCTATAGTACTATACGACAAATTGGGTAAAGAAGAGGCCTACGCTAGAGTTTTTGGTAAACATAGCATGCATGATGAGTCCAACAATAATGGCCAAAGAGTTGCCCAATTTGCCGCGTCTAATAATTACTCTGCTGTTAGTACTTTCTTCCCCAGGAAAGAAATCCATAAATTTGCACCTGCAAAATACCTGGATCACGAAACACGAACCAAATATACCACATACTAATCACCAAAAGATGGGCAACGGACGTCGAACAGATCCTTTCGCGGGGGGGATCCATTACCTTGTTGGAGTAAGGTCAAAACAAAAACTATCGTCAGTGGCTAGGAGAACAACTGCAAAGCAGCCAAAATGGCACATAGATGGCCTAAAAAACCCAGAAGTTCTGAGGGCCTACCAGGAAAGTCTCAGAACTAAACTACAAGAAAACCAAGAAATACAGGACATAGATCAAGACTGGATGAACATCAAAAAAATAATAACAGAGAGTGCTATGAAAAGAATTGGAGAAAAAAGAGTTCACAACAAAGAATGGTATGACGAGGACGACACGAGCTAACCAAGCAGCCTACAATAGCGAAAGAATAAACACGTTTAGAATATGTAGAAAAAAGAAAAGAGAGGCACTAAACAGGAAGGTAGGGGAAATGGTACTGAATCATTCTAGAAACGAAACAAGAAAATTTTACAAGCCAATAAAACAAAACACTTAAGGTTTTAGACCAAAGATAACAGTATGCAAGGATAAAGACGGAAACATGCTCACAGAGAACGAGGAGATACTCAGAAGATGGAAAGAGTACTTCTCGGATATTTTTAAAACAGACTGTAGTTTAGAGCCTGAACAATTACAGCTAGATGTACATACGGTAGACACCAAGATTGAGAACCCCAGCCTAAGAGAAATAGAAACTGTTATTGGAAAGCTAAAAAATAACAAGGCCCCTGGGTCAGACGGTATAACAGCCGAACTTCTGAAATATGGAGGAGAACACTTAACGGTAAGACTAAAACACCTGATTAATGAAATCTGGGAGCAAGAGAAAATACCAGAGAATTGGGCACTGGGTATCATACAGCCAATACACAAGAAGAGAGACAAAACGATCTGTAGCAACTACCGGCCGATAACGCTCCTTAACGTAACATACAAAGTTCTAACAGGCGTTCTTTATAACAGACTCGATGTCTACTAGGAAGAGATATTAGGATAATATCAGAGCGGATTTCGTGCCAATAGGTCAACGATACACAACATATACACCATAAGGCAAATGCAGGACAAAGCATACGAGTTTGATATATCGCTGCACAACCTCTACATAGACTTTAAGCAGGCTTTCGATACCGTCAAAAGAAACACGATCCTTGACGATCTACTGATGCTAGGAATACCCCGTAAATACTTAAAACGTATTCCGGTTCGAAAGCCTCGGTTAGAGTAGACAACCAACTTACATCCGCCTTTAATATCGAAATCGGTGTGAGGCAGGGAAATGCCCTGAGCGCCATGATATTCAACCTAACATTAGAGGCATGCATGAGAAAGCTGAATATAACGGGATACATTGGCAACCGATTAACACAGGTTTCTGCATATGCAGATGATGTCAGTTTAACATGTAGAAGCAAAGACGCGCTAAAGGAAGCACTCTTGATGCTGGACGATGAAACGCAAAAAAGGGGATTGAAAATAAATGAGGTAAAAACTAAATATATGCAAGTTGGAAGAGAACATCACGATACCAATGACCTTAACTTGGGCGAGTATCGCTTTGAGCAGGTTGAAAGTTGTGTCTACTTGGGAACAGAAATCAACAGAACAAACGTAATAGCTAAAGAAACAAGCTCGCGAATAGTTAGTGGAAACCGATGCTACTACGGATACCAAAAACTAATGAAGTCCAAATTATTGAGTCACAAAATCAAACTTCAAATATGCCAAACACTCATAAGACCAGTAGCAACGTACGGATGCGAGGCCTGGACCCTAACCACGGCAGAGGAGGACGCGCTATGCATCTTTGAAAGAAAGATCCTCAAAAAGATCTACGGACCGATCCTAAATGAGCATGGAATTTGGAGGATACGAATAAACCATGAACTAAGCAGGTTAATAAACGAAGCGGACATAGTGAGATATGTAAAAGCTCAAAGAATAGCATGGCTGTAACACCTGTACAGAATGCATGACGACATCCCAGCCAAGAAAATGTACAACTGGCGGCCAATAGGAAGAAGGAAAAGAGGCAGGCCAAGGAAAAGATGGATGGAAGACGTGGAGGAAAGTCTTAGAAAGATGGGAGTAAGGGATTGGAGAGAGAAAGCCGGTGAAAGGACAGAAAGGAAGAAGATTGTTGTAGAGGCGAAAACCCACCGCTGGTTATAAAGCCAACAGAAGAAGAAGAATATGGCTTCCGAATCTCAAAACAGATTTTATTTTGAGAGATATATTTTCCAGAAGCTTTTTTAAAAGTGAAATGTCGAACTTCCTTTTTCCTATTTGTCAACCTATTTGTAAGTTACAAACTGTACAACTTACCAAAATGTATCTAATTATAAAATATGAAGAAAACAAATCCGATTATTTTAAACTAATAATTACCTATAATTTGTTTAAACTCCTTCTAATTTAACATTTGAATTTTAAACCTTTTGGTTACTGTTTAGAAAGAGTATTTAGCATGTTGCTCTTGTTCATTAATAAAATGTTCTTCAATCAAAAACTCGTTTTGTTATAATATCACGATACGCCTTAATATCGTCCTCCTCCTTGCAGGAATCAGTAAAGAGGTGCAAATACTCGGCCTCTTCCGTGGAAATCGATTCGGCTCAGCGGTATTTACCCTAACTTGCATCGATCTATATTTCAGTGGTTTGATGTGAATGTCGACGGGAGCTTCCAAAATCCTGCAAAACCTCTTCACCAATCGCTCAATCTGAATAACTTTTCTCGCGGCCTCAACGGCTACCTTCAAGACCTTTATCTGGTCGTTGTAGCATTCGATCTCGACCTTGTGGACCTTAGCATGAGACAGATTGTCGGTTTTAAGGAGGAACTCACTATACTTAATCTCGGCGGCTTTCATCATGTCGTAGACGTTGAGATTGCCGTCGTAAGCCACCACGCTGGTCTCGTACACGTCTTCAACGGTTACATATAGGTTCAAAGTAGTCGCGTCGCAAATCAACTTTTTAAACTCGCCGTTGATCAGCACGTTGGCAAGCTGTTTCAACATTTTAGCTCTCTCCTCCTCATACATAATTTCTCCTTTCTCCCCCAAATTATCAATCAATTATTGAAAATCCTTAATTCGACTCTCATAGTTAGCTTCGGCGATGGCCATAGTTTCTTTGATATTCTCGAGCGGGAGCGCCAATTCTTCGGAGTGCAGGAGCGAATTCAAATTTTGCAGCTCGATGAATCGAAACACCTTGAGCAGCTCTTTCGGATCTTGGAAGTAGAAAAGCGGTTCTTGCAATCCAGAAGAAGCCTTCTGAATTTCTGCCTGCAAAAATTCTGAATGATGCCTTCCAACAACTTGACTTCGCCGACTGCCGAGGTGGTGTGTTCCAACTCCGCCGAGTGGGTCTCCTCGGATTCCTCGATGTCCGTTGAACCTCTGTCACTGATGTAGTACTGGTCGTGAATTTTCCTCCAGTGTATCGGACTGGAAATTGGTCTGTTGTAGAGCGAAAACGAAACCAAGTAAACACATTCTTCGAAAACAAGTTCTTCGAAACAATTCGAACAGTACCGAATTATGGCCAAAGAGTTCGGAACCTCAAATTTCCAAGTCAACAATCTCGAAGAGAAATGGAGAAACTGCAAGATATAACAAATTTCAATGTATCAAAAACCTTTTGATACATCTTGCAGTTTCTCCATTTCGCTTCGAGTTTGTTGATTTGGAAATTTAAGGTTCCGAACTCTTTGGCCACGATTCGGTACTGTTCGAACTTCTCGCAGAACTTGTTTTCGAAGAATGTGTTTACTTGGCTTCGTTTTCGCTCTACAACAGACCAATTGCTTGTAGTAAGTTCTGATATTCCTTGCATTATAAAGAGCTTGTAAAATTTGGAAGAGAAACTATTAACTTTCTTTCCCGACCGGGTCACTTGACACAACTTGACAATGGACGTAGATTAATACTAAACCCTTTCTTAGATGGGTAAATACAACTGGTTGATTTAACCATGAAGATGAATTAAAATCTTAGCTGCTGACGGGATGCTTAAAATGGAAAATTTCAGTCGCAAAGTATTGACGTGTTCTGGATGAAGAGATAACAAGAATATGTAGAGCTGGCAAGGGACGCTTTAAAATTATAAGTGCCATTCGCCACTTGTTACCAATGTGAACTGACATTCTCCTCAATTGTGGACATTAAAACTAAAAAGATAAACAGGCTTCAACTAGAAAATGATTTACTATTGGTGAAGCCATACTAATTATTGATAATCATATAAAGTTATTAAAACCGAAATATGGCCTGAATATAGAAGTATATCCTGAAGCGTATTCCAATTTATAATTCAAAACAGCAAAGCTGCACTGACGAGAGATAAATCTCGAAACGCGTCTGCAGATGGCTACTCACTTAAGTTAAATAGGAAGACATAATCTTGAAAACAATGGTATCTATCAAATACTATATAGTAATCGTTTAGTGCTACTGGGAGTAGTAATAACATACAAATATCTGTTGTATAATTCAATATCCTGCATGGCATTAGCAAGGGAAGTAGTTGTTTCAACATGAGATTTGTTTTGTGGTCTTAACATTATAGAGCTACGAACAGTTTGAATATTTTTATATATTCAGGCGATATTTCGCTTTTAATAAGTTTAGGGAAAATGAGTCTTATCCTTCTCACAAAAATTGTATTTTTTTTTTATTGTAATGTTGGACCTAGAATCACTTTTATTTTGCCAGCGACCACCCGAGTGAGACTTTGCGACCCCCTATGCGACCAAAGACACTAGTTTTTTATCAAACCATTGTCTTGAATGTAATCAGAAATCGCTCCCAGAAATAGACAATCTAAAAATCTTGCATAATTGCAACAAAGGCCCGAGACTTAATCTTGTAGCGTCATTAGAAATTTTCAAGCAGAGCCGTAACTCATCCGCTAATCTCCTTAATGAGCAAACCGACTAAGTCTTTTCGCAACTTTTTAATCTTGCTCAATCGCCTCCTGGTAATTGCCTAATTGCAAAATGGCTCCTCCCCTCGCCAAAAAGAAAACTAAAGATGAAACGGATATCAGTTTAGCCGGATACCTGATATTCGGCCAACCTTGTAGCCGGATAGCCGATACAAAAGCGGGCCATATCATTGCATGTTGCTGGTCACGATTCACTCATCAATTTTACAGCTCAACAGTGGAGTTTAATGGAGCAATGTATCAATTTATTAAAGACCTTCGGAGAAATAACCAAAATAACAAATTCTGGTCTGTCTTGCATGTTGGAACTAATACCACTCGTTTCTACTTAAAAAAAAATACTTATGAAAAAGATGAAACTGAGCAAAGAACTCCTGATTTATCACATATGTGTGGCTCTTTAAAATCTCAATTAGAAACTCGTTTTAACTCCATAAGTCTAGACTTAAAAAACTACTTTTAAACTACTTGATTGCAACTTACATAGACCCAAGATTCAAAACAAACTACTCGGGGTGCTTGATGCTGAAAGAGCGCACCAGAAGATTCTATTGGAATATTTAAAAATGTCTGTAGAAGAGTCCTCCAGAAGTAGTTCATCTTCAACACCGGCTAAAAAAAAAGTGGAGGAGAAGAGACAAAGTCAGCTGTATCTGTAAAAGCTCATGACACGTTTAGGAATTGCTTTGATAAAGTATCAAATGAAAACAGTACTAGCCAGGTTTAACGTGAAGAAAGAAACGCGTTAGCATGTGAGCTTAATTTTTGTCTTAAGTCACTGCGAACTGATTTCGCAATTGTGACCCTTATTCTAGGTGGGAAGCTAATGCTAAATAATACCCAAATTTAAAAAAGTTTGCCAAAATCTATCTTCAAACACCTTGCAGCACTGTGTACAGCGAAAGACTTTTTTTCTGAAACTGGCCTTATTTGCGAAGACAAGCGAAACCGCTTGCTACCTCTTAAAGCAGAGAAATAAGTATTTATTCACCATAATTTGTCCTTAGTGCAGTATGAGTACTATCCAATTCAATTTCTAAGTTGTAGAATTATCATGTGATTACTGATAGTATTTCTTAAATGATAGTAACTAAATAAAGCAATTAATAACCTAAAAATATATATTTTTTAATCCGGTACTCGGCTGGTATAGTATTTTAGCCGCCGGATAGGCCGAATACCGGATAGTTATCCGTTTCATCTCTAAAAAAACCCTTAGTATAAATACATTCAATCATCAATTTGTAATTCACTTGAAAATCACCTTCAACAGTTGAAACTCGAGTCGTGATAAGTGTCTGTATTTATTTAACTGTGAGTTAGTATAGATTAGCACAAGGGTTTCTAAATATTTTTCAAAATCGCGGTTTTCGGTTATTGAAAATTAAAAACCGGTTTCGGTTTTTAAGGACTTTTGGAATTTGTCTGTTTGATATTTCGACGAGATCTTAGTTTTTTACAAAAGTCTGGGCTTAGGGAAAATGATTTTTCGGCGTAGGTGTGTGTAGCTTTAATTGTAGAGAGTGCTCGAAAAAAATATTTCATCTTTTTCCTCTCTCAGAAGTTCTTTTATATGTAGCAATCTCATGCTTCGTAGAATTAGGATAGCGATTTGTTTGCATATAAGTATTTTTGTTTAATACATCTTGAATAGCTTTTTGAACTTCGTCTTGCAAGGAATAGTTTGGATTTGTCACTTCTTCTAATTCTTCTGAATTTGCCGAAATTTTGCTGAATTTGAACAATAACCTTCGACTTCAACCTTATTGTTGTCTGGATAAAGTCGTTCAAAAAGATTGTCGGTCAATATTAAAACAGACTTGGTTGGAACTTTCGAAGGATCTAATAAGCATCTAGCCAATTCTGTTAATTCCAGATTTTCACGGATCTTCAAACGTTCCATGATATTTTTCATTTAAGCTTTGCTTATATCAGAACCAATTAATTTCTTTTCCAAGAATCCTATTACTTCTTGTGCGTTCAGCTGGACAAATTTGTGGTTCAGCAGGACAATCTGTACTATTTTTTCAATTACCCGAGCACCGTCATGTGTTACCGTCACGGGCACCCACCATATCATTTCTGAAAGTGATACTAAATGAATCTAAATGTTTTTAAACACTTATTGCGATATTATTTCCAGAACAAGTTCCTTCAATTCGCAGAAAGCCTAAATTGCAATAAAAATGTTGGCAAGATTTGTTTGGGTCAGCTTTCCGAATAAATGCAGTATTTGAAATTGCTCGAACAGATATACTGTCTATGGTTGTCGTTTTTTGAACAACAGTTAGCATTGTTTGAAAGAGCACTAATTCATTGTATTTTAGTTTTATTTATTTTTAGAAGAAAACAAAAACCGCGGTTCTTGGTTATTGCCCGGTTTTGCGGTTCAGATATATCCGAAGCAGAAACCCTAATTAGCACGTAGTAACGGTCGCAACCATCCTATTCACATACCTCATTAATAAATGGGGTCTTAAAAGGTCTCCAATTGTTTTCTTAATAATTCTTCTTGTGTTTCTCCAGAACTCGGATTTAACTAAATACAGGTACAGCATCGTTCTCTGTGAAATCGTCTTATATGAGACAGCAAGTACAAAAAGAGGGTTTAGGTTCCAAAATGTGAAAACATTATTTGTTTTTAATAATCTTTTTCTACGTTGAATTTTTAGTCGGAAAGATATAATTTTATAAGTTTTGTTTGAGTCATTTTCGTTTATCTCTCCTCTTTACGAAAAGCTATAATTTTGATTTGTTTGCGGATCCTTACAAGGTCAATTTAGATTTCCTGGTATGGAGATATACAATTTTGAAGCTCCCTTTCAAATTTTCGGCTTCTTTCAGAAGATGGGTCTACATTTAACCTTCTTCGTACCAAAACCGGGTCAGTTGTGACCCGAAAACCAATTTATCGGGGGCCATTCTGTCAAATATTTTTTAAATGTAATTCCCTCTTGTGAATTCTAATATTTTCTATTAATATATAATTTGGCATACATTAAATGACAGATAAAAAAATTGCAACAATGCAATATGCAATTATTTGAAACGGGTCACTATGCGATTTTCACGTTATTGTTATTTTTTACGACGCACAGCTGTTGCTGTGTAATCTGCGCAGGTCTGAAATACATTTGTCACGAAAACATGGACGCAAAAAGAGCTCTCACAGACCAAGAGCTTTTCGAAGCACTTATGAAAGATTCAGACGATGAAAACTATCGTGAGTTTGAAAATGAAGCTTTTAGTGATGTGTCGGAAACCGAGGACGGTAGTGAAGTATTTCTCGAAGAACCTGAAGAAATCGAAATTGTCAGCGAAGAATTGGCCTCACAAAAGAACAGTGTATCTAGTGACAATGACATTGAAAATCAGCCGAGGTAGCAAATGAATTGGAGCTACATATCACCGAAAACGGGAAAGAGAAAAGTGACTGATTTTGTACGCAAAGAAAAGTGTCTTACCGAAGCAAGCAAGAATGTCTCTTCTATATTAGATTTCTTGAGGTTGTTTATATCTGACAATATTATAAATCTTATTGTAAAGTATACAAATGAACGAGCCAGAATATGTGTGAATGCGTACAAAGAAGAACAGCGAAAAGCAGAAAAGCCTAACTGACTAACATGTGCTGAAGTTGATGCCACAGAAATTTTTGGAATTATAGCTATTCTTGTTCTTACTGGCCGTTTCAGGAAATCTAGAGAGAACCCTCACAGCTTATGGTCAGTTACAAACAAATCATTGAGTACACCTATTTATCAGTCAATAATGAGTAGAAACAGATTTTTGGCAATATTGGGATACATTCGGTTCGACGAAATTACTACTAGACTTCAGAGAAAGGAAAATGGTAAACTGGGTCCAATTCGTGAGTTTGCTAATATTTTTGCTCAGAACTGTCGAGATTTTTACTGTCCTTCTGCCTGGGGGACCATAGATGAACAGCTAGTTAGCTTCAGAGGACGGTGTCCCTTTCCAGTATACATACCCATTTTTCTGTCGCAAATTTGAAATATATTTAGGCAAAGTTGGAAAAGTAAGTGAGAAGAATCAAGGTCCTAGGGTTGTCAAAACTTTGCCGCAGCATTGGCACGGAACTGGACGCAATATTACGACTGACAACTTTTTTACAGACATTACGTTGGCCGAAGAATTGCGTAAAAAAATCTCGTAAAGATATTCCAAAACAGTTGCTAGATGTGAAAAAACGAGCTTTGTATTCGTCCGATTTTTATTTACTAAAAATCGGAGTTTGGTATCTTTACATTACAAAACCTCGAAAATTTGTGGTTCTGCTGTCATCTTTGCACCACCAGCATGAAATTGCCACTGAAGAAAAAAAAGTATAAGTCAGAAATAATTTTGACATTTAATCAAACCAAAAGTGGTGTTGATGTTTTAGATAAATTAGAGAGAGTATACTCATGTAAGAGAAGCACAAGGAGATGGCCATTACGGCTTTTTTATAATTTTATTGACATTGCTTGCTATAATAGCTTCGTGATCTGGATTCTGAAAAATCCTGCATGGGGGTCAAATTCCTCACTCAAGTTTCGAAGAAAAATTTTTGGAACTTGGAATGGAGCTTAGTAAAGACCAAATCTCCAGACGATGTAATCAAATTAAAAACGATGGACGAGGATATTCAAATGCGGTTTGCACAGCCATCGAAACTACAGGGCAGACTATATGTGAACCCCAGGAAAAACTTGGAGTCGGTACCAAACGTGGGAGATGTTATGCCTGTTCTGGGGGAAACAACAAATACAGTAACAAATGTGAAGTTTGCGAACGATTTGTGTGTCCTAATCATAGCAAAAAGGTACAGACTGTCAAAACCACAACATGCGTGCAAAGTGCAAAAGTGAAGAAGATTCACGAGGCGAAAGTGGCGAAATTTAGAAGGTAAAAATTTGGCACAAAAATAATTTTGAACTAACACTTGCTATTTTTATCAGGTCCACAGCAAGAATAGGAAAAAGATTTGGATGCCTTTCAGAAGAGTTTAAAATTGTTTTATATCTTATTATTTTATTAACAGAAAGTACTTACTTATATAACTTTTATATCATATACACAAAGTACAACTTTTGTAAAATTTTTTTCTAATAAAAAAATATAAAAACAGATAGGAGTTAATTATTTATATACTTGTCAAGAGTTTGAATTTCTCGTTTTTTTATATAAAACTGCAGTTAATGATTGTTTTTAGACAATAACATTTATTTATAAAGCTTTGACCCATTTTGGGATCCCACGGAAGTTTATTATTTTGGGACGGCGAAGGTTAAGTAAAATTTTTCTAAATTTTCAGTTAAGCTGTGCATATTGTTAATTTATTAACTTTTCAATCGCAGCTTTTTTCTCTATCATCGATTTGATTTAAATCTTTTGTTGCCATTTCCAACAAATCTGCGGCACTAGTTTCTTGTTTAATCAATAAATATCAAATGTTTTTTTTAGCCATATCATGAAAACCTTCGCCTCCTATCGGTTTTGAAATTTTCAATCGTATTAAAACGAATTCATGTTACAGGATACCGGTTAATAAGAGGGATTCCGCATATTTCTAAACGTGTTAAAGCGAATTCGTGTTATAGGATACCGAGTTTTAAGAAGTTTATCTGCATACTAAATCAGACCTGAGAAAATAATAACACTAAGCCTCCTTAAACTTTTCCTGCACAATCCTCCATTTTTGTACGCGTTTTAGCTTTGATCTTAATATTTGTAGAATACGCATAATTTAATATCTTCATCTTTATACATCTTTACATAATCGTTTTAGCGTTAATGTTAAAATTTGTAGAATACCGATACTTTAGAATTATCCTCTCTTCATAATCTTATTTCAAATTTTTAAACATTTTATTGTAAACTGACAAATATTGCAAAATGCTACCCTTATCTTAATTATGTTTATTTTCTCTACTTTCATGTTCATATTATGGGAATATACCTAATAACACTCTGTAAATCAAATATTTATATTATTGTAGTAACATTATTGCGAACCTTCCTAAAAATATTGTACTTCCAATGCTACCCTTACCTTATCTATGTTTATTATCTCTACTTTCATATTCGTCTTAAGGGAATATACTTAAAAAAAACTTAATTATTGGTATTATTGTACTTTTCATTTTGAATTTAAAAACAAAATTAGTCAATTTGAAGCTAAAAGTATTTAAAAAGTTTATTACATTCAGAATTTAAATTCTAGAAATTAATTATCTTGATTATTAGTGAGAAATTAATATTTTGAGTTAAATTTTTTAATGCTAAATGTTTCTTTTTTTTATATGAAAGTAGGAAAATATATTGTGCGCCACTGATTTTCAGTTTTCTAGTGGGGTAAAAACAGTCTGTGGAAAGTTATTAAAGGTAAAACGTTGGTGCAAACTGAACCGCGAAATAATATGGCTGAGTTTATCCGGAGACCTCGCGGGACCCATTCCGGCCGCGGAATCGTAATGCATTTTCCTTATATAGTGTTTTTTATTATCGTCTATCGCACCGGTTCACATCGGTAAGGGAATGGCGACAATCTCGGATATTGTACGTAAGGGAGGCCTTTCTCATAATATTGCTTTCGTATAAAAAAATATACGAACACTGATGCAAAAAATATATAACTAAAAAGGGAAAATCGACAATTAGAGTTATGGCTCTTTTTGAAACTATTAAATTCCTATTATTTTGTTTAGAGATTTGTTTTTAAATATACTAACTAAAATATTGACAATTAGAGTCAGATTTAAAGTGGTGAAACTTTTTCGTTTCAATGGAATTGTAACAGCGATAATGTATAAATTGTCATATTGGTTTATGAAAATATAGATTCTTCAAAAGAAGTAGGTACAATATTTATCACAGCCGAAAAAAATAAAATTGATTGATTTTGATGGATTTCAAAAATTTCTTTTTTCGTAGCACCTCTTAACTCATATCAGCTCTGATTTTTAAGATACACGCTCTCTCTTTCATTCTCACTCCGAAAATTGATTGGCAGCAATTCTTCTCCTCCACTCCTACCTGTTCTCTGATAGCCTTTTCATTTTTTCACATGATTTTACTCCTATATCTCCTTGAATCTGTTTCATGTATTGTAATCTGGGTCTTCTTCTGCCTCTTTTGCCTTGTACTATTCCTTCCATAACATTGATTATAAAATCATTGTGCCTATACAGATGTCCTATTAACTTGTCTCTTCTCCTCAATATTGTTCTCAATAGGGCTCCTTTTTCACCAACTCTTTTAAGAACTTCTTCATTTGCCAGCCTTGCCGTCCACGAGATTTTATGCATTTTCCTCCAACACCACATATTACAACTCCATACAACCACTCTCCAGACATAGCATTATATAAATGCTTTTTTGGTCTCTGCATTTAAATTCCTTGATGTTAGAAGCACCCGTTTATTGTTGAAGGCTATTTTTGCTTGCGCAATTCTACTTTTTAAGTCTGCTGAACTTTTGCCATCTGATGTGATTTTGCTTCCTAGGTAAGTGAACGTATTAACCTGTTTCAGTGGTACATCGTTAACCCTAATGTCGGCTGTAACTTCTGTGTGTTGATTTTCATATTGTACTTTTCTCGTAGGATCTTATTCATTCCTGTTAACACTTTTTGCAGATTTTCTTCATTCCCTTCAATGATAGCTATGTCGTCAGCAAACCTTGTCATTTGAATTTCTACTCCATTGATCTTAATTCCTCCCGTAGCCTGTTTACATTTCTTAATTGCCTCCTTAATATACAGGTTGAATAGTGCTGGTGATAAATTGATAAGATACACACTAATTAATGTTATTTCTCAACTAAAAAAAACTAAAATTATAATGTAATTACCAACTTTAAGTTACTTGGTTTTATCAATACGTAACCTTAGCTACACGTTTCTTAGATATTAACATTTCTAGTACATATTACTAGTACATATTATAAACTCATGTCTCCTGCAGAGTCCTTTCACTAGTACGTGGAAAAAATTATTTGTTATTCCTCTACTTAAAGTCTCACGTCCAAAGGAATTTAAAAAATATGTCGTGTACATATTCTTCCAGCTATATCTAAAATACTCGAAAAAAATATGTGTTGGCAACTAATGTTATGCGTAGGCAACAATAACATACTGCCGGCCAATCAATCTGGCTTTAGAAGAAACCATGGAAGATAATGTGATAGACTTAATTAACTAGTAACTTTGATATAGAAAACAGATTGTAATATATAAAGATGCGAGATCTCAAGAGTAATAATAAATAAATCAAAGAGTATACTTGAACCGCTTCATTTTCTGAAGGCACCGATGTTACAAAATCGTCGACGTACATATGCCGCCGTAAATAGATCGCTGCCTGAGAATATTTATCCTCGTCGTCATCCAACAACTGACGGACGATGCGAAGGGCTAAGAAGGGGGACGAACTGACGCCGAAAACAACACAATTCAATTGGCCGATCTGCAATGGTTGATCCGGGTGGAACCGCCACACGAGCTGTTGATACCGGCGATGTTCCGGACAAACCCAAATTTGCGTATACATCTGTCGAATATCGGCCGTTAAAGCGACTGGAAACAAACGGAAGTTAACCAACAAGGAAAAAATGTCGGTCTGCAATTTAGGCCCTGTATACAAACAAATCGTTTAACACAAAGTGTTGTCCAAACTCTCGACTTCCTTTGTGGCTACCAACGAGTGCATCTCAGTTCGTCCAGAATTCGTGAGTGCTCCCATGAGCACGTAACCGAAGGGAGTCCGGAATGTGACGGGCAATTCCGGCGAAGCTATAACTCGTTCACCTAGTACAACCGAAGGAAACAATCCCGCTCCGATGATGCCTTCAATTTTCCCCGATTGGCCGCAATTACTATCGGCTAGGGGCAAATCTGCTAAATGGCTCATCCCCGAAAGATCTAGGCTATGTCGAGGTATATTGCCCGCAATATTCTCAACGACAAACGCGTTGACAGGAAGAGTCATACGAGCATCAAAGCGCGACCATATGGTCGTCGTCGTTTGACCGACAACGGCACTTTTCGCGCCGCCAAATCCGATGACCGATACATCGAACTTATCCACGGGTAATCCTAGTCTTCCACAGACAACTCGACATAGGAAATTCGCCTCGCTTCCGCAATCCAACAAAAAACGCACGGCGTGCCGTTTCCCCGTAGAATCGGGAATTTCGGCAACAAAGGTAGACAGCAACACGGAAGGAGCTGTTGACTTGGCCGAGCCTTCATCTCGCTATGCGCACAATGCCTTCTGGACGACGGCACGGTTCTCTGTAGCACGCCGTTTCGTCGAAACAAAATGCAACAAGGAGTGATGTGATAAAGAACATTGCGAACAACTAGTGGTCTCCGGGCACCTCCGGAGCGAATGTTGATGGGCTAAACAACGAATGCAAAAAGCATGCTCTTTTACTAGATCGTATCTCATCTTGGAAGTGATATCTAAAAATTTGGGGCAAACCTACAATTGATGAATGCCTTCTTTGCAACAACAACAAAACGAAGACTTCGTACTCACAGGTCGTGCCTCCGATTGAATCACAAAGTCCCGCGTCGTCGATCAAGGCTTGAAAGGTCCTTTGGAGACGCTTTGGGAAGCATCTGATGTCGGCAACGTCCGGAGATGTCTCTCCACATATTTGACAAAATCCTTGTAGGTGGGCACATCGGTTTCCCGCAAGGCGGCTTCAAATGCCCGCTTGGTGCCCGGGTCCACGACCTGCAACGCCCGGTGCAAAAAAATAAAATCCGTCAAATCGGCAAGGCCCAGCCGGTGTAGCGCCGAGATAGGAGCACAAAACTCATCCAGAACTGAACTTAAACTCTGGCGAGACTCCAGTTGAATCGGTTTAAATCCAAATATCTTTCCTAAATTGGCGTCACCTAACGCTCGAGGATCGTTATAGCGGTGGACCAAAGCTTCCCAGCCTACCCTACCTTCCCTTGGGAATTTAGTTCGACCCGGTGGGCGTAACATGTTTACAAATATTCGATGCAGGCTCGGCCAAACTGGTCACGAGTACTGCAATTTGTCTAGGTCAGACATATGAGAATTGTCGTGCACGAAATTACGAAACAATTCGTAAAACGGAGCCCACGCATACGGGGAACCATCGAACTTGGGGATTTCTAACCGTTTCAGCTTCGGGGCATCTATCCGCGATGGAGATGGGGCCGATGTTGGCGTTTCCGGGGTCCCGCAAACAGTCGAGGCCACCTGCTCGATACAATCCACTAAGTCCTGAATGGCCATATCGAAGGAGAAAACAAATTCCTGGTTCAACTCCAATTCTAAATCATTAATACGCATTTCCAGGTTATTATACTCCGTCAAAGATTGGGACAACCGGGGGTACGATGTCTTAAAATAGCTTAAAGCTGTGGCGTCGCTGATACGAGTGGAAAAATCATAAAGGCGTTGTATCCTCGCAAATACGTTTTCTTTCTTGCTAATCAAAATGTTTAATGCTCTCTCGCGCTTATCCATTATGAAAGGCGACGAGCAATAATGAAAATACTAAGGAAAGAATGAAAAACGAAAATTGACAAAATAAGTCAAACAAAATCGCAAAAAGCTGAATAGTCAGACAATAATTGAATAAACAAACCAAAATCGAATATTCAAACGTGAACTGAATAACCAAACCAAAATGGAACTCATACAGAATCGGATATTCACAAAATCTAATATTCACAAAATCGAACATTCAAACGAGAGCTGAATACTCAGCCAAAATCGAATATTCACAAATCGAGTAATCATAAATCGAATAATTACAAATCGAATATACACAACTAAAACTGAATAACCAGACAACAACTGCCTATGCCAACAAAACTGGATAACCCTATAAAAGTTCAATATTGAATAACCAGAACGAAAAACGAAATTGAATAACCAGACAACTAATTAATTATTCCGACGAACTCTGGACATTAATAATAAAAAAAATATTAATAATCAAAGAAATTGAATAACCAGATAACTAACTGATTATTCCGACGAAACTGGACAACCAGATAAAATTAATAATCAACGAAATTGAATAACCAGATAACTAACTGATTATTCCAACGAAAGCAGGATATCCGGACAAAATTAATAATCAACGAAATTAATGGAGTATGCTTTGAGTGTTTCCTCTGAGACCGGAAACAAAATGGCGAATCTCACAGCGTCCGAGCACATGCACGTCTTCGACTAACTGACCTCGATCCGGTTCGAAGGACCAATGTTTGGACCGTGTCTCACGAAAATAAAATTTTCCAGTTTGAAACAGGGCTGGTCTAATCACTTACCTGTTAGGGCCGCTCGCATCTCCCCACGTGTGGATCGTCCTTCCGGGGCCTTTCTTAAGGGAGGAAATGGGGATAATGGGTGGAGGGATCCCTTAAAATTGGTGTCTTCCAGACGTTGGATGCCGCTTCAGCCCTTTGGGCTCCTGATTACACCCCTGGTTAACTTAACTTGAAACGATAAACTTAAAAATGCGTGCACGTGTCGGTCGAGCTTGGTTCGCGCTTCGATTTCTGTCTTTAAGCTTCTCACACTCGAAGCATACTCCCGTAAATATATAAATTCGCGACGAAATTAATAGGTAAATCGCGCGATTTCGGCCCAGGTCGATACACCTTTCCTCTTCCGTTGATCGGTGCCGAAATCGATTCAAAAGTTAAATTAAAAAATACAGATTTACTAAAATTGGCGCGAACAATGACTATTCTGCAAGGTACAGTACTACGCGGATGATACCCAGCTGTATGCGTCATTTCCACCACAAAAGTTAGAGGAGGAAATCAATAAAATAAATTCGTACCTGTGCAAGCTAACGGATTCCTCTTGCAAACATTCTGTATGTATTGATCCAGACAAGACGGTAGGGTTCTATTTGGCAGGCATGCATAAGATAAAAATTGTTGTGAATTGCAAACGAGTTCAAATCCTAGAGGAAGCTCGTAACTTAGGGCTAGTTTTGGATAATGAGTATCGCTTTAAATCTCATGTAAACAATTGTATAAAAAGGGCTTTCTGAAATTTGAAACTTATTTACACAAACAAAAATATTTTAAATAAGGTTACAATGAAGCTCCTATGTAACACCTTGGTTCTATCGCACTGTTCCTACTGCTCCTAATGTTGTGTATGACAGTTGTATTGATTTGCACACTGCAAAGAGGATACAGCGAATCCAAAATTGTTGCATCCGCCTGGTTTGTGGAATTCCAAAATGGAATCGTAAAATAAAAGAAATGCATTGGTTGAACAAGCATAACCGCAGGAAATTGCGTTCCTCTGTGTTGTTTCACAAAATTATAGTCAACTAGAGTCCGGCATATTTATATCAAAAATTCAAATACCGATGTCTATAACATTAACATCAGGAGGAAAACATTAATAACTCCGCCTGCACATAAAACCTCCCCATACAAAAGGTCATTTGTGTATAATTTGTCAAAGATATATAAAGAGATACCGCAAAAAGTGCGATCATTAAGGGTAAGGCGGTTCAAAAAACAAGTCAGACGTGAGCAATAAATGCATAAATCGATAAAATAACCGTACATGGTCCTCAATGTTAATTCGTAATCTAACATAAAAAAGTTCCAAAAGCATGCCTATGATATGCTTGTAATATTTGACAGACCTGATGTTTACATTATAATCTATCTACTAGTATCTCATACACATGTAGACACAATATTAAAATTTTTAATGCGTCCCGCGGTCTAATTTTCTTCCACAATGTGGCCCGACAACCAAGAAATTTGCCCACCCTGCTCTACACCATGTAGATTATGAACGGCTAAATTAGATGTCAATCACTTTTAAGTATGATACAAGCAGATGTCTCCAGAATAACTAGTCGAACTCCCACTCTATTCTACTATGTAGCACCTAACACATTCCATCATTATATTTCGCCCATTTTACCCTGCGATATACTTCAAGATAAATATATCGATATCTTTCATGATAAATTAAAAAATCGGAACTCATATTCTTACGTTATGCTATACGTTATGTTAACATATTATTATTAATTAGTTTTGTAATTCTTTTGTGTCTCTTATTTTCAATCTATTCATTGTCGTTTATTTTAAACCTATATTGTTATTCTGTTTTCATGAGGTCTCATGGTCTGTCTGTCTGTCCTCATGGACATTTAGAATACAGTTTTAGACTACGGAAGCATGTTTTAACAAACAGTTTGCTTCTAAATCCATTTTTATTTTGTCGAGAGGATTAGTAGTTTTGGTTTAATTATGTAGGTAACATTTTAAATTTCTAGTTATAGATTCTTTATTTCATTAAAAATATAATGTTTTTGTGTTACTGCAAACTTATAACTTATAGCCAGTCTTATAACTAATTGCTCTATCACATCATTGAAAATTATTTACTAATTTCTTTATCACATCATTGGATAAGTGATCACAGGTTGATGTTATATACACTGACCTAACAAAAGCATTCGATAGAGTCCAATATGTAGAATGTGGTGACCAATATGACAACAATATGTAGAATATGGTGGTTACACCTCGAATACCTTTTATGTAAGCAGGGGTGTCACTCAAGGTTCCAATCCTGGTCCCTTGCTTGTCAAAATATACTTTAATGATAGTGTTGAGTCGCTCAACTGTCACACTTCTTTATGCAGATGACCTCAAATTGGTTATGTTATCAATTAGCAGGATTGTTCTATGGAGCTACAGCAGGATATAGATATGTTAGTGTCCTTACGGAGAGGACCCTAAAAATAGATCACACAATAAGGCCTGTGTCTTGCGGTGTTCCCCAGGGGTCGGTTCTCGGGCCGCTGTTGTGGAACATCGTATACGATGGCGTCAAGGACCTGGTAAAAACGAACGACCTGAGAGACTATAGACTGATCGCATTTGCCGACGACCAAATCGTAGTGTTAGTTGACACAAACGAGAAGGCTGTAGTAGCGAAAAGGGCCGAATCTGCAATAAAATCGATACATACATGGATGGAAATAAACTAACTACAAATAGCACCATAAAAGTCTAAGGTCATTGCACTAACGGGCCGCAAGAGGATTGCACCCATATCTGTCAACATAATAGGTAGGCTGGTTCCCGCGACACCGACAATGAAATACCTCGGCGTCCATATCGACTAACGGCTTTCTTGGAGCAGGCACTTCAAATATTATTTACAAAACACAACTAAAATAACGACATTAGAACTTGGAAGGATAATCAGTCAAACTAAAAACTAAGATCAATAAATATCAGGTCTGCCAACCTTAAAACCTTCAAAGAAGAAACCGCGAATTTTAACACTTTCCCTTTCTAAGGTAGGCTGCCATTGAACGAACAATCCTTGACCATCTAGTCATCATATCTCTTTAGTCAACATATCGGCAGGCATATCTGAACTTCTTAAATATTTAACATTAATATATTTGTTATTATAACATTCTCTCACAAAATGATATCTTATACCTACATGCTTCGTTCTTTTGTGATACACAGGATTCTTTACTAATTTAATTGCTCCCTGGTTATCACTAAACAAATTTATCTTTTTATCTGAACCTATAAGTTCATTAACAATATTTTTCAAAAAAAATGGCTTCTTTGGAGGTCTCTGATAGAGCCATGTACTTTGCCTCTGTACTCGAAAGAGCTACAGATCTTTGCTTTTTAGGTTCCCAAGAAATTACACTGTGGCTAAATTTAAATACATATCCTGTATAGGATTTCCTATCACTGTTGTCTCCACCCCAATCAGCATCATCAAATCCGACGATCTCATCAACAGATTTATTGAACAAAATCCCTAATTCAGATATACCCTTTAGGTAACGTAGTACCCGTTTTGCTAAAACCCAGACTTCCTCATTATAACAATTGTTAAACTGACTCATGTAACTGACAGCGTAACAAATATCTGGCCTTGTACAAACAGCCAAGTACATTAGGGACCCAATTATACTTTGATAAGGAACATCACCCTTGAACTTTTCAGCTTCAACGCTTTCGCGATTGACCTTTATCCGAGGTGTCGACACAGGATTGGCGTCGGACACTTCATATTTTATAAGCAATTTTGAGATGTAATCTTTTTGGCAAATTACAATATTATCAAAATTATCATATGATATATTAATTCCAAGGAAATATTTAATTTTATCTAAATCCTTGATTTTGAACTCCATAACCAGTTCATATTTTACCTTTTTGCACAATTCTAAATTTTTATAAACTAAAATTAAGTCATCAACATAGATGCAAGCAGGATTAGATCCTTATCACTTCCCTTAAAATATACACAAGGCTCATATTCAGACTTTATAAATCCAATTTTATAAAGGACTTTGTCCATCCTATTGTTCCATACCCTAGACGCTTGCTTTAACCCATACAATGCGCGACCCAAAAGACATCATTTATCCGGATTGTTTTTATCTATGCAACCTTCTGGTTGTTCCATATATAGCGTCTCGCATAACTCACCATTTAAAAATGCCGTCTCTACGTCAATATGATCAACTGACATGCCTAGTTGGACAGCTGTTGCCATTAACAATCTAAAGGTACTGAACCTAATCACAGGTGCAAAAGTTTCTTGATAGTCCAACCCATACCGCTGATTAAACCTTTTGCAACCAGCCTAGCCTTATACCTAATGTTAGAGCTTGCATCGTGCTTAATTTTGAACACCCATTTATTTTTAACAATATTTTTGTCCTTAAAACGATCAACCAAGATCCACGTATTATTTGATTTGAAGCTTTGAAGCTTACAATTTATTGCCTCTTTCCACCTATCAGCATCGGCCGATAATCTAGCCTCACATATATAGTCTCAGTGAGCAGCTGAACAACACCACCAGCAGCCACCTCATGGGTAGGTTCCACCTCAGGAATGACACTGATAGACTTGGAAGTTTCCAAAATATTCTTCTTATCAGACATAGATTATTCACCACTACTTAACAGTTTCACTATAATTTATTTCAACAGGTTCTTCATTTTTTAAAATGACATCACGACTTCTTTATCTTTGTCAGGAAGTCATACACAAAACCCATCCTTCTCATCACAGTAACCAACAAAATAGCCTTTGGTACTTTTCTTGTCCCACTTTCTCCTATTTTCTTTTGGAATATTAACATAACATTCTGTTCCAAAAACTTTAAAATGATTTACGCTATTGATCCTTTTTTCCGTCCGAAGCTCAATAGGAGATTTATTCTTTATTTGTGATGGGCCTGTTCTCTTTATTACAAACGTAGCTGCATTCACTGTTTCTGCCCATAGTCGATTTGGTAAATTCTTAGTGTGTATCAAAGCTCTTCCACATTCAACTAAATTTCTATTTTCCCGCTCTGTGGGATTTTGCTCAGGCGTATGGGGCATTGTCAAGCGGAAAGAAATACCATGTTCTTCTAACAAATGCCTTACGTTTTTATTGTCAAACTTTTTAAACACTTTAATTGTCCAAACACTTTATTCGTATTCCTGCAGTTATAGCCTCTCGAATAAATATTTTGAGACATTCAGTAACAAGAAAAAACACATGACGAAATTTTTAAAAATCGTCCTTTAAACACAGGAAGTACCTTGAGTTACCAATTGATTGTATTTGCATCGAACCACACAAATCACCACTTACCAAGCCACCAGGTGCAACAGGTCGCTCAGTTATGTCATGAAATGAAGCTCTCGTCTGTTTTCCCATTATGCAACCTTCACAAAATTCTTCATCTGAAGGCAAACACACTTCAATCTTATGCTCTTTTAAGACAACTTTCGCATGTTGCTTATTCTGGCGACATAAGCGTTCATGCCAAACTTGAAGTGATAATTTTGTTGCAGATGATAAAGCCTGTTCTGGTACACAGAGTATCATGTTCAATAGATACAATCCATTACTTGTTTTTACTCTTGTAAGTCGGGTAATACGGTTTTTCTGATGGACACAGCCCTTCATATCGGCTACAAAATTAAAACTTTTTTCTATAGCGCTACCAACAGAAAAAAGATTTTTGGAAATATCAGGTGTAAACCAAACATTTTCTAAATGGTTTTTCTCCCACTTATTGTCTGTAGCCTTGGTTTCTACATTTACCATACCTCTACCATATGACAAAATGATTTGTCCATTTCCAACTTGTATTTCTTTGGGGTAAACAAATTCTTGATACCTCACAATCCAGTCTCATCTGTTATATGGGTGAACAGCCATCCATCTGACTCTGTTACATCATGTATTGTTATGAAAGCTTCACCGTGTGAATGTGAGATATCCTTTTTTATTTTTCCTACGTCCTCCAGTTTTTGGTTTGACTTCAAAGGGCAGGACTTAGAAAAATGTCCAACCTTATGGCAGCTAAAACACTTATACCCAGTCTTTTTATTATACCTTTTAGCCTCGTTACCTTATGAGTTCTTGTCCCAGCACCAACTAGGGCAATCGCCTCATCATGCTTATTTGGGAGTCGCATTTCAATTAAACGCAATCTTTCAAGTAGCAGGTTGACTTTTCTATCCTCAATTTTCACTGACTCCCACACACTTTTAAATTCAAAGTATTCAACTGGTAGCGTTGACATGATTCTACTCATGAGTGAAAGATCTGGCATCTTATTTTTAACTAAACGTTCTAACTCGTCCTTAAGTTCATAGAAGTTCTTTTGAAGTTTTGCAATATGTGTAGCTATATTCTCATAAGGATCTTTTGTGACTTTAAAAAACTCTTCCATTAACCGATCAACCCTTTGACATGAGCTTTGCTCATATATGCTTAGTAACTTTGTCCAAATTTCATTTGAACTCTTGCATGTAGCTGTTAGCTCTACATTATTTTCATCTAATGAACTAACTAAAATTAATTGAGCCAACGCATCAAGCTTTTCGAATTCCTTTAGTTTTTCAATAAAATCTGCACCTTCGGCTTTACTTTCTTCTACAACTGGAATAACTTTTGTACCAACCACGCATACCTGGACATCATGGTGAATTAGGAGCAGTTCGACTTGCCGTTTCCATTTACTCCAATTCTTAACGCCCTGCAGTTTCTCAATTTGGTGTTTAAAATCCAAACTCAATTTTTTTATTTTTTTTTTATTTATTCAAACTAAACACAAACTTAACACAAGTTAACCTTTGTAGGTTATGTTACCACACGTGCATTTAAAAATAAACTTGTATTATTCGTGGTCTGGGCCCATAACCTTTTGTTAATTTGAGACAAAAACACTTAACAGTTTAAATTGTTTCTATTTAATGCAAAAAAGAGTTACAAATATTATTTACAAAATACAACTAAAATAACCACATTAGAACTTGAAAGAATAATCAAACTAAAAACTTAGATCAATAAATATCAGGTCTGCCAACCTTAAAACCTTCAGACAAGAAACCGCGAATTTTAACATTCTATTCTGTTTTCATTATAGGCCGCATGGTCTGTTGGAAATAAAGCATTATTATTATTATTTCCTTTTTAACTTCCTATTTTATTGACAATTCTTATCGCATACTTGACCTGGAAGTTTTCCAAATCACATTTATATAATAGATGTTTCTAGCATAATTCTTAATATTATATACATTATGATATACAACCTCTATGTTATTTTTACTAATGTGTTTTAGGGAATATAAATGGTAGATTACATTTAGCGAATTTACTAGATACCATTTGGCGAATTCACTAGTGATCACTACTAATACACTCGACCAGTACAATTATGTAGATTATAGATATTGACGGTGATTCGTTCTGCAACCCTCTGCCTTTAATCGTTGGTATACCCATTTACCCATTTAGAGATCATGTTATGAGTGTAATCATATTCACTATGAATTTGATTAACTAACTAACAGACTGTAGACAATCAGTCAAGACTCTATACTCTAGAAATATGGAAACCAGGCTACATTATTCGCTGGCGTGTGTGCGTGTTGCCTAGTAAGTAGCCCTGTATCATCATAGTTGCTAGTGGCTACGAGCGTCCCAATGGTTGTAAGAAAAATGGTGACAAATGAAAGAAAGAAAAAACAACATTGTGTTAACAACACGTGGTTCCAACTCTCTAGCTAGTTGAGTACTCATTCTGGTACTCATCTAAACTCGCCAGGTAACTAATTTCTAAACTCCCTAGTAGTTAGTAAACTCACTCAATGTAATCAACATTTAATGTAATGTAATGAAATGTGATGTAAAGTAAAAAAAAAACTGACTATAAGGGTCAATGGTGAAAGGAACATTATAGACAATAAAATCAAATGTATAACCGAAAATTAAAAGCGATTTTACAGAACCAATGTGGATGAAGGCTTAATGGCCAAATGGCCTTAATGGATAAAGGCCAATGTGGATGAAGAGATGAAATATTTATAACTGATTATCAAAAACAATGAAAATGTCCCACTCAGATTAAATTAAAGAACAATTTGCCTTGCACCTAAACATATATAAAAAAAAATATTTTTACAAGTTTCTCTAAAGAAATTCAATGAAGAATGTACAATGTTTAAAATTGCTTATAATAAAATTATTTACTGTTCCATAATTGAACAACTTTTTATATATGACTTTTTGGCAATGACAAGGGTAATAAAATATCTAAATAGATCCTTCATTTTAATAGATTTATAACGACTTAAACAATTTTTTTAATATTTTAGTTTTAATTTTTGACCTGAGAATATTAGCAGTTGCCTCCTTGATAATTTGTTTGAATAACTTATTCGCAGCCATTACATAAATCTAAAGTGAGACAGTGATTTATTTGTGGAACAGTCGAATAAGTAACCTTTTATATTATAATAAATATTAAGTAGAAGAAACAATGAAGTCAAATAATTTGCATAGATTTAACTGTGCAATGAAATAACTTTGAGGCATTTCATTGATCAAATTTAACGGTCACGCTAAAGTCTTCTTCCCAAATTGTTAGGCCTTAACTTGTTTTTTTTTTAATAAAATACAAAATTTTAAGGAAATAACAGGCATCATAAATAAATTTTATGAAACAGGCAAAATAAATTACAGTCTAAATTTTGAACAATATGTAACACCAGTACTCAATTATAATACACGACATGCTAAAAATAAATAAAATGAGTACAAGTACAAGTATTGTTGAACAAATATTGTAAAAATTTAAAACTTGAAATTATCCCCCAAAATCTTTATTTTACCCTAAAATTATTTCTTTTATTTACCCTATAACTCATTTTGGAAGCTGCCTCGCATGAGGAAATGTTTTAATTTTAATAACTTTTTGCTAACAATCTCATTATCAATTTCTAAACACAACATTTTTTAATTGAATTTCAAAAAAGTTAATTTAATATCTAAAGTAGTCTGCGCGATTGGTCTTTATCATGCTGATTCCATTAGACGGGAAAGCCGTTAGGCAGCCAATCGCGTGGCCTAAGGTAAATTAACGATTTGTCCGACAACAGAGGAATTAACAGATGCCGTGCAAACCTGCCATAATGGTTTAGTTTAGTTAGATGTTTTGAAGTGCTCAACCCCAACTACCGTTAAACACGCACTTCTACTGTGAGAAAATAAGATATAATAATAGTTCAATTAATTAATATCTATCAAGATACGAGTATGTCTACAGAAAATGATTACTATATAGAAATAATACATCATACCGAACTTGACTAGACAGAAAAATCAGATAGTATGTAAGATATAAACAATTAATAATGAAACAAAAATTAAGGGTTTAAGACTAGATATAAGAGACTAATCACACAAGGCTAGGCAAACAAGAAAAGACAAACAAGACTAGACAGACAACCCAAGACATAACAAACTAGACTGATCAGACTAGATATATAAGACTGGACAGGACTACACAGAGAATACCAGACTAACAAAACTAAACTTACAAGACTAGACAGACAAGACGAGATATACAAGACTAGACAGACAAGACTAGACAAACAAGACTAGACAGACAAGACTAGACAGACAAGACTAGACAGGCAAAACTAGAAAGACAAGATTAGACATACAAGAACATCACATAATAAAGAATCTGGAGTTGCACAATATCCCATGCTACATACTTTTAGACTTAACAAAAACATTCGACTTAGTTGATAAGATAACATCTTATATTCAAAGTTCTACAAATATGGCATTCAAAGAATTGCATTGAACTGGATTATAACTGGATAACTGGATTGATCCTTCCTTGTGCGCCAATGAACAGTCATCTCTAAATCCACAATTACCAATATGGAAATTCCACAAGGCAGTTTACTTGGGCCTCTACTTTTATGACATACTTAACATCCCCAATAACATAATTAACGAATACCAGATGTTGTCTGATTATGCCGACGCAGCAAGCATACTACCAATAAAGCAAACTATTCAAGAAATGTATTAGTATTAGTATTAAATGATCTAATCGTGAATTCGCTTCAGTAAATTCAATCAGAGAGGAAAATTCTAGGAATTTATATTGATGGTACTCTTGACTGGATACCTCAAATAACGAAGTTTAAACTGAGCCGGGAATTATATACTCAAGCTCCGCCTGGGATACCACTGGGTGGATTGAGTAACTCAGAAGGTGTCACTGCCAGTCCCAAGCCCGAATAAAGGAGGGTTTGAGAGCGAAGCTAGCAGCCTACCCTCTGTAAAACAGCACATACGCTCACAGAACCCAAACAAAACCTCGGAACAGGACGGACAAAATGTTGACGAACCAAGCGAGAACAAGGAAAATGAGGCGGCAGATAAAAAAACAAAAACAAATAATACTAGGATGCTGGAATGTAAGATCATTTAACGGAAAATATCAGGAAATCATTCTAGAATAAAAGCACCATAAAATAGACATCTGTGCCATATCGGAAACAAAAATGAGGGGAAAAGGAACCGAACAGTATATACTGACTATATACTGATTTACTCAGGGAAACCCAAAGACACAAGAGCAGCGTCAGGTGTGGGAATACTCATTAACCATAAGTTTAAAGACTCCATAACCGATATCAAGTACAAAAACGATAGAATGCTAAAAGTTACCCTTAAATTAGAAAAACATATCCTACATATAGTATTCTTCTATGCACCAGACACGGAAAAGTCAGCTGTTGCTGACTTTCCCGTGTCTGGTGCATAGGTTAATTGAAATAATACCGCAACAAGAAAGCATAATAATAATGGGTGACATGAATAGAAGAGCAGGGAAGGAAGTAATATCTGGAATCAAGAACGCACACAATGAGGTAACGGTAAACGAGCGAGGAGGAAGTCTCGTGGAATTTTGTGCGCACCATGAATTTAAGTGGAGTAAGTGGGGGTTAAGTGGAAGAACAGTGACTACTGAACTTCGCCTCTCTCCAATGATTGGGAAAAGATTTGTTTGTGAATTATTAGGAGTGTTATGACTTTATAGGTATATATTGTAGATCATTGGTAAATAAAATCCCTATATTATTATTATTACTATTATTAATTAAGGATCAACAATATATACTTCAAACACAAACCCCGACACAAAATAGCATTTCAGGGAAGCAGAGGTATAACGTCTACAATCGATTACATAATAACAAACAGAGCTATCAAACCAGAGCAAATACAGGACGTAAGATCACTAACATTAGCAAACATTCATATCAGACCATAATTTCGTAATGGGAAAAATTACCATGACAAGATCACCAGTCAACAGAAAGAATCAGAACAGCCCAACAACAAAGTTTAATATCGAGTCACTCATAACAGAGATCACAATGGATTTATTCATGCGACGACTCACTCAAAAATTAGAAAAGGCACCTCCAACAACAGTAATACAGTCAACTGCTTATGGGAGATCCTACTGAATAACATAAACCGGGCAGCATAGAGGCACTTAGCAAAAGAACAGTCAACACAACGACAAACCACACAAATAAAAGGCTTTGGTTTACAACAGAGGTAAAGCTACTCGCCCAAGAAAAGAAGAAGTCCCAACTAACATACAAACGAATAAGACCGCAGGGAACTATACCAAAATACAGAAACAAGAAACCGAATAAATAACAGAATAAGAGAAATAAAAAGGGAGCAGCACTGGGAAAACCTCAGTAGAGAAATGGAATACAACTTCCACGGTACCCAAAAAACGCATCTGGAAAATGCTCAGAGCAACAAAAAGGGAAGTGAAACAGTTGAATTAAATAGCACTTCGGTAGACAAGTGGACCTACTTTATCTACTTTAATCTACTTTAAAGACCTGAATACAAGCAAGGAGGAAGTACGAAGACCCGCGAATCGACGGCTGAATCTTGTCTAGTGAGATTTGCATTTAATTGCGACAATAAACACTATTCAGTTCTAAGAATGCGGATTCTAATGAGAATAAATTATTTTGTATGTGATTTGCATTGAAGAATGCGGATTCTAATGAGAATAATTCATTTTGTATGTGATTTAATTGCGACAGCATTTTAATTGCAACAATAAACGTTATTCAGTTCTAATAGTGCGAAATTGCTTATCTAGCTAATCTGAGTCTGGTATTTACTAAATCTTCTGGTATTATCTGGTCTGGTCCTGGGGCTAGTCTGGTATTATCTGATCCAGTCCGGTTCTAGTCTGGCAATAGCTGTTCTAGTCTAGTCTGACATTATCTAATCTAGTCAACTCTAGGATAATATACTAGTCCGGCATAGTAGTCCAGTATTCTAGGTAATATTTGAAAGCGCCATCTACCATTTTAATCTAATTTTTTTACAGGAATTTTATTACAGGAATCTGTAATCTTACTAATGTTACAGGAATGTATTCCTTAGTAATTTTACGGAAATCTGTAATTTCAAAGTTGAACTAAAGCATCATCTGTTGGCATTAACAAAATACTGAAAGACGTGAACACCAGTGACCTGGAAAAACAGCATAATAATCCCATTATTCAAAAAGGGAAAAACTTCAGAGCCTGCAAACTACCGAGGAATATGTCTTATGGATACATCCATGAAATTATTTACCCGTATTCTGCAGCAACGCATTCTCAGACAAACCATTATAAGTGAAGTACAGCAAGGGTTTCGTCAAAACCGATCGACGGTCGATGCAGTGTTCATTGTCTGACAGGTCGTGGAGCAGGCATTAGATTACAATAAACCAGCATATGCGCTTCATAGATTTTACGAAGGCGTTCGACAGAATAAAGTTGGAGGACGTTCTGAATGAGCTACAACGCAGAGGAACACATCCAAGCATCATCGAGACAGTCAGACAGCTCAACACAAACAATACCACAGAATAAAGGACAAATTAAATAACAACAGAGAAAATAGAACAATACAGGGGAGCAGAGCCGTCCTTAGACCGGGGCGAGCGTGGCCCAGGCCCCGGGCCCCGCGCTTTGAGGGCCCCGCAGCCTTATGCGAACCGACAGGTTTAGATTTTACATTGGTTTTCATTATTTTTACCTTTACTACTAAGTATAGATAGATGTTTATTTTACATTTATATTTTTCTTGTGCAAAACAAATAAACAGTATTTATTATTCTTGTTTTGTCATTACAATTAAATTCCAAATCCAATATTATTTTGTAGATTTTAAATTATAAAAAAATGTGTAAGGCGCCCCAAAATTACTTTTTGTCCTGGGCCCCGCACTTGCTAGGGACGGCCCTGCAGGGGAATACGACAAGGCGACAGCCTCAGTCCATTGCTCCTCAATATCAAAATGTACCGAATAATAGAGCAAGTGCGTAAGGAAAACCATGGGTACAAGATGGGAAAACAACAACTTAAGATTATCTGCTATGCTGACGACTCAACGCTATTGGCGGAAACAGAAGTCGGACTACAATGGCTCTTACAGGCATTCAAAAAAGAAGCTGCAAATGTTATGTAATATGGAAATATCAACCACCAAAACAAAAAGCATGGTCATTGCCAGGGAACCATGCAGATGCAAGCTAGAACTAAACAACAAAATAATAGAACAGGTCTTCGAGTTTAACTACATGGGAACAACAATATCACCTTACGGTGACCTCAAGAATGTAGTACGAAACCAGATCAACAAGTCAGCCAGAATAGCAGGAGCATTGAGAACAACTATCTGGAAATATGCATGCATATCAACTACAACCAAAGTCAGTATACAAAGCATGTGTAAGCCCCGTAATGACATACACAGCAGATACACGAGCCGACACAGCCGAGACCAAACGGATGGCGTGCACCAATGAAATGAGAGTACTAAGAGCAATAACGGGAAACACTCAAAGATCAAAGAAGGAGTAAAGAAATTCGGGACAAGAATGCGAGACAGAAGACGTGGTGAGGTGGACACTCCCGCGAAGTTTTCTTTATTTTTGTTTATAAGACATATATGTTTATATAATAATAATATGTCCTTGCTTATTTTTTTTTCAAAGTGGTTTAGGTTGGTGTTTCACTATGTGGTTAATAATATTGCTTCGGAACTGTTTAAGGTTAGCCAGAATGTTGGGATGGAGGTCAGCATACCAGACATGACCCCGGTAGGACCAGTACCTCATGTCCTACCTGTTCAGTTTCCTGGAATGAAGATATATCTAGGATGGAAGATCACAGACTAGAAAAAATCTCGCACAACGGAAAACCAGCATCATGTCGACCACCAGGACGACCACCAAAGAGATAGGAGGACAGCTGGTCGTCAGAAACTCAAGAGCATGTGCAATGAGGTTGGGAAAAATAAGCCTTTAGGCTTCCGCAAAGAAGAAGAAGAAGAAGCATGCTCAAAGGTCATTAAGTGATTAACTTCTGGGGAAAGAGAAAAATATTTAAACTACAGAAGCAAGCCCTACGCAAATGATCTAAATTAAGTTTTAAAGAATCTTTACTATAATTGCTGGCCTGGAACTTTATACGGAAAGTATTGTTACAACGTAGAATTCTATTAGGCATATTAATGTTTATCAGTTGGAGCAATTCAGGGCTAGTTATCAATCCATTCAGTAACTAATAAATGAAGCTTATATCATTAACTGTTCTATGGTTAGCTAAGGAATGCATGTTGAGCATTATCTAGTAATAGCAGAGCAATCATGATTTTCAATGTTTACATGGAGTTTGTATGCACAGAACCTCAGGAACTTGTTTTGAATCTTCTCGATTGTGTATTTGTGAGATTGATAGTGGGGAGACCACACAACAGAGGCATAATTCAGGTGGGAGACAACCTAGGACATATAAACCATCTTTCAAGCGCGAATGGAGAAATTTTCGCAATTCCTTAAAATATAACCTAACATCTTCGAGGCCTTCAAGGATGCACTGTTTATGTGATCAACAAATGTTAGACGTTCATCAAAATAGATGCCAAGATCTTTTACAGTTGCTGTAGATTTCAATAAGTTATTGTTTAGGGTGTACTCTAAATTATGTTTTTTAATAGATTTGGAAAAGCTTATGAAACAGCATATCTGATCGTTTAGTTGTAGATTGTTCAGATTACACCATTTGACAAAGCGATTTAAATCATCTTGTAGTAGCAATTGGTCAGAGTGAGAGTTTATAGGCCTAAAAATTTTTAGATCGTCAGCGAATAGTAAATATTTACTATAACTGAAGCAACTCCCTATATCATTCATGAACAAGTTGAAGAGGAGTGGTGCACAGTGCGAACCCTGTGGAACCCCAGATGTCACTGCCATTTCATAAGATATAGAAGAGCCTATTTTGACCCTCTGAATGCGTCCAGTCAAAAAACTACGGAACCTTTTATGTAGTACATCACTAAAGGCAAGGCAGTACAGTTTTATAAGTAGAATGTTGTGGTCAACAGTATCGAAGGCTTTAGGGAAATCAGAATATATGGAATCAATTTGGATTTTAATCTCTAAAGCCTTCATGATTTCAGACTCATAGATAAATAGGTTTGTAACCATAGATTTTTTTTGTGAGAAGCTATGTTGCTGATCATCTATAATTTCTTTGCAAGCAAATGCTAGTTGGTCATTAACAAGACTATTCAACAGCTTTGGAATGGCAGATTGTGTTGTTATGCCTCTGTAGTTCTTTACATTATTTTTCTCGCCAGATTTGAATATAGGTAAAATAAAGCTATTTTTACAATAGTTTAGAAATACTCCTGTGGACAGGGATAAGTTGAATATGATCTTGAGAGGATTGGAAATAGTAACAGAGCAGCTTTTCAAGAATAAATTGGGGATTCCATCAGAGCCTGAACTAAGTTTATTTGGCAGTTTGCTGATTTTTTTTAGAAGTTGATCTAATTGTCTTTGTGATTACTATAAATTGTGGAAAAGTCTGCAAAAAGTTGGGGTATTTCTAGACCACCACTAGCTGTTTTATCTCCGTAATACACTTGATCTGGAATGCTGTAAGATGAATTTTTGTTATTTACAAACATCCAGAATGAATTTGGATCTATCTGTAAATTGTCATCTATTTGTTTCAAGTAGCGTTCATAACAAGTTTTCGATAGTTGTTTGCATTGCGTATGTAAAGCTACAAATTCATTGTAGCGCAGCGAATTATTTGATACTTTGTAAGATTTATATGCTATTTTTTACGTTTTATTGTATGCTTTAACTCTGTGCTAAACCACTTTGGGAAGGTTGAGGTTCGGTACTCCTTTAACGGCACGAATAAGGCCTCTGCCATATTCAAGACTTGATAAAATGTACCGACAACCTCATTCACGTTAGATGAGTTTAGAAGAGATTCCCAGTTTATTGGCGATAAGTAATTATTGATTGCGTTATAGTCTGCTTTCAAGAAATCATAATAAGCTTCGCGAAGATTCAGACTAGGATAATTTGAATCATTTAAGAATATTTCAAAGGGAAACCTTTACTGATGAAAGGAGGAGCAAAGTCGTGGATCTGCAGCTATGTTAACCGAGATATTCGGCCTATTTGAAAATAAAAGATCCAAGAAAACACCTCTACCCTGTGCTAGAGTTTCACTGTTTAGATTATTGTGACCATTCATAACTATGCCAAAATTGTCATTAGACCACGTAACATTTGGTAAATTGAAGTCACCAAACACGTAAAAGTCAGTAGAGGATTTTTTTGAGTAAATATCTTCGATCGTTTCTATATGGGATGCATAGACACAATCACTGGGTAATGGTGGAATATAAACCACACCTATGAAAAACTGCCTATTATTGTGGGCACATCGGACAAGTAATTGTTCAACGTCCTCATTTCGGTCATGTATTTGCTCGGCTTGGATGTATTCTCGTATGGCAATCAGCACTCCTCCACCTCTGAGTTTTGAGCTAGTCAATCCATTGCGGTCACATCGAAAGATGTTGTAGCCGATTAAATTGAGTTCATTTTCGGAAAAATCTCTATTCAACCATGTTTCCACCAAGATTATAATGTCATAACAGCTACATGCTATCGCCAGGGAGAGCTCAATATTTTTTGTTCTGAGACCTCCAGTATTCTGGCAGTACACTTGCAATGGGGTTGAAGCCAGATTTAATAATTTGTGGTTTTTATTTTGATGTTGGATATGAATTTCATCTTAAGGGTGAGATTGACCAGTAGATTGAGCGTTTTGGTTCTGATTAATTAATCTGTCTATCACTGATTCTTTCGGATAATTATTTAATGTTTCCCTTTGTCTTTAATGAGATTTCGAGAAACACCGATTTATGCGTGTATATTTCGGCCACGTATAATTTTAAATGAAGCGTACTCTTCAGGGTATTTAGAATCTAGTTGTTTACATTGTACTGATAAAATATTCTTACTTAACAAGTAATCGGTAATTTCCAATTCCATAAGCGTAGGTTCTAAATTTGACACATGGATATAAGCAACTTTTTTTGCTGCTTTAATTATTGTTGTGTCCGAGTTTCCTTATATTACTTTTGATTGTCTGTTCCGCTTCTGTTTCTTTTTTTGGATCACCCAAATTTCTTCTTTATCGTTTTTATCACTTTTTACTGTGTTCTCGCTTAATCCAGTTTCTTGGCTTTTTGATACGATTCCCGAATTTTTATCACTTTGATTTTTTGTTCGGACTTTATCTGTTTTTAGTTGCTGGTGAACGTTATCTTTTGTTTCATTTACTCCGATAGGTTTTCGAGACATATTTGAATCTTTAAGTAGTTCCGAAACACTTAAAAGTTGTTTAAGACAGACTTTATTATTTTTAATAAGACACATTTTTAGACGCATTTATTTTCATTAATTTTTCGATTTTTAGATTCAGTTCGATAATCGGTGTATTTAAATGATTTACAATTACCCCAACTTCTGTCTTTACTATACCGAATATCAAGTCCTTGAATGCCGGACTTGCCAGGTATTCAATTACTTTTTCGCTAAGCCCTTCCGTAGTTTTGGAACGAAGTTCCCTCGACATGTTGTATATTTATATGAGTAAAATACTTATATAAATATATAATTAACACTTTTAAACAAATTTGAACTATTATTTTCACTATTTCAATTCAGAGCTAATTCTCGCATGACTGCTTGCCTTGACGTTCGAACCGAGTGTGGTTGGTAGGTTTAGGTTGGTAGGTTCAGTATGTGGTTAATAATATTGCTTCGCAATTGTTTAAGGTTAGCCAGAATGTTTGGAGGGAGGTCAGCATACCTGACGGGACCCCCGGTAGGACCAGTGCCTCATGTCCTGCGTGGTGAGCTTCCAGGAAGCCCTGGGCAAACCTCTATCCTCGCCCCTGGTCCTGCCCATGATCCACCCTCCCCAAAAACTCCCTGCTCTTATGGACTCTCATTAAAACCGTGAATTTATAAAGATTATTGATGGTTAAATTGGTCAACCAATGTAAGTTCTAGTGGTTAGTCCTTAAAGCACTGCGACCTATTGGCCTATTTTATTACCCCACATTATTGCATTCGTGCCATTAGGTTCAGTTCCTGTATTAGGACTAGGAGTCTATGTTCCATGTTCTTCACAGTGATTTCGCTATTATGTTAAGCTCGGGTCTCTTACGTACAATTGCTTCGAAATGGAGGATTATGTGGGAGGCAGTCTCATCCTACTTATAACGTAGTCTGCATAATTGTTCATCTTTCTAAATGCCCATTTTGTGCAAATATACTATAGAGGGCAGTGTCCTGTGAGTAGGCCTGTCACAATTGTAATGCTTCCTAGGTAGTTGCAAAATTTCAGGAGTTAAAGCGTCCGATACAATTTCCGGGATTCGTTTGCTGTGTTTCTGACCATTCACTTTATCGCACTTTAGCCGATGCTTATTTGTTACCCATTTACAGATTTTGTTTCGGGCTATGATTTTAGTAATGCTATTGTGGCTGTTGTGTTTCGCCAGGATGTTAACGTCCTGAAGGCAGTTCCGTGTTGTTTTAGATTTAATTTCATGTCACGGTAAAGGATAAATAGCAGCCTGACTATCCGTAAAAATTCGGATGTTTCTAAATTTGTCTCCTTAGATTTTCACAGCCACATATCATGATGGCGTGTGTTTCCGCTTGGAATGCCGTGACGTGTGATCCCAGGAGCTCATATAAACTGTTCCCCAGGGATGGTCTATAGATTCCTTCGCCAGTTCCGTTGTTCTTTGTGGAACCGTCTGTATACCAGTCTAGCCTACCTTGATTTGTGTTTAGTTTTTTGCCTTCCATCCAACGAAGTTGTACTTTGAAAGGAATATCGAATGATAGCATTTTTGCATTGAGGCTCCCTCAATACTTACATTCGCTATGTTGGTGTGCCCGGATCTCGGAGTCTCAGAGCCTCCCATGTACCATTACATTTACATATAAAGGCTCCCATGATAAAGATATCCTCTTACCTAACCCACATATGATTTAAAGTTATTTAAATATTGAATTGGTGCTTAAAAAACGAAATATTCATTTTGTTGATTCTTGTTAATTCTGATATTTTCAGTTTTATAGTGCAATATGTTTTATTAAATTCTTGGTATTGAAAAGCCGATTATGAGAAAATACGAGTATTTGTTTATGACATTTTCTCTTTGCAGATTGTTAACGCGGAAACTAAATCGTGGAAAAAATACAACATAATAAAATTAAAGCAAATTCTGCAAATGAAAATATTAATTAATATTATTACTCGTTGAAAAAAGTCTTTCCATCGTAAAACCTCTGTTTTATTATAAACGAAATGAAAATCTAATTAATTAACATTGCAAAATAAAGTCTGAATTGCAAAAAATACAAAACCATGCGAACTTTTCAGGAACATAATTTTCATCAAGTAGCAAAAAAATGCGTTTTGTTTATTCGTAAATCCTCTCATAATAAAAAAAGAAATAGGGAAAACCTGATGTACATGATGCGGACAAAGTTGGGTCGTTTAATTAAACATTTGGTAAAATTAATAACCCACATGTAACGTATTAAGGGAAAAAGGGAGAAAAAAGGTCAGCCGAGCGGATTTATAAAAATAATTAACGGAAGATAAAAGGCCAGGAATAATAAAGCGCTGCCAGAACAACAGCCGCCTGTACGGGCTTTACTCCCGAAAATCTACACAAAAAATATATCCATGCCTGTGTGTGTACGTGTAGGGTATTCGCCAGTCACGCGAAAACCTACTAAACATGTTCAGATGAACAAATTACATTAGCCACTCGGCTAATCCTGCTCATTTCCCATTAACCAAAAAGCTTTTTTAAAAAACTTCATATTTTAGAATATCAAAAGGCCAACGCGCATTATTATACAATTTTAAGCGATACGTTAAACAGTGAACTTAGATAAAGTAATCAACTTATGAACTTAAAACTATATATCAAACTAAGATTAGCAATCAGAAACAAAACGATGTTAAAATCTCAGTTTGTATTCTCGTAAGACCAAGTAAAACTATTCAAGACTAAATAAGACCAGAAAACACCAGACCAGACAATACGGATCAGACAAGACCAGACAAGGCCAGACAAGACCAGACAAGACCAGACAAGACTCGACAAGATCAGACAAGACTACACAAGAGCGGACAACACCAGACAAAACCAGACAAGACCATACAAGACCAGATAAGAACAGACAATACCGGACAAACCAGACAAGACCAGACAAAACCAAACAAGACCAGACAAGACCAGACAAGAGTAGACAAGACCAGACTAGATCAGACAAGACCAGACCAGACCCGACAAGACCAGACAAGACCAGACAAGATCAGACAGGACCATACAAGACCAGACAAGACTCGACAAGACCAGGCAAGACCAGACAAGACCAGAAAAGACGAGGCAAGACCATATAAGTCTAGACAAGCCCAGACAAGACCAGACAAGACCGGACATGACCGGACAGGACCGGACAAGACCAGATAATACCGGACAGGGCTAGATAAGACCAGACAAGATCAGAAAACACCAGACATGTCCAAATAAGACCAGACAAAATCAGACAAGACCAGACAATACTAGACAAGACAATGGGAGAACTATTTTGAAAAAGTTTTTTTCAGGAAAAAATTTTGAAAGTTATCTGAGAAAGCAGTCAAGAAATTGGAGGATGGCAAATGTTTATCTAACGATATCGTTAATATATTATTTCCAATTAAAATTCTTTCGTGGTACCTACCTTGATATTTCTTACATTTATATTTTGTTATTATCTTAAAATATAAACTGAATTTGGTATTTTCTTAATTTGCGATATTTTTATAATTGTTACATAATATGGAATGTTTAAAATAAGAATTCAATTAATACCTTTTTCGAATGTAATAAAAAGGATGAGATCTTAAGATATATGTATTATAAACTTTTTGTTAATTAAATTAAGAATTATAATTTAAGGCAAATGAGTTTTAATAATATATTTTAACTACTCGCACACCAAAATGAACAAATTAATAAGCGCATTGTGAAGGATGCCATTATTATATTCATGTGTAAAAGTATCCATATAGCACGTAAAAGACCAATGTAAATCAAATGGAGTTTCATTATTAAGCGATTTATGTTTGTTTTTATTATGACAACTCGCCCCGTCACTAACAATAAATAAAAAACATAGACGTTGTGGAAATAATTTGTTTTGACGTATATATATATATATATATATATATATATATATATATATATATATATATATATATATATATATATATATATATATATATATATATTTTAATCACTAAAAACCTTTGTTACCCTAAGGTGTAAAGGTACCTATTACAATATCTTAATTTACCACAACAATAAATCAAATTAAAACAATAAAATAAAATCAACCCATTTCATGCATAAATATATTTTGCCCATTCTTTCTTGTTTTTCGCCATCTTCAACCCCTCTTTCCAGGATATTCCACGTTCCTTCAACGAATCTGCCACTGCTTGGTTCCATGTTTTCCTTGGTCTTCCTCTTTGTTTTTTCTGTGTAGATTTAGCTAGCCATAATCTTTTCGTTTGTCTTCCTTCCTCCATCCTTACTAGATGCCCAAACCATTTTAATCGCCTTTTTTCTGTGCTTTCCAGGACTGGCTCGATATTAAGTTCTGCTCTAATTGTTTCATTTCTTATTTTGTATATTTTAGTAATACCTTTAGTGCTTCTTAGGTATTTCATTTCTAGCGCCTGTATTTTACTTTTCATTTGACCGCTTAGGACACAGCTTTCACCACCGTATGTCAGAATTGGTTTGTATATAGTATTGTACACTGTCATTTTCGTCACTGTCGTTGTCTCGATATATCTTTGTTTCTTATAAACGTGTTATTAAGTGCATAGAATAGTTTTCTTGTATTTTCAATTCTGGTGTTGATTTCAGCCTCTTCCTATCCGTCATTGTGTATATTTACTCCTAAGTATTTAAATGTTTCTGTTTGTTCTATATCTTTTCTATCTATTTTTATCGTTATGCTTGGCCGATGGTCATTACTTTGGTTTTGGCGACATTTATTTTCATATTTTTGTTTTCTAACGCTGTCTTCCAGATGTCTAGGTTCATTTGTAAATCCTTTTCGTTCTTTGCATAAATCATTAGGTCGTCGGCAAAAGCTCATTCCACTATTTCCACCCTCTGCATGTTTCTATACCCTACTTGTAATTTCTTTGTTTTTGTCTTTGTTTCTTTTATTATGTCATCTAGGACTACTTTGAATAGAGTCGGGCTCAGTACTGTTGTCTTAATCCCTCTTTGGTTACGAACTCCTCTGACTGTAAGTTTCCTTTTTTAACATAGTTTGTTGTATTTTTATAAAGACTGAAAATAGCTTTTCCTAGCTTGTTACTGATTCCTCTTTGTCTAAGGCTGTTCCATACTTCCATCCTTGAGATGCTATCAAATGCTTTTTCAACTTCGACAAAGACTACATTTAGGGTGCGGCTTACGTTCTTTTCTATTAGTTGCTTCATGATAAATATGTGATCTTGTACTCTCTACCTTTTCTTAAACCGCTCTGGGCTTCTTCCAGCTGGGCTTCCGTCACAGTTTTTAATCTTTTCTCCAGGATTCTCTCATATATCTTGACCATCGTTCTCATCAATGTTATACCCCTATAATTATTGCAATCTTTGTTGTGTCCCTTTTTATGGAGTGGTAATAGTACTCCTATTTCCCAGTCTGCAGGTATCATTTTTTCTTCCCAGACTTTGTTAAAAAAATTTACTAATACTTCTATTTCATTGTTGCCTATGTTCTTTACAATCTCTGTTGTTATTCCATCATGACCAGCAGTCTTTCCCCGTTTTAACATTTTTATAGCTTCAATTACTTCTTCTGTCTTTATGTCTTCATCTATTATATTCTCCTTGTTTCCAATGTATTCATTTTTTGCTTCTGTTTTATTTCCTGTATTATTTTGCTTTGTATTTAACATATCTTCAAAGTACATCGTGCCATTATATTTCTCTTGTTTTCTATTAAGTTTCCCTCTTTAGATTTGATAGCTATGCTGTTATTACTTTTTTTCCTTTTCGTAGTGTTTTTAAGACTCTGTAAAATAACTTTTGATTTCCTTTGCCACCTTCTTCCATCTTGCGTCCGAATTCTTCCCAGGATTGTTGCTTCAATGTTTTCACTAATTCTTTGACTTTCATTCTCTGTTCTTTATAGTTATTATAGTTCTCTGTAGTTCTGTTCGTAAGGTACTTTTTCCATTGTTGTTTTTTCATTTTTACTTCCATTTTTACTTCGTCGTTCCACCATCTAGTTTGTTTTTTGATTTTGTTGATTTTAATATATCCGCACGCTCTCGCTGTTTTTGTTATTATTTCCTTGATATTTCTCCATGCATCTTCTACTGACTGCTCATACTTTCTTTGATCTTCATAATCTCCGTTTCTATTTTCTCTTTATATATTTTAGCTGTCTCATCTTCCCTTAATTTTTATGTTTTAATTACTTGCTTATTTTCACACTTTTTGTTTATATTTGCACTGGTATTTTCATGTTGCTTTGTGTTGCCTATTTTTAATTTTGTCAAAAGTAGATAGTGGTCCGAATATATTTCAGGTCCTCGTCTTACTCTTGTGTCCTTTACTTCTTTTCTAAATTCTCTGTTGATTTTTATATAATCGATTATTGATCTTTCTCCCCTACTTAGACATTCTCTCGTATATTTATGTACCTCTTTATGATCGAAGAAAGTCTTTGTAACTTTTTTTGATTATTTAGCATACACAATTCTATCAATCTCCTTCCATCATTGTTTCTAGTGATTTCTCCATGTATACCTATTCCATGTCTCTCCAGATTCATAGTCTTTTTTCCTTACTCGCCCATTTATATTACCTATTATCAACATCTTTCCCCTACTTACTTCTATTATTTCCGTCAGTTGATTCCAAAATTCATCTTTCATTCTAACCCTTTCGTCTTCACTTGGACCACATACTACTACTATAACTGTTAATAACGTATTTTTACCAATTTCTAATTCCATTTTCAAGATTCTCTCCGTTATTGCAGTCCACTTTCGTATATATTTCACATTTTCTCTCTTTATGTAGCATGCTACCCCTTCTCTTGCCCTGCTCTGTTCATTTACTTCGCTATATATTAATTAGTACATGCTCTCCAGTCAGCGTTTGCTCTCCTTTTCCTTTTTTTTTCGTTTCTGTAATACCCACAATATCCATCTTTCTAATTCGTTTATAAGTTCCTCCTCTTATTCGGATAAGCTTCTGACGTTCCATGTTCATATTCTCCATGTCCTTCCTTTCAGTGTGTTTTTAAGTATCTGTGTTTCTTCATCATCTTTTATAACCCTAAGCTCGTATCCCTTTTCATTGCCTGGTTTGACTTCGTTAATTTTCCAATCTTTTTTGTTTGTCGTTAGTTTTTTGCTGCTTTCGTAATTTTCTTTAGCTGCACTTCCAGATCCCGCTTTTTCATATTCTTCTATTAGTTGTATCTCTTCTCCCTGTAGGTTTCTAATGTTCCATGCTGCTAGTGGTATAGTCCTTTTTGTTTGCCTTTTCATCTCCATGTTATATTTTCCGCTATAAGGCTTGTTAGTCGTTTTTTTAAGGTTGTTGTACATTCTCGCTTGTTTTCAATAAAACTCCTTTTCATTTTTTGTCCCATACATATACTTCTCCATTACAAATCAATTTTTGGTATCCTATTTTAACTCGTTTTCTGCTTGTTTTCATTTCCTTGGCTATGCTTCTTTTTTCTCTTTGGATTTTGTTTTCTTCCCATGTTAATTCATTCTCAATGTAAAAAATTAAATTAATTTTACTTATTTTGGATCAAAAGGTCTCTGTCTGGATTTATCCATCTCTAATATAACTTAACCTAACCATAAACTAATCTTTATTAAATCAAGGTTAACCTAGATTATATTGACCACAACCAAATAGTGTTCCCGTCACTTTGCGTTCTTACTAGTTAGCAATTTTTGCCACGGAGATACTGATCCTTATTGTATCAGTGATTTGACATATTTTGTCTGTCAAAATTACAAGTTTTTGGTAAAAAAAATTTCTTTTGTCTAGATTCAACAGTATTTCCTTTTGTGCACACATAAAGATTAAAGCTAAAACTTAGCAACTCATGAGGACACAAAAGCCCTTCTTCATACACTATATATATAAATATATATATATATATATATATATATATATATATATATATATATATATATATATATATATGTATATATATATATATATATATATATATATAAATATATATATATATATATACTTTCTCAAACATTCCTTGTGGAACATAAAGCCTTCTATCTGACCCTGTTGATTGCGGGTTGCTTAACTTCCGTCCACGTTTTTCCTGCATCATCAGCGTCAGGTTTGGAGCTGCCTTTTGGATTCCAGTCTAAGGCCAGTCACGCGATGTTGCTGTCGTCCCGCCGTCTGAATTCCCCAGTGGTCTGAATCTGAAAAAAGTTGTCCATAAATCGAAAAAATGGTAGTCACCGAATGGGTTTATTGAGAATCTTGTAAATAATACTTTGGGGTTTGTTATTCTAAAAGATTTTTGTTCTCTGAGAGGCTACGCTCTTTCAAGGTTACCCTAGCGCGCCGCAGAGTGTGCCCTATCCATTTCCACTTTCCCCCTTTTATTTGCACGAACTATAGGTTCTTGGTTTGCCTGCTTTAGTAATTCTCTGGAATTTATGTTTGGCCAGAATATTGCCAGGATGCGCCTTAGGCATTTGTTAATGAAAGTTTGGACATGGGCTGCTGATTGACATGCGACAATTTATCCTTACTTCCTTCGTTTTGAGGTAGTTAATTTCTAGGCCAACTACGCTTGCTGCGCTCAAGAGCTGCTCAAGAGCTTCTCCAGCTTAGCACGCATGTTGGCATGTGTGTGACTAAGCACACATATATCATCCGCGAAAGCCAATTGTTCTAAAGGGCTGTGAAGACCCCATTCTATGCCCTTGTTCGTTTTGCATGCCTTGAGAACAATGTCCAATGCCAGAATAAATAGAAAAGGGGACATAATTTGGGACTTGGGACCCTGTTTCACTTCATTTCTGAGGTGTAATGTTAATTCACCTTTCCGTGGTGCACCCTGGATAGCGTTTTACTTCATAAAACGTGAACTAAATGAACTACCAACAGCTGGCAACCAGACAATCTTATGGATCTCCTGATTATGATGATGAAAATGCTCGACAACAACTGCGGAGATGTAAGACAAGTGAGCAAAACAGTGAGCTTTCCTTAACCACTGACACAATCAGGAATGCCGACTGAGATCCCACCGAGGACACTTTAGCAGTTCTTGAACGCAACCCACAATGCAATCGAGCATTTGTTATTGAATGTAATCGAATATCTTTTATTTGTATTACTATCAATATTGTGATGATCATACGCTAAACAAATAATAAACTTAGTTTCTTACATTGATTCTGATGCGTAGTTTGTCTTTGTGTAAGACTCTGCATACAGCTCCGGTGTAAAGCGCTTTGGTTACATTTATGAGTTTTTGGTGGATTCCACTCTTTTCCATTATATGCCAGAGACCTTGGTGTTTCATTGTATCAATGGCTTATTTGAAGTTAACGAATGTTACAAAGGGGTTTGGAATTAATTTGACTGCTCTATTATGATCCTCATTGTTTTGATGTGGTCGGTACACCCGCGGTTTCGACGAAACCCTGCCTGTTCTTGCATAAATATTGGATCAATCACGCCCACCACTCTGAGCTTGATGATCGTCATTATGATTTTGTTTATAATGTTTAATAGGGTTATTCCACGCCAGTTCTAGCATTGAGTCACATCTTCCTTCTTTGGTAGTTTAATAAACAGTACTTCCTTGATAGAGGTTGGAAACTAATCCCCCTCCCAAGCCTTGGTAATAATTGGGTATAGTATGTTGGCAATTTCAGCAGGAAACTGTTTCAATAATTCTGTTGGAATATTATCTGTGCCCGCCGCATTTCCTGCTTTCACGTATCGGATCGCCGTTACTATTTCTCTCTTGCTTGGGATCTTGCAATTAATCATCGCGCTGTTTGGAATAATTCCTTCGTTTGTACCTGCTCTGGTACCACTTTTTCCGTTGGTAGGGCTTCTAGTTTTTTAGCAAAATGCTCAGACCATCGATTTAGTTGTTCTTCGACAGTATACTCTAGTTAAGGTTTACTCCACTCCTAGATTTAATTATAGCCGGATCTGTCTTCAGATTACATTTAGCTAGCTGGTTATTTATGAGATATAGTTATTTTGAGTTATTAACTGCGGCAGCTGCTTCTGCGCACTCTGCTAATCCATTTACCCAAATCCTTTTGTCCTGTCTGGCTGAACAAAAAGGTGGCACTTTTTGAGCAGTATTGTATACCTTTTTACGTGGTCATCGGTTTTAGGGTATTTTGATTCAGCTATAGATGCCTTACATTTTCGCCTTTCTTCAATGAGTTCCCATGTTTTGCGAAGATACACTCCTTTGTTCTTTTATATCTCCTTTAGTATCTCCTTTATTAAAGATTACGCAGTGGTCAATTTGGTTTTTCGTTCTCTTATCGGGTGATTTCTAGGTTTCCTTATGAATGTTTTTATGCGGAAATATGGTGCCGCCTATACTAAATGTTGTTGTGTACACAGGTCGACATATCTTGAGCTAGAGTAGATGAGCACGAGTTTGTCGTTCCAGATCCCATCTCGTGGGACAAATCCACTGTCGCTGTCCCATCCCGTCACATTTTCGCCCAACTGTCCCATCCCACAAACCTAAAATGTTCGTCCCATCCCATCCGATTCATCCCATCCCGGTCGCGCGGCCCAATTCAACCCAATTTTCCCACACAGCAGACTCTCTTTTCGGTTCAGACTTTCTTAACGATAATTCGTTCAAATTTAATTTTTCCGTAATTTCTTTATCGGACAGTGTGTATTCCTTTTTCGTCGCAGTAGTAATATCCCTAGAACATTGATAATAGACGAGTTTAAAATTTATAACTCAACACAACGAAACATAACCCGTCTTTCTATCTCATATTGACCGCCCAATCTTTTAGTATCTATGCCAATTCTTCTAAGCTTCTATGTTCATTTAATTCATATTCTTGTTCGCAGCAAAATTCTATAAATAATCCCCAAATATATTTGTGAATGTAAGTTGTATTTCTGGGAATGTTTTTTTTTTGATTAGCGCATTTATACTTTAAATACTTAAAATACTTAAATACTACTTAAATACTTATAAAATACTTTAAAATGTGACATTTTGAAATTTATTTGGAATGAAGTTGTCAAACTCAATCGTGTTGTCATAGTGATTGATAATTGCACTGAATGCAATTATCAGTGTAATGTTGACATGATTGGGTGAAATTGTTTCATATGAGACAAAATGACAAAATTTGATTGGTAGTTTAAATTTAAAAAGAATAGTCAAAAAAATTTCACATAAATCTCCTGGGCTGAAAATATTATGAAAAATGTGCGTATTGCCTAGATAAGCCATTAATTATGCACGAACTACGTCAAAACTCGTCCCACTCAGTCCTATATAAATTTGTTGTCCGATCCCAACCCACGCGACGTTCCTACCACTCATCCTATCCCATGGGACTAAGGGATGGGATGGGATGAGTCGATGGAATCCCATGTTCATCTCTATCTTGAGCCAATGTTGTTTTGGCTACATAAACAATGTTTGTCCAAAGTACATTTTGTGTTTGAGTTTGTACTGCCAACTTTTGCATACATGTCACCCATTACAATTATGATTTCAGACTTTTTGGTTTTATTTATTGCTGATTAGAGCAGTGTAAACATCCTCTTTCTCTTCGTCTGTTACAGTTTCGGTTGGAGCATAACAATGAATTAAAACAAGGTTTCTGCGCGGTGTTCTCCGTCGGACGACGATAATCCTGCTGTTTATTGGTGTCCAGCTTATAATATGTTTGTTCTACTCTTTACTCAAGAGATTCATACCCCTTGATGTGGCGGCCATCTTCGTGGTTACCTGAGTACAAAAGCAATTCTCCTGCCCGTAGGTTATATATATTCATTTTTTTAATGATTTGTACGAGTTTTGTAACCTCTAGCATACTTCTAACGTCCCAAAATCCTATTCGTGTCCTTTTCTGTAAGCCAAATTTCGACAACATATGATCTGTCCGGTTTTCTCTTGTCGTAGTTTCATTAATCAGCATGATTTAGGGAAGATGGGTGATTAACACATCGCACTTAAATTCTGCTGCTGGTAAACGCAAGCTGCAGTTACCAGACACATCTTGTGGGGCCGCAGGAGCCCCCTGGAGTTATGTCACTCACATAAACAATTTCATTAAGTAGACCTTGATTAGGGTTTCTGGTTCGGATATATCCGAACCGCAAAACCGCAGATTTCTGTGCAAAAACCGAAACCGCATAACCGTCATAAAAAACCGCGGTGTTCGGTTTTAAATACATTGAATTAGTGCTCTTTTAAACATTGTTGCAGAAACCGTTGTTGCAAAAAATGGCAACCATCGATGGTATATGTGTTCGAGCAATTTCAAAATCTGCATTTATTCGGAAAGCAATAGCTGGTCGATTTCCCAACCAAATATTGCCAAAATGTTCTTCAGGTGTTATGACCTTAATTCAAAAGGAATACGAAGAAAGAAATGATTTTAAAGTTTCAAGAATTAAAAGCAACTTGACACAAAATGAGTACTACACTAGATAAGTGGACTAGTTTGAGACGCCGAAGATACTTAAACATTAATATTCATGGAGAAAACATTTTTTATTGCAATTTATGCTTTCTGAGAATTGAAGGAGCTTGTTCTGCAAATAATATCGTAATAAGTGTTGAAAAACATTTAGATTCATTTAGTATCAGTTTCAGAAATGATGTTGTGGGTGACTTGGATTAGAAAGATGAAGTTCGCGGTGGTGTCGCGACGTCGTTATCAAAAATTTCGCAATGCGGTTTTTAGTCGCGGTTTACCACCAGCTTTCCCTTCACCAAAACATCAAATCTGTTTCGCTATCTGCAAAATTGCGAAAACTAAAAGAGAAAAATTACCGCGTGTTCCCCAAATTCGACCTAGATTAGCAAGTTGAATTTTGCGGCGACGTCGCTATGCTGCTGTTACAGATTTTTTAAACGTGGAAAAAGCTGTAGAAAAAGGTTGTCCGCAAGGATCCAAATCTGGTCCTGGCTTCTGGAAAATCCTGTACGATTCCATCTTCGATACAGATCTCCCGGAGGGTTGCGATATAGTTGCTTATGCTGACGACACAATGCTATTAGCGAAATCCACCACGTATAAAGGGCTCAGAAACTCAGTAAATCGCGCGCTGGAGCCACTTAGCGAATGGTCCGCCGAGACCAAACTTAAATTTAATGCGGCAAAAACAGAGGCCATTTTCTTCGGCAAAAAGCCCAACCAACAGAATCCAGTTTTCAAAATAGGTGGCAAATCAATTTACTGCTCTCCTACATCAAATATCTGGGTATATATATTGATAGGTCTTTGAAATTCAGAGAACACGTCACTCAGGCGTGCGGGAAAGCAAAGCAGATCGGTTTCAGATTTAGCGCCGCGTCAATGAAAGAGTGGGGTTTTGGTAGGTCAGCCATGTCCACTATATATAAGGGAGCTGTCGAACCCTGTCTGCTGTACGGGGCACCGGTATGGTATAGCGCATGCGGAGTTCGAGAACGGAAAAAGCTCCTTAGTGTGCAACACGTTTGCACACTAAGGGCCGCGAAAGCGTACAAAAGTCGTCTCGGGCGACGGTGCCTGCGTCATATCGGGGCTCTTGCCGGCAGACTTGCGAGCGGCAGATCTAACAAAGAAACATCTGCTGCGCGAACAAAATGAGGTTGAGCTTAGAGAGGCCACGGGCCTCACAATCTCTCCGGACGAAATCGAATCTAGAGTCTGCATTCAAGGGGTGGTGCAGCCCGCGGAGATTGGGTTGATAAAATATACACAGGGTGAGGAAAATGCACAAGCAATCACGTTATTCAGAGACGGCTCAAAGAGGGACTCGGTGCGGCTTTCGCTGTGTACTCAGACGAAACTGAAATACACTGCGAAAGCTTGGGGCTCGCAGACCACTGCTCTATACTTCAGACCGAATTAATCGCGGTAAACCGAGCGCTTGTGTATATTAGAACCAACATTAATGACTTCGTCGGATGCTCCATCCTGTCTGACATCAGATCAGTTCTAGAAGCTCTACAACACCTGTCAGCTCCCACGGAGCTGCTTTCAGGAACGCGGGAGATCGTGCGCGAGATAACGCAGCAAATAGAACTGCGCTGGCATTGGGTGCGCTCATAAAGGCTCAATCGGCAACGAGAGAGCAGATGCGTTGGCTAGACTGGCCTCGGGTATAGATCCTCCTCAGGAGCCAGGAACTCAGCTTCCTGTTATGTTAAATAAAATATCCCACAGATATGTGAGGAGCAGAATCTCTCTCTTCTTTTTCAGGAAATGGCAGATACACTGGGAGAACACCCAAAACGGAAGCTGGACCAGGAATTTCATCCAATCGATCAAAGAGTGGATGGAAATGGACCCGGCCCTTTCACACCATGCGGTCCAACTCATCACGGGACACGGGAGCTTCAACTCCTACCTCCATCGCATTGGAAGGAGGGAGTCGCCGGCCTGCGGCTGTGGAAAGGTGGACTCCGTTGCCCATGTATTATTCAGTTGCCGATGACCAGAGAATGGAGAGACCAGACAGAGATCGCCATGTTCAACGCTGGATGCACTTGGCCCAGAAGAGCAGAAGAAATCAAGAACACAGAGCTACACAAGACCTAGTGGAAGACGTTCGACAACTGCGCCCGACGCCTCACACGACTGGACCACGACCTGCCCTGATACCCCTACCCCCCAGAAGCAAATCATCACGGAGTTAAATTAGCTTAAGAAAACCGGCTCAGTGCGAGAGCGGAGAGCCGGCAATGTATTCATACATATTAAATAAATAAGATGTCACAGATTTTGCAACGCGGTTTTCAGACTCGCTTTCCGACCACGTTTTGCTCTAACAAAACGTCGAATTTGTTGCGGCAGCTGCGAAATTTCGAAAAAAACAAATGCAACCAATCTTCGGTAGTTCTAATTTTGACGGGCCTTCGCGGCGTTAGTTATCGAGCGATTTCAACGCGGTTTTCAATTTCTGGTCGCAAGAATCTCAAAGTTTGATTGAGTCTGGGATTTATTGCCGTGAGATTATTATTGAGTAAGATGCTACACATGACGTTGCCCGAGTAATTAAAAAAATGGTACAGATTATCCTGCTGAACCAAAAATTTGCAATACCCATACAATTCATCTCGCTGTGTGCGACACTTTTTACAAGAAATAATCTCAAGTAGAAAACAGCTGCAGCAGTGAAGATGAAGATTTATTTCCTGAAGAATCGCAAGAAAAAGATGTGTATTACGTCGAAGAAGATAAATTTAAAAGTAATTTATTCAACAAGACAACAATAAGGTTGAAGTCGAAGGTGAATGTTCGGCAAATTCAGACAAATTAGAAGAAGTGACCAATCCAAACTATTCCTTGCAAGACGAAGTACAAAAAGCTATTCAAGAAGAATTAAACAAAAATACTTATATGCAAACAAATCGCTATCCTAATTCTATGAAAAAGGATTTGCTAAATATAAAAGAACTTTTTAGAGAACGAAAAGATTATATATTTTGTTTCAAGCACTCTCTACAATTAAAGCTACATCCACCTACTCCGAAAGATCATTTTCCCTAAGCGACAACTTTGGTACAAAACTAAGATCTGGTTTAAATATCAGACACTACTACCAAAAGTTCTTAAAAACCGAACCCGAAACCGAAACCGCGGCTTTTAATTTACAAAAACTGAAAACCGCGGTTTTGAAAAAGTGCGGATATTCAGAAACCCTAACCTTGATAGACACACAATTTCATTCTGCATTATCATTAATAGACAATGCTTGGTAGACAAGATTTCGTGAAGTAAACAAAAATCGTAAACCTTGGTAGACAATAATATATTGTGCAACTAGGGCGGTAACTTACCAATTGTCCGCGAGAGCGAAATTGGGCGCACGAACTCACTTCATTCATTCGCTCGACAGGGCAATTGACAATACCGCACGAGTTGTAGGTTACATTTTTTATTATTCAAGCGAGGGGACGTATCTTACAAGTTTGGGGTCCAGGGAATCCAAAACAAAGTAGAATCAAAAATTAAGAATTTGATTTTTCAATTGTCTCTGGTGGTGTGGATTCGTCATAAGAATTTCTCTCATCAGTCTCCGGTATCACCATAGAATTTACACTCATTTTAAAACGATTTCTTTTATGTTTGATGGCTAATGAAAAAAAATTAGGTTTGATTTAATTTATTCAATTGTTTTTTTAAATGTAACTTGCGTAATGCGATTTTTATTGAATATTTGAGTGCGTTACCCAAGTTATGCGGTAATAATTGAATTGACACAGCCATTTGTCGCACTAAAAAACGGGTGCTAAGATAGTACTTATCCCGCATGAGTAACATACAATAACCTTTATTGGCATAAATAAAATTAAAAAACAAATCCTTTCCTCTTACAATACCAAAAAACAACAAAAAGAAAAACAAAACCAACCAAATATATATAAAAAAAAGAAAACAAAATCAATATTCGCACACCATAAAAAATAAAGTCCATGTTAAAAGAGAGACAAAAAAACTACACTGGGCTATTCCTCCGTTTCGGTCTCCTGTTCCTTCCATCCTTTTATCCTTTCCATCATTACCAAACCACTACCATCCTCATTCATGCACTGTATCCATTTCAACAATAAAACTCTCTCTCTCTTTCGGTCCACTCTCCTTTTTTGCACTCCTCTAACCAATGCACCCACACGTCCTTCCCTACCCGACATACACCACAACTCTTATATTTGTCATCCATCCAATACTTTCGCCCTCTATCTTCACAGCCGCATCTAAACCTGGCAATTACTGACTGGGCATTCAGGCCTATTGTTGATTTTAAGTATTTAGGTAGCTCTTCAAATATTTGTATTTCCACATAGTCCTTACTATATTTGCTCTCTATTATTTTCCTTTGACGTTCTTGCAGTTCAACTTCCTTCAGCCTTACCACTAGCCATTCGTCCACTCGCACGCCTTCCCTCCTTATCCTCTCCATTTCCATGATAGACATACCACCTCCTTCATACAGTTTCCTTCTATTCCTTCCCCAATTTGTCTCTTTCCTACCATTCATTCCTTCCAAACTTGCTATCCTGAACACTTCTATTACAATTCTTTCCTCAGTTATTCCATTCACTTTACATTCATACCTTGCTACTCGTCGGCTTGCTTCAATTCTTAATTTAAATGCATTTAGCTCCTGCAGTACTATGTAGGAAGGAGTTGATCTGTCTAATTTCAGGGCTCTTTTAAAGAATTGTAGTTGCACTTTTTCCACGCCTTCTTCTTCCTTCACCCCCCATATTTCAGCTCCATACATCAATATACTGCGCCAACAAGCCTTCCGTATCATCTCCTTCGCCCGGTAATGTGTGCTAAACTCTTTTCCCCATACCTTCAAGAACCTTTCTGCCGCCACCCACGCTCTTTTTGTTACGTACTCTATATGCTCTTTATTACCACACCCACTCCCAAATACAAACCCAAAATAATTAAAATGCCCAACCTGCTCTATCTCCATTCCCTTCCATTCGAACCTCTCCTTCCTGTACACCCCACCTTTCTTAAACATTATCTATTTTGTTTTATCTACATTTACAGTCAGTTTCCTTTTATCAAAAAATCTCTCCAATCTCTCAATCATTTCTTGTAATTCTCCTGCAGATTTTGCCAGTATTACCACATCATTATCCCGCATGTGTAATAAAAACATGATTTTTACGTCGTATTTAATTATACAAAACTTAATAAAGAACGCCTGGGTATTTCATAAACTAAACGTTGACTCGCAAATCCTGATATGGACAACCCCTGACATATACAATTTTAATGTGTAAACTTTGATAGACTTGTCTTGGTAGTCATCGCTTAATAAAATCAAATTTCCTAGGCTAAAACTTGATGGACAAAATGACTGATTCACCTTTTTGTAAATAAACCTTGATGGACAAATTTTCTCATGTCTATTTTTTTTATTTATATACAATTTTTATAAATATTGCTAAAGCCTTGTATTATTACAAATTATATTTCAACGTTTTTCCATAAGATAACCACTCAATTCTGAAATATTATACTGTTGGCGCCATCTAAGCGGCAAGGGTGGAAGCTTAATAAAAAGGTCTTAAAAATCATCCCCTAAAACAGAGGTCGGCAACAAGGTACACTGGAAGCATTCACATTGCGTTCACAGCGCCCTCGGTATGATTTGTAATAAGTCCGTATATAAAGTTCAAAATAATTTTCAAAATTCTGGCGAATAAATCAAAGCGTTTAAACGTTTTCTAAATCTGCTCTAAATAAAATCCAAGAAGTTTTCTGCAAATTTTGTTTGAATAGTTTAAAAGGTTACCGATCCCTAAAATTGAATTACCAACAAATACCTAACTTGCACCATCTGTTGATCATCTTCCCTAAATGTAAAAATATTGATTTGGCTCATATTACAGATGTTTATTGCATTGCAGAAATTCCAAAATATTTGTATAGTGTTTTACAGTTACAGCTATTATTTTACATATTGCATATTAATATAGTTTGCATTACAAGCGTATTGCAAAAGTACACAACCGTCTTTCTAGCCGATTCTATAAGAAAAACGTTAAAAGATAATTGAAAAGCCGCCGTTAAAATATCTTTATACCACTAATTTAATAAAAATATTCAAAATGAATTAATACAGAAATAATAGAAATACTAGTCTCCACCAGTAGCTTTATTATTTTTTTAATTTATTTTAATTAATAGCCGAAATAGAAAAGTGTTAATGGCGTTTTTTCAATTAACTTTTAACGTCTCTTTTACAGAATCGGCCCGTTTTTGTGTTATTTCGTATTTACAGTTCTCTTTTAAATTTATCGAATTCTGTTCCTGTAGACCAGGGGTTCCCAAAGTTTTTCTTAAGCGGGCCAATTTAATATAACCGATTTTTTTGGCGGGCCAAAAAAAACGGAATAGAACCAAAACAATAACGATTACGATTTTTTTTTGTTTTAAATATATTTCACTATTTCTTATTTTTTTTAAATGATTATAACTCAATTTTGATCTTAATTTCGACTTATTTATGCACATAATTGAAAAAGTTTTTTCGCAAATATATGTGCTCCCAAATAATGAAATCATTTGTTGAGCATGTTTTCGTATTTTCAGATAATTCACGCAAGATAATCCTTTATAAAAATCAATTAAGGAATTGTTCTGACAAGAATTCTTAGCATCGATATTTTCCAGTAATTCTATCAATTCAAATTGCGTGTCTTAAATGATTAACAGTTCTAAACAATATTTTATTAATACGTATAAAGCTCTGTAAGATTTTTTTAAAAATATTAAAATATTTTATTGTGTCTTATTTGTAATATTTATTATTTATTTTACTATTTACTTATTTATTTTTTAATAAAAATATAATATATCGAATCAATATCGCGGGCCGAATTCACGGGCTTTGCGGGCCGCATTTGGCCCGCGGGTCGCATTTTGGGAACCCCTGCTGTAGACAAACAGATTCTAATATCAAATCTAGAAAAGTCCAGAGAACATCAAACAAGAGTTAACACCAAATATAATAAAACAAGACCCCAGAAAAGTAATCAAGACAAATCGATCAAGCCAAATAAGACCATACAACACCAAACAAGATCATACATTTTAAGAAAAGATCTGATATAATGAATCGAAACTTGTTAAGGAATATTATCGAAAAATTTAGAAAAGTCCAGACAAAACCTGAGAAGATCACGAAATACCAGACAAGACTAGTTAAAACCAAATAAGTCCAGATAAAAGGAGCAAAAGCATTAGACCGGTCAAGCATAAATATGACCAGGCAATACCAGATAAGACTGAACTAGACAAGACAAGAAGGTAAAAGACCAGAGAACGCCATATAAAACCCGTCAAGATAGGAAAAGCACAAGCAATATCGGACAAATCAGAGAAAACCAAACAAGACAATACAAAATATCAATTGAAGCTAATTAAATTTTTCTACACAAACTTAGATGGTACTTACTACTAGTAAGAAAGTAGATTAACAAGGGAAATAATGGAGGGCCATACAAAAGATATCAGGCAGGTCCTGACAAAGCCTGAGAATACCACGAAATACCAGACAGGACTAGTTAAGACCAAATAAGTCCAGACAAAAAGGAACAAGAACAGACATTAGAGGGGCCAAGACCAAATATGACTACACAATATCAGATAAGACTGAATTAGGCAAGACAAGATTGGAAAAGACAAGAGAACGCCGAATAAAACGAGTCAAGACCGTAAAAGCACAAGCTGTATCGGAAATCAGACTTATTAGCTATTACATTTAATAGACACACTATTAGCTATTAAATTTAATAAAATCCAAATAAAAATATATAAACCCAAAAATATATTTTATTTAACTATTTAACTACAATTTGTAAGATTTTTTAAATTTGCTAACTGCTTTTGTAAACCCTATATGCATCTGGAAATAAACGAAAGAGTGCGCTAGTATGCTATTCGGTATCTAATAAAATATATAAACGGCACTTAACTAGAAAGCTTTTGCACGGAACTTAAAAGCTTCTAATTGCAAGTGAATTAAAAGTCTGTTCCAAATTATTATATAAATAATTGACGATGAAACAAAAAAGTTTTCTACTGCGTTCAAAATATACAGTTTGTAACATCGTTGATGGATGGAAAATTCTTTCAAAATAAATGTTACAACATAATTCAAATAGCAATTACAAACTTAAAACAAACGGAACACAGCCTAAGTATATAAATATATTCAGCCTTTGCGGAGTTCTATAACAATAACTGAGTCTTTTTATTACTATCAAAACAAATCTCATGTGAAATTTGTAAGTTATTTTATAGCTTTCTGTCCACCTTCGTGGCACTCAATAAAAACCATAAAGATAACATTTTAAGTTTTTAAGATCATATCTTTCCGATACCTTAAGTGGTTAGCCAACTGTGGACGCGTTTCGAGTTTGAGATTTGTTTTGGTAGTCCTAAAAAGACTCAGTAATTGCTATGGAGCTCCGGAAAGGCTGAATTTATTTATATATTCAGGTTGTGTTCCGTTTGTTTTAAGTTTGTTTGATTCTTTATAACGTAGGATGGTTTTAGCAATTCTATCTTACCAATTATTTATATTAATTAGTAATTATTAGTAATTATTTATTTAAAACTTTATTATTGCCGGCTTATTAAAGATTTTACTTTAAACGATATTGACAATTATTTATTGTCACACATTGAAACAAATGACATAATAACAAATACGATATTACATCTACTTTACTTAATGCTATTGTAGATCATAATATGTATGATCAAATTTTAGGTAATTTCTCAAATCTGGGAACATGCAAAATTGATATTCAATATTCATGTATAAATGTAATAAATGTTTATAAGCTAACAGGTATTATAAAAGGTCTTACAGTTCAAATTTTGTAAATAAATTTTTAACTAATACAAATGTATCTATAATATTATGAAATTTGACTAAAAAATAACAAATGAAACATTGATTACTGATTGATTAACCACAAATTTAGAACAATTGCAACAGACTAATTTATAAATCTGTATAATTTTGGAAAACGAGCATAATAATTTAATGTATAGGATGTTTATGAGCTACTACTATTAAAATTAATAGACACACTTATTAGCTATTAAATTTAATAAAATCCAGATCAAATAAAGACCACACATGAGCAGAGAAGGCCAGAGACCTTACTACTTGGTAATACATACTTACATTCAATTGATAAATTTATTTAACTATTTCTATATTTGTAATTTAACTTGTTATTCAAAGTTATATAAATTTAGACACTTATCACGACTCGAGTTTCGACTGCTAAAGGTAATTTTCAATCTTTTTTTTCAAATAGTGAATTTATCAATTCAGTGCGAACAAGACTCTCAATGTCATTGAAATTTTCCAGTTACCTCAATTTTATTATAAACAACAAATTTGAACACTCAACATTTTTAAGAAATAATTTCAATAGTAAGCAGATATTTTTATAGTTCAACCATTAGAAATTAGAAAAAATTATTAAATTATTCCATTTAATAAATTATTCCATTTTCTAATAATAAATCATTTTTGCTTGATTGGAAATAAGTATCCGACGGATGGTTCTCAGTATTTACGTGTCCGTTCTAGTAAGCAAGCGTTTGTTTATATTTATTTCTTTATCTATTGTTTGTGAAACAGTAAACATGACCAAACAATATCAGAAAAGACCAGGCCGGGACCAGACAGGACCGGACAAGTCCAGAGAAGACCAGACAAAGAGCCAAACAAGATCAGGCAAGACCATACAAGACCAGACAAGACCAGACAAAACCATACAAGACCAGACAAGACCCGGCAATACCAGACAAGACCAGACAAGACCAGACTAGAGCAGACAAGACCAGCCAAGACCAGACAAGACCAGATAATACCAGACAAGACCAGCCAAGACCAAGCAAGGTCACACAAGGCCATACAAGAGCATACAAGAGCAGATAAGACGAGACAAAACCAGACAAGATCAGACAAGACCAGGCAAGAGCAGACAAGACCAGACAAGACCAGACAAGACCAGATCAACCAAGACCATACAAGACCAGACAAGATCAGACAAGACCAGACAAGACCAGACAAGACAAGACCAGACAAGACCAGACAAGACCAGCCAAGACCAGACAAAACCAGATAATACCAGACAAGACCAGACAAGACCAAGCAAGGTCACACAAGGCCATGCAAGAGCATACAAGAGCAGATAAGACGAGACAAGACCAGACAAGATCAGACAAGACCAGGCAAGAGCAGACAAGAGCAGACAAGACCAGACCAACCAAGACCATACAAGACCAGACAAGATCAGACAAGACCAGACAAGACCAGACAAGACCAGACAAGACCAGACAAGACCAGACAAGACCAGACAAGACCAGACAAGACAAGACCAGACAAGACCAGACAAGACCAGACAAGACCAGACAAGACCAGACAAGACCAGACAAGACCAGACAAGACCAGACAGTACCAGACAAGACAAGTATTATTATAAGTACATTTTATATCTTTGGCAGTCTGACAGGTCAGGCTCGTAAAGATGACCATTAATATCATACATAAACTTATAGTTAGAGTTATGATAATATTTGTATTGATATTTAACCAATATACGACTTATATTAATAGAAAGTAGAAATAAAAAAGAGAATAGAATAGAAAATAGAAATTTTATACTAACAATAAATTTGTTCCAGATTGGTTCTATATCTACTCAATTTATCAGATTTCCTTTGACAGAAAGCACCATAATTTACATGACAAAAGTTTCACAATTTGTTCACCTGACATTATACAACTCGGGTTTTGCTCAATGCGGTTTATCTCTAACAATAAGATTGAGTAAATAGCTTAAAAATAGATAGTCAAATATTTTGTTTTTAAATACTTCCAGACTACTATAGTTCACATTTCGCTGGGAAATTCTTCCCACAACCGTATAGCAGTTACTACGAATGAACGCTCATAGTAGATGGTAGCAAAATGAGGTAATTTGAAGTAAGAATGCTTTTTTCATGCTAATCTATCGTTTCGTCTAACTTGAGTCTCCGCCACAAATAACTCACCTAAATAACTTGGTTTACCTATTTTTAATGATTTATAAAAGTAACAGGCTATGTGGTACCATCGACGATATTTGATTGAGAGCCATCCTAGCTCTCATCGATTAGGGGTTATGTGCTCATCTCATTTCAGGCTTAAGATAAATCTTATTGAAGAATTCACTGCGCGTTGCAACTTCGAATCATTTTCTGATGTAGAATAAATAAGTACAATTGCGCAGTAATCTATGAGCGGCAATATAGTTGCTGAAACTAATAACTTCCGTTATAAAGATATTTAAAGAGAACACCAGAGATGACAAGAGAAGACCAGAAAGACCAAATTGAAAGACCAGACAAGACCAGACACTACCAGACAAGACCAGACAACACCAGACAAGACCAGACAAGACCAGACAAGGTCAGACAAGACCAGACAAGACCAGACAAGACCAGACAAGACCAGACAAGACCAGACAAGACCAGCCAAGACCAGACAAGACCAGACAAGACCAGACAAGACCAGTCAAGACCAGACAAGACCAGACAAGACCAGTCAAGACCAGACAAAACCAGACAAGAGCAGACACGACCAGGCAAGGCCAGACAAAACCAGATAAGACCCGACAAGACCAGACAAGACCAGACAAGACCCGACAAGACCAGAGAAAACCAGAAAAGACCACAAAAGACAGAAGAAAGCAGACAAGACTAGACAAGACCAGACAAAACCAGAAAAGACCACAAAAGACAGAAGAAAATAGACAAGACCAGACAAGACCAAAGAAGACCAGACAAGACCAGACAAGACTAGACAAAACCAGACAAGATCAGACGGCACCAGACAAGACCAGACAAAACCAGACAAGACCAAACAAGACCAGACAAGACCAAACAAGACTAGACAAAACCAGAGAAAACCAGACAAGACTAGACAAGACCAGACAAGACCAGACAAGACCAGACAAGACCAGACAAGACCAGATAAGACCAGACAAGACCAGACAAGACCAGACAAGACCCGACAAGAACAGACAAGACCAGGCAAGACCAGACAAGACCAGACAAGACCAGACAAGACCAGACAAGACCAGACAAGACCAGACAAGACCAGACAAGACCAGACAAGACCAGACAAGACCAGACAAGACCAGACAAGACCAGACAAGACCAGACAAGACCAGACAAGACCAGACAAGACCAGACAAGACCAGACAAGACCAGACAAGACCAGACAAGACCAGACAAGACCAGACAAGACGAGAGAGTCGCGGTCGAACCGCGAGAACGTGAACATCAAATCAAGCGTGAGAGAAAAGTATATCTTTAATCAAATGGTGAATGGTGGTAAAGTGAATTTAATATATTTGTTTGCAATATGCCAAGAGAATTACGTTCTAACGCTAATCCAGATGCAAATGGTGACCCTGTGATATTGTACCTTCAAAGTCCCTATTTCAAGGATATGATTACTGTAGGTAGCCATAAGGAGTGAATTAGAGTCGATGAGGTCATCAATCATGGATAATATCCAGGACAGTGTGAAAAAGGAACTACGGGAACTTACGCAACAAGTGAGAAATCTACAAACCCAAAATTCCATGCTTCTAGAAAAAATGGCCACTTCTGATCAATTGTTTAATTCTGCGGCTAAAAACTTATCCGAACCTTCGAAAGAATACGAAGAAGATAAAAACACAGATGTAGTCTTATCTTGTTCCGACAAGGCTAATTTGCAAGATACGAAGCAGCAAGGACCTTCGAGAAAGGAAAAGCCAATCGTGCACGATAAAACCGATACTCGTGAGTGTCAAAAAAACACAACTTGATAAAAATATAAACAACGATACGTGGCAATTTCAAGATAAAAAGAAAAGAAATAATAGAAGATCAAATATAATAATTGGCGCAAACTCCGAGAATTCCGCAATTAGTGCGATGAAGAATTATGCTCACCTTCATGTCTACCGTCTGGATCCAGAACTCAACGAGGATGATGTAATCAAATACCTTAACAGTAAACAGTTCGACCACAATAAGTGTACTAAACTTCCTTCTAGGTTTCCCAAAGAATACTCATCTTTTAAGGTCTCTGTCCCAATGGATAAACTTGAAGATGTGCAAAAACCGGAAACCTGGCCGCAATACACAAGGTTAATCGTGTTTTTTTCCCAAACCCTCACAAACTGAGAGTAACCTACTAAATCTTCCAAATTCAGGGCCAATTTTGCTTCACTCTCCATCGAAAAATAGCTGCAAAAATAGTACCAAACCTATTAACAATCTGATATTATTCATTAATGCTCAAAGTATTAAACAAAAACTCCTTCAACTAGAGCTTTTAACATCTGAGCACTCGCGACATTTTTTATGTCTGGCAGAAACGTGGCTATCGGATGAGCTAATGTCTTACATAAATATACCTAATTATAAATCGATTGCCTCGTATTCACGAACGCAGTAGTATACTGCTAGTATTTCTATAATTGCCACACTCTAGAAATCTCAAGTAAATCCATTGAAAAACACGTTGAGTTGTGTGGGGTTGTATGGAAGTCGGGTACTAATTATGTGGTTATAATAACTGTATATCGACCACCTACGGGGTGTCACCACTTTCATGATAATTCTCGAAGAGCTACTTGACTGTGTGTTTCTTAAATATGATGACATCTTTATTGTAGTTGACTTTTACACACTTTGATAAACATTCCAAAGATAAAACCAATCTAATCAACATTCTGCTAGCATATGGTATAAATCACAGAGTAAAGGTTCCCACTAGGGTAACTAACACCTCACAGAGCACATTTGGCAATCTTTTGGTCAGACTAAATCGCCGAGCTCCAATCAATGTTGGGGACGACACTCTCTCTGATCACAGATTTATACTGGCTGCCAATGTAGTATTTCCTATTAAAACTAAACAAGATTTTTATTTTGCTCGAAACTTCTGTGCAGCCAACAAACTTTGCCAAGCTTCAACAAGCTCTACAAAAAGAATCCTGGGCAGATATTTTCTCAACTAAGGACTGCGAGAGAAAGGTCAACTCGTTTATCCAACTGATGCAATTTTATATTTTTAAATATTGTCCATTAAAGAAAATAACAATTACTCCCACTTCTTGGATAACCAAAGAAATCAAAATCTCAAGTAGGAAGTTAAAGGACCCGTATATTTTACAAAAGCAGCACCCTGACTTGAAAGAAATTTACTTGGCACACAAGAAATCGCACCTGAATCTCCATATCTCTACTAAAAGAAATTTCTTTAGAAACAAAATTGGAAAATCATCTAATAAACAACGTACTCTTTGTAAGACTGTCGATGAACTGTCCAACAAAGTACGGGGTAAACAAAACATTTACCTATTAGAGAATGAAAGACTTGTAGAATCCCCAGAAGCTTCACTTTTTAATGACTTCTTTACCTCAGCACCTGAAAGGATTATAGAAAACATTCCGTCAACCTACTTAGACAATAGCCACATTCTCCGAAGCGAAAAATCCATGTATCTTGAAGATTTATCTCCTAGCGAAATGTCTTTAGTCTAAATTAAAAATAAACCAACCCAGGACTCCTTGTCTGCTAGTATCATTAAGGAATTCGAAAGTGAACTGATAGAGCCTATTACCGATATTATCAATTGCTCATCCGCTTCTGAAAAGGTACCTGATGCTCTAAAAATCGCAGCAGTTTCACCTATATTCAAAAAAGGAGACGTAATTGATAGGAACAATTACAGACCGATATCGATCGCATCGGTTCTGGCAAAGACCCTTGAATATTCTATGGAAAGGCGATTAATGCCTTTCATTACGAGACATCATCTAATTCCTCGCCAGCAACATGGATTCTTCAAACAAAAATCCACCTCCACAGCAATCGGTGAATTCTACAACAAAATTGTTAATGAGGTAGACGAAGGGAAATGTCCGTTGGGAATTTTTTGCGACCTGTCAATAGCCTTTGACTGCGTCGCACATGAAAATCTCCTGGAGAAACTATATACCTATGGAATTAGAGGAAAGGCTGGTCGTTGGTTCGAGTCCTACTTAAATAATAGAGGACAATACGTCAGAATAAATTCAAGATGGAGGACAGGATACTCCAATACTAAAGTTCTGAGAATAGGGTTTCCGCAAGGTAGTATCTTAGCGCCGATTCTGTTTTCTCTCAATACAGCTGACATGATACATTTCGCCCCTTATCACTGCACCCTGTATGCGGATGATTCGAGTATCCTAGTTTCGGAACGTTCACTTGAAGCAACGGCAACACAACTGAACATTACCCTGTTAAAACTATACACATGGTTAAACAAGCTATTCATGGAAAAACAAGCTATGTTATTTTTCAATGCAGTCGAAGAAATCCCACTGATGACATTCCTCTCAAAATTGGCAACTGCAAGCTAACTCGCCAGGAAAAAGTAAAATTTCTAGGTATATACCTAGAGGAACACCTGACATGGACTGCAACCACTGATGCAATAATTCTTAAGCTGCACAGTAAGTCGTATCTGTTAAGAAAAGTAAGACAAAGGGAGGGTGAAAATGTTCTTCTCAGCGTATACCATGCCGAAATTCATTCTGGCTTATGGCATTTTAGTCTGGGGAACTGCTTTATTTAGTCAAGGAGTATTTCTTGCACAAAAAAGGCTAATACGAACAATAGCAGGCATCACAAGAACCACCTCTTGCAGATCATACTTTTAAAATCTAAAAATCCTCACCGTTCCATGTATTTATATATGGGAGCTAGCATGTCATATTTTCAAAAATAGGAATGTAATTGGAGTAAGAGATGAACGCTATGGATATGATACCAGAAATTATTTGAACCTAAGACCGGTGAAAAGTAATCTCACCATTTGCAAAGGTGCTTCTAATCGAATAGGTATTCAAATCTATAACCAGTTACCGTTGGCTATAAAGGAGTTAGCCAGTTATAGAAGTTTCCCGAATACGCCTTAAAACTTAGCTCCAAGATAAATGCTATTATACTGTCAGTGATTTTTTTAATGATGTATAATATTTAATTTTTTAATTTTTAATTTTATGTGCTTATGTATTCTTGTACTCTATTTCTAAGTATTCTAACTTTGACCTGTCTAATATGTATAATTATTACATCTATAGATTATTAAACTGAATTTGAATTTGACAACATCAGACAAGACCAGACAAGACCAGACAAGACCAGATAAGACCAGACAAGACCAGACAAGACCATACAAGACTAGACAAGACCAGACACTACCAGACAAGACCAGACAAAACCAGCCAAAACCAGACAAGACGAAACAATGACCAGTCAAGACGAGACAAGGCCAGACAAGACCGAAGAAGACCATACAAGACGTGACAAGATCAGGCAAGATCAGATAAAACCAGACAAACTAGATAAGACCGGGCAATCACAAGTCTAAACAAGACTAGATAAGACCAGACAAAACCAAGTTTGATAAAAAATACCAGACTGGTTTGGTTTAGAATAGTAAACTATAGACAAAACTGGTAGCAAGACCTTTAGATAAACTACAAATACTCTTTCATTCATTAAATCATAGCTTTGTAAATAGTAATACCTTTGTAAATACGGATAGCCATAATGCAAAATTGTCGCATAATGCAAAGTTATTGCTTATTTTATAATATTATTAATATAAAACAGCTGTTTATCTGTTCAAAATCTTACATACAGATGTGACATTCATACCCTTAATACAAGAAATCCTGGCTGCTTATCAGCTCCTGCTCATAAAACAAATTTATTTGCAGGAACATTTCATTATGCAATTATCAATCTTTTTAACAACCTTCCTGTCTTCCGGGACGTTACTCGACATCTAAGTTTAAAACATATATTTACGATTTTTTTTATAATAAACAGTGTGCCCCATTACATGCGTTTTCATGAGATATTAACTGTTACCCAAGATCGTCCTTCTGTCATGTACTTATATCATTCGAACTATATTTTTTGTATTTTGTTTAATTATGTAGATAATTGATATAGTTAACTTATATATAGTAGATAATTCATATATTTTTATTTGCTTAATTTTTATTAAATTGATTTATTAAGGTGTAATGGATGAACAGAGTGTGCCTTTGCACAAATCTGCATTATTTTTTTCTCTGCATCAGAATGTATTTTGCTCTCTGCTATATATATATATATATTTTTTTTTGTATCTGTTTACGTTTTTACGTCAAAGGGGAAACAATAAATTTAATAAATTAAATAGTTAAATAGAAATTCGATCGCGTTCATACTGTGCAGAAGGTATTTGGCCGAGGCCTCATCAGTTTTGGAATAGAAATAGAAAAAAAGAGTTAAATAGAAAGATATGATCTTAAAAACAATGTAATTTATCTAGTTCTCGTTTAGTGCCACGAAAGTGGACTGGGGCCAGCAATAACATACAAATATATGTTGTATAATTCAATATTCTGCGTGGTATTAGCAAGGGAAGTAGTTGTTTCAATACGAGATTTGTTTTGATGTCTTAATATTATAGAGCTACGAACAGGTTGAAAATATTTATATATTAGGCTATATTTCCCTTTTAATAAGTTTAAAGAATATTAACATTATTAAAAAAATAATTAGGAAACCAAGATTTGTTGAGCTTAAATGTTTAAACTTAAATATGTCACATTGAATTGATCTGCAGTTGAATAATCCGTATGAATTACCACGTAGTAACCTAGTAAAACCTAGTAAATTAATTAAGGAGATGATTTCAGTTTGTAATATATTTTCAATTTACCTCCATCTTTCTCGCCTTTTCAAACATTTCCATCCGGTTAATCTCCTGTACCTATAAACGTCATATTTGTAATAAATAGCTTTCGTAATAAATTGCCATTTAAATCTTGACGCAAGTAAATTGGCAGCGAGTCCAATTAATTATCTAGTGATTATCTTTGCGGAACGACAATCAGAGGGGAAAATCCGCATCGTTTCATATTCTCATTAAAAATCGACAACTAATCAATCACCACCCAAAACGACACGCCAAAAAATATATATAAAAACCCTCACATATAAACATCACACGGCGTAACTTTCTCTCCCCTATTTTCCGGGTCCCGGGGACAGAAAGAGAACGGAGCAAAAAAATAGTCATTAGCTAATTAGCCGGTTTCGTAGAGCCGAATTTCACGGCTACGTGTGTAGCCGTGCGATGCTCATCCTGGCGGCGCTTTTATACGTTCACCCCATTTTCACACCGCAGCACCGCCCCGTAACCGACGCGCCCTGCACTTTTACACCCCGGCAAACTCATATTAATAAGATACATCTGATATAGACGGACAGGAAAGGAAGAAACAATTTTCAATCTTTAAAACATCAAAAGAACCTAAGCGACATAGATTAATATAATTAATGAATCTTAAAGGAATTTATAAAATGCGTGGCAAAATCATCTTAAGGAAAACACGTTTTTAAAATATTAAATAAACAACGGAGAGAAGAGGAAATAATAGCTCAAGATTATATAAATCATTTAGGATCATAAAAGACCAAATAATATCGGACCAGACAAGAATTTATCTTGTCAATGTATTTCATCGAAATTTAACAAAACAATCAAAATTAATGTTTTTAAAATATTAATAGATTATTGTAAAAATAAATCCAGTCAAATAAATCTATTACACACCGCAGAATGTCTTATGGTCTCTAACGCTAGTCCACATAATTAAACAATAACACCACAAATAATTCAATGCGTCTTTTATTTACATCTTTACATTTCGAGATCAAAAGAATTCTTGTCACATTCAAAATTAATTAATATAAACGTTTATGAAACAGCCGATTTATAAAAAAACAGAAACTATTAAAGTCACTATAACTTATATTATTGCTAACAGACGGAACTAAATAGGACACACACACACACACACACACAAACCATAATATTAATTAGTATGTCAGATTAGTATTTATTATAAATTAAAATTAATAACACGACAGTATTTGTCCTGTGAAGACTTCCCTACAATATATTGTCTATCCATCTGCCTAGTACCATCTGTCTAATCTTCTTCTTCTTCTTTATTCAGCCTGTCTCGTCCACTGCTGGACATAGGCCTCTCTTAACATCTTCCATCTACTTCTATCTTGTGCTTCTTGCATCCAGTTGGTGGCGATGCGTTTCACATCGTCTGTCCATCGGGTGGGTGGGCGTCCTCTACTTCTGTATGCCTCCTGTCTAGGTCGCCATTCCAGGATCTTTTTGGTCCATCTGTTGTTTGGCATCCTTGCGACATGCCCGGACCAGTTCCATTTTAGTTTGGTTATTACTTCAATTGCATCGCTAACCCCAAATCGCTGTCTTAGTACTTCATTCCGCACTTTATCTCGCAATGTAATTCCGAGCATGGAACGTTCCATGGCTCGTTGCGCCACTCTCATCTTTTGGACGGACTTTTGTGTGAGTGTTAGAGTCTCCGCTCCGTAGGTTAAGACTGGTAGGATGCACTGGTCAAACACCTTACGTTTTAGGCAGTTGGGGATGTCGGATTTGAAAATGTGTTTTAGTTTTCCGTAGGCTGCCCACGTTAGTCTTAGCCTCCTTCCAATCTCGTGTGTCTGGTTGTCTCTGCCGATTTTAATCTCGTGGCCTAGATACTTGTATGAGGTGACTTGCCGGATCTCAATCCCTTCCATTATAAAGTTTCGGGAAGGTACTAGGTTGGTCATAAATTCCGTTTTCGAGATGTTTATTTTAAGGCCGACTTTTCGTGATTGTTCTGCCAGCTTCTTAAGCATTTTTTCAGTCTTATCTAGGCTATCCGAAATTAGCACAATGTCGTCTGCGAACCGTAGATGGTCTGTCTAATATCATCTTCATATTCATTGACTATCTAATCTTGCCTAGTCTTGTCTTGTATGTCTAGCCTTAACTGTCAAATCTTGTCTGTGTTGTCTCTTCAGTCTACTTCTAGTCGGTCTAGTTTTGTCTGTTTAGTCTTGTCTGTCTAGTACAGTGTGTCTATTCTTGTCTCTATAATCTTGTCTATCTAGTCTTATCTGTCAGATCTGGTCTGTCTTTAATATTGTCGATTTAGACTTTTCTATACAATCTTATCGGCCTAGTCGTGTCTGGCTAGGTTTGTTTATCTAGTCTTGTCCGCCTAGATTTGTCTAGCTATTCGTGTATGTCTAGTCTTATCTGTATAACCTTACCATCCAATCTTATCTCTTTAGTATAGTCTATCTAGTTTCTTGTTAATCCTAACGTAACGTAACGTAACTCCTTTTTTGTTAATCCATCTTCTCTTGTTTGTCAATCTTGTCTTGTTTAGCAGTATTAACTTTCTAGTCTCAGCTCTTGAGTGTGGATTGTGTGGTAATATATTTTTAAATTCTTCTCGTCAATAATCTGTCGCTAATATGAATATAGTGAGGGAGATAGTGTGAAGTAGACATTCAGTCTATGCGGTTTGAACGGTGCCGTCAATGATTTATTGCGAGTAAAGTTATCTTTCGGTATATATCCACGTCCAATTACCATCACTTGTTAGAGTCGCAGCGAAGTAATTTGGCAATTTGTTAGTCGTTAAAATTCCCAGCTGTCTGAGTTTGTCATTTGCCGGTCGGCTGGTTCACAAGTCGGCCGCAAACACATGTCTCTAAATATAAATAAGATATCTTTCCACGAAAGAAACGACCTATCACTCGAAATAGACTCGGATCAAACTCACAGAAACATATTTTTCTATCGCTGCCTATCCAATTTGTAATTAATTTTTCATTTATATTTTTATCATTTTCACAGTTTAATGTAAGATTTATGGCATAAATGTGACAGGGCCAAACTACCGAATCTAGACATACAAGAGTAGGCAGACAAGACTAGACAGACAAGGTTAGTCAGACAAGGCTAAACAGGCAAAATTAAACAAACAAGGATAGGCAGACAAGACTAGACAAACAACACTAGACAGATAAGATGTTTTCTTTATTAGGCAAAAGGAGAAATATATTAGGAAGACTATTCCCGGGGAATATCCTGTAGGCCTATTGTTCTCCTAGAGCTGCCATATTTTTAACTAGTTCGAGGTTCGATCACCTGGGCATAGCTTCGATCCGGAAGTTGTTAATTGTAGGTTTTGAGAATATCCTCTATTTATTTAGTCTGGGTTTTGCCGATGGGCTTTTCAGTTCCATCATCATCTTCAGCTTTAGTTTTCATTATGTTATCAATCATTACTTTAATGTTGTTCCACTTTTCCTCTGATTGTAACTAATGTTGTGAGCAGTAACTTCTACACCAATCTTTGCCTCTGTAAACGTACTTTTGTTTAAGCAAATATTACAGTAAAATATGTATTCTGCGGTATCTACCTGATGGCAGTATATGCATTGATTACAGACAAAAAAGACTAGATAGACAATACTAGACATGAATATACGGACAATACCAACCAGACAAGACTAGATAGACAAGACTAGACAGACAATGCTGATGCCTGCTCATAAATTCTCACTCGAGCAATTACCCCCCCCCAGACAATCTCATAGAGGAACCGTCTTCCTGTAGACCGCTATGCCTACTGAATGTGGCAGGGAAGCTTTTAGAACTGATGATTCTCGAAAAAAATGTAAGTGAGCTCAGGCAAGACAAAGGACTTTCGGACAGACAAATTGGATTCAGAAAAGGGCTATCTACCAATGATGCTATATTAAGGGTGCTAAAGGTAGCAGAAGACGCTTCAGCAGGCTCCCAACAGAAAAGATGGATGGTCTGATAACGTTATACATCAAAAATCCCTTTAATTCAGCTTCATAGCAGAACTTTGTTGACGAGATGATAGGCAGAAGTTTCTCCCCAGGCCTGCCGAAACTGGTAAGCAGTTATTTATCCAGGCGCTTCATTATATCGGAGGCGGACGGTAAAGTAACGGAAAGGGAAGTTCTCAGTAGTGTTCCGCAGGGCTCAGGGATGGAACCCACTCTGTAGTACATGCTGTATGACGGTGTTTAAGTTTGAAGTTAACAGAGGGCGTTGATAGAGTAGGTTATGTCCTATACTGTAGGGGAACAAACAAAAAACAAGTTATGGACAGAGGTAACACGGTAATAAAGCTAGTGGCAACTTGGATGAACGGAAACAAATTGAAGCTCGCTCCAGAGAAAACCAAAGCTTTATTACTAACGGGAATGAGGAAAAGAGGTCCCATCATGTTCAAAATATAAGACGAGACAGTCATACCCAAGAAAGCCATAAAATACTTGGGAATCACTATAGACTAATTAGTCTCTTTTAAGCAACATATTGCGACAACAACGGCAAAGGCTCTCAAAACCTGTACTGCTCTTGAGAACACCAACCGAAGAGTATTACACTCAGTTACAGTGGTCCACTCCACTCGGGCTGTACGGTGCCCCAGTAAGCACAAGTCTGTGGAAAAGTCTAGTGTGAGACAAAAGTTGGCCTCAATTCATAGGAAGATGGCACTGAGGGCATGTGTATACATAACGTCACCATTTATATTTTTCGTCACGGCGGAATTATGTAAAAAAAAAATTATGGTAATACAGTGTCGGTTACTTGTATTTTCACTAAAACATTACGAACAGTGTGAGGAAGAAAAAGCACATTCTCCAAGTGCCAGGTTATCTCCGAGACGATTAATTTCTTTCGCAGACTTTTTCTCGCAGAAGTTTTCTTTCGAATAACATTTTCAAAATATTTGGGCATTTGTCGATGCTTGTCGATTTTTAGAACTCCGTTTAGGCATTAACTCAAGCCACCTTGTTTTGCGCTAGCCCATCAGTTTGTGATATTCTGTGTCAGTTGAATCACAAAACTCTTCTACTCGAACGCTGTAGATATAGAAAAAAAAAACCGGCCAAGTGCGAGTTGTGACTCGAGCACCGAGGGTTCCGTACAAACTTGTAAGTAAGGTATCTTTTTTTTGTGGAGGACGTACCATTTTGTGGAGGACGTTAACATTCAGTTAACTTGACAAGTGGCCCTCCTGAAATCACGACCATCTTAGTACCGCTGCAAGCATAACCTCAAGATTCTACCCTATAATTTATTACATATATATATACATCCCCCATTCACTATGAGTGTTTAGGGGTTCTGGAAATTCACTATTTGTTTTAACTGCTCAATTTTGCCTGTATACCTATATACCTGTATAGAGGTATACAGGGTATTTTTTTTAAACAACACAAATATTTTTAAACTTATAAAAAGAAAACTTTATTTTAGTATTACACATATTCACTAACTTATATTAAGATCTAACTATTTCTAGATCTAATATAAACTAATATATTAACTATTTCTACATCTATTTCGATACTATTAACATTCAGTTGTTCAATTGACTGCTTTTGGGCAATTGACTACCAAAAAATATAGGGCGTACGTGATTTAAGTATATGTAGATTATAAGGGAAAATTAGACGAAATATAATATATATATATATATATATAGGATGTTACGGGACTTGAGTATGTCGCATGTCGGTTATAAACAAGCAAAATTTAGACATATTATATACCCTGTATATATTATGTATAGAGCGTACGTGATGAAATGCATAACGAATATAAACAAAGAAAATTCAGAATAAACAGCTTGGTGCCGACACATACTTTTTAATCTTCGGACCTAACCGAGGAGGACCTAACTGTATGCAACCCATATGCTTCTGGAGCCTGACTATACCACGCAACACATTAGTGTATTTTCATAAGTTTCTAATAGTAAATTCGTATTTTTCTTGTAATTAAACTACATATTTACGGTTTTCAGATTTTTCCCTTTACATGTGCTGTAAGACACCGCTTCTTCAAAAATTTCATGATTCTAGGTCAACGGGAAGTACCCTATAGGTTTTGATTCGTTTGTGAAATCGCAAAATATGCGACATAAACGGTCATATCTTTTGATCGCGTTGACTTACAAGTTTGATTTTTTGTCACAGCTGAAAGAGACCGCAAACCAGAGTATTTGATACAAATTTCAACTTGTTACCTCTACGCGTTCCTGAGAAAAATGGTCTTGACAGACAGACAGGCGGACAACAAAGTGGTCCTATAAGGGTTCCGTTTTCGGTACGGAACCCTAAAAAGAATAAATTTTCACAATGAGGCACTCAAAGTCTACAAGGAGACAATCTGCGGCTGTTTTGATCGCGATGTGAACTATATCTGGGCTCCACATCCTATCCGGATGAGCTGTCTTCCGTATGATTTGTTCAATTTTGCGTAAACGTAATCTTCGACTTTCTATTTTCCTCCATAATTGCTTATTCAAATTATTGCAAGACAATACTTCCTTCAAATCATCAACAATTATATCCGATGTTTTACCTTGCTGTTCTCAAATCTCTAAAATCTTGACTTTGACGCCTTCGTATGGTAAAAATTGCGGATAAACACTAGGAATAATTTTATCGAGCCATGGTTTGAAGCATCTGTTAATTAAGTTATGCAGTGGGCGTCGCGAAGTTACTCTTTCAATTCATAGGTTGCCCTAGAGGCAAACCCATTTACAACAATAGCCTGAGATTTTGTACGTACACATTTCAATTTTTGCTCAAAACATGTATGAATTAAATGAGAAGCACAGTCATTTGAGCGAAATCTGTGATTTTCTTGCACCGTATAAAACGCCCACGCACCCTCCGTTGCAGCTATATCCAAATCTTTAGAAGTCAGCAAATCGGTTCTTTTAAATAACGTAAGTATTGACGAGATTGAAGCCGCAGCTTGATCGTAAAGCCTGTGTTTTTCCGATTTTAAATGTTTCTCGATATCGTTGGTACCACCGCTGCACCGTGACAAACATTTGCTGAAGATGTACCACTCCTTTGTTTTCTAAACGGATACTTGTTTTGCAAAATAATTGTAAAGGTACACTGACGTTTAGGCATTTTTGTTATGGTACAATCACACAGTGCTTTAAGTTCACACCAGACGGATTTGGTGTGAAGTTCAAGCACTGCGGACTTAATGCACTGAACCGACCTTAACTTTCGCTGAGTGGGTGCAGCATCTATGCCGCTTTCACGCGTTATCCGCTCTCCCGTCGCCCGCCGCCTAGGTTACACGTTACGACCTTGCGAGTGCACGACCAGGTAAGTAGTAGGGTGTTTACTACCGCGAAAGCGGGACGTTTTTGCCCTCGCTGGTGACAGCATGACAGACAGCCTAAAAGCGGGACTATCCATACAGGACGGTGTCAGAAGACGCGGCTCTTGTCTTAGCGTGGATATTACAAATACAAAGAAATGATTAGAAATGTCTGAACCACTAATCAATAATGGTGGAGGAGAATGTAAGGCTCCAACCTAAATTAAATCGCAGACACTTTTTGAAATAGCTTGCAACGTCATCTTGAAGCAAATGTCGTGAGGCTCTTGTTTCAGGGGGCCATTTGTCAAGTCAACTTAATGTGCTTGCTACGTTCCATTTATAAAAAAAAAACCAGACAAGACTAAATGTACAAGACTAGATACTCTAGTAGTGTCTGTCTAGTCTTGTCTGTCTATATAATAAGGGCAAACGGTAGTTTCCCAGAAAATTGGAAAAAAGCCAGTCTTCTTCTGCTGAGGAAAAGAGAAAAGAGAAAATATGGCTATTTAATATCTCAGGAAAGCTACTCGAACTATCGCTAACCAGAATCAAGTCAGAACCGAATAAAGGACACAACCTTTCAGACAGAAAATATAGGTTTAGGAAGGTCGACAGTGGATGATGTGATGAGTGTCATCAGAATAGTGGAAAAAGCCTCAGCTGGAACCAAAAGATAGGATTATTGCGTTGATTACTCTGGACGTCCAAAACGCGTTAAATTCGTCAGCATTGAGAAACAAAAACGAGAGTAGACATAAAAGACCAGACAGACGAGTCTATTCAGACAAAACTAGACAGACAAGACGCCATAGACAAGACTGGACAGACAATACAAGACAGGCAAGTTTAGACGGTCAAGACTAGACAGACAAGACAGTACAAACAAGACTAGAGCGACAAGACTAGGCAAACAAGACTAGTCGTACGGGGCCCTGCCGATTCAATACACGTACTCCCTGAAACACCCGTGGCCGCTGAGAGCTTCGGTTAGATGGTAGTTGACATCTCCGTGCTAGCGATGCCGCGTTGCTGATACTTTCACGCTACGTATAATTAGTCTCGTCTAGGTTCCTGATTCAGACGCGCTTCTCTGCTTCTTCTTGCTTCTCTGCCGGAAGCTGCCCTATTTGACCGGTTTCGGGTTGTGTCGATTGCCCTGACCCAGACCGGGTCACCGTACAGGAGAGTCCAATGGGCCATTGAGTAGAGGAGCCTTCTTTTACCGCTCTTTGGCCCACTGGTGCTAGGCATTAGCTTTTTCAGAGCTGATGTAGTTTATAGGGCCGTTGCGGTAAGTTTTTTTACATGTTAAATAGTAGCATTGGTATCTTTTCTTCAAAGATTATAATTTCTAGGAAATTATTGTATACTTATCGTCAACAAAGTTTAGACTTAGCACCATTTCCTATAACTAACCTTTCTTTAACAAACTCTCTTAAAAACAACTACTTCATTGGTAAACACCACGACTGACATTGGGTGTTTGCCAGTGAAGTAATTGTTTTTAAAAAAGTTTGTTAAAGAAAGATTAGTTATACAAATGATGTTAACTTTGTTGACGATTTGTATACAATAATTTCCTAGAAATTATAATTTTTGAAGAAAAGATACAAATGCTACTATTTAATATTATCAAATCTTCAAACTCAACAAGATATAAATAATTTTTTTACATGTTTTTTGAAAAAAAGCTTTTTGTCGATGGTGATTTCCAGATATGTAACATATTCTTTGTTTGTGATTTTCACCTCCTTAATTTTGAAATTTTTAGACCCTACGGTTCTGTTTTATGTGGGACTAGTTCTAAACATTTCCCCCTTAGCCAGTCACTTGTTTGATGGCGGTGTTGGCGCATCTCATTATGTCGTTTCTGTCTTTCCCGTTGCGGCAATGGCTAAGTCGTCGGCGAATCCAATGATTTATGCAACCCCGGTAAGTTTAGCGTAAGCACCCCATCATACAGTATGTTCCACAGTGTAGGAACCAGGACTGAGCCTTGTGGAACCCCACTGCATACCTAGTATTCAGCGACTTCACCGCCTGCTTCGAGTTTGATTTTTCTGTTGAAAAATAAATGCGAAGTAGACGCAATAGGTATAGGGGAAATCTTCTCTTTGTTAGTTCCTCTATGATGTTTCTCCATGCTGACGAATTGAACGCGTTTTTGACGTCCAGAGTAATAAATGCACTAATTCTCCGTGTTCTTTTGGTTCCAGCAGAGGATTCTTCCGCTACTCTGATGACACTCATCATAGCATCCACTGTCGACCTACCTTCCCTAAACCCATATTGCCTGTCTGAAATATTATTTCCTTTATTCAGTTCTAACTTGATTCTGGCGAGGAAATAGTTCAAGTAGCTTTGCTGCGACATCCAATAGACATATGGGTCTATTGCAAGCAGGCTCGTATACGGGTTTTTTTCGTTTCCTCAGCAGAACAAGGTTGGCTTTTTTAGAATTTTCTGAGAAACTGCCGGTTGTCATTATTATATAGACAGACAAGACTAGACAGACATGACTAAAGAGACAAGACTAGATAGATAAGACTAGACAGACAAAACTATACAGACAAGACTAGACAAACGATACTAAAGTTACAAGACTAGACACACAAAACTAGACCGACAAGACTAGGCAGACTAGACTAGACAGAAAAGACTAGACAGACAGAACTACACTGACAAAACTAGACTGACAAGACTAGATTGACCAGACTAAATATACTAGACCAATATTAAATATTAACCACATTATATATACAAGATCGCGACGTTTTCATAGACGAGACTAAATCAAAAGACTAGACTCATGTGTTTAAAAATAGTAATATAGGCAGAGACCACAAGGATAGCCAATGAAGATATTGCTAGACTAACAAATACTAACCAAATTCGTAAGTAGGTATTCATACGAGAACGATATTTTTCTCGTCTCGTCTCGTAAAAGCGAAACGCGAGCGAGATGAGATTTTTCGAAACTATCGCCCTATCTCGTCTCGCGTGAAGCCCTATTTGTAAGGGCTATGATAGCCAAGTTGGTGCGCAAGCGTGGCTGGTGACCCCACGGGGGGTCGCGAGAGGCATTTTGGGGGTCGCGAGAGACATTTTGGGGGTCGCGAGAGACTTTTGGGGGTCGCCTAATTGAAAGAAATTTATTTACCAGTAAAAATTTTTATTTTTTTTTATTATTTTATTTTTTATAAGTATCGTAGCAGGCAGCATAAACGGTCTTATATAAAGGTCTCCGCACACCAATGCGTCAGTGCGTTGCGGTACGTTGTCATAGGCGCGAGAGCAGAAAAATATGTACTTCACACACCAATGCGTTAAACGGATTGGGTTTTTAGTTTTAGTTTCTTATTTTCTTAGTTTTTTATTTCATCTTTAAGTTATTTCGATCGAATATGTTGTATCTATTTGTGTCTTTGTTTATTATTATTTATGTTATTCTTCCAATTGTATTTTAGAATGTATTTTTATCGTGAACTTATAACTATTTTACTATTTTGTCACACAGATGTGCTTAATAATGTATGACCATAATTTTGTTTTAGCATAAATAAGTTAAACAAACATCGAACACCGTTAAAAAAACAAACAAATTATTGAATAGGATGGTTGCGACAGTTACTACGTGGTAATCCATACTTAGACTGAATTGATAAATCCACTATGTTTTAACCACACTTATTATATAATGGTATATTTTGTAACTAGGGCGAAAAGTTGTGTTTTTTCGCGAAAGCAAAAACGTGCACACGAACGATGTGAGACGAACGAAGCTCGAGAGGGAAATTGACAATCTTACAAGTTTGGGATCCAGGGGCCATAAAAAAATAGAATTAAAAATGAAGAATTTGTTTTTTCAATTGTCTCCAATGGCGTGGATTCGTCATAAGAACTCTCCTCAGTCCCCGATATGACCATAGAATTTACAATTATTTTAAAAATGATAAAAATGATTACATTACATTTCACGTCACTTTTTTAATACCGCGGCCTTGTTGGTGTTCATATTATTTTTATTTATTTGTTTATTTTAATGTTACCTAGCGATATTGAATATTTGCGTGCGTTACCCAGGTTATGTGGAAATACAACGAGATGTGAATTTTTCGTATTAAATAATCGACGTCAAGAAGTACTTTTCGGGCATGAGTAATAAAAAAATATTTTCGCCTTTTGTCGGGTTAAGATCATTTTCAAGTTCACACGTGTTAAATGTTTAAATTTATATAACTGTGACTAATAAGTTATATAATATTTTTACATATTAAGTGTGGTTAAAACATCTAATAAAAAGTTGAGAAAATATCAAGGAAGGGTTTATTAAATTCGGATTTACATTTTGCGTTGTTAATGGGGAAGAACGTCCGTCTTGTGTTATTTGCTCGGATAAATTGGCAAATGTAAGTTTGAAAACTGCTTAATTTAAACGACATTTGGAAAGTAAACATAAAGAATGTACAAATAAATCTGAAACCTTTCTTAAACGGCAGGCTGAAACTATGAAAAATCAAACTGTATTTTTGAAAATATATACCTACAACAACTCCTGAGAAGGGTTTACGAGCATCCTTAGAAGTTTCATATTTAATAGCGAAAAATTTTAAACCACATACAATTGGAGAATCCCTCAATCTTCCTTCAGCAATTAAAATGACATCGATTATGCATGGACAAAAATATGGTAACGATTTAAAAATAATACCATTATCAAGAGATTCCGTTTCTGTTCGAATTTCCGCCATATCACGTAATATCGAATCAGTTCTGTTAAATCTAATACAAAACTCTCATGTGTTTGCTCTACAACTTGACGAAGCCACTGAGATTTTTTAAAAAACTTAACGATTTGACTTTGAGTTTACAGGGAGAGAGTACAAACATTTTAAAATTGAGCAGTAAAACTGAAGCTTTTAGAAAGAAGCTGATACTTTGGCAAGGAGAATTAAAAAAAGCAATACAGACATGATCCCGTGCTTTTCATAATTTGGGTTATGAAATGGTTTTTAATTTTGGTTATTTAAAAAACTCCATTTCCCATCATTTGATAAAATTGAGAGAAAACTTAACGAAAAGGTTCGAAAAATTTCCAGATAATGAATTAGGTTGGATCCGTGATCCATTTTCGGTTGATATTATTAATATTCCTATATCCTTTTAGATGAAAAAGAAGAGTTAATTGATGTTTCAAGCGACGAAACACTGCGCATTCAATTTAAGTCTCAGATGTGTCAAATTTTTTTTGTTATGGATTAGAAACGAATATGCCGATTTGAAAAGGGCTATCAATATTTTAATTCGGTTTGCATCTACCTACTTATGCCAATCCAGCTTCTTTAAAAAAATATTTATTCTCATATGCATGAACAAAACCATTGTTTCGTAAAATTATATGTAGTACTCAAACCTCTAATAAGGGAGACACATACTTGGTGTTTTTAAAAGAGTGTCAATGAGTCATTAAATTTTAATTTCTAAGTACAAATATACCGCGTCATACTAATACTAGACTTTATCTAATATCTGCGGGTAGATGCGATTCATTATCTGCATATTTATGGTGTCACAACTTTTATAGCATTTTTATGATAGTGTCTAAGTTTGCTTATTTTAAAAAGGCTGTATTTTATTCAATGACGTCACCAAAACTCCTTTAAAAACATCCTGTAAACGCAAATTCCAGAAAAACTTTCACTTTACCTACGTTAATGATTAAAAAACTTCTACTGTGGATCCGGGGGTCGCGACAAAATTTTACACAAAATGGGGGGGTCGCCAATGAAAAAAGTTTGCGCACCACTGGCCTAGATCCAACCTTTGCAAATTTAATCAAATCTAAGTCCAAGAATATACCACTTTCATAGACTTATTTATACTAATTTAAAGGTGTTATTCTGAAGAACTTTTACTAAGAACTAACAAGACTTTTTGAAGCTTTGTCGTGTATGAAAATTAGAAAATAATTCATTCAATATTTTTTTTTCTTAATAAATATAATTTTTATATCTGAAACCCTTCAACGCAAAACTCAATTTAGCTGCCATAATCCTTAATACATTTAATAAACCGTAACAATATGGAGACCTGCCAAAACGAAAACTTCGGACGAGCGCTCGTAATTATTATAATATAGTGCACCATTTTGTATCCAATTTTCAGACTCATTAGTGCGATTGGTACGAATGCAAAATTTTCCGCCGTGCTTATATAAATATTCGTATATAAATACGAATAGACATTTTCCCATTCGCATTTTAATTATCCATGGATAAGACGCCATTAATATCCGCCGCAGAGTGAGCCACACAAGACGGAAGAGCTAATTATATTCCACCGAGTATTCGAAGCATCTTTCTGTGGTTTTAGTTTCAACCAAGCTATTTGTAAACGATTTTTTTTAAGGAGATTCCTCTTAACCGGCGATAATAAACGATGGAGAGCTATATTTGTATAACTAATTAACATTTTTTGGATTGTTGGGCTTGTATGGACCAAGTCGAACGTAAATTTCTGGACAAATTGGAAATGAAAAAAGTGAGTGACAGGAGGAAATAGTGAGGAGCTTTAATTAGTTTTTTTTGCTTTTAGGAAAATGGCAGCGTGAAATTGAAATTGCTCTTAAATTTTTAAATCATTTTGCGATGGTTGACGTTGAGGCTTTGATGTTTTCGCTTTTTTGTGAAATTTCCTGTGCAAAATTCTCTAGCTGCCAATTAGTATGCAAAAACATGTTGTTTAAGCTTTTATCTTTAATCTAATTTAAAATATATTTCATAATTGGAAAATGCTGGTATGAACTCGAAAATATGTATTTAGTATAAGCGATTTAATGTTCTATTGGAACAATATTCGTAAATTTTGAAATAGTACTCCTCTGTTGAAATATTTTTAGAACTAATTAGTTGACTGAAGATTAATGAATTGCAAAATATTTAAATTACTTCGGAAGTATCCTGCTAAGCTTTAACACAATCTTAACAAAAACAATATTTATTTTCCTGAAAACTAATTAGTTTGGCATGAGCTGTTGTGTTTCATTCTGCCATTTATCAAAAAAATGTCAACAATTCAACTGTTACTAGTACTTGCGTTTAATCAAAGCTAAATTGAAATTATTACAAATCTAAAGATTTTTGCAGTTTTACAACTAATAATATTTATTTATTCATTCTAAATAGATTTCTTGAAACATGTAGGAATTATTGTATGAAACGATATAAAGTAGATTGGCTTTAACTTCTTTAAATTTAATTTCTTTAGCAAACTTTTGTGGTTTACCGGTATCACAAGTCAACATGAATTTTGTGCCTGAGCTTAGCATATGCAATTATGATTTACGGTTTATTGTTCATCTTGATTGTGGTTATTGTTCATCTAAAAGAATATGTCTTTTATAAAAAAATTGCCTTTTTTTGAAACACAAAACATTGAGAGAATCAACAGATTACAAGATTTCTTATAGGAAATTCAATCTCTACAAGCATTATTTGCAACATTTTTTAAATTTTGCTTAGTTCCGAGTTATTTTCCCATTTTTAAAATAACGAAAATATAAAACAAATTTAAGGTTGTTGATGTTTGACCAAATTGAGGTTTGTTGAAGGTTAATTACTATCCCCTTGACAGATAGAAAATCACTTGATAACAAAGTTTAATGTAGAAAATTGAATTCTCTACAAGTTTTATTTGAATCATTTTTCAAAATTTCATTCAGTTTCCGTGTCATTTTCAATGTTTGGTACAAAAAAATGTTGAACCAAAATTAAGGTTTGAAATTATTCTTTTTGCTGCCGTTACGGCACGTTTAAGGCATTGGCATTCTTCTCAATGCGGGTTTTCCCTCTACTTTGGTTTCTTGCAGGGAGTTTCCAATTTGCCATCCCCATTGCTACCGCGTCTTCCTACACGCTGTTCAGCCTCGGTTTGCCACGCGGCCTGGGTCTGCTTTAGTGACTTCTAGTTTCCGTTTGAGGTGACTAGTGTCCTCTTTTCTGTTTATGGGTTCTGTATATCGTAACCTACCGCATTTAATTGTCGCTACCGATTCTGGAAAATCTGTCGTAGATTGTAGATTTTGTGGTGACGACTTGTACTGCGACCTTTATAGATCTTTTGTACCCCACCGTCTTCCTCTAAGCGTTGGTATACTTACTCATTTAGAGCGCCTCCTCTAGTCCTGATACCTTTAGGAATTTCAGGATCGGGGTAGGATTCAAGGACTGCAGCTCCTCTGCGTTCAAGCAGTGGGTCCCAAGGTACATTTGTCTCTTGCGGAGTGGTGCTCTGAGGACTTTGAACAGATGTATGGAGGTTTCCACAGCTGAAGAGAATCTGCATCTGTCATCTTCCTCTAGGCCTAGGGCGTTGAGGTGTTTTCTAAGTCTGTAGTGTCCCATCAGGACTCCTATCAGAATTCTAAGCTTGTTCTTGTTTAGTTTTAGGCAAGCTTTTTTTCTTTTCAGGTTAAAAGATCCCCGCATTACTTTGGATTGTCTCAACCCTAGAAGTTCTTTCCAGGTTTTTGTCCATTGTTTTATTATTTCGTCCATATTTTGTCCAATATTTCTAAACTTTTGTGGATGGTGTTCACACTCATACCGCAAAAGGGTTCCGGACCTATATATTTATATATATATATATATATATATATATATATATATATATATATATATATATATACATATATATATATATATATATATATATATATATATATATATATATATATATATCCCTGGTTTGCCAGGTGATCGGCTTCTTCGTTTCCGTCTGTACCAGTGTGTCCTGGTACCCAGTATAGCGTTAGGTACTTTATTTTCTTTGCGAAGCTTGTTTACCTTCTCCACACAGTCCCATACCAGTTTGGATCTGAAGGTGTATGAGCTAATGGCCTCGACGGCTGCTTGACTGTCTGGCAGGATAACAATTCGTTTTTTTCGATAATTCCTGTTGAGGTTAAATTGTGCACATCTTTCGATTGCGTGTACCTCTGTGCTTGGAAGATTCTTGGGAATGTGACCATGGATTCGAAGTATATGGTACGAGGTCCAAACACGCCTGCACCAGTACCTACCTTTGTCTTCGAGTCATCTGTATACCACTTGATAGAATTTTGCTCTTTGTGCTATGCTGATGATTCGTTGCTCCAATCGGCTTTACTACTACACATTGCGGTTTAGTTTTTCTGGAAATGGTATTTGCGAACAATTTCGTCTTTTGCTGCTTCCAGCCACGAAATGTTGGCTGCGAAGCTGTTCCCGTCTCTGCTCCCGATTATTTTATATCTGCCTATTCCTTCCTTGTTTAACCTTACAATCGCCGATCTAGCGGCCCTCTCCAGGACAAGGTGCAACGGAGTGAAATCCATTGCTGCTGTCGGGCACGACCCCATCGCCCCCGTGATGCAGACACACGCCAGTCTTTGAATCTTCTCAAGCTGTTTCCTTATAGAGACCAGCTTGGTTCCACTTCCCCACGCAACTGCCACGTAAGTGAGCAGGTCTCACTATCATGGTGTACATCCTTCGCACGATTGTGGGGTTACAACCCCACGTAAAATCTGTCGTAGCTCATAGTTCATTAGGATCCTGCACCCGCGCTCTGCATTTACTGAGTCAATTGAACCAAAAATTCTTCCAGAATTTTCTTACATGAATAAAAACAAAATAATACAAAAAATCATAAAAAAATAGTTTATTACATGCATTATCATGGGAGCAGAGACCGAAACAGCCTCGCTGCCAAGATCCCCTGGCTGGAAATACCAAAGGACGAAATGGTATGCAAATACCACTTCGAGAAAAACTACACAGCAATGTGTAGTAGTAAAGCCGATTGGAGCGACGAATCCTCAGCATACCACATAGAGCAAAATGCCATCAAGTGGTATACAGATGGTTCGAAGACAAAGGAAGGCACTGGTGCAGGAGTGTTTGGACCTCGTACCAGATACTTCGAATCCATGGGAACATCCCCAAGTATCTTCCAAGCAGAGGTACACGCAATCGAAAGATGTGCACAGTTTAACCTCGACAGGAATTACCGCAAAAAACGAATTGCTATCCTGTCAGATAGCCAAGCAGCCATCAAGGCCATTAGCTCATACACCATCAGATCCAAACTGGTATGGGACTGTGTGGGGAAGCTGAACAAGCTTGGCAGGGATAATAAAGTAACGCTATACTGGGTACCAGGACACACTGGTATAGACGGAAACGAAGAAGCCGATCACCTAGCAAACAAGAGATCCAGTAGCCCCTTTATAGGTCCGGAACCCTTTTGCGGTATGAGCGTGAACACCATCCGCAAAAGTTTAGATGAAGAAATAAGAGGAAAATGGATGAAAACCTGGAAAGAACTTCCAGGGCTAAGGCAATCCAAAGTGATGCTGGGATCTTTCAACCAGAAGAGAACTAAAGCTTGCCTGAAACTAAGCAGGAACAAGCTCAGAATTCTGACAGGAGCCCTGACGGGACACTGCAGACTTAGGAAACATCTCAAGGCCCTAGGCCTAGAGGAGGATGATGGATGCAGATTCTGTGGCTCAGCAGAGGAAACCCCCATACATCTGCTCAAAGACTGCGGAGCATTACTCCGCAAGAGACAGCTGTACCTTGGGGCTCACTGCTTGAACACAGAGGAGCTGCAGGCCTTGAATCCCACCCAGATCCTGAGATTCCTAAAGGAGTCAGGATTAGAGGAGGCGCTCTAAATGGGCAAGTACACCAACACTTGGAGGAGGAGGGTGGGGTACAATAGATCTATAAAGGTCGCAGTACAAGTCGTCACCACCATATCTACAATCTACAATCTACAATGCATTATCAATTCCGATAAGTGAATTATACAACAAATTATGAATATTTATAAAAAATATTCAATTATACAACAGCGTCGAATGGTTCAACCGTTACCCGTGCAGGGACAATTGAATCATTAGTCGGGATCAATTGAACCAACAGTGCCGGAAATAATTTTAAGAGTAAAGCTTTCTTTGGTTTTTCAGTTAAATTTGTTTTTTTCTTGTTTTTTAATATCACTGATTCTTTTCTATTTCTAATTTTTCGAGACTATCAGTCTAAATAGCAGTTTTGCGTCGTACAGGACCCTTCCTAGTATTTTGATTCGATGTACATTTGGGAAAAGGACGTATTAGTGAGGAAGTAAGATAATTACTCTTTGTGTTTGATTTCTTTTATCTTGTAGTATACCATCGTTTTTATCATTTGGAGTTAGTATTTGCAGCTGAAGATTGTTATCTTGGATGAATCTTTTGTTGTTTGATTAACTGATTGGTTAGCAAGCTCAATTTCACGAGTTGGTTGGGGCATGTTCGTAACTGTTGCAGGTGTGAAGCTTTTGTCAGAAAAACTATTTGAATCAATTGGGTAAATACCGGTACATTTAAAGCCAGCAGTTATATTATCTTGTGTGACTGTTGACATGGCTGACGAAGTTATTGTTGGAATATCATAAATTGTCATACGGACCCCAGGATGTTACCTGCACCAATATCAAATTCACTATTAAAACGGCGTTTAAATGGACTTCGCAGTGTCCTTAAGATTGATGGTTCAATTAACCTCATATAATTTGGCAGTCAACAAAAACCAGAAAAATAACATTATTTTTAAGATTCATAAGATATTTAAGATCATTTCATTCATTTAAGATCATTTATTACTATTTTTTTATTAACCTAAGTGAATAGCCATTTCCAGACGCGTTTCGAGATTTATCTCTCATCAGTGCAGCTTTGCTCTAATGAATATTAATTTGTAAAACACTTACTTGAAACCCACGTGGATGACTAGGGTTAAGATATTTTTAATTTGACATTTCGTGAGAGAGTGGTTAAGTGTTTTACAAATAATTATTCATTAAAGTAAAGCTGCACTGATGAGAAATAAATCTCGAAACGCATCAGCAGATGGCTATTTAATTAAGTTAATAGAAAGACATGATCTTAAAAAATAATGTTATTTTTCTGTTTTTTTGTTGAGTCACCTTCTTAGCGGTGGACTGAAAATTTATAAATAACTGCCAAATTTCAGATGAGATTTGCTTTGGTAGTACTAAAAAGACTCCAGAGCTCCGGAAAGGTTGAATATATTTATATATTCAAGCTGTGTTCCGACTTTATTAAGTTTAAAAAATTTACTTGCATGAAAACAAAAAAAATAAATGTTTTAAAATAAAATTATCACAATGATTCAAAATTTTGAGCAAACTGATGAGTCATATATTAGAAACTGATTTTAAGAGAACGACTTATTTTACTATAACGACATATTTTACTTTTTCAGTCGCCCCATCGTTCGATTGACCCCCTTCTGCCCTACTGGCATTACCATTATGCTGAATAAATCCTGGAAAGAGTGGAAGACGTTTCATGAGACAGATTTTAAATTCTATCTGCTCTATTCAGTAGTAAATACACATCAAATTCAGCTTTCCAATATTTTGAAGTTTTGCTGAATTATTGTATAGACAATATCGAGGAGAAGAGTAATTGAGTGGAGATGGGAGAAGGAGAAAATTAAAGAAGTAAAAGAATTTAAATACCTAGGGTACGTGTTTAATGACAGAAATACTGAAACAGCACACGTGAGAGAGCTAGTAAAGAAAGCTAATAAAATACTAGGAGCGGTATGAGGAATAGAAGAGAGAAAATTTGGACACGACTATAGAAGGAAAGTGATGATGTTTGATAGACTGGTGAAAAGTGTGATGATGTACGGAGCAGAAATATGGGGATGGAGAGAGCAAGATGGGCTGGAAAGGGTGCAAGAAAAATATTTGAAATGGGTACTAGGACTAAGTAGAGAGACTCCGGGATATATAGTGATGGAGGAAACAAAGAGAGATGGAATAAGAATAGAAGCAGGAAAGAGAGCAATAAGTTTTGAGGAGAGAGTGATAGAGAGAGGAGAGTGCAGAATTCTGCAAGAGTGCCTCAAAGAAAAAAGGAAAGAAATAGGAAAGAGGGTGTGGAAAGAGAGGGAGGCATATCTAGAAAGAAACGGGTATGCAGGAGCGGAGATAGAAAGAATGAGAGAGAGAGGCAGAGTAATGACAGAGGAATTGGTCCAGAGAGATAGAGATGTGCAAAGGCAAGAAAGGAGAGCAAGAATTAGGGAGTCTAGGTACAATGGGAAGTATGAAAAAATATTAACGGAAGAACTGCCAAAGTACCTAGGAAGAGAAAGTAGAAAAGAGAGAGTGACAATGGCAGGATTCAGATATGGAAATGAAGAGAGAGAGAATAAATTTTGAATGGAGGATAGGACTAGAGTATGCAGGATGTGTGGAGAAAACAAGGAGACAATAGAGCACTTGCTGAACGAATGTTCAGAAATGAGAGAAAGAGATGAGTGTAGAGAAGATTTTTTAAACGAGGATGAAAGAGGGATAGAATGGATGAAGAAAGTTGAGGAGAGAAGAAGAGCAATATGTGGGGCGAGTTTGCCTATATGTGGTAATCGGTTTAGGGATAGGAATTTAGTGACTTTCTTTTTTGCTTTTAGTTTGATTAGTATAGTATAGTTAGTATAGTTTCTTTTTTTTTCTTTTTTTTTGTTTTATTTTTTTTTATTTTTTCATTTTCTCCTTTTAATATTATTTTTATTATTATTTTTATTTAGATTATGTACTATGTTAGTTTTAGTTATATATGGAAATATGTAAATTTTGAAATCAATTTATAAACCCGTAAGGGTAATAAATATACATAATACCTTGTACAGACAATATCAATACATTTTTTAAATGAATTACTCCCGTTCGGACGACCAACTTTTCGGATTCTCTCTCAAAATTGATATAATTTATATACCTACTGTTTATAAACTTATTAATACATTAGACAGCCTCATTTTTTCATTTCCTTGCCCCATTCTGTCTTGTAAAATGACTCGATTTAACGTCGGGATTCTAAAATCAAACAATAATCACAATTTTATTTTCGACACCGTTTAAACATTCTATCTCTTGGCGCTTGAAAAGCAATCAAACTGAAATTTTAATAAATTTCGTCATAAGAAGGTTTGGAACACATCTAGTTTGTAATTTCTTCGGCTTACCGGTGTTCGGTTTTCGTAATTAAAATGGGGCATGGTTAGAACGAGGCTCGCCAGAGCTCGGTCACATTTCGGAAGGCCTCATTGGGTTGAAATTAGAACTATCAACGATTTGACTAAGTTAGGCTTTCCTAATTAGGACAGGACAAGGTTCAAATGAGGCTTGCCACACATAGAAAAATCTCATTTCAAAAGTATGCCTAAGTTAGGCTTTCCTAACTAGAACGGGAGGAAGGTTCGAATAAGGCCTTCCACAGTTCGGTAACAGTTACGAAGGCCTCATTAGACCCTCTAGTTAGGACTTCTCAATAGTTTCCTAAGTTAGGCTATTCTAATTTGGAAGGGACAAGGTTCGAATGAGAATTGCCACAGTTCGGTAACAGTTCGGAGGCCTCATAAGGCCTGAATTGATCTTCCGGCTTGCCTCACTATATTCCTAGTCTGGATTTTATTATTTCTGACAAAGTAGTAGATATAAATAGTAGTAGTAGGTTTCCTACGAGACGAGATAGGTCTAGTCTCGTCTCGTCTGATCTCGTCAAATATCTATATATTATATATTGTTAAGATTGTCCAAAACGAGATAATCATTAATTTTATTTTAATTAATAAATGCGTGATTATTTTTTATATAGATAATTAATTATATAATAAAATACAATTTTACAATATTCATTCATATAGGTTACAATATTTAATAATCTGAAATTTTACACTCTAAGTCACAATATGACCAAAAATTCAAACATAATAATGCTTGCATCACATCATCCTTTAATGATGACGCGTTTTGATCATTGTAGCTCCTACTTTAGAGAATAATCTTTCAACAGGTATAGGTAATGAATCCTGGGCCATCTTGGAAAGAGTGGGGAAAATCGTTTCATGAGACTTCCACTACTCTAAAATATTTTTATTTCTATCTGCTATTTTCAGAAGTTCTTCTTCTTCTTGCAGTCCTTCTCCTACCGGAGGTTGGACACCATCATGACTATTCTCCTGTTCACCGCTGTTCACCGCTGCTATTAACAGTTCCGTGCTGCTACAGCTGAACCACTCGCGCAGGTTCTTCAGCCAGGATACTCATCGCCTACCAATACTCCTGGTTCCTTTAATTTTTCCCTGCATAATAAGTCTTAGAAGACTATATTTGGGGCCTCTCATGACATGGCCTAGATACTCTAGTTTCCTTTTCTTAATGGTCAGCACGACTTCGCATTCCTTTTTTACCTTTTCAAGTACCTGTTTGTTGGTGACTTTATCTTTCCAGGATATTCTAAACATTCTGCGATAACACCACATCTCGAACGCTTCCAACCGTTTTAGAAGTTAATACTTATCAAATTCAGTTTTAGAATGTTTTGAAGTTTTTACTGAATTATTGTACAGGCTATCAATATCAATCCTTTTTTTTAATTCTTCAATTCCGTAAGGATGACTAACTTTTCGGATTTTCTCTCAAAATTGGTATTCTTTCCATACTCGTTATATTTTTAATTATACTAAATAACTTTAACTTGGTATCAAAACATTGGACAGCCTCATTTTTCATTTCCTTGTCCCATTTCGTCATATCAAATGTATCATAATTAAACATAAACAATAAACCCAATTTGTTTTTCTATAATGTTTTAACATTTTATCTCAATGATGAGAGTTTCATCCACGACATTACGGTTTGGATTAATATCTAATTCAGAAACTTCAATTTCTGATATAAGTAAATTAAATTCTACAACAATTAATGGTAATGTTATGTACCTATTTCTCGCCACATATCGCGTCTGATACTATTTTAATTTTTTTTTAAACATATTTATTTGTTCAAGTAATGACCATTCTTCATCATCAGCTTTGGCTCCACAACCCATTAATGGTCTTGGCCTTCTCTAGACTTTTTTTCCATTCCAATCAATTCCGGGCCTTAGCTTTCCATCCGGTCACCTTCATTACTAATAGATTATTCTGCACTTGGTCCAGATATCTTGGTTTTGGCCTACCCGGGGCCTTTTTCCTACTGGTCTTTGTCGTGTAATAAGTTTTGCTGGCTCTGAATCCTTCATTCGTTCGATATGTCCTATCCATTTTAATCTAGCAATTTTTATAGTACGAACTACATCCGTGTGTTCGTAAAGGTGGTACAACTCATGGTTGTATCGTCGTCTCCATTCTCCGTTTTCTTGTACGCCTTTATATATGTGTCTCTTCTTTCGAAACATCCCAAGATTCTTTCTTCCTCCTTGGTTAGGGTCAAGGTTTCGACTGCGTATATCAGTACAGGTCTAACCATTCATCATCACTCATTTCAAAATATATTTTTAAAAAACTCAATGGTAATTTTTTTTAGCAATCCACTCAAATATCAAAGCTTCTAAATCCTGCTTGATATCTTTCTCTAAAACATAATTCAATTTCTTTTTAATTTTTCGAAAAAAATCACTGTGAAGAATATCGCTTATAAACCTAAAAAACCTTGTCCAAAAAGTCAAACTATACAGGATATACAAAAAAACTGTCAAAAAATTTAACACACATTTGATTCCCACACTATAATTTTGTATAAAACCGTAGAATATTTCTACTTCTAATGTTAAGTAATCCGCATTAAAAAAATAAGTGTTTTAGAATACCTATTCTTTTTAGAATACCTATTCAAAATCAATCGTAGACTTACGATGTTTTTGCCACGAGAGACATAACGGGCAGCCATCAACATTCGATGACATTGGTTATATCAAAATTATCTTAAATTACCTGTTCAGAAAATATATCAACTTTTTCTGAACTAATTACACTTAGGGCTTCACACGAGAACAATACTTTTCTCGTCTCGTCTCGTCTCGTCTCATAAAAGCGAGACGAGACTGACACGAGAGCGTATGTGGTCTCGATTTTGCTAGAAACGAGAATCTCGTTTCTGATCTCGTTCATTCTCCTTCTTCAATCTTTGACTCTGACACGTAAAATTGTATTTTATTATATAACAATTATCTATGTAACAATTAATCACGCATATATTAATTACAATAACATTAATGATTACCTCGTTTTGCACTACTTTAACAATAAGTTCTAGTAAGAACGATATTTGACGAGATGAGACGAGACGGAACGAGGCGAGAGCGAGAGCGAGACAAGACAAACGGTTCCTAGAACGAAAGCGAGACTGGGACGAGAGTAATTTTTTTCATAACTAACGAGAGCGAGACGAGATTTTTAAAACTCTCGCCCTATCTCGTCTCGTGTGAAGCCCTATTTACACTGATTTTTGAATCGATGTAGGTTTGCCATAAACTTCTTCGTAGGCCTTCGGATGAGCAGTTAATAAATGTTTTTTCATACCTCGTCGTATTATTGTCTTTTCTGCTAATTATTTTTCTTATTCTAAATTTTTCAAATACTGCTTTATTATTATTTTACATATTGCTTTTTTCTCATCTTTAATTATTTAAAATTAAAAAAAACATTTGATAGTACTGATGTATTTTTTATTAAATACTGTTGATTGGATAACTGGTTCAATTTCACTTAATGCGTCAGCCCTTTCATCTAATCTTGGCCTTTTATTAGGGTTATCACTACTAGCACCTTCACTCAACGACATTTTTGCTGCAACTGTAGTTCAAAATATCTTCATAAGAAATCGTAAAAATATGTATATAATTATAAAAATTTCACACATAAAAATTACCGTTTTTGTATTTTAGTTTTCTATTTGGTTACTATTACTATCTTCGAATTTCTCTTTCTTCCATCCACATGAAAATGTAGCGATAACAAACCATAAATATCTGTAAAAAATAAACATTTTGTTGACTATTTAAAATTCATAATAAAAACGAACATAATTTGAAATAGTCTACGACATCTATTTCATATTACGAAATCTACTCTTTTAATTGTTATATAATGAAATGTAACTTGTCCGCAGTTCAAATTTATGCAAGAAAAATTGAAGATGAAGTATGACCGATATCAGAAACGAGACTCTCGTGTCTCGCGAGAGCGAAAGCATATACGGTCTCGCTATCGCGAGAGCGAGACCACATAAGTTCTCGCTCTCGCGAGAGTGGGTCCACATGCGGTATCGTCTCGGTATCGCTTTTACAAGACGAGACGAGACGAGAAAAATATCGTTCTCGTATGAAGCCCTAGTAGTAAGTGTGATTTGTAGAGATTTTGAGACATTTGTAGAGATTACTGACATTACGTAAATCCAATATTGGTAGGTTAGAAAGATGAGTGTAACAAAGGATAGTAAATTTGATGAATATACATTGGTGATTTTACAACTAAAATGTAATATGATTTGGAAACCCAAATTATAATGTTTGCCTTTCAGATGTACAATGTTTGGGATTAATAAGTGCATATATTTACAATAATTATAGGATATCTAGTTTTTCTTTTCAATTTCATAAATTCGATATCATACTCTTAAATATTAGGTGGTAAAGAATTGATTATTTTAGGAGCTATTGACTATTCTGGTTTGCATTTTTCTGATAAAAGGCGGAGTTTCATGATTATGCATTGAACTAATTCTCAAATGGGGATGTTTGTAGAATATGCAGCATATGTAGTAATATGTGAGCGTATGTTAAGAATTTCATCATTGCATAGGAAGCTTGCAGGATATAGTTTTGTTTTTCTGATAATTATATAATAATAAATAAGTAATACTAATAATTAAAATAATTAAAAATAATTTCTAATATCTAAGTATTATTTTAATAATATAGTTTTGAAAAACAGTAAGGGGATGTAAGTTGTAGCATAGGTATTTTTATAAAGACCACCCCCCGCGGCAAGACCATATCTTAAGATAGGTTCGTTTAATGATCGGTGATCGAGTTCTGCTGTTACAGTGTTAATGTGGTCTATCTATTCAAGATTTTATCAATATTTATACCCAGCCATTTGGTTTTATCAGTGCTGTTTATTTCTAAATTTGAGTTTGCAAATTTGAGTCTACTGAAATCAGGTCTGTTTGCTTCTGTTAGAGAAAAAACTATATATTATGATGTTTTGCTTACATTCATAGATAATTTATAAGTCTTGCGCCAGGTTTTGACTTTAGATATGCCACGTTCTGCCTTTTTCTTAACAGTTTACGATATGCTGTCTTCAAATACTAGAACTGTTTCATCAGCATAAGATATTATCGTGCACCTGTATACAGGGTATTAGGTAAATATGCGGTAAAATTCAAGGGGTTATTCCTTGGCCTATTCCAATCTAGACGATTGTAGATTGAAAAGTTTCCTAGCCGTAATATGCCCGACCGAAAAATTTTCGAAAACATTCATCGACGCCCTCGTGAAACGAAATGACAGGCATGGACGTTTAATGGCAGTACGAACGGTACAACTGAAACAGAATGTGCTAGATATGTTAGAGGCAGATCTAAGTACTACTACGCGACAAATTGCCAATACTTTGAATATAAGTCATTGGACAGTTTGGAAAATTCTTAAGGGCAATTTGTTGTATCCATACCACATTGAAGGCGTTCAGCCACTACTGCCTGCTGATTATCGTCCACGTATTACGTTATGTCAATGGATTTTGTAAACATTTGTTCTGATCCCTCAATTCCTGACAAATATTCTTTTCACCGATGAAGCCAATTTCTCAAGAAATGCATTAAGGAATTTTCATAACAATCATGTGTGGGCAGATAGAAAATCCGCATGAGGTATGTGAAGATCGATTTCAACATCAGTTCCTCTTGGATATTGGGGTTAGAATTGCGGGTGACTATCTAATTGGACCAGAACTTCTATCAGCAAGACTTTCTGGCGAGATGTATCGCAACTTTTTGGAAGAAACACTGAGTTTTTGTAGGATATACCATTGGCGAGAAGAATTGAAATGTAGTTTATGCAAGATGGTGCACCACCACATTTCTGTTTGGTTACTCGTGATTTTTCAACAGCAACATACGGAGATCGCCGGATTGATCGAGATAGGCCACACGCATGGCCTGCTCGATCCCTAGACTAAATCCCGTGGATTATTTCTTATGGGGCTATCTGAAGTCATTAGTTTACGCTACTCCAGTAGAGTATTTGGACGAATTCCAAAATCGGTTAATTGCTGGGTATAACTCAATTAGAAACAACCATGCTGTGTTTGAGAGAGTGTGGCACTCAATGCCGAGAAGATTGAATGCATTGAATATCCAGGCTGGAGAAAGTCATTTCGAACATTGATTGAAGATGGCCTTAAAAAAACAACCTTACATGTACTTTTTGATAATAAACTTTTGTTACTCTCGCAAATTTTGTTCACCCTTTATCTTCGAAACAAATGGTTATTCAAAAATCATCATAAGACAAAATATTCGTAGAATAGACCGAGGACTAATAGGCCTTCTATATGTCTAGTAGAGAGTTCAAGTGCCTGATGAACAGCAGAGTTTCAAGGACTGAACGTTGAGATGCTTCTATCTGTATATCTTCAGGGTCACTATAAGTCTCTTATTTTTACAGTTTGTTTTCTTTGCAATAAATAATTTTTGAAAATCTCCTTTTCAATACCCCTTACCTAGTTCGAGAGTGTTTATCAGTGTTGAGTAAGAAAATTGGTGTCCAATGCTTTTACTAAGTCCAGGAACACTGCAATACATTTGTTTCCTCTGTTTACTATTTGTTATGTAACCTCTTAATTCTTTTATAATAATATACAAATAATACAATTAATAACTTATTATATGTTAAACAATCAGAAAACGTTTTGATATATTTCTAATTTTTAATTATTTACAAATATAACTTTTATTTCAACAGTTTCTCCTATAATGTCGTTACAACTTGTTACTATCAGTTAATTGTTCATTTTTTAAATATTTTTACGTAATGATTGTTAATTGCTAATGTCAATGCAAAAATCGACCGTGCAAACAAAAATCATACAATTCTTCGAGAAAAACAAACCGATTACTACGATTATATATTTAATTCCTATTTGATTTTGATAATTTATAAATTGATGTAAATGAAGAGGCCATATTAAGTTAAATGAGTTTTTTAGTAAATGTAATTAGATTAAAAATAATTATTTAAAAAAAATGAGTGATAACAGTGATTAATAAGAACGATACGTATCTAATGTTAATTTTATGGATTAATCACCTCATAAACGAATATAATTATTAATTTATATATCAATTAATAGATTATAGGAGGAAGAATAAAAAATGTGCAGTTAATTGATTACTGGATGAAGTATAATAGTGGAATGTATGTGGTTTGCGATTTTATGATTATATGTTATTTGGCGTTTAATTTTGAAATTAGTAATTTTGTAATTATGAAGGGGAATTGGAATGAGTTTTTTTTAGTAAATGCGTGTGTAGTGATAAAAGACAATACAGTGGGGTGTTTATATATCTTGCGAAACAAGTATGAAGCAATTTTTATTCAAAGCGTATAAGCACAACATCATGCATCAAAAAGGGGCCCATTTACACTATGAAATTCAGCCAAATTGCCTCGGCGAACCCGTTCCGAAGATAACAGCGTTCATCTATAAAACATGCTGATATTATGATGTCCCATAAACTCTGATTTGAGCTGGCGGCACAGTTCGCGCTTAAATATTTATAAAACAATCATCATCCGACCATCACCAACATGGCCGACGCCGACGCCGACGCCTCACACCGGGGAATTTATCCCACCGCAACCACCAACAAAACACCAAACTGTTATGAACCCCTCAAATATTTATATCTGAATAGAGATGCCTCTTAAATTTGTTCAGGGAATAATAGACAGAGATGTGAACCGCAAAACGCAAAATTAAACCAATCGACGTAATATAGATTCAAATAAAATACCAATGCCGCAAAAGAAAAACCAATTACCTCGTACAATGTGGATATAATTTAAAAAGCGACCAATCAATGAAATCCCTTAAATCACTTATATCCATTTAACTAGCGAGACATAAAGGACATTATTGCGGATACTGATGGAGAAAATCATAATGAAACCCAACGGGATTACAATCTTAACAAATAGAAGAAACCAATTAAGGAAATAATGAAGAGGGCCGATGGTTATGGGTTCGATACGGTCCCGAAATAAACGGACGTTTTGAATAGACCGCGAAAAATATTTTAACTGAAAGCCATATGGGCCTTATATTTGTAAAAATAACCGGAAATTGACGCTGGGGAAGACTGTTATCGAGATAATTAAATTTCGATTCACACTCTACGGATATTTCTCCCAGAAATTTTATTATCACAAGTATAAAACGAAATGATGAAAACATCAAAATCTAAATTGGTTGAGCTGTAAAAAATTCGTCCCACACAAATTCGCTTCAACTAATGATGTACAAATCATGTTATAAAAACACAAAATTTAATTAACAATCTATTTTAAATTTTTTGAAGTTTGTTTCATATAAAACATAATTAATATTCAACACTATATTTAGAGATATATAAATGTAAAAAAAAAATATAGTAAATGTTCCTAAATGATCAATACTTTGAATCAGTATATTAAATAGATTTGCTAACAAACTTCCGTGCATAGAAATCGTCTATTTTTTTTTTATAAATTATTTATGAGAAATATGCCGTTTAAAAGACAATTTAATGTGCTTTAATATTATTTTGGGTTTATTAAAATTTATTTCGGTTTCTTTTGTTTAATATAGTGAAATTAACTCATTAAACAAATTAACTTTCTTTAATTACTAAAAGAAATATGGTTATTGAAAATTATCTAAACTAACACTTAATTTTTAAGAACGGATATTACCCCATCTTATTTATTTATTTCTTTATTTGTCAGAAGTAAACCTATAGAAATGGGAGTACCATCTGTACACAGGACTGGTTATAAAAAAAAACAAAATATATAGATAAAATTACAAATATAAAATAGAGAAATACAAAAAAAAATACAAAATATGAAATTCTTAAACATAACTCTTATAAGATGTTCACAACACAAATATGTAAATATCATATAAAATAAAAACTACACAGAAACGAATTAACAGACATAGAATAGTTACAAACAAAAAATAATTATACAATAGTTGTAATCCACTTACTAATTTTCTTTTTTAATACCTTCCTTGTCCAAAAAAGAATTTTCAAATGGTTAGGAAGTAGATTAAAATATTTTACTGCGACATAATAAGAATTTTTGGTGCTAATCGTTTTGTTAATTTTGGGTAAAATAAGCTGCCTGGATCGCGTATTTGTCAATCTTTCTGAATGAAGTCGCTTACAATCAAAATAGTAGTAAGATAAAGCACTAACGATAAAGGAATCTTTAAGTTTTATAGGTATCATTGAATCATTGGGTATATGCAATTTGCTTATTAATTTATTTTGCATATCAGCTAAAGACTTAACTGAATTGTTATATACCCCAGCCCAATCAATAATTCCATAATTTATTATGCCTTCAAAGAGACTATGATATATTGTTTTCAGAATAGGCGGTGGAAGACAGTTACTTAATTTGTAGAACAAAAAAGTAAAATATTTGTTTTTTTTTTTTCACAAGTTCTAGTACATGTTTATTCCATTTCATATGACAGTCAAAAAATAACCCAAGATATTTGCAATTTTCGACCTTTTTTAATTTTAAATCATTAATAAACAGACTAAAATTCATTGGAACACTATCAGCATAACTGCCACAGGTAATAAATGTAGACTTATCAATGTTGAGCGAGAGCTGATTATCTCTTAACCAAATATTTAATCCTTCTAGCCAAAAATTCAAACAATCTCTTACCTCACCCCAGTCTCTCCCACAATCTAAACACCAGTGTCTACAGCATAAGAGACCAGAGCATTTTCGGGCAGTGCATTAAAGATATCATTAATATAAAGAATAGTTATATAAGTATAGTTCCTTGAGGAACACCAATTTTGACAGATTTATATTCACTCACGCAATTATTTACACTTACGCATTGCTCTCTATTTGATAAGTAATTTTTAATTAATTGATGCGATAGTCCTCTGATTCCACATCTCCAAAGTTTCTCTAGCAAAATCTTATGATTAACGGTATCAAAGGCTTTGGCAAGGTCCAAGAATACTAATACTATTTTTCGATTTTGATCAATATTATTATAAATAAAATTTGAGGTGAATGCTAGCATCATCAGTACCCCTATTCTTCATGAAACCAAATGGTTTATTTGAGATTAAGTTATTTCCAAAACAGATACTATACAATCTGTTATATATATTTTTTTCAAAAACTGTAGCAAAATTGGAAATAAGTGAAATTGGAAATAGTGGTCAAAGTGGTGTAGTGGTCAACGCATCTGCTCGCTACACCTAAGATCCCGGGACAAACCGTGAAATTTTTCACGGAACTATGCTGTGGCCACCTCATGGAAAGCAATGGCAAACTACCACGAGTAATTCTGCCAAGAGAGAACCTCTCAAATAGCGCCGTTCGGAACCGGTGATAAACTGAAGGTCCCGCATATTAGTGTGACGATGCGCGTTCCACAATTATGCGCAAGTAGTCACGACACTACAGTAATGAAGTAGAACGAATTTAGATCTAGAAATAAGTGAAATAGGTCTATAGTTAGTCGATAAGCACTTATTACCAGACTTAAAGATCGGAATTATATCAGCTTTTTTAACGAAGTAGGTGCCATATGGCTCAACTGATACATTTAATAAAAATATGTTCCATTGGGAAACAAATATCATTGACTATGAGTTTAAGAACTTTACTGTTAATCCTATCGACCCCACCAGCTTTATCCTTCATTGTCAGAATAATATTTTCAATTTCAAATCTGTCTGTGGGCATTAGAAAGATACTATTGCAATTAAACTTAACTGTTTTTTCAACATTAATTTTATTGTTACTTATTTTACTAGCTAATTTTTCACCAATATTACTAAAAAAGTCCACAAAACTCTCTGCAATAGAATCACTTTCAGTAATAATTGGCTCATCACAAATAATGAAATCAATAATTTGCCACGTTATTATTCTTACTTCTTCTTCTTCGCGTGCCTTATCCCTTCGGGATGTTGGCGATCAACATAGCAATTTCCGCTCTATCTACAGCCTGTCTGAAAAGTTGTGTGGAAGTGAGCGAGAACCACTGCCTCAGGTTTCCTAGCCACGAGTTTCCTCTTCTATCTGGTCCTCTGTGTCCATCTACTCTTCCTTGCAGAACCAGCTGTAGTAAGCGGTATTTCTGGTTTCTCATTATATGGCCAAGATAGCCAGTTTTTATCTTCTTGATTGTGCTCAGAACTTGCCTCTGCGTGCCTATTTTTTGCACCTCATTCGTAATGTGATCCCGCCAGGATATGGAGCAGCTTTATATAGGCTCAGAGCTCGAACGCCTCTATCTTCATTTCTGTTGCTTCCGTTAGCGTCCATGCTTCTGCGCCGTACAACAGAACAGAGAAAACGCAACACCTGAACATTCGGACCTTTAGTTGTAATGTCAGGTCGCTGCTGCATAGCATTGTCTTGAGTTTATTAAATGCCTCTCTAGCCTTCTCTATTCTGCAGTGCAACTCTACGGAGTGCTCCCAGTTGTCGTTGACAATAGTTCCCAGGTAAGGGTACTTCTCTACTCGTTCGATGATCTCTCCTTCTGGCATCAATACGCTGGGATCTGATGCATTTCGGCTTATTAGCATGTGTTTTGTTTTGATTTTGTTGAGGTTGAGGCCATATTCCGAGCTAGTGGTGTGAATCTTGGTCATTAGGTCTTGTAAGCCTTCCAAACTGCTAGCAAGTACGATGGTATCGTCGGCGTATCGGATGTTGTTTATAAGCTCCCCATTCATCTTAATGCCTTCGCTGGTGTCTTTGAGCCCTTCTTTGAATGTTTTCTCCGAATACAGGTTGAATAGAGTCGGAGATAATACGCATCCCTGTCGTACGCCTCTGCGAATGTTAATCTTTGCGGAGTTGTTGTCATCTACTTTTACAGACGCTGTCTGATTCCAGCACATGTTGGCTATTATTCTGATGTCTTTTGTATCTATGCCTGTTTCCTGTAATACCTTAAGCATTTTATCGTGCTGTACATTTTCGAAGGCTTTGGAGAAATCTATGAAACAGGCTGGACATCACGGCCCATATCTCTGCATCTCTGAATCAGAACCTCGACTGTAAAAATAGCCTCTCTTGTTCCCAGTGCGTTCCTGAAGCCGAATTGGCTTTCACCTAGATATTCTACGCATTTTTTATATATTCTAGTATGTATGATTTTAAGAAAGGTTTTAACTATGTGGTTCATTAGGCTTATTAATCTGTGTTCGTCGCAGTTCTTTGCAGTTGGTTTCTTGGGTATCGTGACGAATATGGAGTGCAACCAGTCCTCTGGCATATTTCCGGTGTTATAGATATTATTAAAGAGAGCGTTAGGATGTCTAGATAATCGTTCCCAGTATTCGCATTGCACATTACCTTTAACATTCGGTGTTGACGTTGTCTGAACCTGCGGATTTATTATTCTTTACTAGTTCTATGGCCTTCCTTACTTCGTCTTTCGTGATTTCTGGACCGCTTTCTGTCGTGTTGTTATTGTTATTGGGGTGCTCTGAGCGAGAAGTGTCGTTAAATAGGGTTTCAATATATTCCTGCCATACCTCTAGTTTGTGCGAGGTTTCCGTGACCAGTTTACCGTTCTTATCAGCCAGACTCGTTGTTGTTGTTGTTTTTGTGTTATTTTTCGTTCCTACCATTTCCTTAATTTTTCGATTTACGTTGAAGTTATCGTGGATGCGGTCTAGCTTTTCTATTTCGTCGCATTTGGCCGATAGCCAGCCTTCTTTGGCTTCTCTGATTTTGGTCCTTATATCTTGGTTGATTTCATGGTAACTGGTTCCGTCTGTTTGTTTCACTTTCCTTCTTTGTTTATACTATATACATGGAAGTCGACAGCCGACACACATACCAAGATAGTAAGGAACCAAATCGACTACATACATTAGCTTCAGAATATCTTGTGTCATCCACTCTTGTTTGGCTATCTTTACTTGTTTTAGGAATCTTTGAGAGGCGTTGCAAATTAGTTTTTTTATTGCGTTCCATTTTCCTTCCGGTTCCGATATTTCTTTTAGTATTCTTCTAGTAGTATTTACGCCTTCATTGAAGCATTTCTGTAGTCTTTATTTAACTGTGTCATCATTTATTCTTCTCTTGTCCAACCTTGGTGTACTTGTAATTTTGCACTTTCTTTAGTTTTAGTTTAAGTTTACATATTAAAGAGTTGTGATCAGAATTTACGTCTGCTCCAGGATATGTTTTTATGGATTTGACGGAATTACGGTATCTCTTTTTAATCGTATGTAGTCGATTTGGTTCCTTACTATCTTGGTATGTGTGTCGGCTGGCGACTTCCATGTATATAGTCTCCTAGGGGGTAGTTTGTAGAAGGTGTTGGTAAGTATATGATCATTTTCTTTGCAGAATTCTATAAGGCGGTCACCTTTCTCGTTCCTCGTTCCGAGTCCGTGTTGGCCAACGATGCGGTCCACTTTTCCTTGCCCGACCTTTGCGTTGAAATCACCTAGTACAATCGTCAGTTCGTTGTTTTTGTGTACTTCATGACGGATGTAATTTGACCATAAATGTCTTCGATTACTTCAACCTTCTTATCTGCTGTTGGGGCGTAGACCTGTATGATGTTTACGTCTACTGGGCTTGCTTTTAGCTGTAGCAGCATGACTCTGTCTGAGTGAGGTACAAAGTTCTTCACTGGCATATTTACTTCCTTTGTTAGAATGATTCCAACATCGTTTCTGTGGTGTTTGCCGGTGTTGCCTGAATAATATATTGTATGGTCACCAAATCTACACTTCCCAGTTCCTATCCATCGCATCTCACTTATTCCTAAGATAGTTGCGTCCAGTCTAGTCATTTCTCGGACAACATTGTGTGTCTTCCCTGCTTCAAACATGCTTCTCTAATTCCATGTGCCTATCTTCGTAGCTGACCGGGTGATTCTTAGTACCCTCTGCCCATTTAAGAGCTGCCGGTACTGGCCATTGTTTGTTTTGTCAGCCATGTTGATTGTACTAGGAATTTCTTTATGAGGTAGTTTTCCATTGCTTTCCTCATCGCAGTAATCTTTCCGCTTCGGCTATATGTGCCCCACGCCTTGAGCTCCTCAAGATGTAGCTGTACCGATCATTTTGATCTCCACCTTCATCTGGTAATGTCAGAGCTGCTGCCCTATGCCATGTCTGTTGGTTCGCGGGAGGTATATTACTTCCCTCCTACCCTTCAGTTCTGTCACCGGTTGGTGAGATCTGACGGTTCCCCTATCCACCACCTGAGGACGCGCTCCATAGCGGTTTTAGACTCTCCATTTCTCGAAACCTTCGTTCTTCATCAAAAAATTTCAAATTGTCCTGAACCTCCGCGATAAAAGTCAAAATTCCACTGTTGACTCGACCTCTTCGCACCGTAATCAATATAACGACCACCATGTACCATTTAGTGTTTGAACTTGAAATTTAAACGGATTTTTTTTTTCGAATTTCTGAATAAATGATTCATTTTAAATCGAAATTTTGGAGCAGAAAAAATTTGACTTTTCAGTTTGGCGTTCAAGGCCAACTTTTATTATTAATCATACAATATATTAATAATACAGTTATTATTCTTACTAGTTTCCCATTAACATGTTGCCAAATAACATTTTTCATACGATTCAGCATAGATCTCAAGTTCGCTATTGTTTCTTGTGGAATGTTAAGCAACTCTTCTTCTACTGCAACAATAAGATCTGGGATTGAGGCTGGGGCGCGAAGTCTTGCTCGAATTCTTCGATTAAGCTCATCCCATAAATATTATCGGATTTCGGTCGGGACTGCATGCTGGCAAATCCATAACTCGAAAACCGATTTCTGAAATGTAATATTGCAGGATTCCGGTTTCCGGTACACTTTTCTTCTTCGGTCGCTGCCATAGAGGCATGTTTTGGACTCATAAACGAACAGAACATACCCCCATTATTCAAAACACAGGCTTGACGATGAGCTGGGGTAAGTTTTGGAGAAATTGCAGGTGTCTTAAAGGTCAAGTTACTTCCCTGCAGTCTCCGTCTTACTGTCCAGTGACTAATAGCTAAACTTCGTACTTCACGGAGGTGTTGTTGCATTAAGGTCGATTTCTTTTGACTTCTTAAAGATGTTGACACAATTAAGCGGTCATCCCGAGCCATTGTAAATCTTCTTCTGCCAGCTCGTACCAGCTCTGTACCAGCTCGTCTATGAAAAGATCTAGTTTCCCCATAACTTTGGAATACTCTTTGTACAGCGGCGCGTGGCATATCCAGTTGTCGAGCAACAGCTCGGTGGCTAAGTCCATTTCGATTAGTCCATTTTCGATTATAACAAAAACTTGGGCGGCTTATTGCAGTGTAGTATGCATTAAACTAACACTCTTAAAAACTAATCAAATGATGAAAAACGAATAATGTGCAAATTTCAATAACTAAGGCAATAATTACAATCCTTCACAAGTTTGTTATTCTAGTTATAACCACCACATAAATACCTTTTTTTTTGTTTACCGGTTGCTACGCCTAAACAATAAGCATTCAAGATAAATTTAAACTCAAATTAAAGCATATTAAATTGCCTTTCAAACGCCATATTTCAAATTTCTAAAAACGCCAGAAGATGAAATTATGTATTCAAGTCCAATCGCTTAAACACTCAAGGAACAATCGATTAAATAAATAATATATATATATATATATATATATATATATATATATATATAATATATATATATATATATATATATATATATATATATATATATATATATATATGTGTATATATATATTTATATATTTAATTTATTTTCTCGATTGTTCCTCTTTAGGAGAGCGATAGGACTTTAATACATGATTTCATCTTCTGGCGTTTTCCCGCTTCTGTTACCAAAATCTCATCATCCTCTCAGAATGCTCCTTCTTCTGCTCAGCTGTCCATTTTCTTCCAGGCTGTCGTGATGGTCTATCCTGAAAGTTAAAATTTTTTGTTTTATTCCGGCACTCAGTGCGGTCCTCGATATTTTGTATGTTTACCTGTTGTAAGTCCCTCTGAACCGCTATCAGCCACTCAGTGCCACACTTACTCTGTGTTATAACGTTATAACGTTGAGCAATTTCTTCGCCCTTCTAGATTTGTCCATCCTGTAAATGTATGTATAAAACTGTGCTCGGCGTTTTCTGATTACGTCCTTTATCGATTGGATCTTGTGGTAGAGTTCGTTTTGAGGTCTTCTCGTCCAAATACAGTTATTATTAACTGTCTCGTAAATCTTTCTGAGAATTTTTCTTTTCTGTTTTTCTATATCCTTAATTTTGAAATGAACGTCGACCACCATTGTTTCGACTGTGTAAGTTGCTTCCGGAATCGTCACCGTTGTATAATGCCTTAATTTTGCGTCTAGCGAAATGCACTTCTTGTTGTAGTGAGCCCACATTTGCTTGTAGGCCTTCTGTAGTTTGGTGATTCTTTGTTCATTAGCGATTCGCTCGATTTCGCGATTCGCATTTAGCCCCGAGGACTGTATGATTTCACCATGGTATTTAAAATGGAGGACTTGTTATTTTACCGTATTGTGTGATTAAAGATTAGTTATTTTCTGGTCGTCTTTCCATATAGTGTGTTTTTTCATAAGAAATTTGTAGTCCTGTACTTTGCTCAATTTCATATAATTTTTCCCACTGCGAGTATAGCTTCATATCTGGTGTTAGTGATAATGGCAATATCGTCCGCAAAAGCGAGGCACTTGACTGTAAGACGGTTTTCTTCTTTTATACCAATTTAAATGCCTTCCACATGAGGTTCCCATTCCCTAATGATCTTTTCTAGAACAATATTAAAGAGCATTGGGGATAATCCGTCCTCCTGTCGAACTCCAGTTTTGATAACAAAGGGCTCCGATATTTCACTTTGGACCTAGTTCTTAAAAAGTGATTCACTGTCTACAGAATCATACGCTTTTCTGAAGTCGACGAATGTAATTACTGTATTTCTACATTTTCTCATTTGTAATATCGTTTTTAGGCTCCACACCTGTTCAGCACCTGATTGCCCTTTTCTGAATCCGGCTTGGTATTCACCAATTAGTGAATATTCACCAATTAGATCCGCCTGGGGTTCTAGCCTGTTTAAAAGTGCCTTGGAGAGGATTTTATAAGCAATCGGGAGCAGGAAGATTCCTCTTTAGTTACTGATGGCTGTTTTATCACCTTTTTTGTGTAATGGATGAATTAGAGCACATTTTCAGCCTTCTGGTATTCGATCCATCATTCATATGTCTGAAATGACGTTATGAAGTTTCTGCGTAAGTGTAGGATCGTTCAGTTTCCAGAAAGTGAGGTGTGTGGAAACAGGAGGAGTAAACGTAAGTTTTTCTTGGGGAGATTCGCAGTTAAGAAGGGAGTTGAAGTATTGAACTAATATTTTACACTTTTCTTTCACGTTAGTTTCCAAAGTGCCATCGGGTTTTTTAAGCATAGGCTGGACGCCTGATATTCCTTTAAGTTTTCTCCCTTTAATGTTTCGTAGAACTTTCTAGTATTATGTTGGGTGAAATCCTGCTAGATTTGATTGAGTCTGTTGTTGTCATATCCTCGTTTTTCTTTCCTATTTCTTTTGTAAGCATATTTTTGGCTTGCAAGAAAGTTCTCCTAGTTTCCCTCAGTTTTTTTACTGTTAAACTTTTTCAACCCAGTCATTCGGTTGTCAACTTCCAGAATTTTCTTCTTTATTTTCTGCCAGTCTGTTGATGTTGCCTGATTAATTTAATTTCTTCTTTGTGGAGTTTCAGGTACTCTGAACGAGAAGATGATGGTCTGATTCAAGTCCAAAGTTTCAGCAGAAGTCAATTAGTCTTTCACAATTCCCGTTGGTACGTTCGTGCTTACTGTGGCAGCCTTAGTATTATATATATATACATATATATATATATATATATATATATATATATATATATATATATATATATATATATCTATATATATATATATATATATATATATATATATATATATACATATATATATATATATGTTGTATTTGAGGTTTTCGCGGATAGATACCTGTGTTGTATTGTTTTCTCGGGGATTCAGCGTTGATGCTGAGGGTTGGCTCTGAAAAGAACCGGATTCTCGACGTTTCGGCGAACTAACATTCGCCATTCTCAAGAGATATATTCGTCCGTGCAGGTCAACCGTTAGACGCATACTTACATATACGCATACAGTAAGCGTCTAACGGTTGACCCGCACGGACGCATATATCTCTTGAGAATGGCAAATGTTAGTTCGCCGAAACGTCGAGAATCCGGTTCTTTTCAGAGCCAACCCTCAGCATCAACGCGGAATCCCCGAGAAAACAATACAACACACACACACACATATATATATATATATATATATATATATATATATATATATATATATATATATATATATATATATACACTGCCGAGCATAAAATTAGGGTCACTCTGTAATTTGAAGTTATTTTAAAAAATTTTAGTTTTTTACGTGTATTTTCGGTTGTAACAGTTTACTAACTGATTGCTTGAATAAAACAAAAGGTTATTCTTTTTCAAAGTTTATTGAAAGTTATGAAAATGAACAATTTTAACTTGATATGCTAAGTAATGAAAATGAACAAGTTTACTTTGATATGTTTTTGTTGAAACAAAAGAAAGTTTAAGGACATCATAGCATTTGTTTCTGTGGTGTCGTCTGTCTGTTGTAAATTGTTGTCATTGTTAGTGTTTTGCAATGAGCATAAATCGCGTTGTTGCGCCACAAATTGTGGCGGCTTTAGAAGACGGTCGCGTTCAGCGCGAAACTGCAAGAAAGGTTGGTGTAAGTCTCTCGAGTGTACAACGAGTATGGCGGCGGTTGGAAGAGACAGGTCTGCTCAGTCGAGGACCTTGTTCAGGCCGAGGCAAAACTCCAACAGCTAAGGATGACCGCTTTCTCGTTTCTAGTGCTTTGAGAAACCGAACAGTCACAGCAGTTTCCCTTCGAAATCACCTGCAAGAAGTGAGAAATGTAAACATAAGTGAGTGGGCAGTTAGGAGACGACTTTATGCTGTTGGATTATCTTCTCGAACTAGAGCTACTGGACCGCCGCTTTCCCGTGCACACCGGATTGCGAGGTTGTATTCTGCACGAGAACACTTGACTTGGACAATAGCGGATTGGAGACGCGTATTGTTTTTCGATGAACCGCAGTTCTGTCTTACGGGCTCAGTTAGACATGTAAGAGTGTGGTGACGATAAGGCGAGAGATATGCTCAAGCATGTAATGCCGAGCGACTACCATTTGGCGGAGGATCACTTATGGCATAGGGAGGCATATCTTTTGACACTCGCACGGAGTTAGTCTTTATGGAGAATGGGACGTTGACTGCGCATAGGTATCTGACAGAGGTTCTAGAAGACCATGTTTTACCATTCATGGTTATTCTTGGAGACGACGCAACATTTATGCATGATAACGCAAGGCCCCATACTGCTCGGATAGTTACTGAGTCTCTTGACGAGTGTGAAATCACGCGATTTGTTTGGCCAGCTCGCAGTCCAGATTTAAATCCAATTGACCATATTTGGTATGACATGGGAAAACTTTTACGGAGACATGTGCCGGCTCCCAGAAATTCTAGAGAGCTTCGCGACATACTGGTGCAAGAATTGGACAATCTTCCGCAGAACGTGATCTAAAATCTAATCCAGAGCATGACAAGTCGTTTGCAAGCTGTTTTCACTGCCAGAGGAGAGAATACCCACTACTGAAGTCATTAAACTTTCTTTTGTTTCAACAAAAGCATATAAATTTAAAGTTGTTCATATTCATTACTTAGCATATCAAATTAAAATTGTTCATTTTCATTACTTTCAATAAACTTTTAACAACAAAAACCTTTTGTTTTATTCAAGCATTCAATTAGTAAACTGTTATAACCGAAAAAACACGTAAAAAACTAAAAGTTTCTAAAATAACTTCAAATTATGGAGTGACCCTAATTTTATGCTCGGCAGTGTATATATATATATATATATATATATATATATATATATATATATATATATATGTGCCCATAATTATGAAAGTGGTCTGTCAAAATTTGAAAAAATAAGTTTATCAGTTATTTCACACCACATTATTTATTAAACTAAATTTATTCAATGTAATTTTTACGATATCGTCAAAAATGAACCATTAGATCGTAGTTGTAATTTCAACATTATATGGAATTCATTTAGTGTTAATTATGAAAGTGGTCTAATTCAAAAATTCAAAGAAATTATATAAACATTAACTTGAAAATGGCGCGTGGCTGATACTCGTAAAATGTATAGCCTGCATGTAAAGAAATGTTAGGAAAATAACCAATCCTTTGTTAAGGAATGGATCTACAGGAAAATATTTAATACTGAATTTAACTTACTCCTCGAAAAGACACATGCCAAAAATGCGATTTACTGATTGGAAAAATCGGGGCATGCAATAATGAGTAATAGAAATTACATTAAGATTTAAACTTCTCTAAGGAAAAAGTCATGATGTACATTTACAAAATGTCGAACGAGCTAGGAACTGTCTTATAAAATGCTCTATGAAACTTCTTTAGATGGTTCTAAATTCCAAGTTTTGGATTTTTCACTTAAAAAAGGAAGACCAAAAATATAAGGAAATATTAAATTACTTCCATTATACACCACCACTAGACCAGTAACGAAAGAAAAGCATAAAGATATTATGTGTTTACGATCATACATCCTTCCAGTTTTTCAAGAACATTTTAAGAATCTTAAAAACTCGAATTGGTAAAAAGAGATTACTTTTTAAATAAAAAAATATATAAACAATTAATAAAAGTTCATGAATTATTTCGTTAAAGTTATTGTTTCAAATAAAACTCGTAGTTCTTTATTGCTTTAAGTCATAGGTTCCCAACCTGGGGTACATGTACCCCTGGTGGTACATTACGTTGTTTCAGGGGGTACAATAGAAATTTCAAGAAATTTCTTATGTAGAGCATAATTTTTCAAAATGTAAATTAAAACTAAATCACGCCGATGCATCGCCAAGGTACGTTCCGTCTCCTGCCCCCACCACTTAACAATGATAACATCCAACGCGCCGCCTCCCAATTCGTTTTAATACGGCGCGATGCACCTAATGTTTTGATTGTGTTTATGAAAATGTCTGCTTTTGTATAAATATTCAGTCAATAACTTTTAAATCAATTACGAGGTAAGTTGTAAGTTTCAGTACATACTTGAAATATATAAAAATATAAATTATAAATGTGCATTTTCTTCCAGCAGTATGGTGATAATGAATGAAATATAAGAATTTTTTTTTGGAAAATACTTGAAATTATCTAACATGCAAATAACAGAAAATTACATAAAATTTTACATAAAATAAATAGATACGCCTATAATTTTATCCAACAAACGTAAAATTCAACCAAAACAAGCTTTGAATATAAAAATTCTTCAAAATTGTTATATACAGTCGAACTTCCATAACTCAAACTTCTGTAACTCCATTTTTTCTATAACTCGAATATTTTTAGAAATTCATACGTTTAGATAGTATTTTACATATAAATTAACCTAACCATAACTCGAATTTTCCTTAGCTCCAATTTTTCCATAAGTCGTAGTAAAAATTTGTACAATGGTAAACGCGTAAAATTGTAAAATTTTACAATCAAAATAATCTCTATAACTCCATTTTTTTAACCGCCGCCTATTTTCCAAAATTTATGATGCCGGGTATTACCTACCATAAACCGTCGACAGTGTCGATAGTGTAATCCTCGGGCAGATTACCAAACATTCTATTTTTTATATTTTATGATCACCAAAAACTCGAATAAAGCAAAACTGAGAATTTACCAGCGGGTGTGCTTTAGGAAAATTACGACAGGATAATATTCTCCCGAGAATCGGTAGAGAGACTATATAATAGAAGATCACCCGCAAGGTGCTATATATAATGAAACCAAGTAAAAATTACTGACTTTTTCAAAAAATAATGTATTAATTACAAATATTTTTAATTAATTATAATTATATAACTTAATTAATATAATTATATAAATAATCTATACATATTTCTTTTTGGTTTATAAATATATACATATGTATTTACTTTGAATAAATTGTGTATAGTTTGTTTTACTCATTTTATAGTTATGTATTTCTATAACTCCAATTTTTTTTATGAACTATGGCAATTCGACTTAGAGAAGTTCGACTGTATTTTTTTTCAGAAAGTGTATGTCTAATGTCAAAAATCACGCTTCGCCACAGATAAATAAGTAACTATTATATTCCTAATCTATAATAATGGACATATTGTTAATGAATTCTAAGAGAAAACTAACAGATAACTCTCACACTAGTAGCAGCAGTACCAATCCGCACCCACAAGAAGATTCTGAAAAATTAAAACAGACAAAAAGGAAATACAACGACGAGTATTTGGCGTATGGATTTACTTGGTGTGGAGAGGAAAATGAACCCAAAGCACAACGTGTTATGAAACATTTTGGAACAACTGGATTTGGAGCATTTAAGACAAGCCTTTTTTTTTTGGCAACGAAGTTAGTATCAAAAAGTCAATTCAATCTTTTACTATAACTAACCAACAAGCTCTTGAAGCATCCTATTTAGTTAGTCTGAGAATTGCCCAAAACAGGCAAACCTCACATTATTGGTGAAACCTTAATATTACCTGCAGCAAAAGATACAGTAACTTCAATTCTTGTCCAAGCAGCAACAAAACTGGATGTTATTTCTCTATCAAGCAACGCTGTTTCTCGAAGAATTGGTGAAATGGCAGCTCAGGTAAAAGAAGAACTAATTCAGAATATAAAACAAAGCTGTTTTTTTACAATTCAAATAGATGAAAGTACGGATTTAAACAATTTTGAGCAGTTGATGGCTTATATAATATTTGAAAAAGAACAAGATATACATGAACAATTTTTATTCCGCGAACCGATTCCAAATAATATCACTGCAAGTGAAATTTTCAAAAAACTTAATGAATTTACGGCCCAACATATTAATTGAAAAAAACTGCGTGAGTGTATGTTCTGATGGAGCACGTGCAATGGTAGGTTGTTATGGAGGCGTTCGCGCTAAAAAAGAAGTTGAAGAAGCTACAATCCCGTATTCATCATTTCACCCGATAACACACAAATTAGCGGCCTGTCATTCAATGATACATCGAGCCTTTTCAATCCCCAAAGAAATAAGTACCATCATTTCAATCGCTACAGAGAATGGTTTCCCAACAAAACTCATCCAAAACATTATCAATAATAAACGAACCCAATTCGCAATGGCCCAAATTTATCCGAAAACCTCAAATTCAGACAAAACTTTCATCTCCCTGACATATTTTGGCAAAACAAGCGAACACATCGCAAATGTCCTTCGAAAGCAAAATCTTCAAGTAGCATTTAAACCCTCCTCTAAGTTGTCCAACATATTTTTTAATGCCAAAGACAAAATCGATCCCATTAAAAAATCCGGCGTATACGAAATTCACTGTTCCGAATGCAATAGCGTGTACATAGGGCAGACAGGACGAAGTTTTTCAACACGGTTTTCAGAACATTCTCGCGCTTTTCGTCTGAAAAAAGACACTAGTTCTTTTTCAAACCATTGTCTCGAATGCAATCATAAATTCCCAGAAATAGATAATCTAAAAATCTTGCATAATTGCAACAAAGGCCCGAAATTAAATCTCCTAGTCTTTAGAAATTTTCAAAAAAAACCGTAATCCCTCGGTTAATCTCCTAAACGAGCAAACTGACCTAATCTTTTCCCAACTTTTTAATCTCACCCAATCTAACAGATAAGTCCTCATCTTCGGACAAACACCCCCATAGTTATTACCTCCCACGTAGTAACTGTCGCAACCATCCTATTCACAAAATTTATTACTTTCAAAACAAATACAATTCGTAAAATAAAACTATATTAAAACTTAATCAGAGTATTCCTCTGTATCACTTTCAAAACTTCCTGGTTCTGATACTCTAGCTTTCTTTACCTTATCAACAGGAAGTGACCTATACCAAGGCTAGTACTTTAGAGGAATAATGTTGCTAGAGCACCGCTTGAGGAGGCTATTTTTTTTCTTTTCGGCTATAGGCAAAATACTTTTGTACAGGGGTGGAATATTTTGTGGAATATCAGCTAGTCTGCTCTACCATAAACTGTAACAACATTGTACTCTGCTTCACTATAATTGTACTTAAAGAAGATACAGCCAGGTTTGTTCTTTTCACAACGCATTACTTTAATTTTGAGCCAAGATACTTTGTTTCTGCTGTTATCATTACTTCTGTTTTTTAAGAAAACTGATGCTTAAGACTTTAAGTCGAGAAAATGATGATATCGCAGTTCTTCGACATGGTGGAATTACTCTTTTTGTTGCGCAGTCTACTGGAACAAGCCACTTTAAAAATATTTAGCAGATCGTTCATAATATTATAGATGGCAGTAATATTTTTTGCACTTTCTATGGCACTATGCATAGAATCGACCTCCATATAGGAATGCCCTTTTTCCATGAAGTTGTGTTGTAAAACCTCTATGTGAGTATGTTGTACAACGTACATAAATAGGGCGGCGATAAACTGATTACGGTATTTCCTTAATATTTTCTGGAATAGACCGAATCCATTTGAACAATGCTGTTCCAATTTCTGAGCTGCCCCTATGACCGTTTATCTCTGTCCATGCATAACAAAATGCGTTGTTTGGAGTTGCCGCTTCATAAATAGTGAAGTTATAGGCGCACAATTTTAACGAATAATACATTTGGTATACATCAGAACAAGGTATTTGAAGTATGCTTTGTAGATCAAACGAAGCACTCAGAAAACCATCGTCTTCAGTTGCTCGAAGCTTGTCGGAATTCTTTGCAGCATTCGCTTCATCTCTTCGTCGTATGTAATTGTTCAAGAGAATAAAAGCCGCACTTATTGTTGTTCAAATACGAAACAGACTAAAGAGAAACACTGAATTTTTACTTACTGATACTTTTCTGCACCAATCTACACCAAATCCGGTTTACAAAAACAAAATTAACACTGTTCGAGAAAGAAACTAAAAAACATTTATGATAAACTTAAAAAAGCGTTGCTGCTAAAATTAATGTTTTTTCTCTGATCTTGTTTATAGAAACCGTTCATCTTTTCTTTTTTTGTTTTCAAGTCGCTAGTGACGCGCTTGATGTTAATAAAAAAAATACAAATTAGAGACGCCACTTCCTGAAAAAAATATTAAATGTCGTTGGTTGCCTAACTCGACATTTATTATTTCGTTCAGAAAGTGGCGTCTCTAATTTGTATTTTTTTTTATTAACATCAAGTGCGTCACTAGCGACTTAAAAACAAAAAAAAGAGAAGAAGAACGGTTTCTATAAACAAGATCAGAGAAAAAATATGAATTTTAGCAGCAACGCTTTTTTATGTTTTTCATATAATATGTTTTTAGTTTCTTTCTCGAACAGTGTTAATTTTGTATTTGTATTTAAGTTTTTTTTTCCATTCGGTTTTGTTGTGCATTTAATAAGTAAAAGTTATTGGATCGTAATCACTGTATAATTCATTCCAATCTCCACCAACACCAGACATGAAACATTTGCAGAAAAGTATCAGTAAGTAAAAATTCAGTATTTCTCTTTAGTCTGTTTCGTATTTGAACAACAATAAGTGCGTCTTTTATTCTTTTGAACAAATACAACAACAATCAACGCGGTTTTTACTCTTTTGAACAACTCGAACGGCAATACTCTTTTGATCAAGTGCGGTTTCTACTCTTTTGAACAATTACAACAATCAGTGGGGTTTCTACTTTTTTGAACAATCTTTACTCGTGAAAGATAATTATGTCGAATACCGAATCAAGGATCTCTCTCCAAATGAATAGTTTCCATTATATCAAGACAGTAGCTGACGAATGCTGTGAAGACGTTTTTTCCAAAGTCAACATCAATAGTATTAAAACTAAATTAGAACTTCTCAATAAGAATTGGCAGAAATTCGAAACAACTCATGAGCGATTGTGTGAATTAAAAGCGGATATCATTTTAAAGGGTCCGCCAATTAGCGCGCTCGATCTTTAACAGCTGATGGCGGCCATGTTGTTTGTGGTAGAGTTGTCAAACCTAGTTGTTATTATTCAGTGTATCTTCACAAATTACCATGAACCAATTCAGCCGCGAGCAACATGTGCAAATCATTAAAATGTATTACGAAAATCATTCATCGGTTCGGGCAACGTTCCGCGCGCTCCGCCAATTTTACGGTGCAATTGGTCGTCCTGCTGAGTCGACTATCCGTCGTTTGATAAACAAATTCGAGGCAACCGGTTCGGTGAACAATAAGCCAACACCGACGCGTCGTCGAAACGTCCGATCTGCCGCGAATGTCGCCGCTGTGCGCGATAGTGTGCGTGAAAATCCGCGACAGTCAATTTCACGTCGCGCACAGGAACTCAGCCTTTCGGAAACATCACTTCGCCGAATCTTGCATCTGGATTTGGGCATGCATCCGTACAAGATCCAGCTGACACAAGAGCTCAAAATAAACGACCATAGACAGCGCCGTATCTTCGCTGATTGGGCTTTAGGGCAGTTGGAAGTCGACCCCGAGTTTGGTCGCAAAATCATCTTCAGCGATGAGGCACATTTTTGGATAAATGGGAATGCCAACAAGCAGAATTGCCGTTATTGGGCCGAGAACAATCCACAGGAGGTCCACCAGGTCGCAATGCACCCAGCAAAGTAACTGTTTGGTGTGGATTTTGGGCCGGAGGCATCATCGGGCCGTATTTCTTCGAGAACGACGATGGTGCGGCCATCACGGTAAACGGCGAACGATACAGATCCATGATAACGAACTTTTTCTGGCATGAAATCGACAATATGGATGTCGAGGATATGTGGTTTCAGCAGGACGGCGCTACGAGCCACACAGCGCGCGCCACAATGGATCTTCTGCACGAGCGCTTCGGAGGAATGGTTATCTCGCGGGGAGGCGACATCAACTGGCCACCGAGATCGTGCGATTTAACCCCACTAGACTATTTCTTGTGGGGTTTTCTTAAATCACAGGTCTACGCAAACCAACCACAAAACACTGATGACCTCAAAGTCAACATACGCCACGCCATCGATGAAATACAGCCCGATTTGTGCGCCAGAGTCATTGGAAATTGGACTTCTCGTATGCGCGCCGAGCCACCAAGCAAAGCCGAGGTGGCCATTTGAACGATATTATTTTCCATACATAATGCCTTCGAATACTCTTTCAAACAAAAAATAAATTTCATTTATACCTCTCACACAACTTGCTTTATTTTATTTTAAAGATCGAGCGCGCTTATTGGCGGACCCTTTAGATAGCACATATATAAAGGAAAGAATATATGACGCTTGTCTCTCACTCTATGTAGAAGGAAAAGCGGCACTTCTAATGGAACATCTGGGACAGTGGCGAAGGTTTCAACAGTTCCATCACTCTTTATAAAATATTTACTTGAAATAAAAATATTTACTTGAATAAAATCATTACTTGAAATTTCCCTGCCTACTTTCTCTGGCGATTACCGCTCCTGGCGATCGTTTCCAGATATGTTTTCATCTATGATAGGAAAACATCCAGAACTCAGTAATGTCGATGCAGACATTGTGTATTAAATTTATTTTTCTCCCGGATTACTGGGACAAGTCTCACTGGTTAGGTTACAACTCATCAAAAAGGTGTAAAAGTCCTCTTAATGGTCTACAGTCCTTGGACTATAGCGACGAACATAAAACAACTGAAGGATTACTGCATCTGTGACTAAACTTGTGCCCGACTATTCACCCGCTCGGGTCTGGAGCCTTTTTCAGAGCTATTTATAATTTTTATCGGGAACCTCATTCGACGAACGACCAGGTGCTCGATTCAATTTCTATTAAAGAAGAAATCTTGTTATTTAATGGTTTTCATCTGAAAAGTTGGTAACAATCAACAATGAAACAAAGCATTTTACTATTTTTTATTCAAATATTAAAAAATTTCTCGAAAACAATAATTTCTTTGTGCCCCAACCTCGATCCCAGAGCTTATTGTTGCAGTCATTGTTTTATCGTCACCAGTTAATTCCACATTTAAGTTTAACCCCTTATTGAACATTAATCACATAATATTATAATCAACTTTGAACGCTGTTAAAATATTATTTTTGTTTCACATTGTTCTTATCCCAAAAATTCGCAAGAAACACTGAAACTAAGCGAAATTCTGAAAAATGTTTCAAATAAAAGATATAGGGTAATATCTTCTTATAGATAGGAAACTTTGTTATTTGTTTATTAAGACGAATGCCTGCTAACCTACAAATGACGAAAGGCGTCATTTGCATCTTACAATTAGATACGTCCACGCAATCGTTATAGATTCGTCAAGCAAACTACAAAACGGTTTATTTTAGCTCTCATGTTTAACAACGCCGAATCATCTTTTTCTTCCACTGCCCTTTTCTGGCCCGGCCTAATCTACATTCGTACTGTTTGTTGAATTACAGAAATAATACCGTCCTAACCGGCCCAAAACAAAATGATCGGCCTGAATGCAAGTTCGTAGAATATATAAACTTAGATATTCTTCCTAGGATAACACAAAAGTAATCCCTTTTTAGATTTATGTCTCTCAAGTTTAGCGACATTGAAGCACGTTTTTATTTCACTGCGAAAATATCATCAAGTAATGATGAAGACGTGATTGCAGCATACAATTTTATTAGAAGGCGACGATACAGACGCAGATTCTATTGGCTTCATTAATTTATTGCAAAAAATATTAATTGCGGATTATTTGTTGCGACAAGAGAGCTATCGAAAGATGATTTCTATTTCCAATCATTTTACCGAATGACTAAAAATACCTACCGAATATAAGTCTCTATTGTTGGACCTTTAATACAAAAACGAAATACTGTTATGCGAGATTATGTCAACCCGGAAGAAAGCATACTTAACTTCAGAGGTAATAATAATACTAATAACTTTGAGGTAAGTGGTAAACAGTTTTTTTGAAGGTGTATAGTATTCATTGTTATAAAATTAAAATAAATCAAAGTAAAATAAAGTAGAAAACGCTTTATTAATAAAATATCAGTCTTCTCAGGAGATTCCCGGGAAAATAAATTTATATTTCCCGTTTTCCGGGAAAAATATATGCGCGAAAAGATACCCTCTAGTCGCGTCGTCGTTTTTGCGTTCTGCGTTTTTTGCGTTTTGCGTCCTCGCAGTATGGCATTTGTAGTGGCAGGCTGCAGCACGAGCTGCATGACGAAAGTCTGACGATACGCAAATGCGACGATGTCGCACCCTGAAACGCAAAATGCAAGCCAGCTGCACAAAAGTGTAAAATGACGATGTCGTGCGAATTTCGTACGGCTACGTGGACAGTAGGCCTTACTTGGAAATACGATACAGCGATATTTTGAAAAACCTTTTATATACAACTTGTAAAGATCAAATTAAAGAATACATTTCCCATTAGAAATCTTTAATGGGAATTTCATTTTTGAGAATTCCGCTTTCATTTGTGGAAAATCAGTTTTCGTTCATTTAAAATATCAAAAATGTCAAATCATATCGTAAAAGGAAAATCTTTTAAAATCGACGAACTAGTCGGACATGACTAATTCATTAATTATTCTCTTATTAATATTTTTTATCTGTAATCTATAAAATGCCAATTTCTTTGCAACTTCTTTACCAATCTTCTCCAAGTTTTTGAATAATTTTCCACTTTTAGGGCCATTGGTGGGACTTTGTAGACAAGATTAAAATATAATGGACTACTACAATGTTGGTTTGTGTATACTAAATTGCTGAGACTATGTAGACTATACTAGAATGTAATAACATCAATTTAAGTTTGTGTGGATTTGAAAACTGATACTATGTAGACAAGACCAGAATTTAGTGGATGTTGGTTAGTGTGGATTAAATTGTTGAGACTATGTAGACAAGACTAGAATACAAGAGACTGGAATTTAGGTTTATGTGAATTAGATAGCTGAGATTATGTAGACAAGACTAGAATATAATGGACTACAGCAATGTTGGTTTCTGCGAAGTAAATTACTGAGACTATGTAGACAAGAAGAGAATATAAGCCAATATTCAATATAATCATGCTGAATAACTAATACTTATACTTGATAATAAATTGTTGCAGGTTGCGGTAGTGTGAAAATCACCGCATCAGGGTATCAAATATGTCGATTTCGGTTTAATATTTAAATTAAAGTTTAGATTTTTAATTAGCAAATTAAAGTAAAGTTTAATATTTATTGATTTTATCACTTTATTGATAATTGGCAATCCTTAAGATTAGTACCTAAAATGTTTAAACTACCGGTAGTTACACCTAGTGTAGCCACTTATTTACTATATTTCAGAGTAAAAAATAATAGAACTCTATACTCCCTGACGCCCTTTATTTCCGCCCCTGCGTCTTTCTTCATTTACGTTTTAGTACTTAAGCACTTAACACGTTTAGTGACTAATCACAAATAAAGAAAAAAGAAAATGTCTTTTAAGATCAAGTTATTCCGTGAGTTCAAGACACAACAGGAACAAACACGATCATGATTATTTCTCCAAAAAGATCCGCAAATTAAAACAAAAAAAAAGCTGGAAAAGAAGATAAGGAGAGACAAAGAGCGGGAGTGACGCCGATCAAGGTCAAAGTAGATAAACAAAGTAACTAATAAGAATGCACAGAGCAGTTTCTGGAACTGTTTTGAGCATTTAATTATTATACACAGAGCAGTTTGTAGGACTGTCTCAATACATAATATAAGAAAATGGGCCACGGATGGACGCATATTAATATTATTTATGTGTACAAGTATGACCACTTATCCCTTGTTTAGGGAAAAAACAAATTATATGCAGAGCAGTTTGTGATACTGTCTCGATACATATATTCTATAAATGCACAGGGCAGATTCTGGGAATGTTTCAAGCATTTTTTATTATTATTATATGTAGGAGCAGTTTGTGGGACAGTCTCAATATATAATATAAGGAAATTGGCCAAGGATGGATGCATATTAATATTATTTATGTGTACAAGTGTGACCACATATCCCTTGTTCAGGGGGAAAAAAATTATATGCAGAACAGTTTGCGGGACTGTCTCGATACGGTTGTTGAACAACATCCAGGAAAGCGTTCCAAAAATGGACGCATATCAATTTTCTTCTTTCAGACGCCGTTTTATGTTTTTTTTTTAGGTTACTACAGCAATTATTGATGGTGTGAGAAATATGGACGATATCCAGAGGGAGCGCCATCAGTCCTATCTACGTTCGATTACACCCGGAAACATAACAAGACACCTAGCGGCCATACAGAAGTACTCGATGACAACGATGAAATCAAATCCACAACCTAAAGTGTCAATGAAGATGAAGGTTTGAAGATAAAACTTGATGATGAAATTCTAGAAATTTTTAGGTGCAAATCCATCGATTTTGAACAGGTCGCAATTTCTGGACTAATAATATATTACGAAGATCGTGGGAATAGCATTAGTGGGAAAATGCCTAATACCGGAAAATTGGAATCACATTGCAGCTCCACAACTGTATCCTGAAATTAGGGCTGCAATTTTGCGTTTGTTAAAGTTTTTTTTTTTAGAGTTTTAAAAGCGGGGTCGCGGGGGGGTATAAAGTTATAAATGAAATAGGGACTATTAGCTAACACAATCGCTTGAATAGGCAAAACTTTCTCTATCCAATTAAGAGCAGAAAACAAGGATAATGAGTTACTAATACTGCTTATGGACACATGTTGTGTCTTGTGTGACCTCCATCTTTCCAAGCCCACTACTAGACGTAATTGTGCTCTGTAATCACTGGAAAAAGAGACCAAGGACCAACTAAGGGAGAGCAAAATTAATACATACCTATTCGGAGATGATTTACTCGAGATTTTGAAAATAGCTAAGACAGTATCAAACTCTTGCAACAAAATGAAGGTCTACCCTAATTCTAACCCTAACCCTAAGGCAGTTAGGAAGCCTATCAAACACTTAATGTCCAGGAGTTTAAACAGGATGAAAAGTCTAGGCGCTCTCATCCAAATTTTGAATGGAATTTGTCAACTACAGCTTTCGAGAGGATAATTTAATCTTTTAATGAACCTGAGATTGACTTGTTTAAGACAAGACAAGTCTCTCATGGTGGAGAGACCCAGCGTTCTTACCTTAAATTAGTCGAAGAAGTATTTTTATGTTTTTCCACCATGCTATATTACACTTAAAGCAATTAGAAAGATAATTTCTGATAACGCCTTGGTACCCAGTTTTTTTTTCAAATTTGTAACTTCTTGTGCCTGAACGATTTATATTTTAATCACATGTTAGTAGTAGACTGTTAGTTAGTGATAGTAGTAGTAGATAGTAACAGACAAGGTCTCTGAGCAATACAGAATCAAAGGATTCTTTAAGGTAGTTTCTAGTTTACAAGTTTCCCCAATCTCTACCAAAATACAATATCACGTGGGATACACCAGTTACACCAGTTTGTCTTAGACTCCTTGGTTGAGTGGTACCCGAATGAAGAACTTTCGCTGGAAAAGCTCTCAAGAAAAACCATAACTCTATTAGCCGTAGGGACGGCTCATAGAGTACAAACCCTTTCAAGGATAAATATAAGAAACGAGGCTAACGTAGAGTAGAGGCTAACCAACCAGTGCGATGTTTACTCTTTTTCCATGAAAAGTTAGAAGTTTGTTCGTCTACGACTCTAATTTATTACATTAATAGGTCCGAGGACCTACAAAACACGAATACTGCTTGTATCAGTTAGAACCGCACAAGCTTGTGTTAACTCAGACTTTAAGTCTGTGCGTTGGATTAAATTCACACTAAAGGACAGTGGAATAGATGTGTCCACTTTTCACCGCGTAGTACGCGCAACGCGGCCTAATCAAAAGCCTACAAGCTAGGAGTAAATATAGACGAAATAAGGAGAACTGGGGCTGGGAGTGATAATTCTCTTACATTCCGAAAATTCTATAATCAAACAAACTTAAAACAAACGGAACACAGCCTGAATATATGAATATATTCAGCCTTTCTGGAGCTCTATAACAATTATTTAGTCTTTTTAGGACTACCAAAACAAATCTTAGTGAAATTTGTAAGTTATTTTATAGCTTTCAGTCCACCTTCGTGGCACTCAACAAAAACCATAAAAATAACATTGTTTTTTTAATATCATGGGTTTGGGATCATGGGCCACATGGGTTTTCAAGTGAGTGGTTTGCAAAACTGTGCTGATGAGAGATAAATCTTGAAACGCGCCCACAGATGGCTATCCACTTAAGGTATCGGAAGACATGATCCTAAAAAACAATTTTATTTTTATGGTTTTTGTTGAGTGCCACTAAGGTGGTAAAATTACTTACAAATTTCACTGAGATTTGTTTAGGTAGTCCTAAAAAGACTCAATAATTGTTATAGAGCTCCGGAAAGGCTGAATATATTTATATATTCAGGCTGAGTTTCGTTTGTTTTAAGTTTGTATGATTATCTATAACATGGGATGGTTTGACCAATCTCTATAATCAAACAATTTTGGAGGAGGATTGTACTTCATTAGCGAGTGCGATAACCTGTAGATAGGTTTTTTCGGTCATCTCTATGAAGAAACTGAGATTAATTCAATGCTATTGTTTGATTTCGAGGATATTTCCTGAACCTGTACTCTCAAGATCTACTGGCAATTTAAACATTTCAGGTACTAATCTTTAGGACGAAGCACGAGTATAATTAATAATTAAACGAACTTACCTAAGTGAAGTTCTATTATAATTAGAGGAAGTGCGTCGTCTGAAAATATTAGTAGCACCCACCCAAATATCTGGGCTAAACTATCTCTAAACTAAATGAAGAAAGACGCAGGGGTGGAAATAGACGTCATGGAGTATACAGAGCTCTTTTATTTTTTCTCTCAAATATAGTGAATTACTGGCGATACTACGTGTAACTACAGGTACTTTAAAAATTTCAGGTACTAATCTTTTCGGACGAAGCACTTCGTATAATTATAATAGAACTTCACTTACAATAAGTTCGTTTAATTATTAATAATATGTTAATCATATTTATGTTAATGGAAATAAATACTTGAATAATGATTTTTTTTTATTTAAAAATTGTTGGTAATATAATACTTGAATGGATAATTAATGGACAAACTTAATTTTCAATTAAAGAAATAATGACCGATAGTGAAGGGTGTGAATAGTAATACGAAATAACAATCTTCCATCACTTCATTTGCTTAACAATGTAACAACTCGATAAAATCTTATAATGGAACATCAAGCCTATATATTATTAATCCTTCAACAAGACACTATTTTCAATCTGCTTGTTTTTGGACGGTAGACCAGGGCTGACAAAACCTTTTAACAAGGAAATTCATTTTTAATTTTGGCTATATTAAGTAGTTCCCAGGATCAGTGTTCAAAATGTAGCATTCCCAAAATTTATTGCTAAAATTAGAGAGCGTATATTTATAGCAAATGAACCACAGAAGCTTCTTACAAAAGATTCTTTTAATCTTATCAAGACCTGGAGATCTTCTATGCTAATATAGAATCTCTATACTAGTTTTACAGCATTTTACTCATACAAAATCTAAGCCTTCGTGGATTTAAGATCCTCATACTTTCATAGTCTCAAGATATAAGAAGAACTGTATAATTCATTCGTTTCATGAAATTAAAATGTTTTAATTGGCATAACTAAATAAACGTTTTTCCACTAATTGATTGATTGCAGAAAGAAAGCGCAAAAGATTATTTTTTTCCTTCGCTTATCATTTTTAATTAGAAATTTTTTCATCCCACCTCGCGTCGAGCGAATAATAAAAGTGCGCATCGAGAAAAATGAGCTCGTTAAAACTTCTCATTATGCACGGAGCGTCCGCATCTCTGTTTATTATTCGCTTTTTATTATTTGCTAATATTTTTTTAATAAATTTTATTTCAATTCGCCGTCCCCCTTTCCATTGTTTCGCGTCGCTTCTGAAAAATTTCGCCATACACTTTTCTTGTCGAATCCAATTAAAAATTCGCCCTAATTAGCGTTCGTTTCGTCAGACGACAGCCTGGAATCCTTCACATACAAATTCAATTACATCATTACATGGAACTCTGATTATATCAATTTAAATTTAACAGTCTCGTGGTTAATTTTAATAATAAAATTTATAATAAATTCAATTACACGAAATTACTAATATTGTGTTCTACTTAAACATAAAATAGATACGCTAATACGTATATAATATAGAAATATATTATGACTAGACAGACAAGACTAAACTCAAAAGTCTAGACATATTAAACTAGACAGATAAGACTATACAGACAAAACTAGACATACAAGACTAGTCACATTAGTCTAGTCAAGTTAGGAAGTCCTATCAAGGCAAACAAGGCTAAAGACGAATAGACTGAAAGGACTAGTCAGATAAGACTAGACAGATAAGACTAGACAGAAAAGACTAGACGGACAACACTAGACAGGCAAGACTAGATATGGTAATAGCACTAACCGGCAAGACAAGACTTTTTAAATAAAGTGGTTCCAGGTGCCACCGCGTTATCGCATATTTTGCATTCATTCATGGTGAGCAGCACGGACGGTTAGTGAAAACCGCCCAAGTTGTCGCCTCCCCGACCAGGATTCGAGCCCTGGTCTCCTGATGCATTGAAAGGCGGGTATGTTGTCAACTACACTACCGAGGAGGGCAGACAGACAAGATTAGACTGACAATTTTAGTTCAGCAAGATAGAGTTACCCGATGTGAAGTGCAAGATAGAGTTACATCCTATGGAGATCCATACAGAACCGAAGAAAAGCAGTCTATGGTTGGAATCAGGATATCGCGACTTTTCGGTGTGTGCGTCGGGAAGAAATCATCGTGGAGAACTCTCAAAGCAACTGAGAATGCAAATTCGGAAGAACTAGCAAAGCATAGACCTCCGCGAGGAAAGAACTGAAGAAAAGCATAAAAAAGGTAAAGCTAGCGTGTTGGGAAAACGTCACACAGCCCGTCAATAACGATGTTTCGGGAAATAGCTATAAGATATTACTGTAAAAGAATAGATATGCGCCTCACACCAAACCTTACCACGGAGAGCTAATTAGAAGCCGCTAAAAATTTGTTCTTTAAAATCCGAGGATACTGTACTACCCGAAATCACAAACACAGAAATCGCAGAAGCCGATGAGAGAATAAAGTCCAACAGAACTCCAGGCCCCGATGGCATTCCACCAGAGTAGCCAAGGCTAGCTGCCCTACGACAAAAACAGTTATTTACGCATATATTTAACGCGGTTATCCGCACCAAAAACATCCCCATAAGATGGAAAGTAACCCGACTGGTCCTGGTGCTTGATCCTAGAAATCCCCCGGTATGACTATGGACATGGACTATCAACATCTCAATGCGGCTTCTATGAGAGGAGGTCAACAACACACACCATCGAGGAGGTGGTAAAGATTGCTCGCTGTGCTAACTCGGGAAAAAAAGACAGAAAGATATGCTTAGCGGTCGCGCTAGATGTCAAAATCGCGTTCAATACTGTGCCTTGGAAGCCAATCGTGGACGCTCTTAGACGGAAAGGCGTATCTGCTTATCTAGTAGATATAATTAGAAGCAATTTTACGAACAGGACCATCATAATAGACGACACAATCAGGCCGGTGTCTTGTTGTCTTATTGTACCCCAGGAGCCGGTCCTCGGGCCTCCGTTGTGGAATATTCTATACAATGGCATCATGGCCCTGGAAAAAACACATGTTCTAAGAAACTGTAGACTGTTCGCGTTCGTCGACGATCTAATCGTTGTGTCGCCGACGACACATGCTTGTAAATGAAAGAATTAGAAATATCTCCGGAAAAGTCTGAGGTCATAGCACTAACCGGCCGCAAGAGATTTGAATCAATGTCTGTTAACATACTACATAGGTAGGCTGGTGCCAGCGACACCGACAATCCAATCCTCGGCGTCCTTTTGGACGAGCGGCTTTCCTGGAGCAGGCACGTTCAAAACATAAGCGTGAAAACCGAACGCGCAGGTACGGTACTTCGTAAACTGATTCCAAGAATGACAGACTGGACACTCTAGACGGACAAGACTAGACAGACAGGACTAGGCAGACAAGACTAGTGAGACAAGACTAGACAGACAAGACTAGACAGACAAGACTAGAGAGACAAGACTAGACAGACAAGACTAGACAGACAAGGCTATACAGACAAGATTAGACAGACTAGACAGACAAGACTAGACAGACAAGACTAGACAGACAAGATTAGACAGACAAGACTAGACAGACAAAACTAGACATAAAAAACTAGACAGACAAGACTAGACAGACAAGACTAGACAGACAAGACTAGACAGACAAGACTAGACAGACATGACTAGACAGACAAGACGAGACAGACAAGACTAGACAGACAAGACTAGACAGACAAGACTAGACAGACAAGACTAGACAGACAAGACTAGACAGACAAGACTAGACAGACAAGGCTACACAGACAAGATTAGACAGACTAGACAGACAAGACTAGACAGACAAGACTAGACAGACAAGACTAGACAGACAAGATTAGACAGACAAGACTAGACAGACAAAACTAGACATACAAGACTAGACAGACAAGACTAGACAGACAAAACAAGACAGACATGACTAGACAGACAAGACGAGACAGACAAGACTAGACAGACAAGACTAGACAGACAAGACTAGACAGACAAGACTAGACAGGCAAGACTAGACAGACAAGACTAGACAGACAAGACTAGACAGACAAGACTAGACAGACAAGACTAGACAGACAAGACTAGACAGAAAAGACTAGACAGACAAGACTAGACAGACAATACTAGACAGACAAGACTAGACAGACAAGACCAGATAGACAAGACTAGACAGACAAGACTAGACAGGCAAGACTAGACAGACAAGACTAGACAGACAAGACTAGACAGACAAGACTAGACAGACAAGACTAGACAGACAAGACTAGACAGACAAGACTAGACAGACAAGACTAGACAGACAAGACTAGACAGACAAGACTAGACAGACAAGACTAGACAGATAAGACTAGACAGACAAGACTAGACAGACAAGACTAGACAGACAAGACTAGACAGACAAGACTAGACAGACAAGACTAGACAGACAAGACTAGACAGACAAGACTAGACAGACAAGACTAGACAGACAAGACTAGACAGACAAGACTAGACAGACAAGACTAAACAGACCGGACTAGACAGACAAGATTCAGCTCAGAAACAGCTCTCGGACAGACAATATGGGTAGGAAGGAAGGTCCACGGTAGATGCTATCATGAGAGTTGTTGGAATGGCAGAGAATGCCTCAGCTGGTACGCGGACAACACGGAAGATTAGTGCATTGATAACCCTTGATGTAAAAAACGCATTCAACTCGGTCGCATGGCAAAATATCATGGAAGAACTGACTAGGAGGAACTTTGCTCCATACCTGTTGAGATTACTTCGCAGCTATCTATCCAACAGGAGAATTTTATTCGAAGGTGGCACTGAAATCGCTGATTACGAAGTGTACAAATAATAGGATTCGCCGACGACATAGCCATTGTTGCAATAGGGAAGACAGAAGAAGAGATAATGAGTCGCGCAAACATGGCCATGAAACAAGTGGACGAATGTCTGAAAAAAAAAAGAATAAAATTAGCTCCCCAAAAAAACACAAGCTGTACTGTTAATAGGCAACAGAACCGTTGGACCTATTAGTTTTAAAATTAAAGAGGTAGAAATCACTCCCAAAGAATCAATTACATACCTGGGAGTAAACATTGACAGAAAGCTCTCCTTCAAGGAGCACGTCAAAAGAATTACGGCAAAGGCCCTTAAAACTACCTCAGCTTTGGAAAAACTAATGCCCAATACTAGTGGACCAAAAAGTAGTAAGAGAAGGCTGCTCTGCTCGGTGGTTCAATCAACTATGCTGTACGGAGCTCCGGTCTGGGCAAGAGCCTTTACTAAAACAAACAGGTGGACCCCAGAAAGAGAAAAGTGGACGAAACAGACAAATTCGACGCTCGAAGTACATACACTAGTGGACGTAATGCTTAAATCAGCACAGTACTGGTCATACACGGAAAACATGATAAGAGAGATTATTACACGAAAAGAACTCGACGAACAACAACCGATGCAGTGGCAAAAATAAACAGAAAAAAAAACAATAATTTAGTTCCAGAACCCCTAAATACTCATAGTGAATGGGGCATGTATGGATAAAAATATAGAATCCTATCGTACGACAACGACATCTTGAGGTTAGGTATAGGTTAGGTTAGGTCAAGGCCAGACAATCAAGACTAGACAGACAAGACTAGACAGACAAGACTAGACAAACAAGACTAGACAGACAACACTAGACAGCCAAGACTAGACAGACTAGACTAGACAGACAAGACTAGACAGACAGGAATAGACAGACAAGACTAGACAGACAAGACTAGACAGACAAGACTAGACAGACAAGACTAGACAGACAAGACTAGACAGACAAGACTAGACAGACAAGACTAGACAGACAAGACTAGACAGACAAGACTAGACAGACAAGACTAGACAGACAAGACTAGACAGACAAGACTAGACAGACAAGACTAGACAGACAAGACTAGACAGACAAGACTAGACAGACAAGACTAGACAGACAAGACTAGACAGACAAGACTAGACAGACAAGACTAGACAGACAAGACTAGACAGACAAGACTAGACAGACAAGACTAGACAGACAAGACTAGACAGACAAGACTAGACAGACAAGACTAGACAGACAAGACTAGACAGACAAGACTAGACAGACAAGACTAGACAGACAAGACTAGACAGACAAGACTAGACAGACAAGACTAGACAGACAAGACTAGACAGACAAGACTAGACAGACAAGACTAGACAGACAAGACTAGACAGACAAGACTAGACAGACAAGACTAGACAGACAAGACTAGACAGACAAGACTAGACAGACAAGACTAGACAGACAAGACTAGACAGACAAGACTAGACAGACAAGACTAGACAGACAAGACTAGACAGACAAGACTAGACAGACAAGACTAGACAGACAAGACTAGACAGACAAGACTAGACAGACAAGACTAGACAGACAAGACTAGACAGACAAGACTAGACAGACAAGACTACACAGACAAGTCTAGACAGACAAGACTAGACAGACAAGACTAGACAGACAAGACTAGACAGCCAAGACTAGACAGACTAGACTAGACAGACAAGACTAGACAGACAAGCCTAGACAGACAAGACTAGACAAACAAGACTAGACAGATAAGACTAGACAGACAAGACTAGACAGACAAGACTAGACAGACAAGTCTAGACAGAATAGACTAGAGACTAGACAGACAAGACTAGATAGACAAGACTAGACAGACAAGACTAGGCAGACAAGACTAGACAGACAAGACTAGACAGACAAGACTTTTTTTTTCTATGGGGGGCGTAGCTGGCGGCTTTCACCGCTCCAGACAAGTGGTCCCCCTGGAAAGGTCACACCCGTTCACTCTGGAACCGCTTATCGCATAACCTCTGAGTGGCGGGTGGACTGGTGTAGTTAGATTTGCTTAAAAGTTTTTTCATCTTTTTCCTTGCTGCTTAAAATTTTACAAATGTATCCATGGATCTTGTCCCAGTTCTTTTTATTTTGCAACATTTGCTTTACTAGGCTTCTTGGGCCAATGGGTTTATTCAGATACATTTCAACTATTTCTCTTTCATCCTGCCAACGGCAGCAGTCGGAAACTGTATGGCTCACACTATCTTGTTCTCCGCAATACACGCACAGATCGTCAGATGCTCGGTCCAGATTGAACAGGTAGTCTCTGAAAGACAGACAAGACTAGACAGACAAGACTAGACAAACAAGACTAGACAGACAAGACTAGACAGGCAACACTAGACAGACAAGACTAGACAGACAAGACTAGACAGACAACACTAGACAGACAACACTAGACAGACAAGACTAGACAGACTAGGCGAGACAGACATGACTAGACACACAAGGCTAGGCACACAAGACTAGACATACAAGACTGAACAGAGAAGACTAGACATAGAATACTAAACAGAGAATACTAGACGGAGAAGATTAGGCAAACAAGACTAGACAGACAAGACTGGACATACAAAGTCTAGGCACACAAGACTAGATATACAAGACTACACAGAGAAGACTAGACATAGAAGACTAGACATAGAAGACTAGACAGAGAAGACTAGACAGAGAAGACTAGACAGAGAAGATTACGCAGACAAGACTAAACAGACAAGACTAGGGAGACAAGACTAGACAGACAAGACTAGGCAGACAAGACTAGAGACAGATAGGACTAGACAGAGAAGACTCGATAGACAAGAATAGACAAGCAATACTAGACAAACAATACTTAACAATCAAAGCAAATTAGACAAGACTGTTGTTTGTCCAATTTTTTGTAATTTTTTCCAACTAGTTATGTCTGTTATGTGATTCTAACTGGTTATGTTTAAAAAATGTTAATTGTGTTCAAAATTCACCTTTAATTTTCTGTTTTTAATTAAAATTTTTTGTGATTCAAATATATTTTTAATTATTTGTTGGAGCTTTTGTACAAGTTGTATGTGTAATGAAAATGCGTTATATTGTTGCATAGCTAACATGAATGTGAAAGCATTTAATATTCATTAGCAAAAAAATATTACATATTCTAAATGGATTTGTAACAAAATAATCAACTTTATATTGTTTCAAGTCAGAGCATATAGTGACGAGCTCTTATTGTAAGCCTATTCTTGTCGTTTTAGTTCTGTTTATCTGGTCCTGTGTGTCTAATCCTGTTTGTGTCATTTTGTTCATTGGTCAGTTTTGTCTGTATAGCTTGTTCGAACTTTAGTGTTGGTACAGTCAGTAAGTTTTAGTGCATTTAACATTTTTACCATTTGACTGTTTTATTTGTCTTTAGACATTGAAACATCTAGGCACTTTAAAAAATGTCGATATATTATTTTTATGCGAGCATATTCAAAATACGGCTGTTTAAAATATCTTAAAAATAAACAAACATAAATTAGTAGCAAAGCAAACTCACGTAAGTATTATTAAAACAACATATAAATCTAGGCGGGTAGCGTTCCAAGGAGTAGGGTCCTCGGCAAACAAAGACAGAAACGGAAGGTGGAGAGAGAACACGGACAGCTTGACTTACTAGAATGTAAGTTAAGAATCTGTTTTCTACGCCCCCGAAATATGTACCTAATTTATCTCTACAAATTGCTTTTCAACCTCCTCGGCAAACCCTCTTCACACAAAAGGTTTCATCTAGTTTAAACTACTTGCTTAAAATCACTTTTCTTATCTAATCGATCGGGATTTATTTGCAATCTCCGGACATTACTTTGATCTCCTTCGAGATATCAATTGTTTAGGTCATCTTACAATTAGACGGAAATATTACATGAAAGACATGTTAGTAAGACGAAATGATACAAATAAGAGTAAGAATAGGCTTGATAGACAAGACTAGACAGGACATACTTGACTGTTTCACCTTTAACTTGTTTAAAATGCCATATTTTGAACTTGCAAATTTTAATATTATGCGAAATTTAATTTGTTTTTTTGTTTTTGTAGGCATTATATAGTGTTTAAAACATAGTCTGTAATGATAAATACGAAAATGTTGAAATAAGTAAATGAGTATAATCTGGCTTAAACATAAAGTAAACTAAATTTAATCGGTCGCCCTCGGTATACACATAACACCATTAAATTCTATTTTATAGATGTTAAGTGGACATGTTTAGAGGGTACCGGGTTTAAATATAAATATTCGATCGTAAATATGTCCGCGAGTGATATCAATGCGACTAACTAGGGGCCGTTTGGATGTCCTCACCTACAAATCAACGCGACGCATCCGGTTCAAAAAGAAGTCATATTAAGAACGCGATGACACTGGAGATGGAAACATTGTTCGGTAGTTAAACAACTTCTTTTGCTCTTGTTTATGTTTTCTTTTCGAGTTTTACGGATCCGTCAAAATGTTTATTCAAATTCCTGCCCTGTAAAAATATCCATGAAAATGCTAATTATACAGAAAACGCATCAAATGTATTTTTAATTTATAAAACATTTGTACGTTTCTTATATTTCATTTAGTTTTCAAAGTTATTAGAAAATATTTAAAAAGCAGTTTTAGTATATTTTAGTATACCTAATATATAAAAAAAATCAAAAGATTTATTGTTCATAAGATATAAAAGCAAGTAATACTTATAGATCTGTAACAAAATAAGAAATACAAATAATGTACTTAAGGTAAACAAAACATGGAGCAAGAACCAGTATTGGGCGAAAAAAAAATAAAATCTTGTAGAATAAGGGTAAGCTCTTTGAATCATTTTTTTGTGGTACAATAAATGAATCTCATATTATAAGGGTAGGAATGAGTTTTTAAATGTTCGCTACGCTTTTCCATAGACAAAATTCCCCGGGCTGCCAATGTTTGATGTTTTATTCACTTCCGGTCTTTTTAATTGGATATGGCGTGAAGTACAAGGTGCTCGTGGTATTGAAAAATTGTATTAGCGGTTGTTATGGAAATTGTGTGTGAGGTAGGTAAACGTTTGCCTTTAATTTTTTTATAGCTTTATAAAATTCCAGAATGTATTTTGTTGGGTTAATCATGAAATGAAAAAGAAAACACACTGTGCTCTTACTCCAGAGAGGTTATGTTTCATGTTATTTTGTCAATGTTTATTACTGGTACATTGAAAGTCAAATGTTGCAGTAATGAACAAATGTCCAAACCTATTTTTTTATTGTATATTGAGATTTTGAACTAATATTACACTTTTTTGATTCTTTGTTACTATTTAGTTGAAAATTATTTATACCTACCAATAATGGACGTAGGTTAAAGTGACCACATTTTCATTGAGACAAAGCGGAACAAATGGGATTAAATGAGAATTATAATATAGTTATGAAAGCAGACCAATAATTGAAGGAATATGAGCAGAGAAATATATATTTCGTGTAATATTAATTTATTAGTGAAAACTGTTTTACAAACACAAGTGCAGTTTACAAACGTCAAAAAGAATTAATTGTAGCGCCTCTAGCGACAAAACTTCAAACTACAGGGTGCTTCAAAAAAAATGTATACACACTTTGAACTTCCATAGAAAATTTATTTACCGTTCTACAAAGTTAAATTTCAGGAAAATAGAAAGCTGAAAGTCCAATGTAAATGAAACATAAATAACAAATGTTAATACTGTTCAAATTGGTGACCTGCAGCATCAATACAATTCTGAGTACGAGTCACCACTGATTCTGTACATCGTATCAAAACGTCCAATGAGATTTCTCTACACACTGCTTGAATCTCATTCCAAAGAATGTCTAGGTTACGTGGTTTACGTTTGTACACCTCATCTTTTACTGTGCCCCACAAGAAGAAATCCAGTGGTGTAAGGTCTGGAGAGCGTGCTGGAAACTCGATTGGCCCCCTGCGTCCTATCCACTGTCCCGACAAATTTTGATCCAGGTAAGCTCGTACGTCCCTGTGATAGTGCGGCGGAGCACCATCTTGTTGAAAATAAAAATCATCATTACCGTATAATGCACGAATGGCAGGAAATATGGAATCAGCAAGCATTGTTAGGTAATTAATACCAGTTACAGTGCCTTCAAATCGAAAAGGTCCAATGAGTCCCCTTGAAGACAAACCGCACCACACATTTACACCAGGCAAATTTACAGCTTTTTCAATTGTAATGTGAGGATTTTCTTCACCCCAGTAAACACAATTGTGCCTATGGACAGTTCCATTAAGTTTGAATTGGGCTTCATCCGACCAAATGATGCTACCCATAAATCCCGGTTCACGTATCACCATCTCCTGAATCCATTCACAAAATTGCAACCTTCGATCTGGATCGTCGTCATTTAGCTGTTGCACCAGCCTTGGAATGTAAACACGATACTTGCCTCTCTTCAGAATGCGTAGCACGCTGCTAGCACTTACATCACTTTCACGTGCCCCTTGCCTTGAAGATTTGTTAGGAGAGCGTTGAAACAGTTCCAAGACTGCCGTTGATGACTCATCACTTGTAGCTGTTCGAGGCCGACCTGAATGACCTTTATGCACATCACACACTGTTCCATGAACTTCGAATTTGTCTCGTATGCGTGTAATTGTTAATCTTGAAGGTGGTTCTGTATCATACTCCCTTCTCCACTGTCTTTGAACTTCATTTACATTCTCAAACTTCCAGTACCACTTAATAACCTGCTTACGTTCTTCAAAACTCAAACGTACGTCCCCCATGTTGATATTACAAATTCCAACTGATAATATAACATAGAGGGACGATTATGCTGGCACCTGGCGAAGAAATATAACATTAGCCTTGTAGAGCGGGAAAACTACAATAGTTTAAAGTGTGTATACATTTTTTTGAAGCACCCTGTATATAAGATTGCGTTCTATTCCAACAAACCCCCCCCCCCCCCTGAACGCAAACCCATTTTTGCAATACTAAACAAATTTTTATGTACAGTTACACCTTTAAACAAAATATCTGCTATCATTTTATCACCTCTGCAATACAAAAACTTTATATTTGAATTATTAACATGTTCTTTCAAAAAATGATATCTAATATCTATGTGTTTAGAACGAGGTAGATATCAATCATTAGTAGACAACTTTATAGCACTTTGATTGTCACTGAATATGGAGAAAGGACTGACTATAGGTTGTCCTAACTCTTCGTGTAGTTGACACAGCCACAACGCCTCTTGCGCCGCCGATGACATCGCCATGTACTCTGCCTCGGCTGTCGACAGAGCAACCGTTTGCTGTTTTCTTACACCAGGAAATAGCACCTCCCTGCAAAATAAAAACATAGCCCGTGCAGGACTTCCGGTAATGGTTATCACTGGTCCAGTCAGCATCACAGAACCCGCTTATGCTTGAGTCATCATCTTTGGTATAAGTGAGTTTAGTATCTTAACACCCTTTTAACTGCTGTCCAGTGTTCAGTTCTTGGCTCCTTATTAAATCTGCTTAGAGCATTAACAGCAAAAGAAATGTCTGGTCTTGTGCCCTGAGCCACATATAGTAGACATCCAATAGCCTGTTGGTATGGGTAGTCTATTTTCGTGTCTTCTTCCATGTCCTGATTGAACTTTAGAGGCGTTGTTTTAGAGGCTCTGCAGTCAGACATTCCAAATCTGATAAGTATATCCTTGATGTATTTTTCTTGGTCTATCATAATGGTGTTTCCTTTTCTCAATATATTTAGACCAACATACTGAAAAGCTTTGCCAAGATCCTTCATTTCCAAATGTTGCATTAATCTATTTTTCACTAACTCCTTTTCATCTTTTTGGAAGTAAACAAAATTAAATCATCAACCCATACGGCAATGTAAATATTTTTATCCACATTGAAGTAAGTACATGGATCTGACTTTGACCGTTGTAATCCTATACTTTGCAGCACATTGTTTAGTTTAGTGTTCCACAATCAGCTTGCCTGTTTAAATCCAAATATAGATTTATGAAGGTGACATACCTGTGAACCTTGTTCATACAAGTCTGGTTGTTTCATATAAATATCAGTATCAATGTCTCCCTGGAGAAAAGCTGACACCGCATCTAGCTGATCAATCTCAAGCCCTAATCATGCTGCTAGTGCAAACAAATATTGTATGGTACTGTACCTTACAACTGGTGAAAATACTTCGTCATAATCAGTTCCCTTCCTGTGCGCATATCCTTTTATAACGAGCCTGGCTTTGAAGCGAATTATATTTCCACTTTGACCAGTTTTTGTTTTGAACACCCACTTGCAGGGTAAAACTTGCCCTTTTTATTAGAAGGCAGGTTCTCTAAACTCCAGGTGTGGTTCTTTATCAATGAGTTGTACTCCTCATCCATTGCCATTTTCCACTGGTTGGCATTCGGTGATGAGAGTGCTTCCTCAACAGTCTGCGCATCAGAAGAATTAGAAAGAGAATAATAAATACTACTTTCACTCATATTCCGTCTTGCATTGTTACGAGGCCTCAATGTTATGTTACTGCCTTGAAACTGTTTTTGACACACACTTCTTGGTGGATAGTATGTGTCATCCAGATCTCCAGTATCTCTTTCACATTCACTTGAGTCTTAATTACAATCTTCATCTATAGACTGCTCACCTGGTTGCGGAGAAGTACTTGACTTACAATCAGCCTCAGATAATTCTACATGTTTCTTTACTTCAGTGCTACTGTGAATTGAAGATATGGAATTGTTGATGAGTGGTTCATTTTTTGTATATTCCCCGTTGTTAGATGAAACTAAAATATCATTAGTATTACATGTTTTACTGCTTTTATAATTCTCAAAAAATTTAACTCGATGTAAATCTCGACTTTTAATTATTTTATATGTTTTTTTATCTAATAAACGGTATCTTTTTGTGTTCTCACAATATCCCACTAGTATCATCTTCTTTGACTTTTTGTCCCACTTTTGTCGTTTCTCCTTCGGAATGTGAACCATTGCTTCAGTACCAAATATTCTTAAATGTGACAAATTTGGTTTTTGTCCTGTCCACATTTCAAAGGGAGTCTTGCCTCCTAAGGCTTTAGTAGGAGAGCGATTTACGACAAATGCTGCAGTAGCCACAGCCTCGGCCGATAATTTTGTAGGTCAGCATAAAATAACATGCACCTCGCTCGCTCAACCAGTGTCCGATTCATCCTTTCGGCCATACCATTATGTTGGGGGGTATAAGGCGTCGTAGAAGTCTGATGTACTATTCCACTGCTTGATAAAAAATTCTCAAAATGAGTATTGCAGTACTCAGTCCCATTATCAGTTCTTAATATTTTAATTTTCCGAGAACAATGATTTTCTACTTTATTTTTGTAATCTTTAAATATCTCAAGCACTTTCATTTTATTTTCCATGAAATACACATACACCATTCGTGTGTAATCATCTAAGAAAGTAATGTAATATTTCATACTTGAGCAGCTCAAATTTTCCATTGGCCCACAAAGATCTGAATGTATAAGATTTAGCGGTTCTGTAGCTCTGGAACCAACATTGTTGAATGGCAGCCTTGACTGCTTACCTTCTAGACAAGACACGCATCTTGTGACATTACTTTCTCTGTTAGTCAGAGTCACTCCCTCAACACAGTCTGGCAGTTTGACTACATCTGAAACTTTCAAGTGGCCCATCCTCAGGTGCCATAAATAAGTATCACTCGACTTCTCATCACTGGAACTCAAATTAGCAGCTTCGGTACTATTCTCAGTATCTAAAGTATATAACTTATTATTCAATATTGCGGAACAAATAAACTTGCCACTTGAATCATAAACGTTACAACCTCTTTGAGTATAATGGTCATAAAGTAAATGTTACTTTATGACCATTATTTACAATGGTGCTCACTGACAAAAGATTGGCAGCTAATCCAGGAACATATAAGACATTTTTCACTTGTATTTGCCCTCGGCTAGACTGATGTCTATATAACCAACTCCTTGACAGGCAGTGGCTCTCTATTAGCAACTGTAATATTCTTTACTGGTGGTTCCGTGACATTGAACATCCATTCTCTTTTACCAGTCACATGCATAGACGCACCAGAGTCAACATACCATTTCTAACTGCTTTCTCTTGAAAATGCTAAAAAATCTGCAACAAGACCGGAATCCTTTTTTCTCTCATTTGTTTTCTTTTCACTTTTACAGAACTTTGCAAAATGCCCATGTTTATTGCAATTATAGCATCTTGGCCCTTTAGACTTCGGGTGCTGCGATGGCTTGCCTTCTTGTTGTGATTGTTGATGTTGGTTCTTTGTCTTCCAGTTAGTATAAAAAGCGGTATTAGAATCTGCTGATCTGACGTCCTGAAGAAGCTTGGTTTTGACTAGGTCGGCGCTGATTACCACGCCTGAACTTTCAAGCCCCATTATCATTGACATGTAAACATCGGGTACTCCAGCCAACATCAAGGTGCCGAGCCACTCATCGTTGACTTCAAAACTTATATTGCGCCATTTGTGAGCCGTTGTCATAATTTTGTTTATATAACCTTCCACATTGTTACTAGATTCCAGAGTTGTGTTGACTAGATCATTTAATAATCCACTCTTCTGGTCAAACCATTGTCATCAAAAACTTTTAGTAGGTTGTCCCACACTTCTTTGGCAGTCCTACAACTCTGTACATGTACATAGATCTTTAGATCCAACAATAAAATCAATTTTGATTTGGCTTTCATGTCCTTGCTGGAATCAACGGGATTGCTATCTACTGGCTCCACACATTTCCACAAAACTTCGTGCTCCAGAAATGTCTTTACAGCAAATTTCCATGTCGCAAAGTTGTCACGACCAGATAATTTTTCAATACTAAACATATTTGAGCTCATTTTCTTAAATGTTCAATACGGCTACCCACGCGTCCGGGCTAATTTCACTTTTACTATTCACACGGTAAACTACTGAATATTCGGCACGAACTGTAATACTTCTTTGATCACGGAACCATGCTCTGCTACCATGAAGGAATATGAGCAAAGATATATATTTCGTGTAATATTTATTTATTAGTGAAAACTGTTTTAGAAACACAAGTGCAGTTTACAAACGTCAAAAGGAATTAATTGTAGCGCCTCTAGCGACAAAACTTATAAGATTAGATTGCGTTCTATGTCAACAATAATTCAAAAAAATATATTTTATCTACTCACACACCAAAATGAACACATTAATACATTATTGTATGTGAAGGATGCAATTATTATTATAGTGTATAAAAGTATCCAAATCGTGCGTAAAAGTCCAATGTAGATCAAATAGAGTTTTATTATTAAACGATTTCTGTTTGTTGTTACTATGGCAATAACTCGCATCATTAAACAAAAAACATTGACGTAGTGAAAATTAATTTTTTGACGTGCACTCGTAACGTAGTACATCACGTATCTTTTTACCAATAATGCCTCATCAAAAAAGATCATTTTCGCAAATATTATTTTTCGGAAAATGGTTACTATAATAGGTATATTCAAAAGATTTTTCCACATATTCTCATAAAATCTCCCTTTTTAATGTTACCCAATGAAAATTTCAGAACAATGTGCCATTTAACGACCAGATTTTCTAAAAGAAGTCAGAAATTTTTATAATAACTGCTTGGAATATCGTGATGAATAGACAGTTCAATTCAATTCGATTTTTTTTTTAAATTTCATTGCGTGCACTAAAAAAAGATTTTATGGCAATATGTGGTAAAATCTTATTTTATATATTACAGTACATTTAAAATAAAAAATGAAGATATTTTCTAAAAAGCGGGACATTAAAAAAAAAATCGGCGGGACGCGGGACTGTCTTACAAAAATCGGGACGTGTGGTCACTTTAACGTAGGTATGTGTCTATTACTATGATTTAAAAGAGAGCCTTTCACTCCTGCGTAGCGTACATTATTTTATATACAAAGCATGTTAAAATCCTGTGAATCTACAAAAAAATAATACAGAATACTTGACACAATAAGGGTAGAACGTCAGCGCATCCGTGGCAAAAATTGATTACTGGTAAATATGCACAGCGACGGGAACGCTATTTAGTTGTTGTCGATGTAATCTAGGTTAACTCAAATTTAATCTAGATTAGGTTATGGATAGGTAAAGTTATATTACAACCAGATAAATATCGAGTTCTTGATTCAAAATAAAAAAATTAATTCAATTTTAATAACGTCCGAAAACAAACCTTTAGGGGCTTTACGAATGTACCTGAAGATACTATTGAGGCAGAATCATACCCATAGGTGGGCACAGTTAATCCAAAAGTTAACTTCGTTAATCGTTAACTCGTTAATAAAAAAGTTAACTTCGTTAATCATTAAAGCGTTAAAATTTATAAAATTTAACGCAAGTTAAAGTTAACCATCCAAAACGTATACTGCTTTTGGTAACTTTTGGGATGGTATACATCGGTAAATAAAACAAAAATAAGTATATAGATTAATTGATTTAATTATTACAAGCGACAATAGCGGCCCACCGTAAATTCGCACGGGTGGCAGAGCATATACGCACCTACTATGAAAAAAAAGGCTATTTATTCATAATTTTTCATTAGTTGAATGTTCACAATGCCTTTCCTGAACATAAGCATATTCAAATTGTCATCTGACAGTGATGAGCGTTTAGCTCTCAAAATATCTTTCCGTGTTAAAAAAAGTCATTCTACTTTGGCGCTTGATGGGATTGCAGTATTATATTTAAAAAAGAAATTGTTAAATAAAACTTGTTCTCCTAGAAAGGCAGCATCCGTAAAAGATTTTTTTTAAATTGAATCCAGCCAAGTTCTCCCCAAATTCGGGGCTTTGTTTTTGTATTTTTTTTTGCGTGCTCTAGACCTCTTCTTCAGACTGAGTAACAGAGCTGAAAAAATCTTCTGTTTCTTCTTCAGTATTGCTGCTTCCGCTAATACAGGCACTATCCTTTTCATTTCCATTTGCTTCCCTTTGTCTATTCAGAGCGTCTTCAACTTTTGCTTCCATAAGTTTGTTCTTGACTTTTGATAACTTGCTGCTCTTAGACTTTTGCATCCACATTAGCCGAAACTTCGGGTGAAACGCTGCAGCCAGCTGGCATCTTCATTTTCTTTTTTTAATTTTGTTTTTTTTTATTTTGCCCTACTTTTCTTTGTCTATTTCAATGTTTGAGTGTTTTTCTCTTCTTCTCATTTGTAATGTACAATATATCCTTCTTCTGTTTTTTTCGGGCCTAATATTTTTCGAATGATTTTCCCTTCTTCTTTCTTCAAATTATCTTCTCAGGTTGAGTGCTCTAGTGTTTCACTTGCGTATAGTGCCATTTTTTCGATTACCGTTTTGTAGTATTACCGATTTTTGTGATGATTGTGGCTGTCGAGCCAGCTGGCAACTTCATCTTCCATAAACCGTTCAAATATTTTTTTTATGCCAGATAATAGGGCAGATAATTGGTCAAAGGGGTATAACAATGAACGGATTTCTCGCCTTTTCTCTGGATTTTTGCTCTTTTACGTGGCGCATAATTAGAAAAAATGACAACATGTCAACAAACAATCAATGTAATGGTCTAAAGTTAATGGAACATCAATTTAACGGAAGTTAAGAAAAGCGTTAACATTTTTTTGAGTTAACTTAAAAGTTAATCAGATTTTGTCAGATCAGCATTTTGTTAACATCGTTAATTAACGATAAACGAGTTAATGCCCACCTATGATCATACCACACTCTATTAGTTTCCTAGGTTCACTATCATGTTTGTGTTTTTTAACTATAACATATTTTTTATTTGTCATGTACAAAAGTCAAAACTCATTATTACTTTTACTTCGTCTGTGTTTTTTTTTAGTGACGCGAGTTGTTGCATAGTAACAACAAACAAAAATCGTTTAATAATGAAACTCCAATTGATTTACAATTTAAAAAATTTAATGTTTCATAAAGATATAAAGAGAGTTTTGTTACAAAAATAGGAGAATACGTTATCAGGGTTCGAAACTTTATACACTTTATACACTTTTTTAAATGAGCAGCATTTAACAATGAACAGAATTCAATTTATAATACAACAGAGCTTGGAAGTTTCAGAATAACCATTTTTTTCAATAGTAAAAGATAAAAAATCATTAATAATAATAATCAAAAACAAGTTTCTATACTTTCTATTACTTCCTGATTCCCAAACAAACTGTGATTTGAAGTGTAATTCAAAGAATTTTTTATTCGTTTTAATAAAAATATCGCTTGCAAATTAACATATTAACTATCGATATATTGCTACTAAAAGTATATCGAGAAAATATCGATATATCCTAAAAAACGATATATATATATAGGGTCTGTCAGGGCTCCACCGACAAACTTTCAGGGCTGATTCTATGATCATAAAGCATAAAACTCTTAATACATATAGGGTGAAAATGCTTTACCAATGCGTTACAAAATGTTTTACCAGTAACACGGGCAAGGGGATGGAATTTATTGATAAAATTTACGAACTAGGTCTTCTTCTTCTTCTTCTTCGCATACTCTTGACAGAAGAGTCGTGATCATGCTTCGTATTACTTCGTCACTCGCTTTACAAAATCTTGCCATTTTCCACGGTTGTAGGCGCTGAGTGCTGCTTGGTTGATTGTTAAGTCAGTGGATGCCCTTATTTGATCAGTCCAGCGTGTAGGAGACCTACCTCGGGACCTAGTAACTTACCCTACCCGACCCTGAACTATTAGTCGCTCTAAGTTGTCCTCGTCTCTTCTCTGAATGTGCCCGAAGTATCTAAGGATTCGACCTTGCACTATTTTGGATAACCTTTGGGGTTCGTTTCCTTTTTGGACGATGGGCGCATTAGTTCTTCTTGCTGTCCAGGGAACTCTTAGGATTCTTCTCCAGCACCATAGTTCAAACGCGTCGATCTTCCTGCGATCGACAGCCTTCATCGACCATGTTTCTGCTCCGTTTTTTTTTGTGTTTAAAGTGATAGCACTATCTTTCCAAGTTGTTTGGAGGTTTTTCACTGTCCGTCTAGCGATTTTGCATCTACGAATGATTTCCTGAGAACAGCCACCCTCATTTGAAATCAGTGCTCCCAGATAGATATATTGGCTCACGACTAGGCATTGACCCAGGTGAAGGATGTCTGGCATATTATTCTGGACCCTGTCCATGATCATAGCTTTGGTCTCTGAATAGTTAATGGCCACGCTAGGGTTATTACTTTCCATTTCCAGTTTATGCAAGATTTCCAGAAGTTCCTCTTTGGTATTTGCTAGTAGGACGGTATCATCCGCATAACGAAGATTATATAAATATATAATTCTTCTTCTTCTTTCTAATAGGCCTACTTTGGACCACGCTTGTTCAACTGTTGGGCTTTGACCCTTGCCCAGTATTGTCGCATTTTCTGCCGGTGTAACTCCTTTCTCTCTTCTGTCCAGGGGGTACCTTTCCTTCGAGGTTTTTCCTGAAATCCACGGTCTTCCTTCAGGGTGCGTCTCACAAACTGTCTGTTTTTTGAGATCCGTTATTCCCAGTTCTTTAATATCCTTCTCGGTCTCTGTCAACCAAGTGGTACGAAACATCTTGTTTTGCCAGAAGGTGAACAGACGATTGGTTAGTCGGTTTGGAGGAAATCTTGCAACGTGGCTATAGAAAGCTACCCTTCTTTTCCTTGCACAGTCAGAACATCTCAATATATTCGTAGAGCTCAGAGTTATGCCGTCTTCGGAATTCCCCATCTTCCTTTGCCGGGCCCGGGATCTTCCTGAGGATTCTCCTCTCTCTGATTTCCAATTTCTCTATTAGACCCCTTCGGTTCAAGGAAAGACACTCCATGGCATACAGGGCTTCTGGTCGTAAGACTGATGTGTGGTGCTTAAGTTTCATGTTGCGTGACAGGCAGTTCTTATTGTAAGTGTTCTTAGTCAGCCGATAGGCTAGTTCGAACTTGCTGACTCTCTTGGATAATGATACTCTTTCTGATTAGTTGGGTTCAATCCATTCGCCGAGATACTTAAATTTCTCAGTCCTCTTGATGTTTCCATGTTCTAGTAACATCTCTCTGTTTGTTTCTCCGATGTTGGTGAAGAATTCTGTTTTCTCCAGCGACACTTGAAGACCCACTTTGGCAGCCTGTTTTCTGAGGCAGGTTACCTGCATTGTTGCCATCTCAAGAGAATCAGCAAACAGTGCCATGTCATCTGCAAAGGCAATTCAATGTCAGGTCAAAATCAATGCCAGGCAATCTACAACCAGTCCATCGTTCTTACGTCCCAGGCAGATACCATTCTGAGCACCCTAATTGTTCAGTTCCTTGCGCCATTCTCTCATTACCTTTGCAAGGACACAGTTGAAGAGAAGTGGGGAAAGTCCATCTCCTTGTCTCACTCCAGTTTTTATTTCGAAGCTTTCTGAAATCTCGCCTTTAAATTTAACCTTGGAATGGGTGTTGGCCAAAGTTTCTAGGATTAGTCTGCGGGTTTTGCTGCCTAGTGCTAGTTCCTGGAGTACTTTGTTAAGCGTTTCTCTATCAATGGAATCGTAGGCCTTCCTAAAATCAACAAAGGTGACCACCATCCATCGTTCTTACGTCCCAGGCAGATACCATTCTGAGCACCCTAATTGTTCAGTTCCTTGCGCCATTCTCTCATTACCTTTGCAAGGACACAGTTGAAGAGAAGTGGGGAAAGTCCATCTCCTTGTCTCACTCCAGTTTTTATTTCGAAGCTTTCTGAAATCTCGCCTTTAAATTTAACCTTGGAATGGGTGTTGGCCAAAGTTTCTAGGATTAGTCTGCGGGTTTTGCTGCCTAGTGCTAGTTCCTGGAGTACTTTGTTAAGCGTTTCTCTATCAATGGAATCGTAGGCCTTCCTAAAATCAACAAAGGTCATCTACAACCAGTCCATCGTTCTTACGTCCCAGGCAGATACCATTCTGAGCACCCTAATTGTTCAGTTCCTTGCGCCATTCTCTCATTACCTTTGCAAGGACACAGTTGAAGAGAAGTGGGGAAAGTCCATCTCCTTGTCTCACTCCAGTTTTTATTTCGAAGCTTTCTGAAATCTCGCCTTTAAATTTAACCTTGGAATGGGTGTTGGCCAAAGTTTCTAGGATTAGTCTGCGGGTTTTGCTGCCTAGTGCTAGTTCCTGGAGTACTTTGTTAAGCGTTTCTCTATCAATGGAATCGTAGGCCTTCCTAAAATCAACAAAGGTGACCACCACCACCTTGCGGTTTCCCATATAGGAGTATGCAAGTACAGTTTTAAGATTGAGGATCTGTTCAACACAGAATCGGGTCTTCCTGAAGCACCCTGGTATTCTCCCAGTTGACTATCCAACTGATTTTCTGCCCTTGTTTGTAACGCCTTCGAGAGAATCTTGTATGTTACCGGGACGAGAGAAATTCCACGGTAGTTGTTTAGATCCGTAAAATCTCCCTTTTTGTGAAGCGGATGAATAAGAGCAGATTTCCAATCGGGTGGTAATTTCTCTGTTTCCCAGATATCCTGGATGATCGCGGTTAGCTTGCGCACGGCATTGTTTCCAGCACCTTTCCACAGTTCAGCAACGATATAGTCCTCTCCAGCTGCCTTATTATTCTTAAGAAGTTGATTGATCTGGCCAACTTCTTCCAATGAAGGGGGAATCGAGTTTTTTTTATATAAATATATAATATTATATAAAGATATCTTTATTCCACCAACTGCAATTCCGCTGTTCAATCCGTCGGTCACCCTTCTCATGATATATTCTCCATAGATGTTAAATAGAAGAGGCGACTGAATACATCCTTGACGAACTACTTTTTCTATTTTACAGAGATTAGATAATTGATTGTCAACTTTTACGACTGCCTTATTGTTTATGTACAGATTCTGAATTAAAAGTGACAGATGATCGGGAACTTTCAGGACCATTTCTTTCAGGATTATCCAGAGCCAGTTCCAATGAATGCTATCAAAGGACTTATGATAGTCAACAAAGCATAAGTATATTGGTCTGTTGAATTCGCGATACTTTTCAATGACTTGGCGAAGATTCAGTATTTGTTCTTTAGTACCACGACCGCGAACAAATCCTGCCTGCTCTGGTGGGATTTGCCATTCTAGATACGTTTTAAATCTTCCATGTATTATAGAGAGCATTATTTTACTAGCGTGTGAAACCAGAGATATCAGGCGGTAGTTGTCACACAAGGTTTTCACACCTTTCTTATGTAGAGGCATAAATATAGGTCACCCACTCCTGTGCCCATGTTTTTGTGGACCAGATTTTTTGGCACAGGGTGTGAAAAATGTCAACACCTCTCACTCCCATGGCTTGTATTATTTTTGCTGAGATGCTGTCGCAGCCTGGTGCCTTGTTTGGTTTAAGTTTCTTGATGGCTAGTTCTATTACTGCTTTTAGAATGGAAGGTTCATCCATTGCCTCTGTTTGCTTAGTTCTGCTGCTGGTGTTTCCATCTTGGAACAGACTTTTACAATATTTTCTCCTTTTACATAAGTTTCTAGAACTGCATCCAGATCTGTGACTATTTCTCAGGTTTCTTTCATTATGACCCATGATCTTGGAGAGAATTGATGGTTTATTTTCTTTACCAATAGGAATAAGCCTCTAGTGTAGTTGTGTTGAGCATGATGTTGTGCTTCGGTACATATGTTTGTAAATCTGTATTTTTATCTCTTTTGTATAGTCTTTTTATTTGCTTACTGAGTTCTGCGTATTTCGATTTTAATTCCTGCGATTTTATGCCGTGATTTCTGAGTATACGTCTTTCATTGACTATTTTGAAAGTCATCTGACATCCACTGTTGGCGTTTTTCCGGTGTGTGGTTTATTGGTGTCTCTTTAACAGCGGTAGTTATGATATCTTTAGTTTCCACCCAGATAGCCTCAGTTATCCTGCTATTTATGTTTATATGTTGGCCATCGGCTATTGTATTCAAATTTTCCTGGAAAGTCTTTTCATTCTCGATTGCGAGCCTTTTTGGTATCATGCGCTGGTGTGGCTTCTGAAATTTTATTTGATATCTTGCAATAAGCAACCGATGGTCGCTGTTGTAATCTGCGCTTGGCATTGTATTTGCATTTTGGATTGAAGTTCTCCATCGTGTCTGTATTAGGATATAATCTATTTGGTTTTTGTATTTCCCATTCGGGGATTTCCAGTTGTACAAACGTTTGATATTCTGTTGGAATATTGTGTTGGTTATTGTAAGATTGTTATCAATACAGAAGTTGAGCATTAGTTCGCCTCTGTCATTCCTTTGCCCAATGCCGTACCTACCAACAATACTTCTTATATGATTGTCATCTTTTGTGGTACCTATTTTGGCATTAGAGTCCCCCATGACTATCAGTATTTCTCTATTTGGGATTTTTTCTATTGCTCGTTTAAGTAGTGTGTAAAATTCATCATCTTCATCATCGGGAGATTCACTGGTTGGTGCGTACACTTGAATTATATTTAGTGTGATTGGGCTTGCGTGGAGTCTCAGGGTTAGAATCCTACCATTGACTGCTTCGTATCCCATAATATATTTACTGATGTTAGGAGACAGTACAAATGCAACGCCATGTCTACTATTGTTTTCATTGCCGGAGAATATTATTGTGTTTCCCATGGAGGTGCTAAAATGTCCATTTCCTCTCCAATGGGTTTCTGATATACCTGCAATAGGTATATTGCATCGTTGGAGTTCCTTTTCCATGATATACGTTTTTCCCGTTTGGAGCATTCCTCCCACATTCCAAGTGCCTACGTTGATTATAGTTTTCCTATTAATTCTGTGGGCGTCTCGCAAAGCCGTTCCCCCAGGAGATCCGATTGGTGAACTGTTTTTACTTCCGGAACATTTATCTCTGAGCGAAGCCATGATTCTCATGAGAATAAAAATTATCGTTGAGATGGTTTCTCCTTGCCTCTCTCTACAACAGGGATTTAGTCCTGATCTGTGATAATTATGGTTATAACGCCAATATTCGGTCGCCAGAGCCTCGTTGGTTTTCTAGCAGGGTGCACCTGATGACTGGGTCATCACTCGAGCAGGTGAGATTGGCATTTGGATGACTTGATGTTAGTCGATGTTGATCGTCACCCCTGACACCCCACCCCAACTATGTACAATTTACAAAAATTGTTCAAAATTTTGCTCCCCGTGTTCAATACACAGCCGACAGAGCTGCAATAAAGAACGATCAGCGCGTCAAAAAAAAACGGCGGGCAGATTTCTAATTGTTCGACACGCTTCAGTTACACGTGGCAGTAGCTCTTCAAGTGCCCTGGTAGAAATGAAACCGGGAACCTAGTCGGGCGTGGTAAGATTATGTATGCCCCATTAGAATCGGGCTACTTCATAATGCCTCTTCTGGGTGCCCGATGTCAAATGTAATGCGCTTTGAGGAAGGATCCTCTACGGTGGGCCTGACCGGGTAAATAGGCGGGCACTAGTTTAGTCATTCGATTCGGGCATGAACTAGGTTGCTTGTTCTAAATCCCATCGATCGGATCGAAACCAATTTTATTTTTTATTCGTGTAAAATACATTTTTTTGTCTTTTAAATATATTGAAACAATCAATGGTTTATTTTGCATTAAGATATTTAGCTTTATTTCTATTTTTACATTGTCCATCCCAGTCTTTTACATTACTTAAAACATCCCCAATAACTTTAAGGGCTTTTACATTTTCGGGAATTTGAGTAATTGGAAATTAAATCAAAATGCATGCAAATACATTATATTATTTTTGAATTGTTATTTATAAGAAAAAATATGATCAGCGTAGCAACACAAAAAACAACGTGTGGGACTCGATCCCCCAATCCAGCAATTACGAAACTTAACCACTCGGCCACTGTTATCTTATACACGTTGACGCATCGCAAATGTATGTATTCGACGCGGAAAACTTCGGAGAGAGAAAATTGCAATTTTCTCGAAAATGTCGAAGTAGTACGCCTTACTACTTGCACATTATGTCGTCCTAATGGATTACTAAGTGTGCAAAGTTTGAAAAAAATCTTTGATCGAAATTTAAAAAAATTGTTAATTTTTCATAAAGGAATGGGATCACAAAATGTTTATTTACGCCATTAGGCTCATAATTCAAGGATAATTTTATAATTTTACAATTAATTTCACGTATTGTAACAGTTGAAAAGGGAGGCGACTTATTTTTAACACAAATTCATTAAAATAACACTTTGCTTCGTTTACACAGCAGCGCGGTTAATTTGGACCAGCACAGTCTAGGTCCTATACAAAAAAGTAAGAATTGATGATATCTTTCTTTATCTAAAACTTATTTGAACAAAATGATTCCTAGATAAAGAGCAATTAATTTAAATTCTGTAGCTTTATAACAAGCAAAATCCTGGAAACCCTTCAGATATATATGTGATTTCAATACAGTAAGGCAAAGAGAAATTTCTTTTCTATGTGAACTATGTTATTTTCCCTTGTTCTTAATCTCACCCAATAGAAGTTCTAAAAAAAATTTCATGACACCTAAAAACCCAAGTAAAGCATCTGATCTGGCATATTTTAACAGTTTCCTACTCGGGCCCATGTATACAGGGTTCCTTATATTTAACCACGGTTGGGCCCCTTATCTGGAAATTTGAATCGGGCAAATTGATTTAATCCCGAGCAGTTTCCTGATCGGGCCCATGATAACAGGGTTCCTTATATCCAACCTCGATAGCCCCCTGTTATGAAATATTTTAACGGACAAACAGATTTAAGATCGATCAGTTACCTGGTCAGGGTCATGGTAACATTGCTCATGCACATACTTATACACAATAAATAGCACAATATGTGCTTATACACAACCACAGTTAGGCTACTGATATAACATAGTTAATCGGAAAAATCAATTTTAGTCCTAGCTGATACCTGGTTGGGCTCATGATTACAGGGTTCCTTACATTTATCTATGGTTAGGCTTCTGATCTGGTATATTTAATCAGGCATAATAAAGGCCCCATATATCACGATAACATGGTTTCCATATTTGCTCTCAATCGGGCCACTGACAGGGCTTATCGAAATTGGACAATGTATTTTATCCTGGTCAGTTACCACTTCAGGCTCGCGACAATCAGGTAACTGGAATTTTCCCCGATCGGGTCCATAACAAGCTCCAAGTAATCGGGCCTTTATATCCGGGCAAGCCCGACGATTTTTCTACCAGGGTGCTCTCAGGGTTTCGTACACCATGTAGAGTTTCGTGCACCATGGTTTTCAGATGACTCAAAAAAAAAATGCAGGGAAGTTAGATCATGGGAGCGGGCCGGTTATGGTATCGGACCGTTCCTGCCTTTCCATTTATCAGGATACCTCGCATCAAGACATCCACTGGCCTGGCGACTAAAATGTGCTGGTGCACCGTCATGCATAAACCACATTTCATGTCTCAGTTGTACATCGACCGGGTCTAATCCTTTGAGGATGTCATTTTCCAGAAAATTTGTGAAAGCCGCCCGGGCACGCCCACCTTAAGCGATCCGATAACACAAATTGACCTAACAAATAGTTGCAAATAATCCCACACCCAACATTAATCGAATACATGTTTTAATAACCTCTACAAAGCATGGCGTGAGGATTTTCTTCAGCCCACAATATCGAACATTACTTTCTTTGTAAATGCACCCTCATCAGCAAAGAATAGCAGTTCCGGAAACCGTTCATTTTGTTGTGTGCTGTTCCTTCAAAAGCTACCTTCAAAACTGTACTCGTGGTTCAATGTCACTACAATTCGGTGCCTGGAGGTTTTGAATGCTAAAAGTGTATTATTGTTATCTCTAAAGTGTATAAGAGCTCTTCGCGAAGAACTCGCCACACTGTTGAAGCATTGGTTCCAAGTACGTATGCCACAATTCGAACACTAGTCCTCGGATTATTCGCAACAACATTCAAGACATTTTGCTCTAATGCCACAGTACGAACCGTTCTATCTCGTCCTGTAACTGTCATTGAACCCAAATTTTCCACGTTCTCGAAAACGTCGATGAATTACTACAAAAGTTATATGATGAGGCTGCTGCCTATTCGGAAAACGTTCTTCATAAATCCTTGCAGCTGCTCGTCCGTTACCATTAGCATAAGCTAAATCCATATCTCCTAGTTCTTCGAAATAATAAACTTTTGAAACACTATTGGGTAGATTTATGAGCACAACACCCAATTTTCAATAAACTAAAATCGGACATATGATTTTCGTAAAGCAATTGTAAATTATAAGAAAATAATTAAGGAAACTATGTTCTTTAATTCTACAAATTGACTAATAACATAAGTAAAATATAATTATTAGTACGGTGTGGCTCCTGCATTTTACTGCTAAGAGAAACCACGAGGTCACAAGAGAATGACATAACTTGATAAATGAATGGTATGATAAATGAATGTGTATTATTGTCCGTTTTTCAATAACGGAATTGTTTTTCCGGTATTTTTTTGTCGAATATCTCGCAAACTAAACGTTTTTGACCCCGCTTGCATTTAAAGTTTTATGCATATTTTGGATCATAAAATCAGCCCTGAAAGTTTTTCGGTGGTGTTCTGACACACCCTGTATATGAATACATAAATATACATACGTATTTCATGCATCCATAATATGAATATAATGACTTAAAGTTAATGAAATTTAAGTAAAGTACGCTTTTAGCGTCACAATATAAAATATTTTCCAATACGAGATCGAATATTTTTTACGTTCGCTTATTGTTCCTGATCCCCAATTATATTAAATAACATTACAACCGCACACCTCCAGTAATCGATGTTAAACAGAAATTAAATAAAAAAAGGAAGCTTAAATAGAATAGAAATTTGTTTTTTTCTTTTCCTGTCAGTTATATTGTGTAGCGTATATTTCAATAAGGTGTGTATGCAGAGATCCAGTTCGTTTTAGGATTATGCATTGCGCTCATTGGAATCCCACGGGGCGTTTGGGCGGATGAGTTAAAAGGGATCGGCCGTTCAAGTGTTGGCAAATAGAGCAAGAGCTGATTCCATTACGGTCTCTATTATCCGCTGATTGAAATGAAATTGACACATCTGCTACTTACACCGGGTCCGAGCTTAGTAAGTGGTCCTAGCCGCAGGGCGGCCGATCAACCTCCTTTTACACATTCTCCCACAGCCTCCCGTCTATCTATACCACCCTCGTCTTTATACAAATACGATTAAATCGGGCAATGATTGCGTTTTATCGTACCATCCGCATTCAATCCGGCACAATAAATCAATTCGGAGGAAAATCCTCGGCCACAAAAAATGTCATTACCGCCGGGAAACTCTCCTTCAAAGCGGTTCCTATGTTTTTGACCAACACAAAGACAATTGTAATAAAATCGATTTTATATTTTAAATAATGTTTGGAGATGCAGTCACATTCTTAAAACAAGCGCTAATAAAAATTGATATTAATGAAAGAAAACTTTAAAGGGGTAGTGTAGTAAATAATAAACAAGAATCCTATTATTTTTTACACCCAAAATCTTTTGAATTGCTACAATTTGTTGTTTATTTTGTATCTCCCACGAGTTAATTTGTCGCTAAATCAATCAATAAACAAAAATCAATAAACAAAAGATCAAATTTGTATTAACCCTTAATTGAACAATATTTTGTTTACAGTTTATATTTACCAAACTTTACTAAAAAAAGTGTATATTATGGGAAAAATAAGGAGAAAAATCGCATCTTTGTGGAAATATTTCTTACTACAAAATTATCATATGTTGCCAAATGGGTACAGTGCGCATTATGTTGCTGTGTAATGCGTATAAGCAGTGATGTGCTGCTAAAATTCTAAGAACCGGCTCGCACATATTTATCCCCCTCCCCCCGATAAAAAACTCAATTTATTTAAATGTTTTATAACTGTTAATGTTTTATAATTGTTTTATAAAATGTTTATAAATGTTATATAATTTTATTTTAAGTTATTTTAAGTTTTAATAAAAAATTAATTCCTTAGAAAAAGTTTCCAAATCGCTTTTTGGTTGTCAGTAGGTGAAATTGTTATGGTGTGTCGTACTCGGTTATCGTCAGAATGGTGACTAATGAGCCACGATTAAACGTAGGGTGACCCATCCCCCGAATTCAGCGGCAAACCCGTCAAATTGATGCTTATTAAATCAAAAATATGCCTAATACTTAAATTTGATCTTTTTTCGGAGCAAATTGTATTCATGAAACAAAAAGCACGTTCAGCCTCTGCTCAGCTTATTGCAATTGTGTTGATAATATATATTGCCCTTTTGAGCGTTTCTGGAAGTTCATTTTTACTATCCCTTAAAATATTGTCAACATAATCTCCAAAATCATTAACACACATTTTATGTTAAGAATTTTGGTAAGTCACCTAACAACCTAACATTCTCTTCTCCAGCTCGCCATGGATTGATAATTTCATCTAATTTCCAAGTAGTTGGTTCAAATGTATTAACTAGATCGTATTTTTTTTACTGTTTAATGTCATCTTGAATTTTTAAATTCGTTTCTTCAGAATTCATAAATCTGAGTGTCATATTTTTTATTAATCTGTCAATTACATTTTTTTTCTAAGGAGATTTCCATATAATGCATTATTTTGATAATCGATCTTCTTATAAGCATTAGTTATGAATATGTTATATATTTGGCGTTCATAAACCTATTCGTACAATAAACATATTCGTACATAAAAATATTCGTGCAAAGCAGGATAAGATCGCCAGACAGCACTAGCTGTCCGAAAACTGCTTGAAACTCCTATTTCTATCCTATGACTATTTCTGTCCTATTTTTAAGTCATTGGAAATATTTGAAAGTTCTTGCTGACTTTTGTTTGATTGGTGGAATATTGCATACATATTATTTATCAGGATATAATCTGTAGTTTTCATAATTGAGATTTTGTATGATACGTGATAGCCAGAGCATAATATTTGATATAGCACCCTGATCAGGCTCCTCTGCAGGGCGAGTTGTATCATATCATGCCACTGTATATTTCAAAATTGTGCACTAACTCAGATATTCCAGACAAAACAAACAATGTGAATCTCCACTTATAGACTTTCATGGGCTTCATGTAATGTCTGACTTTAGTCGAGCACATTTGCTTATCAATTGAAAGATGTTCCTCAAGAGGTATTTTATTAATATTTATATATTGTTGAGTTTGAAGATTTTGATATTATTAGTAACATTTGTATCTTTTCTTACAAGATTATAATTTCTAGGAAATCATTGTATACATATCGTCAACAAAGTTGACTTCATTAGTATAACTAATCTTTCTATAAAAAAAATAGGTATTTTATTGAATTTTCCGGCCAGGTGGTCGATGAGAGGTCTAATTTTGAACAATCTGAAATGGCCCACTTCATTTCTTGCAATGAATTGAGAATTATCGTTGTTAATGAGAACTATAAGTTACGAAATTTTCTTATCTTTTCAAATTTTCTCAAGTATATTGTGTTCTTCAATGGCTGAAATTCTATTTCGTTGCTCCAATAAAATATCGTATTGGGAATATTCACAAGTGATATATATATATATATATATATATATATATATATATATATATATATATATATATATATATATATATATATATATATATATAGGAAGATTCGTATGTATTGCTTTATATCACAAGCAGTGACATCCAAGGGTTTGTCGGGCGGTGCTTGAACACAATATAAATTTATTGATAGACAGAAATGTTTATCAACTCTTCAGAAAAAAAAAATGCAAATGCTATGAAGTTTCGAGATCCCTACGGGAGTAGCTCTTCGTGTATGAACGTGCTTCAGCGAAAACGCTCTTCATTCAATTTCATGTGTTTTTTTTTCCACACTATGACTTTTTTCTTTGATCCGATAGTTGATGCTATTTGTTTCCTATTCGTCTCGTTTCTCGTTATATTTTTTGATAGTGATAGAAGTATCTTCTAGCGGTTCTGGGGTCGTTCAACGATCTTTTTTATCGCAATTATCGTCATCTGAAGCGGGTTCATAAGGAGGGTCATTCAAACTCTAGTCGTCGTCGAATATTTCTCTCTCGTCTTCACTTTTTACTCAGGTTTTTTATCCATCCACAAATTATAAGTGATATTTGAATTTGTTGGAATAAAGTGCTGATAATTACTATAAAAGAACTATGAATGTCCAATGTAGCAAATGGCTAGAAATCATGATATTGTTCTAGTACACTGTATATAATAATACGGAAGGTATTATAGTACATTATTGATCCATACCTTGGTATATGACGGTAATAATTTTAGTTGTACGAATTCTAATGAAAACATTATTTGTGGTTAGAAAATCTACGACACTCACCATAGGTTTGTAGCCTATTTATTATATATTACATACAATGCGTAAAAAAACATCCAAAAGTTCCTGTAGTAAACGTAGAGGCAGGAAATGCATATAGTTGCCAAACGGCGTTCTATGCATTTAAGGGTCAATTGTACTGTGCACAAAATTAACAACTTTTTATGGAACAACCTGGGAACTTATCAGGTAGAGTCAATCCGGGTACGCTGAATTCAGTGGTGTTATTCGTTTCTTTAGCTTAAGTTAATTAAAGGAATTATTTTATAGTACCTATATTAAAGAACGAATTCAATAAGCGGTTTTTCAGCACTCGTACATGTTTAGAAAACGAAGTACGTAGCGAGGAGTTTTCTAATGGACAAGTGCGAAAATGCCTTGTGAACGAGTTTTTTATACTATTTTTTCTATTTTGCGCCCTTTTATGCCATTTCTAAATAATAAAATGGGTGATACATATTGAGAAAAACGAACCCATATGAGTGCTTTAATGACTTCATTATTTACTCAAAATGGAATAAAATGATTTTTTGCACATTGTGGGTTTTTGATGTAATATTTTGAGTATTTAATGAGTTTTTCTTGCTAAAATCTGATTGAACATTCACTGTTTTGGTAAAATACATTAAACAAAATGATCGATTTAGTAAAAAATGGTATATTACAGTCAGCGCGATTTTACAGCACGCGTCCAAGTTTGGAAAACGACGAGCGTAGCGAGGAGTTTTCTAATGGACAAGTGATGAAAAACGCCTTACGAACGAGTTTTTTATAGTATTTTTTTTATTTTGCGCGCTTTTATGCCATTTCTAAATAAAAAAATCGCCCATACATGTTCATAAAATTTTATGGTGGTTGGTTACACTGATAATTGACACTTGAAATTTATTTAAAGGTTATAATTAAAATGGGTGAAAAAATATATTGCACTCCACTAGAATTGAAAGAAATAACTGCAAATACAGTGAATAAATTGTTGCCATATAAATCGCGAGCAAGATATGAAAGAATACTGCAAATTTAAGTGGGTGTAAATTGGGAGTGGTGTAATCTAAATAAAGTTACGGCTGTTTCAGAAAATGTTTTACTTGCTTACTTCGAATTACAGCGTAAGAGTATGTATATACCATCAAGTTTATGGACGATATATTCTATGTTGAAGTACTGTTTATCTATACATAAGGATGTAGATATATCCAAATATTGTAAATTGCTGGCCTTATTGAAACGGATATCTCAGAGCTATGCACCTAAAAAGTCGAAGATTTCAGAACAAGATATTAATAAATTTATAAGGGACCAAGATGATAAGTCTTATCTGGTTATGAAGGTGGATAAATTTGTATGTATATCGCAGCTTTGTATGTAACGGTATTCATTTTATATAATGGGTTATAATGGTGTGCTTAGGCGTAAGGAATTAAAGGATATGTCTGTCAATGACATAGAATACAGATCCGATTCCATCGTTGTGTCTGTATCTAATTCGAAAAATTACATTCCAAGAATGTTTGCAATTACAGATCCTCATTGGATTGACTTAATTAAAAAATATGCTAACTTACGTCCTAATAATGTTACGCATAAGAGATTTTTCTTAACTTTTCGTAACGGTCATTGTATTAATAGTTCAATTGGTATTAATATGGGGAGAATATCTAAAGACATTGCGACATTTTTCAAACTGCCAAACTCCGATCTTTACACTGGACATTGTTTCCGAAGAAGTAGTGCGAAACATTTGTTCAACCATGGTGGTGATTTGTTGACGGTAAAAAATCATGGTGGATGAAAGAAAAAAAAGATTGAAATATCTAAAATGCTTGGATCTGAGCAAGCAAATATCAACTTACCTGAAAGTTCTTCTAGTGCCCCACATTTGCAATTTGATAGTAACAGGTGTAGTACCACTGTAAATAATGTCCCTGGTATGAGTGTTACTGCTCCAGAATCCAATGTTACCATAAATATTTTAATACTTGTACCATTGAAAAGAATTTAAAATAAATATGTGTTATATCGTTTATCTATTTTGCGTCTGTAATAGACTCATTACAGCACTAATATGCGTGCGGTAATGGCTCGACGAGTGCTGAAATATTTTTAGTTAGTTAATTTATTCAAAGTTGGTACAGAAATTCAGAGCTGTCAGTGATGTCAACTTTTCAGCGTGATAGTTTTGAGGTTATGTAATGTGTGGAATCAAAACAAAAATTTGCTCATTGAAATTATGTATTTTTTGAATGGTATAAAGTTTATATAGAGGGAAATTTATAGTGAAAAAACAAAAAGTTAACTTTAAATTGGCGTTAGTGTTAAAAATTGTGTTAAAAACAAAGTGAATTTGGTTTCAAGAAAATTATCGTTCGAAACGTCAAATTATTTTAGTGTCAAATATTCTTTTTCTTTCTTTATGGGACTTAAAAAAAAAGTAATATAATAATATTTGAATATTATATAATAGACCGACTGTGCGCCTGTATAAGCAATTCAAAAATATCAAATGATAACGGAAGGGCACTCTATTGTCCTGGGGGTAAGAAATCGCCCCCGAAGGAGGACGATCTATAAGAAATAGTCAACGGCTTTGGAATCAGGATAGCTATGGGAAACTACCTGATTAAATATCCCTAGTTAATCAACATGGCTAATTTCAAGGCGAAAATACCTGTCCCTAGTACCCTATTCGCATCTCCGCGGGGGACAGTTTTGAATGTAGCTAAGTAGTTTTGAAAGTAAGATGTAGAAGACGCTTTTCCTGATTAAATAATTTATGAAAATGGTACAACTATAGATCCGTTGAGTTGTTTAGAGCTACAACATCAAAAGTGAAAACAGTTATGATAGCCAACCTTCTAAGAGGAGATGGCATTTGAAGAAGAAGATGTGTGGAAATCGTGAATACACAAATTTAATTAATTAATGGTAATAAATGATATTTATATTTATAGATAACACATATTTATATTGAATTCTTTTCAATGGTACAAGTATTAAAAATATTTATTGTAACATTGGATTATTGAGCAGTAACACTCACACCAGGGACATTATATCTACTACTACTGTTGCTATCAAATTGCAAATGTGGAGCACTAGAAGAACATCCAGGTAAGTTGATATTTGCTTGCTCAGACCGAAACATTTTAGATATTTCAATCTTCTTTTTTAACGAAGCATCAACATACCCCTTCGCAACAGTAGTAGACTTCCATCCACCATGATTTTTTACTGTCAACAAATCACCACCATGGTTGGCCAAATGTGTCGCAATATTTCTTCAGAAACAATGTCAAGTGTAAAGATCAGAGTTTGGAAATTTGAGAAATGTCGCAATGTCTTTTGATATTCTCCCCATATTAATACCAATTGGAATATTAATACAATGACCGTTACGAAAAGTTAAAATCTTTAAAAGTTAAAAAGAAAAATCTCTTATGCGTAACATTATTAGGATGTAAGTTAGCATATTTTTTAATTAAGTCAATCCAATGAGGATCTGTAATTGCAAACATACTTGGAATGTAATTTTTTGTTTTAGATACAGACACAATGATGGAATCGGATCTGTATTCTATGTCATTGACAGACATATACGTTAATTCCTGACGTCTAAGCACACCATTATAACCCATTTTCAAGACGATCTATAATGAATACCGTTACATACAAAGCTGCAATATATATATACATTTATCCACCTTCATAGCCAGATAAGAATTATCATCCACTTCCCTTATAAATTTATGAATATCTTCTTCTAAAATCTTCGACTTTTTAGGTGTGTAGCCCTGAGATATCCGTTTCAATAGGGCCTGCAATTTACAATATTTGGATTTATCTACATCCTTATGTATAGATTAACAGGACCTCAACATAGAATATATCGTCCATAAACTTGATGGTATATACTTCTTACATTGTAATTCGAAGTAAGCAAGTAAAACAATTTCCGAAACAACTGTAACTTTATTTAGATTAAACTGCTCCCACTTTACACCCACTTAAATTTGCAGTATTCTTTTTCATATCTTGCTCGCGATTTATCTAGCAACAATTTATTCACTGTATTTGCAGTTATTTCTTTCAATTCTAGTGGAGTGCAAGATATTTTTTCACCCATTTTAATTATAACCTTTAAATTAATTTCAAGTGTCAATTATCAGTGTAACCAACCACCATAAAATGTTATGAATATGTATGGGCGATTTTTTTATTTAGAATTGGCATAACATGGCATAAAAAGCCGCAAAATAGAAAAAATATTATAAAAAACTCGTTCGTCAGGCGTTTTTCATCACTTCCTCCTCGCTACGCTCGTCGTTTTCCAAACTTGGACGCGTGCTGTAAAGTCGCGCTGACTGAACTCGTCCTTTAATATACTATTATTACCATTAATTAATTAAATTTGTGTATTCACGATTTCCACACATCTTCTTCTTCGAGTGCCATCTCCTCTTAGAAGGTTGGCTATCATCATAGCAATTTTCACCTTTGTTGTTGTAGCTCGAAACAACTCAACGGAACTATAGTTGTACCATTTTCTTAGGTATTTAACCAGGAAATGCGTCTTCTACATCTTACTTTCATCTAAGCTACATTTAAAACTGCATAAACTTTATACCATTCAAAAAACACAATTTCAACGAGCAAATTTTTGTTGTGATTCCACACATCACATAACTTCAAAACTATCTCACCGAAAATTTGACATCACTGACAGCTCTGAATTTCTGTGCCAACTTTGAATAAATTAACTAACTAAAAAAAATATAGCACTCGGCGAGCCATTACCGCACGCATATGAGTGCTGTAATGAGTCCATTACAGACGCAAAATAGAAAAACATACATACCAATTTTCAACAAATTTTCCAACAAAAATTTTAATTTTATTCAAACTCTCTATTTGTTTGATTCCAAATCAATTTCAAGAACCTTTAATCATTTCTTTTTTTAATTTGGCCGACTATGGACCGTAAAGTACTTAAGACTTTTAGATTTTGCTTCTTTTCTCCTACCAGAACCTCTTCATTCGTTCGCTTCTTTTTTTCTCTCCTCATGGGAAATGATCCGTTTGGCCTCATGATTGTTGGTTTCTCCTGAAATGCTTTTATACTGTCTACTCTCTTTCTAAACTATCTCCTGTTGTGGGCCATCTGTGTGTTTCCAGCTTCTGCCGCATCATTTTTCACTTCATATATCCATTTAGATGTGACCTTTAACCCTATGATGTAGTTGAAGATCTTTTTGGTCAGTCTGCATTCATCCATCCTTAGTAGGGTTCGTAGAACTTCAACCTCCGCTTCCTCATTGTATCCTTGATCTTGCCATTGTGTATTTGTAGAGTTCTTCGTTTTTCTTCATCCTCCAAGTCCCAACAAGTAGATTTCTGTGGTCCGAGTATTTTCTGCAAAATCCTCCTTTCTTTCTTTTCGAGATCTTGAGTTCCTTTTTATTTAAAATAAGACACACCAATGCCAATTGGAGCCTTAAAATTGAATACAATCCTTCAGGTTTTACTACCGATTTGTAGTGTCTGATTTTGACCTTATAGGATAAGGCCCGTTGTACTTGTTCTGCGTTAGCATGTAGGCCAGGTCTAGTTTTCTGGCTCTTCCTTTATTTGCCTCCTTATCTAGTTCGTTGTTCTCTGTTCTCTTTATCTTGATCTATCCCATGATTTACCTCCATGTACCTCTCACTTTGGTGCTTGTACTCCATATATTCTGTCTTTTCATAGGATATTTGAGACCCGCTTTTGCTCCGATTTTGTAAAGACAGTGGAGCATTTTTCGAGCGTCTTCTCGTGTATTGGCTAAGATAGCAAGGTTGGCAAAAGCTAAACATTTGATTTCCAGGTTTTTCCTTTCCATCCCAAGGCGTATTCCTCTTATTCTTTCCAAATTCAGGGCCTATTCCCAGGTTTTCATTATTTTTTTCATTACGATGTTGAAGAGCATTGGGGATAATCCATCTCCTTGTCTGAGTCCTGTCTTAATTTCAAACTTATCAGAAATTTCCCCGAGGAACTTGGTTTTCGAGATGGTATTTGTCAGTGTATGTCTTATGATTTCTCTCATTTTTTTGTCTCCAAACTCCAAACTCTTTCAAGGTACTAAATAATGATTGTCTGTCAATTGAGTCGTATGCCTTTTTAAAGTCGACAAAGACGACCAGAGTGTTCTGGCTCATTAGAGGTCTTGTTCGTAGAATGCTTTTTAAATAGAATATATGTTCGGTGCATTTTGGAAACCAGCTTTGTATTCTCCAATGAAGTGATCAGCCTGTTCTTCCACTCTGCTCAACAGAACTTTTTTATAAATCGTTACAATATAATTTTTTTTATAAAATATCCAAAATGGATACATGTAAAGGAACTAAATTCGATATTTTATTTACTTTTGTATAAAATACGCACTTCGTCTGATGTACAATGTCCAATCGGTGTAAAATCATTCTGAACATCGTCGAAATATATCACCAAAACTTAATCAAGATACTTGTAGAAATTGAATCAATGGTATAAAGCGGAGATCAACTGGATGCATTTTGGTATTCCTATGATTTGGATGCACCAACGTACATAATTCAGATGAATGGTATGTGTGCGTGATTTATATTTTCGGAACAAACAGAACTAAGAGATATGAAGCTATAAAGCAAATAGAAAGTCTACTAAGGAATACTTTCCGCCAACTTCTGAAACTGTTGAAGAATCATGTGTATCCGAAGTATATACTATCAAACACCATTCCATATTGGAACCATATTGAAATTATACAAAGTCCTCTAGACATTATGACAAGCCATCTCAAGATATCACAGCGACAATCATAAGGTTTGTTCTGCGACATATAAAGCAACAGAATTTGTTTAGTTGCATTGCTGCATTCAGAAAACAGTCTCATGTGAAAAAGACTGTGCCCTACTGAGGTGTACATGCCCGCAACTTCTAAAACCGCTGAAGAAACACTTGATTCTTCAGCCGAATATGTACTATCAAATGCCACTTCAAATTGCAACCAAATTGATATTACACAAAGCCGTCTAGACATTATCAAAGCCATCTTACGTTATCACAGCGACAGCCATAAGGTACGTTCTATAACATATAAAGCAACAAAATTTGTTCAGTTGCCATTGCCGCACTTACAAAACATTCCCAATCTCAAAAATGCTGAGCCCTACTAAGGAATGCATGCCACCTACTTTTGAAACCGCTGAAGAATCATGTGTATCCAAATATGTACTATCAAATGTCACTCCAAATTTCAACTATATTGCAATTACAGAAACCCGTCTAGACATTATGACACTCCATCAAGTTATCAAAGCGACACAATCGATGCTCTTAGCTAAAGTATTGAAACAAGTAAACATTTTGGGACCGGACGCATATATGTACCAGGTAGGCCATTGAAAACGAAACAGGGGGATTTTCGCAGAGTTAGAGATGGTTTCTCAAAAAACACTCGGCACGTCACCTTTGTTTGTGAGGGGGACCCCTTTCACAAGGAATTTTTTAGCCAAATCACATAACCCCTTCGCACTGGGACCACAACCCCTAAAATTTTAAATGGTACGGTGGGGTAAGTTATACCTCGTTTGCAAGCCCGTTTAGCACTGAATACTAAACGGCTAACATTTTCTAAATCTCGTTTTGTTTTCGAAATTATTTAATTTCAAGTTATGAACGCGTTTTTCGTTTATGTCGTTCAAAGGATACTCAATTTTTTTATGACAAAGGAACATCCTCCAAGTCGGGAATATGAAAGTTTTCGGGCACATATTTAGTTATATGTCAAAAAGTTCGGGCACTTTTTGACGTTTAACATGGCGGAAATTGACACATGCTCTCAAATAAATTTCATCTATGAAAAGGTCTATTGTTCAACCTGTTCTTACTAGGAAAAATGTAGAAAAAAAACATCACCATTCAAAGCCAGTAGAGATTTTTATTTGTCCAAGAAATACTCAAATTGTTTCTTTTTAAGACATGTACACATGTTTTTCTATTAAGCAGTAGGTTTTGTTCTGTTATCGGAATATTACAGATAATTTTTTATTCTACTTTTTATTAGTCTCTTACTACCTAACAGATCCCATTCGATCTCCATTTAAGCTGCTTTTAGAATTTTTGTGTTACAAAATAAACATTGGTTGTGCAAAAATTGTTTACTCTATTGTAGAGAGGGTCGAAATTACCGCGTTGTTTTTTAAAAATTCTAAGAACGGCAATCGTACGGCAAACATATTTAATCAAGAGCATTCCGATAAACACGTAAGCAGACAATAAGTGTTGGAGTTGGTCACGAAATTTCAAGAAAGGTTCAGTAGCCAATAAAAACGGGACCCTCAACGTAAATTCACGGTGAGAAATGAGGCTACTGTCTTTTGAGTTTTGGGACAAGTGGCTACATTCCTAGAATAATTAAGGCAGATTCTCATATACGCGATAATCAGCTTCGCGGCGTGGCGCAAGATCGCCTGTCAAATAATGATTACATTGTTTTAAATGGGCACGTTCTCACTATGCTATGCCGCGCTATGTCGCTGGGATTATTTCGTGAGCATGTTTTTACGTTTTGTCGCTCGACGTCGCATGACGTTTGACCAGTTTGTTTGTGATTCTAATGACGGATTGAGTCAAAAACGAAGTGTGTTTGTAAATTAGTGGAATGAACGACGAAAAAGCAGAGGAATTGATCGCTCCTGTGGCTGATTATGTTGAACTGTATGCAGCGTATATGAGAATCGGCCTTAATTCGAAATATACATTTCATTTAGTACATCAACTGAATGAACTGAATGATGATTTCGATAGGCGACATGAGTTTTGCGAAGTGATTACTAAAAGAATAGGTGCTGATACGAAATTTCTTTGTAACATTTGTTTTTCTGACGAGTGTACCATAACGCCATAACTGTCGATTTTGGTCAGATGTGAAACCAAGGATTTTCCACAAAATCCATACTCAAAATCCACTAAAACTAAATGTCTTGATAGTAACTTGACATGTGAACGTTACCTTGTTGATATCATTGAAAATGATGATCGTTACTTAGAAGACCAATTGACTTTCCAAGCAGTGGTAGCTGCACTACATTATACGCATGCTTTTCGGGAGTTTCTGGAGTTTTCGCGAGACAGTAGATTAGACGAAGAGGTTCCCTTGAATAGCCGCTTCTAAATCCTCTAGACTGTTTCTAGTGGGGTCATAAATAGGAGTCATCATAATATGGAGTCATAAAGAGTAGAATTTATGCAACAGAACCAGAGTCTCTGGAAGAATTACGTCGACGCATTATTGAAGAATGCCTTCAAATTTCGCCACAGATCCTCTAAAATGTAAGAGAAAGTTTCGACCAGAATTTGTATTTTTGTATGGAAGTTGGTGGTGCACAATTTGAACATTTGCTAAACTAATAAAAATCTTTTCTGGCGTTGAATTGTGTTTTTTTTTCCTGCACTTTTGCAGTTTTTGTAAATAAACGACATAAACGTAGAACGCGTTCATAACTTGAAATTAAATAATCTCGACAACACATCGATAAATTTGGAAAATGTTAACCTTTTAGTATTCAGGGCAAAAAGGGCTTCAAATAAGTAATCACTTAGCCCACCGCGCCATTTAAAATTTTAGGGATTGTGGTCCCTGCGCGAAGGGGTTAAGTGATTTGGCTACACATTTTCTTGTAAAAGGTCAAAACATAGTTGACGTGTTGACCAAGCATTTTTTGAGAATTCATCTTCAACTATTCGAAATTCCCTCTGTTTCGTTTTCAATGACCCACCTGGTATACGGATCAATCAGTCGTTAATATGTCATTGAAATTACATATTCTTCATTGGCATATCGAGAAATTCGTCGAGCAATATCCAGCCGAATCTGATGAGTATGGTGAACGCTTTCATTAGATAAAAGCAAGGCTCGAACATTGGTACAGCGAAAAGATGCTCTATTGGGATATATTTATTGAAATTAGCAAGAAACTGAATAATGTTAATTAAAAAAAATAATGTTAATTAAAATCGAAAATTTAAATAAGAAAACAATTTTAATGATTAAAAATGTGTGGAATAATAACTGAATCTTCTCTGTTTATGGTTTATGTAAAAATAAATTATTTTGATATTGATTTGGAATCAATAACAAAGTATAAACAGTATGCATAAAATACAATTAAAAAAAAAGAGAAAAATTTACATTCTTTTCTACAAAATCGATCATTCCTTTCGTAAAATGGCTTATATTTAGTGCATTTTATAGAAACAGTAATAATTCCAGCGAATTTTAGCAATAAAAATTGATTAAATACTCAAAATATCACAGCATAAACCCATATTGAGCAAAAACTTCAAAAAAAACTCGATTAATTGACCTAACCTAAAGAAACGTATAACACCACGGAATTCTTCATACTCGTATTGACTTTACCTGATAAATTCCCAGGTTGTTCTATATTTCAACTTGCACTGTGCTATTAGGCACATTGTCTTTGTTCGTAAGCGTTATCTAAAAATGTTAGTATTAATAAATCGATATTTAGTTCAGTGATTAAATGATACGGACGAATAAACTCGATGACGTCGTTAGTACCAAACTGCAATCGGGTTGTCGATTAATTCGATGGCGCTACTAATTGCAGATATACGGATAATCGCTCTATGATGTCACGCTTGCTTAACTATCGATTCATAATACATAACTCGATATACCATGTGAAATTTTCCATTATTTTAGAAACCTTTTTCTCCTCTGTTTTTTGTCGCTGCTTTGGAAATATTTTTTTGTAAAATTGCTGTCGGTTGTTTTCAGATCGGATGAGATCAATTTTAAATTGTACAATTTCAACGGTGAAACTGCGCTGCCATATAGAGCTACTAGAATATTTATAAATACACCCTCCGCAGCCAACTGCCGACGTTACGTATCTGCAAATATACACAAGCAAAAAGAAAACGAATAAAAAAAAAACATACAGCCCAAGAACTGTGGAGAATGTACATTGAATACAATAGAATCTGATGAAATTCATGGCTTTTTTTTCGTACATATACAGACTTTTACACAAGGAATACATTATTAATTTTTATAATAAAGTTTTCATATTCATTCCAATTCCAAATTCCAATTAGAAAACATTGATTACGCTCAAAATACACCTTAACGTTAACTAATGAGCTTAATCAAAAATAAGTGATGAACAATTGCATCCTTTCAACGTTTCACATATTAGCAAATTTATTATTAGTAAAAATATCATGAAATAGATACATATTGGGGCGAGTTGCAACACTGGTTCAATCCCCATTATTAGTTAATAATACATCTATTGTTAAATAAGACCTAACCTATATGGTTCTATTTTGTTTCAAAGTTGAATTTTTGCTGTGATCTACATGTAAGAGTTTAATTACAACTTCTGGGTAAAAATCACACTAGTTACATAACACCATACTATTAATGTGTTATAACCCTTGTGTGGTTTTTACACGGAAGATGTAATAAACCCGTAGATGCGGTTTAAAGTAAAAAGTTAAATTTGAAAAAAAATTGACTTGTGTTTCTTTTTAATGAACGGTTCATATATGAATCCCAATATGACAAGGTAGTGTCATTTATGGCACATATTAATCTTGGTTTTATTACACGAGCCAAGGGAAGGGTGTTATTTGTCCTTCACCTCATGTAGAACCTTTCAATACAGTGTCCCTCTTGTACTTGATGTGGTTGTGAGTGTTTTATTTGATTAGTTTTTGCCATGGTTTTGTTGAGTTTATACATGTCCTATGTAGTAAGGTTCTTACGTGGCACACTTGTTGGTTAGGCCCTATTTATTTGGAATTTTTGTTTCTTTTGACAATGGAGTAACGATTTTTAACCTAAAAAGAAATAATGAATAAAATGGAGAGGCAAAATGAAAATATGGTGGTGATGACTCATTTGACACTAGTAGTGAATTAGATGATTTCTTTGAGTTAGAATTAAGTTAGAAAAATAAAAAAACGTTGAATTAGATGGTCTTTTATCAGTTGACGAGGTTGGAGAAAACGTTTACAGTGCCTCTGAGGTAATGCATATTAATAACAATAATCATATGGAAGATGAAGATGCTATAAATGTTGGGTAAGGGTATGAAGACTATATGGACGGTGAGATCACTAACTTCTAGATATTTTAGGACACCTAGCAGGAATATAGTGACCCATTTTCCTGGACCAATACTAGATGAGCTTAGAAATGAAGCTGAAATATGCAATTTGTTCGTTGCTGACAATATTGTTAGGCTTGTTTTTTTTTAGGCTAAAAACGGTGGTATTCATTTCTACCGATTTAAAATCATTATGAGTTTTCCGACACCAACCACTCTACGGAATCCAAAGGAAGTCAAAATAAAGGAATTGAAAGCAGTTATAAGTAAAAAAAGAAAAATAGACAGGTGTCATAAATAACAGAGCCTTGTTAAATTTGTCCCATTAAACAGCGTTGTCATTCCACGGTTAAAGATATATCCCAATCTACCTAATAAAATCTTGATATTTAACCCATTCCAACATTTGTTTGTGTCTATTACGTGGCAATGAAAGAGGAGATTTGCGTGTTGAAATCGCATCCTGACATCTATGATCGACCTAAAATCAATTTGTTAATAATTCCTCAGATAGAAGAAGGAAATATATACAAACAGGGAGGGTTTCATTTATACTTGTTCAGTCTCGATGTGCTAAACCATAACCCATGTTTCGTGTGTGTATAAAATGTTGCAGTAATTTGAATATAGAAAATTCTACAGATACAAATTGATTCAGTTTTGATCATAGAAATCTAACTGTTACCCTCCTCCTGCGGGGTAAATTGCAACGGGTTAGTCGAGAGGCAGGGGAAGACGAATTAAAATTTTCCGCTCCCCTGGATTCACAAGAGCCCAAATATTTTCCTACAATTTGGTTTTTACGTAAATTTATTTATTTAGAGCTACAAAATGTATTTTTACCGTCGAACTCAACGATGTTTGTTAATACCCCTTGTATCCAATAAATGTTTCAATACGTTCAATCTTTTGAGCCAAATTATGTTTTCCATTTCTTCAGAATAAGTGGAATGAATACCTACAGTCCTCATTTGAATACATAGGGTCTTCCAATACACAATACTTCCATACATAATACATAGGGACTTCCGAACTTTGACAGTTGGTAGCGACCATAATGTTGAAGCTACACCTGTCGAATTGGAAGGTTAAAAAAAATTATTTATTGGGTCTCTTTTGCCAAATCACCATGGACGGATATAGCGTTCCACAGCACGTGCAAATAATAAAATTGTTTAATCGAAATGGGTGTTCTATTTGGGCAACGAGTGGAGTATTCGCAGTTTTGTGGAAAAATTCCATTTGTTCAGTAAACAATAAACCAACACCAATACGACGACGGAATGCAAGATTTACCGAAAACATCGCCACTGTCTGCAAGAGTGTGCAAAAGAATCTGTGGCAGTCGATTTCGCGTCGCGCACAGGAACTCGGCCTTTCGCCGACCACAACTTGACGAATTTTGCTTCGAAACTTGGACCTGTACCCGTACCCGTCAAAATTCAACTGAGCCAGGAGCTGAAGGTAAATGACCATAGACAACGATGTATGTTCTCTGAATGCGCCATGGAACAGTTGCAAACTGACTCTATTTTTCATCAAAAAATCATCTTCAGCGATGAAGCCCATTTCTGGATGAATGGGTACGTCAATAAACAAAATTGTCGAATTTGTGACGATTCCTATCGACATGAGATCCAAGAGCGTCCAATACATCCCGAAAAAGTCACTGTGGTGTGGATTTTGGGATTGCGGCTTCATCGGTCCATATTTCTTTGAGAATGACGTTGGCCAGGCATCTTCGTCAACGGGAATCGCTATGATTACCAACTTATTTTAGCCTGAATTGGATAGTAGGACACTAACGACGTGTAGTTTTAACAGGACGGCACTATGTGCCAAACAGCTCTTGCCACATTGGACATTCTGCAAGAGCAATTTGAGGGTATGTTAATCTCACGTATAGGTGATGTGAACCAGCCATCGAGGTCGTGTGATTTGACCCCGTCAGATTTTTTCTTGTGGGATTTCCTTCGCATGTCTATGCGAATAAGCCTCAAACCACAAAGGCCCTCAAAGCCTACATAACTCGGTCACATGCCATCGGTCAAATTCAACCTGATTTATGCGCTAGGAAAGTCATGTAAAATTGGACAATTCGATAGGCCTTTCAAACAAATTAAAAAAAATTAAGATCTCACACACACTTGGTTTTATTTAAATTTAAGGATAGGAAGCGCTTACTGAAAGACCCTATATCGTCGATTTCACTATTGTATCTTGTTCTAATTTTACGATTATGCCGGTGACATAATATAATATAATAATTATAATATAATACTATTATATTATACACGGCATTGATGCTTACAAATTTTGGTGAATTCATGTGAAAATTGTATGTGACATTATTAGCTTTTAATGTATGTTATAATTAGAACCCGGATTAATATGTAACTACATATTTTTAGTTCATATTATTTTCGGTCTTTTAGTTTTCCACATAAATTATGATATTTGGAACTAGAAAATGTAATCTTTAATTTCCATGTTTTGCAAAAAAAATAATCCATATTTTTATTATTTTACGACGGAACAGCACAAAAAATGCAAAAAATTGGCGTTTGTGCCACTTTGTTATCGCGCTTGCTACGGTTGCGTTTGTGTCATTCTGTCTATTTGAAGACAGATCCAGCAATTCCTTTTTATTGGCGTGTGAAGAACTTCCTAAATGCAACCACCAAACATCAGTGAAGCTTTTTAATGATGCTCTGGGTGTTTTGTAGCCTAATGGAATTAAACATGAACAAGTTTTTTTGTTACTTACGATTAAAGCAGCAGATGCTCTTAAAGTTTTATATCCCAAAATGATCAATGTAACTTGCATATCACATGGTATAAATCGATTAGCCGAATACATAAGGTCCCAGTTTTAAAAGGTTGATAGTTTAGTATCAAATGTGAACAAATTCTTTTTGAAAGCACCAAGCAGGATCTCCAAATTTAAAGAGATGTATCCCGACCCTCCTTTGTCGCCGGAGCCAGTGCTGACACGTTGGGGTACATGGCTGACAGCAGTTGAATAGTACACTCAACATTTTAATGAAATCAAATTAATTATTTATGAATTAGAAGACAAGGCTGCTAGTATTTTAGTTTCAAAGGAACTTCTTGAAGATGAGACTCTGCGTAACGATTTGGTGTACATAAAAAGCAATTATTATTTTTTTCATACCAAATAAAGGCACTGAAAAAAGTGTCTGAAGCAGAAGGCCTCGTTACTGACGGGGTTAAAGAAAAATTAAGTTATGTTTTGGAAAAAAATAAAGGATTTGATACCTTAAAAATAAATTAACATCATGCTGGGCGGAAGATTAGAAGACAACTTAGACGTGCCCCACTTACTTGCAGAATTGTGCAAATTTATCTATGCTCCAGTCCACATCCTGTGATGTTGAAAGATCATTCAGCAAGTACAAAGCGTTATTTCGACCAAACAGAAAGAGTTTTAATTTTGAAAACTTGAAAAAGTATGTGATTGTGTACTGCAATAATTTCAATAATGTAAATGTAACGGAAGGCGAATAAAATTGTTCTTATTTATTTTTCACATTAAACTGTGTTTTCAAAACTATACTTTAAAGTTATTGTTATTTTTAACTCCATATTTTTTCCATATTTTAGATTTGTTGGTCCATATTATATGTACATATTTTGTAGTTTTTAATGCATATTTATCCGAGCCCTAGTTATAATGTATGTTTACACTTATATTGGTGTCGTGCGTACCTACAGAGCTGGCGTTCTCTATGAAGGAATCTGGGTGCAAAACACCTTTTAGGGCTATGTATTAAAATTAGTTAAAAGGTTGTCGAAATTCAGAGATCTACAATAATGCTGTTTACCATAAAATGGACCACAGAAAACTACTGATGGGACTTGGAGGATGAGGAAACACGAGGAACTCTACAAATACACTGAGAAGATCACGGACACTACGAGGAAGCAGAGTTTGAAGTTCTACGGACACTTACTAAGAATAGATGAATGCCAAAAGGATCTTCAACTACATCATGGGGTTAAAGGCCAATCTAAATGGGTAGATGCGGTGAAATGTAAAAAGGTAAATGCGGCAGAAGTAGGAATCACACTACAGATGGCCCACAACAGAAGAGAGTTTAGGAGAGAAAGAAAAGAATCGAACGAAAAGAAATGATGCTCTGTCCTTCAGACAACACAGCATCAATACTAAAGGCAAAGTTAGTGCGCGTAATAACATATTGCGAAAACTCACAGGCACAGCATGGGGAGCTCAACCAGAAACGCTCAGAAGCTCGGCTTTGGCGCTCTGTGTGTCCACTGCGGAATACGCCGCACCGGTTTTGGCAGCTTCAGTTCACGCGAAACATGTGGACGTCGCTATCAACGAGACAGGAAGAATCGTGACAGGCTGCCTAAAGCCAACACCAGTTAATTAAGTTTGTACCCACTTATTGGCGTGGCACCCCCATCTGTGCGAAGAGCCGTCGCCACGAATGCCGAAAAGACGAAACAGGAAATGGATGCTCGCCATCCTCTGCACCAACACGAGCCAGCCGGTCGACGCCTAAGATCAAGGAAGAGCTTCATGGCAAGATCACACACACTCGAGGGGTCCATAGAAAATAACCGTATCACTAGGTGGACCCAACAGCTAACTACTCGGGAATCCCCAAGAGAAGAAATGGCCCCATGCAAACACCTCCCTTTCGCGTTATGGAAATCCCTAAATCGGCTCAGGACAAGAGTGGCAAGGTGCAAGACAAATCTGTTGAGGTGGGGAATGTCTGAGAACGACGATGTGCCGTGTGCGTGTGGTCAGCCCCAGGATGTGAGCCACATACTGGTCTGCCCACAACTGGAAGAAGGATGCACGCACGAAGACTTAATTTTATGTAACAACAAGGCTATTGCAGCCGCTATTTTTTGGAAAGATGTCTTATGAGCCGGACACGGAAGGTAAGTAAGTAACTTATTAAAATGTAAATACTCGTCTTCAATGTGCTCAGCGTAGTTTTTTTTTTCTTCTTTTTTATGTTCGTCTTTTTACCCATCCGTCTTCTTTTTGTATTTATACCTTTTTGTGTTGTTTTTTAGAGCTTTTATTTATTTTTGCTTTTTGTTTGTTTTTTTCCTTTTCTTTTGTTGTTTAGGGCTAATGAGGGGATCTCGGTTTTCAATTTTGCTTTTTTGACTGTATAATTTGCATACACAAATAAGTGTAATTTAAATGTGTAAACTGTGCAATAAAGAAGTATAAAAGAAGAATTATGAGAAGTTGAGTGTCTGTCATTAAAATAAACAAAATCGGACAAATTGGAAGAGTTATTAAAGTAAATTTGTATTTCTGAATTTTGAAAGTTTATCTATAGTCTCTCAAGAATTTTATATTTGAGTTTGCTTATTGATGAAACAAGAAGAGTATGTGAGAAATTGGGATAATTAGTGTAAGTCTATCATAAATATAAGTTTAACTAATCTGTCCAGAAATTCAAATAGTTAGTTATTATATCAAGATAGTTGACTATCTTGATAAATTAAGAATAACTAACTAAGAATAATGGCCCGCGTACACCTAAACCGTCATCGGCCGAAGTCTACTCAGGCGACGACGGCGATTGAATCAAACACTTGTAAAACAATGAGAGCGCGTACACAAACACGACTGTCATCGTCCGATGACGCCCGAAAACGGCCGATCATCACGATGATCCAAACTTGTTGGCATTTCTCGCCAGACTGCCGGCGTCTACAGTGCAAATTGAGTGTATTTATAGTTAAATTTTGTTGTTATCTATCTAAAGGACTTTGGATATTGAAAAATTAATTAGTTGTGTTTATAACCCCGTGGGATAAACATTAAAAAATTACAATAATCGACAGGATAGCATTGTTGGTAACACTGGTGGTAACCCTGTTGCAGTGTAAGCACATACACGTGCGAATTACTCGTCCTGGTAGTTCTGTCCGCCATCGGCCGACAAAATCGGTTTTGGTGTACACTTAGCATAATTAAGGCTAAAATTCAAACTTGAATTTGTTTTTGATAAAAAAATGTTGTTGCTCTGGAGAGGAAAAGTTTATTCTCTTATAGAAAATTGTCTTTCAAAGTTTCAAATACCTCCGGACCATTTTTTTTTAATACATGTCTTCAAAAAATCATTTTTTTAATCAATGATTCAATTTTATGTTGAATGAAGGATTCAGAGCCAGCAAAACTTATTACACGACAAAGACCAGTAGGGAAACGGATGTCCGTTTCCCTACCAAAAACAAGATATCTGGACCAAGTGCAGGAAAATCTATTAGCAATGAAGGTGACCGGATGGAAAGCTTAGACCCGGAATAGATTGGAATGGAAAACAATTCTAGAGCAGGCCAAGACCCATAATGGGTTATGGAGCCAAAGCTGATGATTAATTTTATCTGAAACATTGAATATCATTATGGAGTTATTTTGAAGTGCTAAATTTAGATTAGATAAATTTCGATAGTTCTTTTCAGCATATTTTATACAGTGTTAAATTAGATTCTCCGTAATTAATTGTACGATTGTTACGGCTTGAGCAATATAGTAACTAATGCGGTAACAAGCTTCAACTACATTGTCGTAATCTTCATTAAATGGCAGGACGTACAATGTCAAAACTGATATCTTCATCTTTAAAGCTGCTAAGCGTTTAATAAATTCAAATTCTAAAAGCACCACCTGCTTTTATGACCAAACTACCACTTGACAGTACTTCTCCACAAACTATTTGTGTTTAGGGCTGCCTCCACCTCCTTTATATGAAAAACCATATTTTATGTATTCGTCGCAGTATTTTCTCTTTTTACCTATCTGCAAAACCGAAAACTGCGCCTTTCCTGTGTTTTGTACCATAACATTTAATGTATCTTGAGAAGTACTTCCTAATTGGTCACTTTCTGGTGTACGTAATATTTCTACTGAAACGATTTCCACTGATCCACTGATCCATTTAACCCTAATTTAATCTAGAGACGAAAATAAAATTGATATAAATTAGTAATAAAAATTGTGTAATCGCAAGAAACGAGTAGGGGAGACCGGGGCTAGTTGTCACACAGGTTAGTTGTCACAAAGCTTATATTGCTTGTAATACAGCGATGTGTATGACGGAAATTTTGTCAGTGCATGTGTTTCAATAATGTGATTTACCAAACGTCCATTCATAAAAAAAAAAAATTATAAAAAAATAAAATTTTCGGTTAAGTTGAATTTTAAGTGTGGAAACATAATTGAGCTTAACTTAACTGTTTTTCCAGTTGATTCACTTATTTCTGCTAAGCGAGTATTCTTTATATTCTCAATTTTTATTAAGTGACTCTGATAATACACTTTCGTTCTACATATTTATATCAAATATGATTGATAATTTTATTCGCTAGTTCTATAAAAATAACAATATGTAGGATATTTACAAATCGGGTTAGTTGTCACATTTCTCATGGGGTTAGTTGTCCCATTCCACAACTGCTTTCAGATCTACATTTTTGTTACATTTTTTCAAATTATCGCACATTAAGTCGATATGTTAAAAAAATTAAGCTGATTTACAAGATACTGTTGACATTACTTCAATACCTGTTGTGTATAATAAACATCTGCAGGTATTTTCACATGTAGCAGAAAATGAGATGGTGAATTATGTCCTACATGCTTCAAATATTTATTTCGGCTTAAATCCATGAGAGTTAAGAAAATTGGCACATGAATTGCGAGAAGCAAATGAACTAAAAATGCCACAAAACTGGACTAAAAATATGATGGCAGGTTACGAATGGCTAAGTTCATATATGAAGAGACATCCTACTTTGGCAATAAGAAAACCAGACAAAACAAGTCTTGCAAGAGACTGGGGCTTTAATCGCAACAATGTCAAAAAAATTTTGGAAATATTAAGAAAGTCATGACAGACTACTAAAACTAAATTTCTGCCACAAGACATTTGGAACATGGATTAAACTGAAATAACTACGGTTCAAAGGCCTGATAAAGTTATTGCTCGAAAAGGTTGTAAACAGATAGGGTCCATCGTTTCAGCCAAAAGAGGAACTTTAGTTTCGTTAGCTACAGCAGTACCGGCAGCAGGAAATCATCTTCCCCCACTATTTGTTTTTCCACGGGTGCATTTCAGAGATTATTTTATCGCTAGCGGCCCTCCAGGGTCTACAGGATGTGCCAATCCATAAGGTTGGATGATGGAGAGACATTTTCTTCAATTTTTGGAGCACTTCGTTTCAGTTGTTCGCTGTACTCAGGATAAATCTGTGCTATTGCTGTTAGATGGTTCGCACCTCAATACTCAAGGTCTAAAGATTTCTGTAGAATATTTCTCTATAATGAAAACATTTTTACCGATGTAGACTTTCTTCCATCGTACGTTACATACCGGCCATTTAATCTTGTTTCTAAGGAAACTGTGGAAAATTTAGAAATTGATAGTAACCGGAGCCAAACTTGCCAATCTTTTGATAAAAACTGCAATAAACAACAATTTGTACCAGAGGCAGTCCCTGTTTTTTCCAAGGATTTAACACTATTAGCAGTCCCTGGTTGATCAAAGGATGTAACACCATTAGCAGTTCCTGGTTGTTCGAAGGATGTAACGTCATTGCATGTTGCTCCCTCAATCATAGGCCCTTTCCCGAAAGCAGACGCAAGAAAAAATACAAGAACAAATTATCGTAAGAAGACTACTGAAATTATGACAGATAGTCCTGAAAAAAAGCGACTACAAGAAGAATATCAAAATAAACTGGCAAATAGGCTAATAGTCTTCCAAATGCAATTTGGGTACACTGCATTGAATGCCAGCAATGGGCAGATGATGATTGCATTCCGAACCCCCAAAACCCATGTTATTTTTGTGAGAATTGCAGTTTTCATTTTAAAATAAATAAAGATTAAAATGTATTTATATTCTTAATAACTATTACATGTGACAACTGACCCCACACACTGTGACAACTAACCCAAGACTGGGGCAGGTTGTCACAATATTCTTAAAATTTTCAAACACTAAATTTATTGAAACCACCAAAGTTATTGTTTTTTTATTAATATTGGAATTGTACAAAGTTTAAAGTATGCAATAAATATAAAACTTTCAATTTGTATAAACAATATTTAATCTAAGGGTACTGAGTTCACTGAAATTCAAAAAGTTTCAATTTTGTGACTACTAGCCCCGGTCTCCCCTATTGAATTTGTCACTCTACCATAGACACGCTATGCGGGGTCTATTTAAATGTGCGGACCGGGTATGTTTGCTTTGTAATTATGAATATGATTTGATATGCTGTAGAAGCGTACCACTGGAATGTACCACTGGAATTCTAACACTACCATATGTGATGCCATGATGTGATTCCGAGCATTGTAAAAACCATCGCTATGCGCCAATAGAAATCATCCACCGAAGGATGCAAGAAATGTGTACCGTGCACACAATTCTTCTCGTATTGTTTCGGTAATATCTGACTATGACTAATACAATTTATGTTCAGATAAGAAGTGCTGAAAAAAATGTAGCGACCGAAAATAATAAACATTGCGCTGCAAATATACAATTTTATTTTACACGAAAAAAGCATTACTTAAAAACGACGAATTTTTATTTTTTAAACGAAGAATATTTTATTTGTAAGTAGTGACCGCTAAACATTTTTTTGCCGTCTGTTTCCCTAAGCCATAAAACGCGTACCCCTAGGGGTACGCGTACCACGGGTTGAGAATCTCTGATTCTAGGGAATGATTAAAAAAGGTTGCAAAACACTTGCCAATACCATTTGTTCCCTTCAAGCTAATTTGATTTGTTCAAATCTCCTATTTTTTTAATAATTCACGTATATGAAGGTTATTCACAATGATTTCTCAATTGCAACTTTTTTATAGCACGTATTCTGCTTTAAATATACTTTTTTATGAAAGAACTTTCCAAAAACTGTTTTTTTATACACTGAATTGAAAAATTCACTTTGTTTTTTACCACACTTATATTATGTAAAAATATTATATAACTTATTATTCACAGTTATATAAATTTCTACACATATCACGACTCGAGTTTCGACGTTTGACGGTCATTTTCGTCAAACGTCGAAACTCGAGTCGTGATATGTGTAGAAATTTATATAACTGTGAATAATAAGTTATATAATATTTTTACATAATATAAGTGTGGTAAAAAACAAAGTGAATTTTTCAATTCAATGTAAGTATGGATTACCACGTAGTAACTGTCGCAACCATCCTATTCATGTTTTTTTATATGCACATTTTACAGAAATATCATGAATTCTAATTTTTATAATTTACCAAAAATATTTTGATTATTGGCAATTTTTATTTTTGTCTTTTTTAAATATTAAAAACATTTTTTACAATTTTTAATAAATATTATGACATTGACTGAATACTGAATCTAATCCATTTGATGTAAATAATAAGTATATTAAATGTTGATTAGAAGTGTTTGTTGCAACGGATGAAATCAATGGTATTGAAATATAATATAATGAGTATTCTCTATGTAGAATATTAAAACGAGACGAGTAATTAGATTGGACAATTCGCAATCGAAACGACAATAGGTTTTGATGTAATTATAAAACGGGCATCGTGCATACATACGCAATAAAACACGTAATAATATTTTCGCCGGCACTAAATTTAAATTGTTTCATCAGCGTTGTCTAAATAACACCTATTGTCCGGAATATGACCGACAATCATGCCTGGTTAATTCCCTTCGCTTCTTTTGTTATTACAGCATATCAAATCATATTCATAATTACAAAGCAAACATACCCGGTCCGCACATTTAAATAGACCCCGCCTCAATTTAAGATGAGGCCAATGAGGATGTCGCGCACGCAGCGGTTTCGCCAATAGAATGAAACGATCTCCCACTATTTTGTAGGAAAGATGCTGCATGTCGCTCGCCATGCTAGTACAGTTAGGGAAGGAAAATCTCTGTCGAAACGAATTTTAGTTGGTTGTGGTCTAATCTTGCGTGATGATTGCCAGCAGTCTTTAACTCGCGCGATTTTTTCCAAATAAACCAAATTAACAATCAGTGAAATGAATTTTGTGTAACAAGAACTTATTATAATAATTTACCAAGAAGTTTTTCTTCTAAATTTATGTTTTTGTTTATTATTTTCGACAAATAAAGAAGAGTCAAACTGTTTTCTCACAATTATCCAATGATGACAATGATGATGATGCAACGAATAATAGAGTCCTCGCACAAGGCGCAAGAACTCTCACAATCCCCATCCCCATGCCAGGATAAAATAGAAAAGAGACTAGAAGAGCCCCAACTCTTCCTGCAACAAAAACGCATATCAGACGATTCCCGCGACGCCGAGATGTGCGAGAAAGCCACCGACAGCGAAGACGACGAAGATCTTAACGTCGACGTCGAAAACGACGAAACCCTTTGTCCCGTTGACCTCACCCGCCGCCACGAAAAATATTCCTTCGACATTTTACAAAAGACTGAGGAGACTTACAAAAGTTTTCAGAACATCAAGGACGACGAGAGTGTCGGTGTGAAAAGGGCGGAAAGTGTTTGTAGTGATGTGAGTCGGTCGGAAAGTCCGAGGGATGTTAGTCCGTCGGTCGTGCCGCATCAAAATAGACGGTTAGCGTTTTCCGTCGAGAACATTCTGGATCCTAATAAGTTCACTGGCAGACAGACTGTATTTAGTGATGGCATTTGCTGTTGGAAACCTCATCAGGAATCTATTGGCTCTTCAGATTTTGATGGCAGTGAACCAGGTATTTATTAAAAAATTTCAAGAATTGTTTAATAAAAAAAAACAATTGTTTAATGCAATCAATTGTGGTGCTGCATCTTAAAATAGTAAATTATAATTGAACCAAGATTCAATGAGATAATATTATAACAGATTTCGCCACTATCAACATACAATTAATATTAACATAGGTAGTAAATAGTTTGTAATTAATTATTTAAATTAATTGTAATGTTTGTACAGGCTTCAACTAACCAATTAAGTGCGTTTTGAATAATTCATATTTTTGTCTTATTTTATAATTAAAATAATAAACTTGTAGTTTAATTATTTTACGTAGTATTGAAGTCATGGATAGTCATTAAAATATATTGTTATCAATTTTAATGAATCTTTATTTCTCGTTTAATAATTTTGGAGCTTTGTTTCCCATTAGTCATTTCCATAAATGACAGCTGACGTCCAATTTTCATCGATGTGATAGTTAATGACGGCTATAGGCGTCATCCAAGCTTAATTGAAGTGTTCAATACATTTGAACAATACAAGTTGAAACCCAATGATTTAGACTAGCGGATCCCAACCTTTTTTTGATTTGGGTACTCCCCGGCAACGCATTGCTCCTCATATTACAAAACTACTTGTTTCTTTCTTTGGCCTAAATAATTTTAGCATTCATCCAGCGGCGTAGCGAACATAACTGGCGCGCGAGGTACGACACTTTATTGACCCCCTTTCCCCCATGAAACAAAGGTAGTAATATAATATATAGAATTTACTCGTAATAAGAATATAAGAAAAATAATCATATAAATAATTTAAAATGTATTTACCAGAAATCGATCAAAATAACAATTAAAGTTCTAAAAAAAATAACATCTCGTCTGTGACCATTGAGTTATCAACCTTGGAGACCTTTGGCGCCCCTTTGCAAGTGGCGCCCGGGACATGATAGACCCCCTCGCTACGCTACTGCATTCGTTTTTGATTTAAAGCTATTTGTCCTGAAGCCTCTTTATGTAATTCTTATATTTTAATATTTAATATTTTAAATTTATAATACCTGTTTACAAAGATGGATTATAGTGTCTTTAAACTTTATTTTATAACCTGTGATGATGTTAAAATTGTAACACATTAAATAGCGTTGGGTACAATAGACCAAATAATTTATTAATATTCTGATTAGAAGTTCTAAGTACATTCTAAGTCAATTCTAAGTACATGTTGATGATAATCAGCGGCGCTTTTAGGCATAGGCGCACTAGGCGCGCACCTAGGGCCTCCTATTTTAGGGGGCCACAAATTTCCAACTAAGCAAGGTCAAACCAACTTTTGGCGGTTGGCGACAATAAACGGCAAAATTTGACAAAGTACACTTAAGTGCCAATTTATTAACCGCACACGCAAATTTTCGGTGGTTAATAGTGAAAAAAATATTCAGAAAAAAAAACTAAAGAAATATAGCATTGTTGTTATTTTTTGTATTGTTATTGAAAATTAATTGCATGACTGTTTTTACTAAAGGACACCGCAGAATCTTGCGGAGGATTCAAACCCAAAGAATGTAGTTCATGTCCCTTCCACCACGTCGTTCAAGTTTAGAAAACGACAAGCGTAGCAAGGAGTTTTTTAATGGACAAGAAACATCTAATGTCACTATAAACGTTTTTAATGATAGTACCATTGATGGACAGAATTAAAATTAAATATGTGTTATATCGTTTATTACCATTAATTTATTAAATTTGTGTATTCTCGATTTCCACACATCACATAACCTCAAAACTATTTGGTCGAGAATTTGACACTGACAGCTCTGAATTTCAGTGCCATCCTTGAAAAAATTAACTCATAACAACACCCGGCGAGCCTTAACCGCACGCATATGAGTGCTGTTATGAGTCCATTACAGACGCAAAATAGAAAAATGTCATAACAATTCGCTATTGAAATGTTTACGTTTCATTGATCAATTTATTAAAATTTATCAAATTATTACTTTTTTTTATAAATCTTAATCTCTTATAAAACTAAATTATTAATTTATATTGTAGGTAAAACTTTTTATGATACACGTATCGTAAAATACTCTACGTACCTACCTAATTGTTTTTTTTTAATGTGGTTTTACTATAATCTCGCATATTGAGAATTCCCTAGACTAGGGCCACATAGTCACCTTGCGCCTAGGGCCACAAGTAATGTAAACGCGCCCCTGATGATAATATATTAAATGTAGAACAGTCACAAATGATTGTAGAATATATTAATGTTGCAAATCTAAATATCTAGCGTAGTTAATCTATACACTTCATATTCAGTGTACCCAGAAATGATCTAAGATTTCAGTAAAAGTATCAAGTCAATATTAAAATATACACTATTCGTAGAAAACGTTTACACTTACTAGACAATATGAACAAACTAAATAGATAAATATATTAAATGGATTAAATAAATTACAAAGTTAGAATATTCTAAAGAGAAGAAATTTGCAAATTATTTGAATTATAATTTTTAGAAACGCAACCTTTTATTTTTTTATCAAAGGTGTTATCTCCCACACTTTTATGTAATATAAATTGTCTTGAAATTATTTAATTTATAAGTTACATATTCTTAAGTTCTACCACTTACAAGCAGCGAATTCATGAAAATTTCGGTGCAGTATGCTCACATCTACTAGTAGAAGTATTTATTTTGATTCTTGCGTTATATTTTCAGCACACTTAAACTAATCGTTTGTGAAAATGTATGCATTTGCTAGTCCAAGTCTGCGGTTGTGAATTGGTTGTGAAAGCATTTACTACTTTATCAAATCAGAAATAAAATGTATATGTATTTACTAGTCAAAGTTAAAATATTTGAAAGGTTATGAATGCTTGCATTTACAATACAGATCGGTATTCATATTTTACAACTAGAATTAGAATTACGTTAATGTACATATTACCTAGTAAATCTTAACATTACCCAAACCTTGTTGTTGATAATTAAATTGTGACTTTCACTTTAACTGGGTATTTATTAACGGGTAAAACGTAGATTTATATTCGGATAACAGTTAAATTAAATACATTTTCCTCTTGTGGTTTTTGATTTGAAATTTAAGATTAGCATATTAAATTAAAAGAAAAACTAAATGAAGCATTTTTTAATAATCTAAGCTTTCTTAAATTCGTTTCGACGTTTAAAATAAAACCAGTTTTTTTTTCAAATTTGGCGGAAAGGTGTTCGTTTTGTAAATTCGCTACCGAAGCAGTTAACATTCACAAAATGTAAGTTCTGACAATACCTAGATAAACTACAAAATATGTTTTTTTTACATTTATTGCTCTAGTATAATACGTGGTTTTATACAATATTATACAATGGATTATACATACTAGAAACAATAGACTTGCTGTAGACCTGTCTTTTAGACAGTCTTAGTCTTCCGCAAGCCCCCTTATTAAGTTTACATTAATACACCTTTACATTTATAATTACATTTATACACATACATACACAAAATATTATATACAAGATACTGTAGATTTTCTTTAATACGTCAGTCATCTTTATTCTGTTCTACTACTGTCATGTATTCCCATTTACTAAATAATAACTAATTACATGTTGAATTAAAACGCTTAAACGTTTTAAGATTCTCTTTGTATCATTCAGTCCGTTTATCCGTTTAGCGATTTGGTATGAAAAACATTTTTGGAACAGAGCTGTCGTATGCTATGGGGTTGTTAATGTACCTCCAGTCTTCAAGTTGATGTAGGGGACATCCGTTCTAAAACTCTTTGGTAGAAGTAGCTAGATTGTTTAGACTCAATAATTCTTTTATAGAAAAAAAGCTCATGGAATTCGTACTCTGTCTCTTGTCCCTCCATTTACACTATGCTTTAGTTTTAAATTGTACGCGAACCTATTGCACAAGTTCTGTATCCTTTGTACTCGCCTGGATGTTCCGTAATCTAAATAGTTACCATATACCGTGTCGATATAAGTATACAAGTTTATTGAAAAAAAAAATCATTTATTAAAGTAAAGATTCCGCAAGTTGATTATCTGCAAAGACAATTCAGTATTTACTCAAAATGACAAGGAATATGACATCATAGCAGTTTTCTGAATTAAAATCTCCGCTTGTATTTTCTTTAGCGTCTAATGAGTTGTGTGGTGTACCCAGTGCAAATTATTTTATTGGCAACATTTTTTGTCAAAGATTCGGATTTTGTGGAAAATGTTAGGAATTCTTCATAGGTACTGGGTACATCACACAACTCATCAGACGCTAAGGAAAATACAAGCGTAAATAATATCAATTTGCTGTAAAATTCTGCTCCAAAATTTTGGGAGAGCTCAATTTGAACTCAATTTGAAGTTACTAGATTTTAAATCGGAAGAACTGGTCTTCAAAAAATACATTGTTACAAACAGAACTAGAAAATTTGGAAAGAAAAAACAGTTGACAGCAAGTGGATTGATCTTTCTAAATCACAAACATTGAAACATGAAATAGCCTCCATTAAACTTACAATCAACTTAAGCTGGTGAAATTTGAACTCTTGACAATTTCGGATAGGTAGGTACACATATTATTGTGAGCAGATTTTTAACAACATGCATATCCGAAAAAGTAAAATAGAAGCACATCTCAACGGCGATAGCCTCGAAAGATGTTTAAAACTAAAGACCTCTAATTAAGAACCTGGTCAAAACATATCTGCGCATCAATTCACTCACATCAAAACACAAACGTTTGTATATATTTTTATTAAGTTTACCTTGCTTATTTTTTTAAATGTATTGAATATCAGTAAATATATAGAAATTGCAAATTGAGATGATCTGAGAGATACAGTAGAACCTCGCTATTCGTATTCAATTCGTTCTAGCAGGCAGTTCGAATGGCGATTTGTACTAATGGCGAATCATTTTTTCGCAAAAGATATAATGTAAATTGCATTAATCCGTTCCAAACTCTTTATTTCAACTAATGAGTTGAACAGTAGAAGTAAAAAATATACAATTGTATAATTCTTTAATACGATTTTTATTATTTAAACTCTTATTACATATTACAATTCCTCATCACTTTCTATATTAAAAAAGTTAAATGATTTTTCCCTTGAGTCGCTTTGGTTCTTTACATATTAAAAAGATATCCAATGTTGATTGTTTTTTTTTTTAGAATCCTCCTAAAATGCTCTATCACATTGGTGTTAAATAAGTTAACGTTCCTATTCGCCACAGCTGTGCTTGGATGCCACTTTTGGACAATGTGTTCTATATTTTCCCAATGGTGACACAATTCCGTAATTTCCTTAGTTGAAATGTTTTCCTCTTCCTATGAAGACACATCTTCAATCACTTCCTGCTGTTCTCCCTGTAGTTCTTGAAGTTCTTCAGTTGTCAACTCATTTCGGTGATCTTCAATCAATTCCTCCACATCATCACTGTCTACATCGAAACACATGGATTTTCCCAGGGACACAATTTCATTCACTACAACAACTTCCGTGTCAGTGTCTTCTAAGTCTTTCAGCGCCACACAGCCTGGCCACAGATTTCTCCAGGAGGATTTCAGTGTCCTCAAAGAAACTTCATCCCAGACTTTGTCTATAATTCTCAAGCAATGGAGGATATTAAAAAGTCTCTGAGGGTGAGTTCGTGTCAGAGGTCACTTCGAAACATCATTGAAACAGTGCTTTTGTATAAAGTTTTTTGAAGTTTGAAATGACCTGCTGATCCATGGGCTGGATAAGTGGAGTGGTGTTAGGGGGCAAACATCTCACTTGAATGAAACTGTATGCACCAGTCAGATCTTCCTCCAAACCTGGAGGGTGAGCAGGAGAGTTGTCCAGTACCAAAAGAGCTTTGAGTGGTAATTTTTTTGCTCTAGATACGTTTTCACACTTGGTGCAAACACTTCCTACATCCACTCGGTGTAAAACTGTCTTGTTACCCAAGCTTTAGGATTAGCTCTCCACATTACACCCAGGTTACTTTTAATGACATGATTTTTCTTAAAAACCCTTGGATTTTCTGAATGGTAGACTAGTAGCGGTTTTATTTTAAGGTCTCCACTTGCGTTGGCACACAGCAAGAGTGTAAGTCTGTCTTTCATAGGCTTATGCCCTGGCAATGATTTCTCCTCTTTTGTGATGTAGGTCCTCCTTGGCATCTTTTTCCAAAAGACGCCAGTCTCATCACAATTAAAAACTTGGTTAGGAGAAAATGCCTCATTTTCTACAAAGATTTTAAATTCACCAACAAACTTTTCAGCAGCATCTTTGTTTGAATTAGCAGCCTCCCCGTGCCGAACGACGCTAAAAATTTCACTTCCCTTCTTAAATCTATCAAACCATCCCGTATTTCCTTTGAATTCATCACTTTTTGTACCACTTGTTCCGGGAGTACCACATTATGTACCACATTTGTCTTGTTTTAGGTCGTCATGAAATCTTTTCGCTTTTTCGCAAATAATTACTTCAGAAATGCTGTTACCTGCAAGTTGCTTCTCGGTGATCCAAACTAACAAAAGTTTTTCCACTTGTTCAATTACAGGTGGTCTATTGACGGCAAGAACTAGCACTCCTTTTGCTACATTAGCCTCTTTTAATACGTTTTTATTTTTTAATATAGACGATATTGTTGACTTAGCCATTCTATAGTGAGTAGCTAAGTCTGTCACACAAGTCTCACCTTGAAACTTTGAAATGATTTATTTTTTAACTTCAATCGTTCTTCTCAATGCTTTCCGTTTGGAAGAATCACTCTTTATTTTTGGACCCAAAGCAACACTATTATTATTAAAAAAAAATTGCACAAAGGGTGGTGAGTACATACAAGACTGAACACGTGTTGAAGTAAACAGGAAGCGGCCAGCACAGCGTGGAGCGGGGAGTGGTCGGTGTGCAAAGTTGCGCTAAGTGGCGCATGCGTGCACGCACCCCAAATCGCGAAAAAGCGTACGAATGGCGATTTAAATTTTACTTGAACAAGTTGTACCAATAATGAGTTGTACGAGTAGAGAGGCGGACGAATAGCGGGGTTCCACTGTACTATCATCCCTGCGGCTCTGATATAAGATTATTTTTTTTAAGAAAATGGCTCTTTAATTAAAACCAGTTGACGACCCCCGGTATACAGTAACAAGTATAACTTTTTTCTCAGATCTGCACTTAAAATTTTCCTCGAGGAGTACAGTAGTTACAATCTAGCCATTGCCAATTTAGTTGCTCGAGTGGTGTGTAAGGTAAATGTGAGGTTCTCATCAATCAACAGCACCAGGTTTTTCACTTCGGGTGTAATTTGCATTACTTTTGTCATCAATTGTTATTGCCTCTATTCCTACAATCTCCTCTCATTTATGTTTGGGTGCAAATATAATTACTTGCGTCTTCTCTGGGTTAAGGTTTTGGGAATGCTGTATTAAAAATTCGAGAGCCGGTGGTGACCTAGTAGTCAAAGTGTCAGATTACTAAGTGTCAGATTATTAAGTCCCGGGTTCAATTCCTGGGGCACAAATAAAAATAAGCCACCGTACTCCTGTGCATGGCTCTGGTAAAGCGATTACAGTAAATCTGCCACGAAACCTCCCGTAATAGTGGTTCGCCACTCACGTTAAAAACTGTAAGGGCTTCCTATATTTTAATGCTATGATCAAGACATCAAGCACAAGTATAGGCAGAGAGAGGCTGAAAAATCCCTTAGAGAGACGAAGGCCAGGAGAGTATTGAAAATTCGGATTTAGATAAAAGGTCAGAGTTTATTCTTGTACCAGCTTTAATTCTTGGGGATGAAAGGTATATACAATTTGGTTGCCATCAGCATATTGGTGCTGTTTCCCAAATTTGATGTGATGCCTAGATTAACCGTATATAATGTGAATAGCAGAGGGGACAGTATGGAACCCTGTGGTACCCATTTAGATAGTTGAAATGGCTGCGAGAGGTTGTTGTGTATCTGACTTTAAAAAATTTTACTAATCTGACTTCTATTACTAAGATAGCTCTTGATAAAACTTATGGCATTCGATGGCATTCGCATATAGTCTAGGATACTACAAAGCATTTCATAGATCACAGTATGAAATACCTTGATGTATCAAGCAGCATAAGTGATCCATCAAGCAGCATAGTGATTTATCAAGCAGCACAAATGCTGCTGCCTCATTTTTATCGAGAGCATGGGTAATATTATCGATCACATTGAGTTTAACATTGTAATACAGCTGTGACTACATCGGAATCCAGATTGGGTCTCCGGTAGTAGTCCGTGAGCCTTTATAAATGTCCAGAGTTGGTTTTCTGCTCTCTTTAAGAAGTTTCGTTCTTAAGTCAGACATTTCTTTTGGTTTAGTAGTTTTAGGAACTGGTGTGAGGACTGCCCTTTTTTGCGAAAGGGGAGTGTAAGAGGCAGCTGTTAATGATGTGTGTAATGATTGGCAATGGTGAACAGATTTTTAATTTGTAACTTTCAGTAATTAACGTGGGTATTGTCGTGACTGACTTCTAATAAGTTTATTATAAATGTTTCTAAAAGTGACAGTTTTTTTACTTTTAAAATATACCTATTAATAAATAGAATAATAATAGACATTTTTTATCTCTCATGCACAATATTACTACCTTGGTGCACGTTTTTTTGTGCGATAAATTGTCAATATTAGTTCTATTTTACATTTGAATAACGCACGCAAATATTCAATATGGCTAGGTTACATTAAAATATACAAATAAATAAAAATAAAATGGCCATCAATCAAGTCCTCGGTATTAAAAAAATGACGTGATTTTTTTTTCATTACAAAGTAAAAATAAAAATTAATGAAAACGTTTTAAAGTCAGTGTAAATTCTATGGTGATACCGGAGACTGAGGAGAGTTCTTATGACGAATCCACACCACCGGAGACAATTGAAAAAGCAAATTCTTCATTTTTTATTCCATTATCTTTGGATGGCATCTGGATCCCAAACTTGTAAGATACATCACTTCGCATGAGTGATAAAAAATATTGTCTGTAGCACGGGCGAAATTCTCAATTCTCGTCTCGAGCGATTGAGCGCCCTTCGTTTGTGCGCACAACTTCGCTTTCGACTCATATTGACAACTTTTCGCCCTAGCTACAAAATCTACTATTGTACACTACTTAAAACAATTAGCGGATCACTAATTTGTGCCTCCATAAAATTCAAACGGGAAATTACAAGCAAATTATTAATTTTAATTCTTAATTTTATTAAGAACATATGAAAGACGCTCTATTAAATTGTTTTAATTGACACATAGCGACTTATTAGCATTGCTACTTTCCGAGTAATAATTAACAAGAACTACCAAAACTAAAGTGAAAAAATGTATCCCAAATTTGATTCAAAGAGCTAGAAAAGCCTTTTTCACATCAATATACAGACGAAAATGTTTGCAGCTGACAGTTTGACTTAAGTGAGAATGAGGCATCCCAAATCTCAACGAAGTAGAAGTTGTTCGTGCTGCATTAATTGAAAATGGCGAAAGCCTTCGACAAGTTTCAAGAAACTGTAACCGTAAGCCTATCTGTTATTTAGCGATTGAGGAACAGGTACTTGGATACAGGTCAATATACTAGGCGCGGTGGGCAAGAACAATTTTTACGGATTTCGAGTCTTCGAAGCAGAGTTTCTATTCCGAAAGACCTCTTAATTTCCCTCAGGACGAGGCATGGGATCATTGTATCCGACCAGACAATTAGGAATAGGTTGAGGGAATCAAATTTGAGGAAGAGGACCGAAACCCTCTGTGACGCGACGCCACAGAATAGCAAGGATACATTTTGCTTGTGAGCAACTTCGACAATGGAAGTATGTGCTCTTCGCGGATGAATCAAGGTTCCGCATTACTCGTTGCAATAACCAAGTACCTACGTATTTACAGACGCCCTGGAGAACGCTACTTAGCTGCTTTTCTCCAGGAAGTCGATATTATCTGGTCTTGTCTGGTCTTGTCTAGTCTTGTTGGATCATGTCTGATGTTTTCTGGTTTTATCTGGTGTTTTATCTGGTATTGTTGTTTGGTCTTGCCTGGCCTTGTCTGGTCTTGTTTGGTTTTGTCTATTTTTATCTGACCTTGTCTGGTCTTGTTTGGTCTTGTGTGGTCTTGTGTGGTCTTGTCTGGTCTTGTCAGATATTGTCTGGTCTTGTCTCGTCTTTAAATTCAAAATTTAAAATTATTGTTTCACCATATGATGTAGGTATATTTGTATATATCCAAAATACATATAGATACGTCACAATGATTGAAGTAGATTTTCCAAATCCTGGTAGTTCTGGACCTAGGTAGGTGTGGACTAGTAGAAACAATTATTTTTCTGAGCTTTCTCGTAAACTGTTTGTAGGACTTTAGTTGGAAATTTGTTGTAGAGGTAAATTTCGTAAATGTCTGGTGCCTTGCAGCATAATGCCACCCTCTTATCTTGAAGTATATAGTTTAAGGTGTTGTCTAATCGAATAGTTAACCTTGTCCAAAATCTTAGGTAGATTGAGTTTCTTTTTATGAATGTAATTGGTCACTTCCAGAGTGTATAGGCCCAGCACCGTTAATAGAGAGCAAAAGATTTGGAGGTGGTTCAGTTGTGGTTTGGTTAATTCCAGGAAATCTTAACGCTAATCTCTATGTTGACATTGTGTTAGGAGTAACATGTTGTCCCTGTGGCATATGGAATAGGTCCAATTTTGTTGTTAATGCAGCATAACGCAAGACCAAATACTGCGCGAATCACTTTAGACTTCCTAAAAGAAATGGAAATTCACACTATGGTTTGGCTTGCGTTAAGTCCTGATTTAATTCCCATAGAGCATGTTTGAGATATGCTCCACAGACGTGTTCGTTGTCGCCCGCCTCCTCCTCATACCACCCAGCAGCTAACGGCGGCTTTTATTGAAGAATGGGACGCTATACCACAAGAAGACTTGCGAAGTCTATTGCGATGCGTGCCAAGACTTTGTAATGTTATTCGTGCTATAGGAGCACATATTCGTTTTTAAGTTACCACTTTATCTACCAAAGTTTACATTAACAATTAATTTAAATTAATTTTGCACTTTGGTTTTGGTAGTTGTTGTTAATTATTAGGGGTACATTAAAAGTAGCTACGTGATGCCGACACTTCCATATTTGAAAATTAAAACAATTAAATAGAGGGTCTTTCAGATGTCCTTAATTTTATTTGCATGTAATTTCCCGTTTGAATTTTATAGAGGAATAAATTAGTGATCCGCTAATTGTTTTGAGCAGTATATTTTATCAATATCCTGTTTTTAAACTAATCGTAAGAGCATTTAAAAATGTCCACGATAATCAAGAATAATATATTTTGAATTGTTAAGTATTCAGATTCTTACAATATTTGATTATTTCTTGTTTACAAATTAAATTTTCACAATCGAAATATGTGAAATTAGTCTAATGATTTAAATTTCTTGCATAAAATACCTTCGTGACGAGAACTTTTCTTGTGAGTGTTCTCTTCCTAGTTTAAAGACAGTCAAAGACAGAATACTAGTTTTGAATCGCTTATTGCATTAATTTTTTGTTACAATTGTATCCAGTTAAAGTAACCTTAGACAAATTAAGGGTACTTACGTATTAACGCCACCGCAGCGATAGGTCGCGCTACCGCGCAATATGTGGTCTGGATTTATCTGCTCTAATATAAGTTAATCTAAACCTTCTCCAATATTTTTTCTTATTTCGGATCGAGAGGTTTCGGATCGCGATATGTGGTTGGATTTATCTGCTCCGTTATAACCTAATCTAACCAATTATTTTGTTCAAATCTGTAGCCGCGGTGGCGTTAGTACGTAAGTACCAAATTAAGTGACCAACTTTTTGGACAAATCGATCAAAATTTAAGATTATTTACCGTTTGTTTTGTATATCCACAACATTGGAAAGTAAACTAGAAAACACACGATTTATTTTTTAGCACTTATTCTAATTACATATAGCTACAATTATATTCTGTTCTCCTACTCTCCATAGTGTTTATTTGTCTATTTGCTTTTCTGTGTATAGATAGTTAATTGTGTGCAATTTTTATAATATTTCGTTATCGTTAAGAAGATTTTTGTTTTTGTGTAGATTTGTTCCTGTGTGTCGTAATGCTTTCTGAAGAAGATATTTCACGGTACATTAAGTTGTCCAATAAAAGATATGAGGTGTAAGTATAAAATAAACCGTTCGCGGAGAAGGAAATTGATTCCGTTAATATTGTTGGTGCCTATAAAAACAAAGTCTTTGATATTACACAGTCGAGCTTTAACAAAATCGTTTCCTAAACACAAAGAAACATTTTTTTTTTGTAAATAATTCTTAATAACTTAATTAAAGGAAAAATAGTTTTAATTACTTTATTAGATTTCTTTCAATTAAAAACAGTTAAAGATTTTAATTAAAAATACACCATTGTTTATAATAAATCGATTAATTAAATAGCCGAATTGTAAAAATATTACAGATTCTGATTGCCAATAATTTTTTTTTCTAAAATACTAACTTAACACTACCTAGTTATTAACCTAACATTCCACAGTTATTAACATATAATTAATAAGTAAGCAAAGGTTGACATATTGGAAGGTTCAGTGAACCTTCAAGTTATTAGACATTAGACTTCTAGTTATTAGACAGTTAAAATTTTGGCAAATAAGTCATTACTTATTTTTATTTGATAAACTTAATAAAGGTGGAATACAAGCCTGAATACATGTTGCCTAGATCTCAGTCCACTCTTGTGGCAAAAAAATAACTTTGTTTTTAAGATCATAACTTTCTCTTAACTTAAGAGAATACCCATCTGCAGACGCGTTTCGAGATTTATATCTCATCAGTGCAGCTTCGATGTTATGAATTGTAATTTGACACACACTTACTTGAAAGCCCCGTGGTTATGGATAACCGGAGGTTAGATTTTGTAATTTGACATTTCGTTAGAGAGACATGAACTCGGCAGTTTATTGATTTAAATCATAATTTCCTATTGGTAACACCATGCTATATTATAGATAATCATATAAACTTAATAAAGACGGAACACACAGCCTGAATATATAAATATATTTAACCTTTCTGGACCTCTACTATATTATTGAGTTTTTTAGGACTACCAAAACAAATCTCTTGTGAAATTTGCCAGTCATTTACTGGTTCTCAGTCCACTCCCATAGCACTAAAAGATAAACAGAAAAATTTTGAAAACTTTGTTTTTAAGAGCATATCTTTCTATTAACTTAAGTGAATACCTATCTGCAGAAGCGTATCGAGATTTATCTCTCATCAGTGCAGCTTTGCTGTTACGAATTATAATTTGACAAACACTTACTCGAAAGCCTCGTGGTTATGGATCACCGGAGATTAGATTTTGTAATTTGACATTTCGATAGAGATACATGAACTCAGCAGGTTATCGATTTAAATTATAATTTACTATTGGTAACACCATACTATATTACAGATAATCAAATAAACTTAATAAAGACGGTTGAATATATTTATGTTCACAGCCTGAACATATAAATATATTCAACCTTTCCGGAGCTATACAATATTATTTGTCTAGTCTTAGGAATTCCAAAACAAATATGTGAAATTTGCCAGTCATTTACTGGATCTCAGTCCACTCCCGTGTCACTAAACGAGAAACCGAAAAAAAACTTTGTTTTTAGGAACATATCTAATAACTTAAGTGAATAGCCTGTAGAATCTGCAGACGCGTTTCGAGATTTCTCTCTCATCAGTGCAGCTTTGCTATTATGAATTATAATTTGACTACAAAGACTCAATAATTTTGTAGACCTTCGGAAAGGTTGAATATATTCAGGCTGTGTTCGGTCTTTATTAAGTTTATATGATTATCTATAATAAAGTATGCTGTTACCAATGTATGGTAAAGTATTGTGTCTTTTTGTTTGTATTTAGTTAAAACAGAACGCTCTAAATTTTCCACCCTTTATATTAACCTATTTAGTAACCTAATTCAAAGTAGATAACGAGACATTGCTTACTAACTGATCAAAAAATACATAATTACTACCCTGAATAATGGATTAATTGGCCATTATAAGTCAAATTTGTCCGATGTGACCATTATACATTTTCAAATTTGATTTTTCAAAACTTATTTTCAATTTATAATTTATATTAAATAACTAAAACTAACTATTACCTGCTTTGTAAATCTATCATCACGTAGTTATTAACCTTATATTACTTAGCTGTTAACGAGTCATTGTGCACTTATTTAGTTACTACTACGTTGACTAATTCACTTTATATTTATTCTCGTGTCAAATCAAATAAAACACAGATACAAATACTATGACTACAAACATTATATTATATTTGACGAAAACTTGGTCACTTCCACTGCATTCTATGATGCTTCATAAAGTTCATTTTCTATGCAGGAGATCGGACACAGTCTACACTGAAGCATATGTTTCATAGTCTGGTTTTCTCCACAGTCACACTGAATGCTATCTTCTTTAATGTAGCCCCACTTTGAAAGACTGGTCTTAGATCTGCCCACTTCTGATCTTAATCTATTCAAGGATTTCCATGTTAACCATCATTGATCATGACCAGAAGGTAAAGTTTCGGCTATCCTTTTCCAGCCCAGGGGAAGAGATTCCTTAGATTTCCATAATTCTAGCCTGGCTTTTTCGCATGTAGTCTTCAATTCTTTGGATGTTCTTAGGAAACTCTTCCTAGACTTCAGCCTCTGAGCATGTAGTTCATGCCCATGTAGAGGATGGGTTGCTTCCTGCTGAGCTTTCTTCCTTTCCTTGTTTGTAGCTATTTCTCGTCGAATATAGGTTGGTGCTATTCATGCGAGCTGGTAAAGGCACTCAGTTGGTGTTGATCTTAAGCATCCAGTTATATTTCTACATGGTTTTTTTATATTTTTTTATATTTGTTTCATTTAAAGCTACGTTCACCTGTTTAGGATAAGTGGAGTTATACCAAACCGGGCAGGCGTACTCTGCCGCGGAATAGCACAATGCAATTGCAGATCTTCGAATGGTGTCAGGTTGACTACCCCATTTTGAACCAGCCAGTTTTCTCAGGAGATTATTCCTGGTGGAAACCTTTGACTTGGTGTTCCGACACTAAATCACTAATGTGGACAAATTAATTTATTTTTATTAATGTAATTTTTTGTTTAAAAACAATTGTTTGTAGATATTATAACTACAGTTGACAGAAGATAGAAATAGTCTAGTTTAAATTAAAGCAGGAACTTTTTCAATAAATTATTTGCGTTTTCACTGTTTCAATTTCCAGGAAACTGCAGTGACATTTAATTTATTGATATTAATTGTTTTATTGCAAAATTTATTTCATTTATATTGTTCTTATTTAATGGATCCGTAATAAAAGTTCCCGGTCGGAGTTAGAACTAACTAGTAGATTAGGGAGAACACTAAACTGAAGTTAATTTCATTTAGGCGGACGCGCTCTGTATAAACTAGTCGAGGTTTAGAAAAGTTTATGGCGTGGATTCTATTTGAGCGGAGGAGAAAAAATGTGTGTGTGTATGTATAAAAAAGGAACGATTTCGGGTAGATCTCGAATTAATGGTAATAAGACAAAGCCGTAATTTGTAACTAATTAGTTTAGTTGTCGCATATGGTTTTAATCTAATTGGAATTTATGTTGGAAGATGTAAAAATAAGTTTTTAACAGATTAAGTTGTTGCTATTGGTCGTATTCAGTTAATTAATCAAGTTCACTAAAGATAATTGGAACAATAATTGTTCTCAAATTCCTACACTTGTTTTAATTAATTCGCGATATTCATTATCGCGATTTCGTGGATTTTGCTTGTAATAATTTATCTTAATAAATAAATTATTTTATGAGATAATAGGAGACAGACAAGACGGATCAGACACACTCGAAATACTAGCCAAACTAAAACAAAACAGAACTAAACAGACTAGACTGACTAGATGTGCTACACGGACTAGACAGGCACGAGTGTGGACAAACAGGACAAGAGACATAGAAAACATACACGACTCTGGACAAAGAGGACAAGAGAAGACAATAGGAACTACCAAGACAGGTCAGATTAGACTGGACAGACTAAACTAGACAGACAAGATTAGATAGATAGACAGATTAAACAGTCTAAACAGATTAGACAGACCGGACAGACTAGACAGACCGGACAAACCGTACAGACCGCGCAGACCAGGCAGACCAGATAGATCCTACAGACTAGACTAGCAGACCAGAGTAGTTGAACCAAACTAGACAGAGCAGGCTAGACAGACCCGCCAAAACTAGATATACCAGACTAGATAGACCAGACTAAACAGACACAACTAGACTAGACAGACATGACTAGACTAGACAGACATGACTAGACTGGAGCGACATGACTAGACTGGATATACATGACTAGGCTAGACATACATGGCTAGATAGACTAGATAGACATGACTAGACTAGACGGACATGACTAGATTAGATATACATGACTAGACTGGACAGACATGACTAAACTGGACAGACATAACTAGACAGTGCATACATGACTAGACTGTTGACACAGTGAGACTGGAGAGACTAGACGGTGGAGATATAACTAGACTGGAGAGACATGGCTAGACTGAGCAGACTTGACTAGACTGGACAGACATGACTAGACTGGACAGACAAGACTGAGCTAACAAGACTCGTCAGACAAGACTGGACAGAGAAGACTGGACCGTCAAGATAGATCGCTATGTTATCGCTATGAGATCGCTATATTATATGATATGTATATAGTCTATAATATAGACTATATACTCTCTATATAATTTCACAATTTTAAATATTAATTCATGTTTACGATTGAGTGAAAAAAAGCGTTTATGATTTGATTTAGAAGATCTGTAGGGTTTTGGGTTGACAGTACGGCCGCACAGCATTGTTTCAGCGGTGAGCAAACAAATGAATGCGGTTAACACGTTTGTCGGCTGTTAGGTGCGTGCGTGTGTATCGATTTCGAACGGTACGGGCCGTAATGTGCCGGAATTACCGGAGCTTAATCATAGTTGAGCCCCGGATTTGTCGATTCAACCGCCCACTTAAATACCGGCTCGAAGCCGATTATTGAATCTGTTCAATCACTCTATCAACGATATTCCCGCACGCAAACAAATAAAACCATTTAAGACTTTTTTAAGTCTATTTTAGGTTTTATTAATTTTAAGACAACCAAAAATTATTCTATTTCCATTTAGTTTCGTCTATAAGGGTTTTCGAAATCAATTTACTCCATTTAGTATTGTCTATTAAAGTTTGGACTCAGTTTTGTCCATTTAGTTTTGTGCATCAATGTTTTGCGCAGCTCAATTTTGTTCATTTAGTTTTGTATATCAAGGTTTGCACAACTCCATTTTGTCTGACAACTCTCAATATCGATCATAGTAATCTGAATATTTAACTTTATTTGCATTGTTTATTAAACAGAAAATGAATCGAAATTGCATATCGTCTTATTGTCAAAGGGTTCTTTTCAAAATGTTTAGGTACATCTTCCCCCGACTAGGATTTTTGGTTCGGTTTTTATTAGGATCGAATTATACATGCCTAATTCCGTGTTTGGCCCCAAATAAGGCAACACCATAAAGCCCTCATCTCATTTTTAACGCATGTCCGTCTTCCTGCTTAATTAGAAAAGCTTGTGGTACAGATTCGGAAGCCACACTAGCATATCATTACCCCAACCTAGTCTGGTCCAAGTTCGGCTATCTGTTTTGCCAGTAGTTTGAAGCCAGACTCGGATGTGACGACTCCAACCTAATCTGGCCCAAATTCAGTTTCTTCGTTAGGTGACAGTTTGCAAACCACACTCGCATGTGACTAATCCGATCTAATTTGTCCGGATTTGACTTGCTCTTGAGACAGCAGTTCGGAAACTACAGTTGCATGCGTCAACTATAACTTAATATTGTCCCAATTTGGATTTTGTCGTTGGTGGAAATGTGAATATATTTAATTCCAATTGTTCGAACAGAATGCAGTATTACTTACTCTTTTAGTTGGCAGTTTGTTTTCGAAATTTTGACGAAACTACAAGACATTAATCTTATGTAAACATTATAAATAAATCATTAAAACATATTAGTAGGGGGGCCATCCATAAATTACGTCACACGAATTTGACGATTTTTTGTCTAGTCAGTCTAGACTGTCCAATCTGTCTATATAATCTTATCTCTCTAGTTTTGTCTGTCCAGTCTTTGGTTATTAATGTCAGTAAAATTCGTTGTATCAACATATTTTTCATCCAACCATATAGCATCATCGTCATCATTTATCAAACAAAGAATTTCTCTGGCACGTCTAGCATTCTTTAAGGACGAATCTTCGCGATAGGCAAAATTTCTTGTTGCCCCTTATGTGATTGCTTGTGCTGGTTAGTGGCTTTGTATGATGATAAATATAGACCACACATGTCAGTTCTTCTTTAAGTGCCCCGTTCTCTTCGAACGTTGTTTTTCTAAAGAGACTTCTCGTGGTCTGACCATACCATTGTTGCAAATTCTTTAGCCACTCTAGCCCTTCTAACTCTTCTAACCCTTTAGCCCTCTTCTGCCTTCGATCTTTCTTTCTATTATTAATTTAAGTCTGTATTTTTCGTTTCTGAAAAAGTGTCCAAAGTACTCCAGCTTTCGTCTTTTAAGTGTGCGCATGACTTCGTGATATTTTGACATACTTGTAAGCACATCCACATTGCGCACTCTGTCCATCCACGATATTCTTAGAAGACCAAGGATAGATATGGCGTCTGTTAGAGTCCACGCCTCAATTCCATAAAAGAGAATACTGAAGACGTAACAACGTAGTACTCGAGTGCGAACGGAGACTGACAGACTTCGGCAACACAACACGGACATTTTTACAAATGTTGCTCTGGCTTGTTCAATTCGCGCACGGACCTCCTGCATATTATCCCAGTTTTCGTTGACCTGGCATACGAGATATTTGTGTGAACGCATTCAATTTGTTGGTTCTGTACCTGTAGAATACCTCTTCCATCCTGATTCTTATTAATGACTATCCATTTGGTTTTTTGGTGTTTAAATTTAATCCAAATTATGCGCTATTGGTTGAAAGCTGTTCAAGTAAAATCTAAAGACCCTCCAACGAGTCCGCGATTATAACGGTGTCGTCAGCGTACCTTAGGTTATTTATGTTTACGCCATTAATGCAAATTTCTTTCTGGGCAGTTTTCCAGGGCATCTTCGAATATTTTCTTTGAGTAAATGTTAAAAAGTATTGGTGAAAGAGAGCAACCCTTTCGGACACCCCCTTTTGATTCGAACTTCTCCTGACATCTGGTAATCTACCTTAATTTGTGCAGTTTGGTTCCAGTAAAGATTTGCAATTATTTTGAGGTCTCTATCGTGCAAGCCTACGTCTTTAAGGATTTTCATAAGCTTTTCATGCTGCACCCTATCAAAAGCCTTTTCGTAGTCAATGAACAGAAACAGAGACGTCCCTGCACCTCTGAACCAACACTTGGATACTAAACAGGGCCTCTCTTCTGCCGAATCCGTTACGAAAACCGAACAATAACGAAAACACTGAGATTGGACAATAAAAGACTCGCATTTTGCATATATTCTTGTGGATGATTTTTCAGAAAAACTTAAGCAAGTGGCTGCGATTAAAGCAGAAAGAAAGTGGAAAGATGTAGCGATTATTGACTTATCAACTTGATGGCTGATAAGCCGATAATCGCTACATCTTTTTTTCCGTGCTCTTCTTTGGAAGCGTTATAAATGTTGATTGAAGCCAGTAGAAAGGAATGAAGCCCGATCGGTAGACCATATTAAAAAGCTTCACTATCACGTTTCATTCTTTAAGATTTTATTGACCCGCACTCTTCCGGGTAAATTCCATCTAGACCTTGCAGCTTTTCCAATTTTTGATAACGAGACTGCATGCTGGACTTCTTCCTTAGTTATATCAAGCTCTTCGCGTGTATATTGTTCAGGAGTGTCCGATCTTTCATCACGAAAAAGGTTTTTGCTATAGCTACACCACTGTACTCTGTCGTTAACGTCCAGAATTATTTTATCATCACTGTCCAAGAGAATGCCGGTTTGTCGAGGTTTGTATACACCAGACGCTTCCTTAATTTTCTTTTGCATATTAAAAGTGTCAAATTTAGCCTCCAGATCTTCGATTTCGCGACATTACTCGTTTAGTCAATTTTCTTTAGCCATTCTAATTTTGTTCTTTATTTCACGATTCATTTGGTGATATTCCGGATGACCTTTTTTTTCAAGCGTCTCTTTTCCATTAAATAAAGAATTTAAACATTCATCTAAGCTTTCTTTTTGATCTTAGTATTGTTTGAAGAAAATCTCAAGCTTGCGTTTGTGAAAGCTTCCTTGATGTTGGTTCAAACAGTCTCTGCTTCGAATTTCTCCACAACGTTTACTTTGATTAGTCCACAATTTAGTTCGTTTCTGACCTCAGCTGGCGTTTCTGGGTTGTTTAGTTTTCTCAGATCTGGTTTATGGCAATTTCCTTTTAATGTACACCTTTTTAGAGTTAACTGAATATTTGCATCAAGCGGATTGTGGTCGAAATTTGTGGGTAAGCCAGGGTAAGTTTTTGCCGATTTAGTGCAATTTCTGTAACGTTTATTTATCAATAGAAAGTATATTTGGTTTCTGACTAGCCTATAGAAAGTGTTCGAGACAACAAACCCCATGTCTTGACAAACTGGAATAATCGGTCGCCACTTTCATTTGCATTGCCCAATCCATATCTACCAACTATGTCTTCTCTCGCACCGCTACCAATCTTTGCATTAAAATCACCCATAATAATGGTGATTTCTGACTTTTTAGTAAGATTTAGGGCGGTTTCTAGTTGTTCGTAAAAGGCTTCAATAGCTTCGTCTGAGTCATGGCTCGTTGGTGCATATATCTGGATGATGTTGACATTAAATGGCTTGGAATTGAGCTGTATAAATGCTACTCTTATCAGAAACCGGGACAGATTTTACCGTATTTTGTACTTGTGTATTTACTATGAGCGCCACACATGTCACACTATCGCTTAAACAAGTATGCCTCGACACTGGGGCATTAGCTATCGCAGTAGTTATAGCTATATAATAGTTCGGAACTTGACATGGCACTGTTTGAGATGCTGATTCTCTTGATCTGCTGATTCTCTTGAGATGGCAACAATGCAGGTAAATTGCCTCAGAAAACAGGCTGCCAAAGTGGGTCTTCAAGTGTCGCAGGAGAAAACAGAATTATTCACCAACATCAGAGAAGCAAACAGAGAGATGTTACTAGAGCAAGGAAACATGACTGAGAAATTTAAGTATCTCGGCGAATGGATTGAACCCAACTTATCAGAAAGAGCACCATTATCCAAGAGTGTCAACAAGTGAGAACTAGCCTATCAACTGACTAAAAACACTTACAACAAGAAATCCCTGTCATGCAACCTGAAACTTAAGCACTATACATCAGTCTTACGACCAGAAGCCCTGTATGCCATGGAGTGTCTTTCCTTGAACCGAAGAGGTCTGGTAAAGAATATGGAAATCAGAGGAAAATCCTAGGCCCGGTTAAGGAAGATGGGGAATTACGAAGGCGGCATAACTGAGCTCTACGAACATATTGAGATGCTATCTGACTGTGCAAGAAAAAGAAGGGTAGCTTTCTATGGCCACGTTGCAAGCTTGCCTCCAAACCGACTAACAAACCGTCTGTTCACCTTCTGGCAAAACAAGAAGGTTCGTACCACTTGGTTGACAGAAAGCGAGAAGGATATTAAAGAACTGGGAATAACAGATCTCCAAAACAAACAGTTTGTGAGACGCACTCTGACGGAAGTCCGTGGATGTCAGGAAAACCCCCGAAGGAAAGGTACCCCCTAACAGAAGAGAGAAAGGAGTTACACTGGCAGACGGTGCGACAATACTGGGCAAAGATCAAAGCCCAACAGTTGAACAAGCGTGGTCCAAAGTAGGCCTATTCGAAACAAGAAGAAGTTCGGAACTTGCTTCAAATGTGATGACGCTTGGAGAGGTGAAAAAGAGAACGCAAAAATTGGTGTAGGAACAGTGGAGCGAATTTACCTTCGGAGTCATCTTTTTCTATGGTTGCATACCCGTTTGACATCTGTTTAATCAAAACAGGTGGTAAAAACCCCTTTTTATAATAGTTGGGCAACCCTAGTGGAACAACCTCCCATTTTAACATTTATAAAAAATATTGTGATTCACGTACATGATTTGCGTACCAACTTTTTAATATTCAATATTGTTCAATATCTTAGCATGTTCAATATCTTGTCTAGTATCTGTTGGAATAATGCGTTGGGACAGGAAAATCAGCAATGATCAATAGACTTCCAATATTAGCCAGCCCCATACCTGGACTCTCAAAATTCCATTTTTTAAACTCCAAGTCAGTAGTTCATAGATTCCTGGGATCTAGATCTGAACCGCTAAGTTCAGAAAGTTCACGACTAAGAGGCGCCATTCGTCGTTCGACACTGCTGAAAGCATTTCTTCCTAGGACATTTGTGGCAATGTAAATAGCATCCAAATCAAAATATTGATTGATTGATGAAACTCGTATCGTGTATTTTCGTCGGGGCCACCATCGTAAGAAAATAAATCCAGGTTTTACAGAAACTTCTCGAGCTGTCATAAAGTTTTTGAAGGCTGGTATTTCAGAAGGTCTATGTATGTATGTGGCATGAGTCTCCATTAGAGGAGATGTCTCCATTAGAGATTCCACTATGAATCGCTACGTATGGAGGCTAAGAGCTTCTTGCAGCTTCAGTTTTCCCTTCACCATCTATCTTTATTATATACCTGCATAAATAGATGGAATAAGTTTTCCTGCGACCACGAAATCTTTCATGATTATTGTGTTTTGTCATCCATCGATAAAAATATCAGGGCCCAAAATTGAAGCTGAGGATTCAAAGTTTCTTATCGTAACAGTACAGAATTCTTAATTGTTATGCTTCAAATGTAGCATAGAGTCGGGTTTGCTGAGTTTAACAGAAACAAACAAAATTGCTGAAAATGATGATTAACTAACAATTTTTGGACTGATGCCTTATTTGAAATGATGAAGGGATCATTTCGGCATAAGTTTAAAAATTTTAATCCAAAATATCTTGCTGAAAATTATTTCTTTTTTAATAATTAAATATTCCAAAAACTGTATATGTTTTTTATTTAACAACCTCTATATTCAGTTTCTTCAGCATCAATGACTTTTTTTACAAAAAACATATTTTTGTTGATTCTGAAAAGTTTTAATTCATTGACTCATGCCCTTTCCGAAATGACGGGTTCAATTTTAGTACTACAATTTTATTCCTAGAAGCGGCTAAAGGCATAATATTGACGTATGACACTGAAGTGCAGGGAGCGTGAATTCGCCAACAAAACATTTTAAAGCTTATGAGCATACAGATAGAATTGAATATATTTTCAAGTTTTTCGTTTATGGTTTTCGCGTTATAAGTTTCTCGTTTTAATACTTACGATTTTGATGTGACGTCACGAAACTTATGACTCCTCCCACCCCTTGTCACACAATGTCACACTTCGTTTAGTCAGTAAAATATAAGCATCGGAATAAGTGGTATACTTTTTGGCACTAATCGTCAGTAAATATTCAATAGGCTCCATAAGATTCTATTAATGTAAAAATCGTAAACATAAGAAACATTCAAATTTATTTGAAAGTTCAATGAGAGACAGAGAATATATTTATTGTATACTTTATCCATAGTGATCCAATGATTTACTTATTTAGATAAAAATGCAGTTTAAAATAAAATAAAGATGTTTGAGCACTATGAAATGATTGAAAGAATACCGAGGAACTGGAGCTATATCTTGGTCAAGTATAGAAATAGTCTCTTGGAAGTAGTAAAAGTTTGTGGACATATGCGCATAATGAAATTCAATGTGATATGGAATTGAGCAGGAATTTCAAAGATATATTTAAGTTAGGTTATGCCACAGGCTTTCCAAAAAGCAACCGACTTTGGCAAAGCTGACATTGGAAAACCTTTCTTTTTCCACATAAGGTTAAAGTCAGGAATGTCTAAGATAGATCTATGTTAAGTCATTCGCTTGAGTTTCCTCATAATAATCTAGTTTGGAATTTTTTCGTCATACCGCGTTTCGGGTCTCCTAATTAGGACGGACAATGTTAGAATTCGGTTTACCACAATTATGTCACAATTTGGAAGGCCTCATTAGGCTTGAATTGATGTTTCAGCATGCGTCACTGTATATGTAGTCGGCTTATGTTCGGCCTAATATTTTATATCAAATGAATAAGTCTACTGTGTACTGTGTACTAAGCCGTGTACAAAAGTAAGTTTCGCTCCTAAAAAATAAATTTGTACTTTAATAAAACCTTGTGGAAACCGTAGTCAAAATTTGTCAATTTTCACAAACTCAATTGAATTAGGTAAATTGAAAAAGATTGGTCAATTTTCAATTTTTATTTTCTTATGATATTATGTCTTAATAAAATTGATGTTATCAACATTTTATTAAAACTTTTAAATAATCTATGTTTTGATAATGTGGAATGAAAGTTAAAGTCGGTATTATAAAGTATCGAGTGATTATAGCTAAAATAATTAATATCGGAGTTATTCTTGAAGTTTATAATAGTAGGCAAATTACAATGGTGGCAAACATAAATACTTCCCCCGAACTTTACAGCGTCTTAGCGTATTCCGGTGGCGTTTCGCCGGAATCGCATAACGCGCCGCGCAACTCCGGGACATGTAATTAACAGTCTTAGCGTAATTGCCGCCGGGCTCGTTAGCAAGCCGTGAACTTTGTAATTAATCCTTTGGTTTTGCTTTAAGCAGACATATTAATTATGGAGCCGCTCCGCCGTTTTCGTTCTCTCCTTCTTCACCCGCCCTCCTATTATTACACACGTACACGTACGCAAACTCGATTACTTATTCAAAAACTCGAATCAAATTTCACTCGTTAATAATTTAACACCAATTCAATTTCTATAAGTTTAATTAGTTTTTATGTGCTTTATTCAAACATATTTTTTCCAAATATTTATTTTATTAGAATATATTAATTATAGGGTGCGCCAAAACAGATAGTGCAGTTTTGAAGGGCTATTAAAAACAAACGGCACAAGTGACAGAAAAAGGGTTTATTTTATTTCATTCGGTACATCATGCCGTTTTATTTAAATATAATTTATAAGTTTTGAAGATGAAATCAGAAAATGATGGCCCTCAACAGCGATACGTTTATGAAGTTGTAAAATGTTTAAAAAAATGTTTGAAGTTGTAATGAAGTTGTGAATTTCTAAAGTTTTCGGCCGCATTTTGGCACATCCCAACGGGTTTCAGCGATTTCTTCCCGAATTAAATCGGGTGAGCATGTGGGCTATTCCACATCACCCCTCAGAGAAACGAGGCACGAGGGGAACATCTATCGCAGTTTCTTCATTGAAATTCGAGCAGTATTGGCCGTTGAATCGTCCTGTTGAAACCAAATTTCTCCAAGATCGGTTTCCTCCGTTAGGTCTTCCAATTTAGGTCTAAAAAAAATTCCATCATGTAAACATAACGTTTAGTCACATCATAACGTTTAATCACCCCAAATTTAGACATTGCACACGACACGGTCACTTTTGGGGAGTGAAGAGGTTTCTCGTTAAGTTGCCTCCGATGCATCCGATTCAACATTTCTTGGGAGCAATTCATGCGGTTTTTATAGCGAGAAGGCTTCTATTCTGGGGAAAATATACTCTTGTAGGGGTGGAATGATAAATCATGAAGCAAAATCTTCCTTAGTGAATACACGCTTGGTGGCCACGAAAGAACCGCCATTTTCTGGACCAAACCATGGTAACGACTGAAAACGGCACGATCGTCCCGACACAATGAGGCCCCTCCCAGGTTCCTATCTCCACCGCACGGGATGTACCAGCCCGTCAAACCTGCACTATTTGTTGTATAGAGTTGACGCACTCTATACTAATATATAAATATAATTGTTAACAGTTTTCAGTGAAATTTTATCCCTTGTGATACTCTCAATTTCGTTAGCCCTCTCGTTCCTCCATCTTTGTTGCAAAAGATTCAGCAGTACATCGTCATCTGCATTCTCAGACCACTGTTAGCTATGTCAGTTCTAGGCATCATAATATTCCAACATTTTTTAATGGTTTCTGGTGTTAATTTATTCCAAGCATATGTATAGCATACAAATGAAGAACTGTTCCCATCCATCGGCTGTAATAAAGGGGTTATATTTGGTGGAATGAACATTACGAAAATTCTGCCATCTGGAGTATTGACGTCTTCAGCTCATGGATTTGAGGGCGCATTGTCTGAAAGTTGAATTGCTTTCTGTTGCAGATTCATGCTTCATAAAAATTGTCTCACCTAAAATTTAAAATCATACATACAAAAAATATGTGCATTCTGTACATTTTTAAAAAACCATTCTTTAAAAATTTGACATCCAAGCGTATTTTGTGAAAATTAGAGGGATCTTATTAGAGTTTCTGAAACATCTTGTTCTTCTAAATTTTTTCCTCGGATCTCGTTGTAAGGATATTGTAGGTCGCGATATACATGGGGTTTTATCGTTTTTTGTTAGTGGTTGAATTTTTGTCCTCCCCAGAATCCATAGGGCTGACTGACAAGTCAGTATGAGATTTGGAGATTAACCCTCTACTCACCCGGGGTTCTTTTGTTTTAAGATTCGGCATTTCCATGGCGTAGTACGAAGCTTTTGGCAATTTAAACCCCGCGCTTTCCCTGCGGGTTGGTGAATTTTTTATTCAGCCGATCCTCTGGATGCAGACGCTGTTGGCAGCCGCCCGTTATGGGTCAGACGCTGCCGGAGATCACCATATCCGGCTACCTTTGTTTAGTTTAGTCTGCAGGTCAATGCAGTTGCCCGGAGTGTGGCACATGGAGCCCACTACGTTAGGTGCCCAGTTCCGAGAACTATCTCCTGTCCTTTACATTTAATGTGACCCTTCTCGGTAAAAGGTACTACCTCTATAGTGCCCCCCTATACTCCAGAAGAGGCTTATGTCAAGGAGTGCACGATGGAAAGCTGACGAAGATGAAAAATAGAAGAAAAAATATCTTGGTGTTTTTGCATGTTTTTAGAACATTTGAATAAATTTTTCTTCGGAAAGGTCAAATAATTCAGGATTAGATGATAACTTCTCGCTAGAATTTTCTAAATCTTATGCCATGTCTGCATTTAAAACGTTCCAGCCAACCATCGCTGGAATTAAATGCAGGAATTTTTAAACTCTAACCCAGCATTAATGCCTTTTGTTTAACATTTCTCTTGATTATTGTAAATGGTTTTCTCTTTACTTGATAAACCAGTTGTATAATTGTTATTCTAATTCTAGATTTTCCGAGTTTTTCCCGAGTTTGTCCCGAGACATTTCTAGATGATTTCAGCGTATTGATGACCACATTAATAATTGTTTGTTGTTTCTTTTTAAAAGAACAAATATGAGATGTTGCAATCCCGTATTTATTAGATAAAGCCGTAACAGTACCTTTATCATGTTCTTCTAGTACTCCAAGCCTTTTCACTCCAAAGACAAGCTATAAATAGACTTACGACTTACCTAGAAAACAATAATATGCAGGAATATAAGAAATGCACAATTGCAAATTCATAAAGTATCGTTCCATTTTATCGGGGATTACCGCTGTTCACATTATGTGACGTCCAATGTTATTACATTTTATGTTTACGTTAGTGAAATGTTCATTTCAACGCATGTTTAATAATAAAGTTAGAAATTTGTGTTAGTCTATTTGATTATAATTGTTTATTCTGTATAGGGACCGTGCGCGAAATATAGAGGCAGCACTTTCGCCGACACTCGCGCCCTGTTGTTAAAGTGACACCAAAAATGGGCAATAATACAAATGTGACAAGTGAAAAATATAATAAAATACTGCTTTCGACCGATAACAAACATTCCACCTTCGTGGTCAAAATGAAGTTAAAAGGTAAAAAATTGTATCGGTCCGAACATGTTTTGAATGTTGTAGAGAAGAAACATTTAAAATGATGTAGAATAATTATGAATACTCGATTTACAGTAGTGCTATGAATATTGAATTATACAAACATTGTAGTGTATACAGTATATGTCAAACCAGTCTTTAGTTTCATCAAAGTTATCAACAATTTCGTTTGTTTATCAAGTTTGAAAGTTTTACCATCTTTAAGTCGATTTAAAAGAAATGAGAAGAAAGCAAATGTAACACCAGTTAAACTACTGATAGCCTCATTAATTTTGATAGAAGAAAGCCCATGGAAACCTTTTAGTCTTTTACAAATCCGAAATTAATTGAATCACAACTAGAATCTTCAACATTTATCTTCAAAACCGGCATCGAAGCTTCAAACACTTCATCCATAGTTTTGTTTATTGATATATTAACCTGAACCTTCAGCGGTACTTTGGCCGTCACGATTATTCAAATTATACTTTGATAGATAGGCTGAGAAGCTTTTACAACATTCATGACACTATGATAGTGTGCTTGAGCTACTATAACATCTCCCATCTTCCTCCATTATAATATCATTTGTATTACTGTTATTATTATGATCAATCATTACTAGCACCTCGTTGTTTATATTTTTCTTCAATTGGCGATTTTTTAAGCGTTCAAATCGTTGCAAGAGCATTGTGTACATTTTTTAGGAAAAATAGGAAGGATATAAGAAGGATGAAGTGGGTGTTCTGATTTACTATTATTGATGAAATGAACACAACAAATCCTCGTATGTTTATTTGGCTCCCAGGCCTTAGGACTTTTACTGAAATTTTACAATTGATATTTATTTAATGAATGTATTTATAGAACTATATACATTTATATTTTTTAAAATAATAATATAATATATTTTGTAACTAGGGCGGTAAGTTCTCAATTTGACGCCAGAGCGAAATTGGGCGCACGAACGAAGTGAGTGCCCACATTCGCTTGAGAGGGCAATTGACAATACCGCCCGTGTAACAATTAATATTTTTTATTACTCATGCGAGGGGATGTCAGAATTTGCTTTTTCAATTGTCCCCGGTGGTGTGGATTGGTCATAAGAACTCTCCCCAGTCTTCGGTATCACCATAGAATTTACACTCAGTTTAACACGTTTTCTTTAATTTTTATTTTTTGGTAATGAAATAATTTCCGACACTTCCACGTCACTTTTTTAATATTGAGGTCTTGATTGTGTTAATTGTATTTCTTTATTTCTTTTGCGTTACCCAGGTTATGTGGAAATACAACGAGAAGTGGCATTTTTCATATTAAAAAACGTGCGTCAAGAAGCACTTTTCGCACATGAGTAATTAAAAGTTATTTACACATATTTTTACTGCATTTATCCACCTAATACGTTTATCATTCTTCCACAATGCATCATAGTTACTCGAAGGAAAGCAATAGAATTTCACTGGTAAATCAACTTGGCGCTTTTGCAATAACTTTTCTGACACAACAAGACCCTTTGACACAACAAGATTTTATCGATAAAAACTTTGTAAATTATTTAAAAAAAATATAAATAAAAATCATTACACAAAAAATCAAGTGTTACTGGCTTATTTTGACAGAGAGATGCACATTCTAGTCACCAGTTGGCGTGACGGTATAGATCAGTGGCGGCGAACCTATGGCACGCGTGTCACTATTGACACGTAGGAAAATTCTAATTGCACGCGAACTCCTTCTAAGCATGCCTTCTAAATATCTTAAACTTAAACGTTTAAATTTTCGAGTTTCTCAATGTAGTGCAACATTACCGGTGTAAAATATAAGACGTGTTATATTCAGGCTAATACTGTATCTGATTTTCACAATCAGAAATATTCATTCATTGTAAAAGTTACTTCACACGGCACGTCAGTATTTCAAAATGAGAGAAATTTAAAAAAATATTGGCATGCGGCCGGGAAAAGGTTCCGCCCATGGTCTAGATCAGGGTTTCCCAAAGTTTTTCCTGGGCGGGAAAATTTGGTATTTCTCAAATTTCTGGCGGGCAAAAAAATACGGAATTATTAAAAAAAAAGTTTAATATGTAATAATGAAATTTTTGGTTTCAATTATATTTAACTACTTCTTTCTTTTGTTAATTTTGTTCTTTGTTATTTGTGGCCCATCTTAGATGGAGCATCGTCTCTAGTTACTCCTACCAAATTGTTCCAATTAATATTGTTCGAATCAGAAGCATGCTCCACCGCGGAAAATATACCACATCCCCTTGTACGGATTTTTTAAGCTTCCCATTGACAATAACTCTTCAAAAATCATAAAATTTTAGTAACTCTACGAATAAATATTAAGAGTTGTGCCGAATCGTATATATCGGTACTTTCGTCCAAAGCAATGGAAAAAGCAGTAAACGATATTGAAATTTCTTGTAACTGTTTTAAGACATTCTCATCAATATTCTTCTATTTTACGAGAAGTGGTCATTTTCGAGCAACTAATATGATTGAATAAAGACTTTTTATCTGGGCATACTATATCGACAGCTTTTAACAAACAATTAAAAAAAATCTTCTAAAAATGGTTTACTATGTTTGGCAGATTCTTGCACAATATAATAATGTCATCAATGACATTATATAATAATATATAATAATGTCATCAATTAATGTCTGTTACAATTTTAATGTCATTAATATTATATAATGTCATTTTTCCATATGTCAGACGCTCAGTAAAATTTAAAAAATCACTCTTATTTTCTATATTATCGTATCAAATATGGTGTAAAGTAGCGTTTTATAAATTATATTTTACTGCCTTACACTTATTTTTTTTGTGTAAGTGTCCCTGAAAAGTTAAAATTTAGTGGTCACTTTACCGCATCGTACTTTGCAACATTGTGTGTAAAAATCTAGTTTCGCTGGACGTATACACGATGTCAAAACTAGCTTTACAATTCAGGAGGCCAAAAAGTTTATTTAAAGGGCTGAAAATCGCACCTACATTTTATTGCATTTTATTCGTAATATTTTATTATCTATTTTATTGTTTATTTATTTTTTGTTATTTTAATAAAAATATAAATCATGGCTTCGAAATCGCGGGCCCCATTCACAAGGTTCGCGGGCCGCATTTTGCCCGCGGGCCGCACTATAGGAATCCCTGGTCTAGATGCACGGTCCCAATATGCCATAAATGGAATAAATGGCATTATTTGTGGGAAGATGTAAATATGTAGCTTATAATATATTATATTATGAATAAAAATTTATTAACACGGAATATATTTGGTTATAAACAGAAATAAAAAATAAACGCTATTCGTTTTTACTTCGTTATTTAGTTTTGTTTATCAAGCTAAAATAGTATGAAATATATTTAGTTTAAAGAATTTGCTCATTTTTGTTTTTCTAATATTCCACTTCAGAAACTACTTTAAAAAACCACATAAATTTTAATTTAAATCAATTTTCTATAATATTTCATGTTTGTTATAGGTAAAGAACATCATTCCGATGATGACGACGATATGCAAAGCGACATAAGTGACGACTTAAAGGATCCAAACTCGAAGAAAAAGAAATCCGATTCAAAGTCGCAAGGTAATAGCGGCAAGCCACGACGAGCCCGCACGGCTTTCACCTACGAGCAACTGGTAGCTCTGGAAAACAAATTCAAAACGACGCGATACCTGAGCGTGTGCGAACGTCTGAACTTAGCACTTAGCCTGAGTTTAACTGAAACGCAGGTCAAAATATGGTTTCAAAATCGAAGAACCAAATGGAAGAAGCAGAATCCGGGGATGGACGTGAATTCGCCGACAGTTCCGCCTCCGTCTGTCGGGGCTTCCGGATCGTTTCCGGGTTTTCCGGGACATCATACGCATTCCGGTTTGTTGTATTCGCATCATGTGCCGTATGGGGGGGTTTATCCTTTACAAGCTACAGGATCTAGTAGTTATACACCGTACTTCCATTTAGCCAATCATGGACATAATCTTGGCTCTTGAAAATAAACTCTCGCAAGTGAACTCGTAAATTTTAAATATATTTTATTTAATTATTGTAATATACAATTTTATATTTATTTACCGGTTTGTATATAGTCGTTATTGATGAGTTTTTTTTTAATATTTAATATTATTTTTATTTTCTTTAAAATGAGAATATGTTTTTTCAAAAATCTTTCAATTCAGACATATTAGACACGTTCTAGATCTAGAATAAATTAAATATTATTTTTGGGTTCAACAAATTTGGGGAAATTTGCAAAACAATTAACTATTATTGATACGAAAATATAATTTTTCCGACAAATATTTTGGGAAGATATCCTGACAATATATTATTTAATTTAACAAGTTTCGAATAAAAACGTTAGTGACAGGATTTTAACTTCTGATAATTCTGCTTATTTTATTAAAATTCTTCAATTCTGCTTTAAACTTCAATTCTGATTTATTAATGGTAATCTTGTGCTACTGCTGTCATAGTCATTCACGTTAAGGTTTTATAAGGGAAAAACTGAAGTTCAAAACGATCAATTTAATCTTAGACAGGGCGAATTTGTAGTTGAAAATTTAAATAAATAGTAGTGAAATTCACGACAAAATTACCACTCGTAACGACAAGATAATGTAACACACAATACATTTTTTAATAACGACAAAATATAACTTGGCAGGAAAAACTAGACAGGCAAGACCAGACAGACAAGACTAGGCAGACAAGGGTAAACAGACAAGACTAGACAGACACGACTAGACGGACAAAACTAGACAGACAAGACTAGACACACAAGCCTAAACAGACAAGGCTGACTTTTTTATTTGCAAGAAAATACTGTACAGATTAAGTTAACCATTCTGGAGAGATCTTCTGTTCTTCTCTCTTTCTTGACTTCCCGCGTCGCCCTGGAACTGCCATCAAGCATTACTTAGAGGAGAGGGTGGTCATATTTTATTTTACTCAATCAATCGTTCAGGGATTTCCTTCTTTGTTCTTCAGCCTCCTTTCCTCTCATAATATCCTGTAGCATCTCTGTTACAGCGTCCCAGCCGTCCTTCGTCTGGAGGCGCAGTGCTGCCACGTTTCCTTTCGTCACTGGCACTTGGCATTGTGGGCAACACTTCTTACCTGATCCCACATCGGGCATTGGAACACAGTATGTTCTGGAGAATCCACCACCTCAGCTCCGCAATACCAGCATTCATCGGTGTCACTCTTCCCAATTATCTTCATATATGGGGTGAACACGCCATATCCAGTTAATGCTTGGGTTAAACGGTAGTCCAAGTCATCCCACTTCCTATTGCTCCACCTGCAAATATCTTGAAAAAAAGGTTTTTGTCCACCTTTTAAACTCTGTCCTTTTTTGTTGCCAGGCATTCAACATTGTTTCTCTTGCTTCCAGTTTTTGCTAGCCTCCCTCTCTCGTGGATACAAATTATTTCTTCGACGCGTAGCTTAATAGGTGGTATTGCTGCAATTGCAAGTACGGACATGGTGGAGGCGGTTCTATAGGCTGCAGCTACACGTATTGCTTACTTTCTATTAATACTCTCCAGAATTCCCTCGTATGTCGTAGTATCTGCGCCCATATAGGCACCCCGTATAAAAGCATAGAAGAGACTACATGCGCAAGTATTCTACGCCTCCTTGATCTTGGCTCTTCAATATTTGGCATAATTCTTGCTAGAGCCATCAGAGTAATGTTAGCCTTCTCGCATGTCTTCTTAATATGTGTGGTCATTCTAATGTCTTTGTCCACGTACATCCCCATATAATTAAGAGATTTTACGCTCTGAACCAGCGTTCCTTCTACTTCAGTTGTTAGGCTGCGCATCTTGTTTCGTCCAGCTAAGAGGACCATCTCTGTTTTTTTCAAGGGCGAGCTTGGTACCCATTTCCCTCAATTCCTGGCTGATTTTGTAAATAGCATGTCCTACGCGTTCTTCCAGGATCTGTGGGGTCCGAGCAGATACCACAACGGCAAGGCCGTCTGCATATGCTACCAGTGTTACACTCGTTTGTATATATGTTCTTAAAATTTTGTCTTAAAATACAAGCCATAATATCGGACGGAGGCGGCGCTCCACAGTGGTTCTTCTAAGTGCCCCATCAGTCGTTACAATATATCTATTAGAGAGATAGGACTGTCCATTACTCTTCTTCGTCCATTACTTTCCTCAATGTATGAATAGTGGAGCTACCTGTCCTAAAGTCAAATTTGTTTTCACGGAGAGTCATTTTCTGCTCTAATTCCATCTCTAGTCTCTTTTTTATCAGTACTTACAACAGCTTTCCTGTGTTATCTAATAGGCATATTGGCCTGTACGTAGTCGGTGCTAGGGGACCCTTTTGAGGCTTTTTAATAAATGTCAATCTAGCTGTCTTCCACGTGTCCGGAAAGATACCTTGGGTAAGGCAGTGGTTCATAACCTTTGCAAATATCGTCGGGTTGTTCGTGACGACGGCTTTGATTTTCTCCGGTGGAATGTGATCCGTACCGCTTGCTTTCTTTGGTCTAAGTTTAGCAGCCGCTACCCTGATTTCGGCTGGTTCGAAGGGTACTATCTCTTCCTGGTGTACTGTTACTTCCGGTCACTCTTTAACTGGATGACCTGGAAAGAGCTTACTCAGACAGACAAAGCTAGATAGACAAGACTAAACAGGCAAGAGTAGAAAGTCAAGACTAGACAGACAACGCTAGACAGACAAGACTAGACAGACAAGACTAGACAGACAAGACTAGACAGACAAGGCTAGACAGACAAGACTAGACAGGCAAGACTTGAGAGACAATACTAGACATACAAGACTAAACAGGCAAGGCTAGACAGACACGATTAGACAGACAAGACTTAGACAGGCAAGACTGGACAGGCAAGACTAGACATACAAGACTAGACAGACAAGACTAAACAGGCAAGACTAAACAGGCAAGACGAGACAGACAATGCCAGACAGGCAATACAAGACAGACAGGACTAGACAGACAAGACTAGACAAACAAGACTAGATAGATAAGACTTTTTTTTGTGTCGTCGTAAGGGGTTGTAGTAAGCACCTCACGGTTAACTTAGCAAGTGGACCCTCTGGAATATCACAAGCATCTTCGGACCTCTTTTCGCATAACTTTCAAGATGTTGCTGCATATTGTTGCCCTACATCCTCCTTCCACTTGCAGTGATTTGCAGTGATTTACTAACATTTTTTATCTTTTCGGCTTCTTTCCCTTTCCGCTCATTTAGCATTTTTATTGTCATGATGTGTTTTATTATACTTGATGTATTTGCCCATAAGTCCTCCTACGAGATCTATATTTATATTTCTATTTAATATTTTAAATAACTAATTAATATTAGAAAAATGTTTAATTCTGTAAACGAAATCTTTGAAATGAATGACAATCATTTATACTCCTTGAAAGAAATGCATTACGCTTTTCTTTTAGCTTTTATTACAAATTTGTTTCTAATTGTTATTTCATCCTACTATCACTTTTATTGTGAAGTTGAAGGAATTTTAAAGTTCACATAAATAATTTGTTTAAATGTTATTAATGAACACAATGATAATAACAAAATAAATTAAATATTATTTTTGGGTTCAACAAATTTGGGGAAATTCGCAAAACAATTAACTATTATTGATACGAAAATATAATTTTTCCGACAAATATTTTGGGAAGATATCCTGACAATATATTATTTAATTTAACAAGTTTCGAATAAAAACGTTAGTGACAGGATTTTAACTGCTGATAATTCTGCTTATTTTATTAAAATTCTTCAATTCTGCTTTAAACTTCAATTCTGCTTTATTAATGTTAATCTTGTGCTACTGCTGTCATAGTCATTCACGTTAAGGTTTTATAAGGGAAAAACTGAAGTTCAAAACGATCAATTTAATCTTAGACAGGGCGAATTTGTAGTTGAAAATTTAAATAAAAAGTAGTGAAATTCACGACAAAATTACCACTCGTAACGACAAGATAATGTAACACACAATACATTTTTTAATAACGACAAAATATAACTTGGCAGGAAAAACTAGACGGACAAAACTAGACAGACAAGACTAGACACACAAGCCTAAACAGACAAGGCTGACTTTTTTATTTGCAAGAAAATACTGTACAGAATAAGTTAACCATTCTGGAGAGATCTTCTCTCTTTATTGACTTCCCGCGTCGCCCTGGAACTGCCATCAAGCATTACTTAGAGGAGAGGGTGGTCATATTTTATTTTACTCAATCAATCGTTCAGGGATTTCCTTCTTTGTTCTTCAGCCTCCTTTCCTCTCATAATATCCTGTAGCATCTCTGTTACAGCGTCCCAGCCGTCCTTCGTCTGGAGGCGCAGTGCTGCCACGTTTCCTTTAGTCACTGGCACTTGGCATTGTGGGCAACACTTCTTACCTGATCCCACATCGGGCATTGGAACACAGTATGTTGTGGAGAATCCACCACCTCAGCTCCGCAATACCAGCATTCATCGGTGTCACTCTTCCCAATTATCTTCATATATGGGGTGAACACGCCATATCCAGTTTATGCTTGGGTTAAACGGTAGTCCAAGTCATCCCACTTCCTATTGCTCCACTTGCAAATATCTTGAATAAAGGTTTTTGTCCACCTTGTAAACTCTGTCCTTTTTTGTTGCCAGGCATTCATCATTGTTTCTCTTGCTTCCAGTTTTTGCTAGCCTGCCTCTCTCGTGGATACAAATTCTTTCTTCGACGCGTAGCTTAATAGGTGGTATTGCTGCAATTGCAAGTACGGACATGGTGGAGTCTATAGGCTGCAGCTACACGTATTGCTAACTTTCTATTAATACTCTCCAGCATTCCCTCGTATGTCGTAGTATCTGCGACCATATAGGCACCCCGTTTAAAAGTATAGAAGAGACTACATGCGCAAGTATTCTACGCCTCCTTGGTCTTGGCTCTCCAATATTTGGCATAATTTTTGCTAGAGCCATCAGAGTAATTTTAGCCTTCTCGCATGTCTTCTTAATATGTGTGGTCATTCTAATGTCTTTGTCCACGTACATCCCCATATAATTAAGAGATTTTACGCTCTGAACCAGCGTTCCTTCTACTTCAGTTGTCAGGCTGCGCATCTTGTTTCGTCCAGCTAAGAGGACTATCGCTGTTTTTTTCAAGGGCGAGCTTGGTACCCATTTCCCTCAATTCCTGGCTGATTTTGTAAATAGCATGTCCTACGCGTTCTTCCAGGATCTGTGGGGTCCTAGCAGATACCACAACGGCAAGGCCGTCTGCATATGCTACCAGTGTTACACTCGTTTGTATATATGTTCTTAAAATTTTGTCTTAAAATACAAGCCATAATATCGGACGGAGGCGGCGCTCCACAGTGGTTCTTCTAAGTGCCCCATCAGTCGTTACAATATATCTATTAGAGAGATAGGACTGTCCATTACTCTTCTTTGTCCATTACTTTCCTCAATGTATGAATAGTGGAGCTACCTGTCCTAAAGTCAAATTGGTTTTCACGGAGAGTCTTTTTCTGCTCTAATTCCATCTCTAGTCTGTTTTTATCAGTACTTACAACAGCTTTCCTGTGTTATCTAATAGGCATATTGGCCTGTACGTTGTCGGTGCTGTCCGGAAAGATACCTTGGGTAAGGCAGTGGTTCATAACCTTTGCAAATATCGTCGGGTTGTTCGTGACGACGGCTTTGATTTTCTCCGGTGGAATGTGATCCGTACCGCTTGCTTTCTTTGGTCTAAGTTTAGCAGCCGCTACCCTGATTTCGGCTGGTTCGAAGGGTACTATCTCTTCCTGGTGTACTGTTACTTCCGGTCACTTTTTAACTGGATGACCTGGAAAGAGCTTACTCAGACAGACAAAGCTAGATAGACAAGACTAAACAGGCAAGAGTAGAAAAGCAAGACTAGACAGACAACGCTAGACAGACAAGACTAGACAGACAAGGCTAGACAGACAAGACTAGACAGGCAAGACTTGACAGACAATACTAGACATACAAGACTAAACAGGCAAGGCTAGACAGGCAAGACTAGAGAAATAAGACTAGACAGACAAGGCTAGACAGACAAGACTAGGCAGACAAGACTAAACAGGCAAGATTAGACAGACACCATTAGACATACAAGACTTAGACAGGCAAGACTGGACAGGCAAGACTAGACATACAAGACTAGACAGACAAGACTAAACAGGCAAGACGAGACAGACAAGACCAGACAGGCAATACTAGACAGACAGGACTAGACAGACAAGACTAGACAAACAAGACTAGATAGACAAGATTTTTTTTTGTGTCCTCGTAAGGGGTTGTAGTAAGCACCTCACGGTTAACTTAGCAAGTGGACCCTCTGGAATATCACAAGCATCTTCGGACCTCTTTTCGCATAACTTTCAAGATGTTGATGCATATTGTTGCCCTACATCCCCCTTCCACTTACAGTGATTAACAGTGATTTGCAGTGATTTACTAACATTTTTTATCTTTTCGGCTTCTTTCCCTTTCCGCTCGTTTAGCATTTTTATTGTCATGATGTGTTTTATTATACTTGATGTATTTGCCCATAAGTCCTCCTACGAAATCATTTGTTCAACTATAGTTGCTGGGTCTAGTGTTTGTCCGGTCTTGTTTTTCCATTTATCCCTTTCAGGTATCCACCTGTCACAATCAAAAACGGTATGCGCCTCGCTGTCTGTTAGTCCACAGTAAATACAGAGGCAATCTGTGGCCCTGCCGATGCTATGGAGAAAGTTCCTGAAACGGCCATGTCCGCTCATAACTTGGGTGGAAATTTGTTTCGCTGTGTTTTCTACTTGCCCAACGCTCTACATCAGGGATTAGGATTCTGGTCCAGTATCCCTTAGTGGATAGACTCCACTGGCTTGGCAGGCCTGGTACATTCGGGCCTTCGATAGTGCCTTTTTGTCGGCCTGTGTGCCATCGCCGTTTGATCTGCCATTGTCGACTTCTACCCTCTCTTCTGCCATAAGTTCTATGGGTGGTATGCCAGCTGACACTAGGGCAGCATCCCTAGAGACAATGCGGTAAACACAGCATACTCTTAGCACCATTTTTTTGCCCAAATCGGGGCTGCGTAGAGCATTGTGGAGTGAAACACCGAGCAAAAAAGTTTTCGTTTACTACTGCGGGGTTCTCCTACGTTGGGCATTAGTTTATCTAACGCTACTGCAATTTTCAGTGCCTTGGCTGCCACTGTGGTGATACAGTGATTCGACAAACGTTCCCGTCTTCCCCGACATTTCCGTCTTCCCCGACGCTACAAGTGCCAAGTCATCACGATGTCCACACCCTCCGGTAGCTTTAGTCTGAGGACTCCGTCGTAAAGGACATTCCACAATGTCGGTCCCAAAACAGAGCCCTGTGGCACCCCACTACAGATATCACGCACCACTAATTTGTTGTTTTCTTGGAGAACAATTTTCCTGTTACGTAGGTAACTTCGTACCAGACGTAGCAGATATGGTGAGATACCTCTTGCTGAGAGCTCCTCAAGAATGTTTTACCAGGCAGCTGAGTTGAAAGCATTGCTTACGTCAAGAGTGATAAGAGCACATAGGTTTCTAGTTCTCTGTGTGCCTGCTTGCGATTTTTTTGCTACTTCAATGACTTTTGCTATAGCGTCTACTGTTGATTTTCCCTCTCGGAAGAGCCATATTGCTTTTCTGATAGTTGTTCACCTGACCTAAGTTCTAGTTTTAGTCTGCAAAGTATCGGGTGTTCCAAGAGTTTGAGTTCCCGAAACATCTAAGAGGCAGAGGGGCCTATATGAAAAAGGTTCCTGTGGTGATTTATCACCTTTCTTAATTAGCACTAGCTTGGCTTTTTTCCAGTCGTCGGGAGAGGTCCCATCGCTGGCTATATGGTTCAATTTGTTTAAGACATATGTTGGGAACTTAGCCACTGCGGCATTTAGAGCCTCAGGTGGGAGTCCGTCTAGTCCTGGTGCTCTACCATTACGAATACGTCAGCTGGCTCTTAGCAATTCATCTTCCGTAAATGGGACTACCTCCGTCACGTTGGGTTGCTCCCGGCTCGGCTCTTCATGAGTTGGGAACAGTGCGTCTACCACCTCCAACATCGTTTCCATCGGAACCTGTGAAATTGCCTTATTTTCAGCCCTCGCATTGCGAATTTATTTGCACGCTATATTTTGTTCGCTAGATTATTAGTTGTGAGTGTGATGTCAATAATCGACTGGGACTCCCTGCGCTGGAATGTTAGTTCATTACCTTCATTTTTTATATACAGGTCCATGGTGGAGATCCATCCAGTCCATTACAATATCGCCACGTCAATCCATTTTTTGGTGAGTCCCAAAATGGGGATTTCGCATTAAAATCGCCGGCTATAAGTTTTGGTTTTCGTTGGCTTCGCATGGAATCGCTGAGATCATCCAATGCCTTTTGTAGATTGTAGATTGTAGATCTACAATCAATGCCTTTTGTAAGTGATCCAGATTTTTTTTGGGCGAAAAATAGCAGCTATAGAATATCATTTCTGCAGTCTCTATCCAAACGTTGCCCGTTCCACATCAACTGTCTAATATTGGAATAGTTTTGTTTATGGCTCTTATTGTGGTATCTTTATTTTGGTCTGCATAGCTTTTTGTATTAAAAATTTTTTTGTTTGGCTCACTTAGTATTATGATATCTACATTTAGCTCAGACACTGTGACATGCAGCAGGCCATGCATCCCCCGGGATCTCATTGCATTTAATTGAAGGATTCTTTTGGTGTTGATTTCCCTCCGCCAGCGCTTTCTGGAAATTTGGGTACATGCCAGAATTTGCCCGGTGTCTCTTGCGACAAAACGGGCAGAATTCTTCGCCTTGGCACTGTTTGGCAATGTGGCCTTCTTGGCAGCATCTTAAACAGAGTTTTTGTCTGTCAGGTCCGTTGCACTCTTTTGCGGTATGTCCTATCTGCCAGCATAATGGTAAGATTTATTCATGGCCTTAACAAAATTATTGCAATTATTAGGACGAGATAATACGGCAAAAATATTTTAAATAACAATAAAATTTCTGTTCCAACGACGTAACATGAAGTAAGTTCACGACAAAAAGTGTAAATCAACGATTATTTTTTTCTAATGACAAGCAGTAAGTGAATCCGCCTCTAAACCACTTGCTTCTAAAATACTTGGGCAAAATGAGGAACCCCTGATTCTCATTTTGCCCAAATATTTTAGAAGCGTTATTATACCTATGTCCTGCTAAATAGCCTAAAAAAATTGATAATGCAAATTTGGTAAGTTTGAAAACCTCTCTTGGTCTTGTTGTTATGAAGACTGTACTGTCGTGCTGTTATGTGTCGTACTGTTATGAAGAAGTTATGTCGGGAAGTTAGGAATGAATATCTCGTTTCCTTGAATTTTTTTCCTCAAATTTCCTTGGTAATCAAAAGTCTTTGATTATCAAATACAAATGAGGTGTGTGATCAGCACTTGATCGGTCAGTTACTTGTTTCTCGTAATACACGGTGCGTTTCCATCTACTTCGCCTTTAACTTGAATATTGCTAAAGTAAAATGGAGTTTATAAAAGAAGCAGTGCTCCGTTTTTATCAAAATTATTTTATTAAATATCAATTTGAACATTGAGTTTACATACGATGTATTAAAAGAATAGAAAAACACAAAAATTGTCCTTAAAATTTGTCTGTATTGAAGATTTTTGAAAAAAATTTAAAATTTGTGATTTATGGGTACTATTACTTCATTCGCTTCATAAATTATCATGATATAGATGCAACAAATTGAATATTATCAAATAAAAACATAAAGTTTAGTAAAAATATATGTAGAAATATGTTTAAATTGTTTAAAAATTTAACTTTTTCCACTTTATTAGAACTAGAGAAATATTTGTTTTATATATTAGCTATAAATCATGTTTGGTGAAGTTGAGTGAAGAAAGTTTGGTGAAAAATATTTTAATCCGAAACTGTTTAAATATTTTTCACCAAACTTTCTTCACTCAACTTCACCAAACATGATTTATAGCTAATATATAAAACAAATATTTCTCTAGTCTATCATTTATTCACATTATTTAATTACGTATAAATATTCCATTTATTTGAATAAATTATTCATTTGCTAGTTTAATCAACTAATTTACCAATTACTAATCAAAATTGGACAAATCGTTCAATCAGAGTGATGTTAATTTATGAAGCGTCTCGATTAAAAAAGTTTGAATTTAAACTAGAGGATATGTGCAAATACTGTATGGACTTTCTCCTGTGTAAAAATTGTAAAATATTAAGAAAAAGGATGTATAATGTAATTGATTGTTGTTTTAATATAACATGTTCTTCTTTGTATCATATACAGTCAAGCAAAAAACAAAAGAAAATTTACCAAAAAATAATTATACAACAAAAAATACTATATATTAATATTGTACATAAATTATACTTATATGATAATTATTACACGTTTTAATTTCTGTAGAAAAACAAATTGTTTATTTTACCCCCGATCCTAAAGTTTCCTGAAGAAATTCTTATTATTATGGAAGTTATAATTTGGTACGATTGTACAATTACTAATTTCATTCATTAAGTTAAGTTTTGAAAGTTAAGGGTCTTCCAATAAGAGGTTTCATTTTCAATAGCCCGCTATTTTAACAGATGTCATGAGTCATCCTGTAACTGCCTGACAGATGACAAGTAAAAACTACGCCATTAATAAAAATGCAACGATATACGCTTCAAAACGCATTGCTACTATTAAAATTCATTTAAAAAATGGTGAAAATTTCGTTCGCAAATCACCGTTCGCAAAACTAGAGCTTTTGGGTCGTCGTGAAGCACATTCTCGGCCAGCAATGGTAAAACTGTTGGAAAAGTTTAAGCTGTTGGGACAAGTTACTGATGTGAAGAACCGAACTCGTGCACGTTGCTCAAGAAAAATTGAGAATATATTGCTGTTGAATTCCACAAACAACATTGCACCGTATTTACATAAAGACTTAGGTCTTAAGGCTTTTAAAGTTCAGTTAATACAAGAACTCACGCCTGCCGATCATCAACAACGTCGTGTATTTGCTGATTGGGTCCTTAAAATGCATCAAACTGATTCGAAAAATTTCATCGAAAAATCATCTTGAGTGATGAGGCCCATTTTCACCTCAGAGGCTACGCTAACAAGCAGAATTGTCGCATTTAGGGCATGGAAAACCCAATAATTATTGTTGAAAAGCCGTGTGACTGTTTGGTGCGGTTTTTGGTCTGGCGGGGTCATTGGAACTTACGTTTTCGAAAATGAGGCTGGAGCAACTGTTACGGTGAATGCATTGTGCTATCGAACGATGATTAATGATTTTGTATGGCCACAATTGGAAGATATTGATGTGGACGACGTTCATTTTTAGCAAGACCGCGCTACGTACCACACAAGTAACGATAGCATCGCTCTTTTCCTGACCGTGTGATTTCTCGAATTGGCCACCAAGATCTTGTTATTTAACATCTCTAGACTTTTTTCTTTGGGACTACGTGAAAGATAAGGTCTTAAACAAACAGTGTGTACGTAGCTTAAGATGTATTGAACAAAACCTAGTTAGGAATTGAAGAACAGAAAGGAATGTTTAGTAAAAACGTAAATAAAATTAATTTACATTGCAAAATTTATAAAAAATGAACTGTGCGCAAAATATTCTCTTTGCAATAACAATTTTAAAAAATGCGCGATTACTATAAATATCTTATATTTCTTTGCTTTACAACTATTGGTAGAACTTTTTATACATTTGTTACATAAAACCACAGAAAATAATTTATAAAAACCCCCAGAGAAAAACTGATGAAACACTTCGCACGAGGGGAACTGTAATTACATTTTTCACCAAAACGGAAGACTGTTATTTACCCACCCGCTACGCAAATAAATATTAAAAGAATGTCCGCGTCAAAATGTAATGTTTTAAACCTGATTTCTAAAAATCGTTTGCTTACGGGAAAACAACAAATAAAAACTTTGTTCTGTTAGTTCTGATTGTAAAAATGTTCAACGTCTCGGCCTCAACCTTCAATCCAACATATTCCGCTTTTGTAACAATTGTGTATATGGTAGAGAATCCAAGGCACTAACTATAAAGTGACGCGCAGTGTGGACTCTGTATCAAACACCAGACACTTATGTTTGATGCCGACGTTGGGCCACCAGCCACGGCCACAGAAACGACGACAGGATGCCCGTGAAGATCCCCGTGATTAGAGCGGCCGCCCCGAACATCCCTGCTGTCGCCGCATATTTTGGCTCAACAGTCCTGAAAAATTAAAACAAAATGAGTGTGTAAGTTTAAAGGTAGACTTCCGAGCAAAGCGACTCTGGCGTCACTAACGCAGCGTCAAAGCCGCCGCGACATAGCGATAGTATTATGCACTATGGAAATGTATGAGGCGCAATTCGAACGCAGCGACATTGACACGCTCAGCGTCAGTGTCTTTTAGACGACAGATAGACAGTGGTTTTGAGACGAGCGTCAAGAAATGTGGCAACCAAATATTTGTCATTTTCATGCCGCGCGCTTACTGCCGCAGTCATTTATAGAAAGTTACGCAGTTTACGCAAATTCCGCAAAAGCCGCTTCGGCCAAGAGCGTGGCCAGATATTCGTTATTTACGATATAGGAGGTAGGAGTTACTCTCATGTCACTTTCCTCATCCAGAGGTAAGACAATCCAAAGTAATACTGGAATCTTTTAACTAGAAAAGAACAAAGGCTTGAATGATGAAGATGGCAGATCCTGTGGCTTACCAGAGGAAACCCCCATACATCTGCTCAAAGACTGCGGAGCAATGCCCCCTTTTTCCTCATCTTGTCCCTAGCGCTGCCGCGGTTTGCACCCTCGCGGGGTATTATCACTCGGCTACTTACTCTTTTCATACTCTTTTGTTACTTTTTAATTTGCAACCCTGCTTCAAGGCTCCTTTCATCTACTTCCTTGGCCTTCATTATGCTTCTTAGGATTTCCGCGATTGCGTCCCTTGTTGTATTCTCCTTGTCCGGCCATACACCGGTTTTCTTTGCCATCCTTAGTCTCAGTTTGTCCCATCTTTCGCAATAGAATATCGTGTGACACGCGTCATCGCTTTCACCGCAATACCAGCACTCATCGCTTTGGCTTTTGCCTATTCTGTGCAGAAAGGCATTAAAACACCTGTTCGCGCCAATTTTAATAAATCCATATTTTCAATCGAAATTTGAATCGATTTCCGCATCTACCAAAAGAAGGGGACAGGTGTGTCGACCTGGGCCGAAATCTCGCGATTATTTATTAATCACGCCGCGAATTTATATTTCCGGCAGTATGCTTAGAGTGTGGAAAACGAGACCACGCAAATGAAAGGGCGAAAAAACGTCGACCGACATTGTGCACGTATTAAAAATTTATAAATGTCAAGTTAAATCTACAACGGGTGGTCCGATCACGGTCCAAAAGGTTGCAGTGGCTTTTCTCGTCCGGAACGACACAATTTAAGGGTATCAATGCCCCATAAGGTAAGGTACCAATGGTCCACAATCGAATCAAGTCCTCAAAGATGGAATTCGTGAAGCTATCGAGGACAGCCCCAAATGTGCGAATTGGGGATGGAAAATTTTATGAAAAGAATATGGTCCTGCAAGCGTAGCCGTGGCGGCCATTTGGCTAATATTCTTTTCCCTTATTAATGGCATACCCTCCTCTTTACGATTAAATAAGCATCCAATGATTTCGCTTAAAAATATTCGTTTTTCAAATATCAAAATGAAACCTCTTATGGAACTTGTTTATGGAAGACCCTTTATTAGGGGGACGGGAAAGTAATGTGGTTTTTTGACATTAAATACAAACAGATGTTTGACAAGGTTTTTATTAACTTTTACTACGAATCAATGATACAACCATCCTCGTTACCAACGATCTTTTGCCAAATAGTACAAAATTAGAAAATTTTCATTGCCGCATCGATAAAAATCAATTGGTTTTTCTGCAAAATATCTGGAAATGCATTTTGGACATCGTTCAAATTTTTAACCACTTACAAAATGTTGTATCAATTGCAATGAATGGAAATCCGATGGCGCGATATAGGGTGAGTATGGTGGGTGAGGCAATAGCTCTCACCCCAATTAATACATTTTTTTCATGGTTCGTCTTGCGCAGTACGATCTTGCATTATAGTGCTGCAGAATAACGCCTTTCCTGTTGACAATCGCTGTCCACTTTCCAATTGAAGATTGATTCACTCAATCCATTTGTTCATAGTAATGGTCTGCAGTCAAAGTTTGTCCAGGTTTCAGTACTTCAAAATTAACGACCCCGCGAAAACTCCTTACTTTCCCAATCTGCTGCATATCTTCTTGGATGGTCGCCAAGGTTGGTTAAGAGTGTTTGAGAGCTCCTCGATTGTCTGACACAGATTTGCCTCTGCTTTCGCCCTTAACATGTCACTGCATAAAGTTGTTGGTCTTCTTGATTGATACGAGGCGGAAAGATCAAAATTACCGGATTTGGACTTGGAAATTCACCTTTGGCATTTACGAACGTCTAATGCATTTGGATAAGTATCGTAAATGTTTTTGGCAGCAACTATAGAGTTACTACTTTTATGAAACTCAAAAAGAATACCTTAAAATGTCTTTGGCAGTAGTTTGAAGTACACAGTGAGCCACAGTGAGCGACACAGTGAGCGAAGATACGACATTATTTTCTGGTCCCCCTATTATTTGAAGAAAAGTATTGGGTAATTGGACATCTATTAGCTAGTTAGTCGATATCTATTTCATTCGGTACAGGTAAGTTTAGACGGTATATGTTTTGAGAGTAAAGGCATAAGAATGTTAAATGACCAATGTATAAAGAAAAATCGAGATTTTGACAAATCTGTAAAATTTTTGTTTCGAGAGATTTTATAAGAATTTATTGAAATAAAGCAAATTTTCATAGTCTTGTTAGAAATTGTATTTTTGCACAATTTCATGTTTCTACGCACAAAAATGCATGTTTTAGAGAAAAAAAAGTGCGTGCAGCCTTAACGCGAAGTCGAAAGAGCTTCTTTGACTGTTGTGGTATTAATGAAAATATTAAATTTTAATTGAATTTAGAGATACAAAATTTAAAGATTTCAATGTTAATCTCGTATGGAACCCTTTCGTTAGGGCTTTACCCGTCAGGAACGAAGTTCCTGGCGCATTTAACAGAATCGAACAACTTCTCTTTTAATATTTGATGATAATAAATTCTTATAAGAGATGAAAATAGGCAATTACCGTCGCCTATTTTTTTTATTGCCTCTCTATAATGTATTAATGAGTATTGCCTCTCTATAATGTATATAAATATGGTTAATAATAATTAATAGGTCTGTTAATTAAGACAAGTTGATTTATACTATAAAATGACAGCACTTTGGCATTTTTTAAAGCATCGAATCGGTAAGTAGGTAAGATAGTGAGTGTAAATCTTAGTTAAACAATTGCCTCATAAAATTGGCGATTTCATGTGCTACACGAATTAGATGAACTACTCCAACTACCGACAGATCATGCAATGGCTCAGTTTTACACAATCTAACTTATTTTAGACTATATGACTACGACATACATATATAAATATAGTAAATGTCAATCACTCGAATTACATGTACGATAAACATATGTAAATAGTTAGCAATTGCTTCAAATTATATATTTTCATTTTTTTTTATCAAATTATATTTTATATATTTTTTTTTATTAACCTACTTTTTTTAGTATTTTGTATATTTTCTTGGGTTTCCATTTCTCTAAACCTAATTCAAATAATGAGTATAATATTTATAAACAATATAACTCACATATGATTTAAAACAAAAAAAAACAAACACGTTTGAACAATTTTTTTTTCTTTGTTTTTTATTATGTTAAATTAGTTTCTTGTTTATTTTTTTGTTTAGTTTTAAAGTTATAAACCACGCTCTCTGTAATTCTGCGAAAGAGAGAGAGCACAGAGAGAGGGAGAGGGAGAGAGAGAGCACAGAGAGAGGGAGAGAGAGAGAAGGAGTAATATACACTGAGAGAAAGAGAAAGAGAGCGCGCGCAGTATAGAAATATACAGTGAGAGAAGGAGAAAGAAACCAACGCGGCATATAACGAAAGAGAGAGTGCACGGTATAGAGATATACACTGAGAGATAGAGAAAAAGCGGAGAAGACGCGCCGTGTAATAAAAGAGAGCGCGCGGTATAGAAATATACACTGAGAGAAATAAACTTACGCAGCGTATACGTGTTGTGCCGAATCGCTCATACCGAGACCTCCCTAAAGGGAAAAAAACCTGCGAAATTAAAAAAAAATCGCTTAGGTCTACACCGTTTGCGGTTGCGGTTGCGACCGTTACTACATGGTACACACTTACTCTGAATTGAAACATCCATTATGGGTGTTTTAGCAGTAATTTCCTGTGAAAATGTGATATGACATTTTCACAGTTGGTGGCGGTCATCACCGTCAACGACGAGCGCTATAGGTTGATAATTACCAACTTCTTCTGGCCTGAATTGGATAATATGGATACCAACGACATGTGGTTTCTACAGGACGGCGCTACGTGCCACATAGCTTTTGCCACATTGGACATTCTGCACGAGCGATTTGAGGACATGGTCATCTAACGTAGAGGTGATGTGTACTGGCCACCGAGATCGTGCGATTTGACCACGTTAGATCTTTTCTGGTGGGATTTTCTTAAGTCGCATGTCTATACGAATAAGCCACAAATCACAGCGGTCCACCAACATAAGTCTTGCCATTGGGCAAATTCAGCCTATTAGATTTATGCGCCAAAGCCATGGAAAGAAAATTGGGTTATATTCCAGACATAATGGATATAAGCCTAATATATAGCCTAGGATCGATAAGCCTAAATAAGCAAATAAAAAATTTCGATGATATCTTACACATACTTTGTTTATTTAAATTTAACAATAGGAAGCGCTTAATGAAAGTTATATAAATCTACACACTTTACACGACTCGAGCTTCGACTATTGAAGGTCATTTTGAAGTGGATTACAAATTGTTGAGATTCAATTTTTACGAGTTTTTTTATTTTAAGAGTTTTGCTGGGCACGGGAGGAGTCGCTCGTGCAAGTGAACACATAGCCAACGTTTTGCGAAAACAAAATCTACAACTGGTATTTAAACCTTCTTCAAAATTATCCTACATATTATTTAATGCTAGAGACAAAATCAACCTCCTCAAAAAAAATCCGACGTATATGATATTCTTTGTTCGGAATTAGGGATTGCAATCCGGTGTCATTTTCAATCCGGCCGGAATGCGCACCATCGGATCGCGCACCCTAAAATTCAACCTACTTTTCTGCGTCTATATAACGCGTACTTATGTTTTAGAGCTCAACCTCATCTTCATTGATCTGTCGCTGTCTTATTTTTAAAAATAGTAACAAATCGGTTTCAGATTTTAAAAATTTGCTCTTTTTGGAGAAATTCGAGGTTATTAGATTTTCAAAATTCCTCCAAATAGTCTCACAGTAGAGAAAATAGCGAGAGTCTATGAATGTTAATTTTGTCAAATCTTAACCTCGTCTTCATTAATCTGTCGCTGCCATGTCTCTAGATTTTTTTGTGGGGTCGTTTGGCTGCAAAGCCTTTCTGCACTGCGACCAACTTGATCAATTGTGCTTAACCCTACTACAATTACTCTCCCAGGATTTCAACTTCGTGAACGAAGTCTAAGATATTCCTGAGAGGCTTGCTACTCAGCTCCAAGGTGGTCAATCTTGCGACCCCGAAGTGGGCAAGCCTTACATGTGCACATTATGTGTTCAGCGGTTTCTTCATCTGATTCACATAATCCACTGACAACTTCCTCTGCCTTTCCCATTTTGTGTAGGTGATATCTCACAGGACAATGTCCTGTGAGTATGCCTACCAAAGTTCTGATTTCTCTTCTAGAGAGGCTTAGCATCTGCTGCGTTATTGCGGCAGAATAGTTTTTGAGAATTTTAGCTTGCCTCTGTCCTGGCGTGTTCTTCCAGGGGGTTTGCTTTTGCTCTTCTTCCTATTTCTTAGCCCCCTGGCTTAAGTCGCTGCCTTATTTTTCAAAATATTTACAAAACGGTTTCAGATTTTCAAGATTTGGACTTTCTCGAGAAATTTGTGGTCTTTAGATTTCACAAATTCTTCCAAATAGTCGCGCAGTGAGGAAAATAGTTAGAGTCTACAAATGTTAGTTTTGTAAAATCTCAACCTCATCTTCATCTTCATTGATCTGGCGCTGCCTTATTTTTCAAAATATTAACAAAATGGTTTTATATTTTCAAAATTGGGAATTTTTGGAGAAATTTTTGGTTTTTAGATTTCCAAAATTCCTCAATAGTCGCCCAGTGAGGACAATTAGTCTATAAATGTTAATTTTGTAAAATTTCAACGTCATCTTCATTGATTTGTCGCTGCCTTATTTCTCAAAATACTGACAAAAAGGGATTGCAATCCGGTGTCATTTACAATCCGGCCGGATCCACGGAAACAAATAAGCTAATTATTTTATTTATACATTATTTTTCACAAAATCGATTTTGGTTTTGGAAAAACCATGTGGCGCCATGGGCACCACGCATTTAAAGTACCTACTCATACAACAGCGCGATTATATCGCAAAAAAAAGCATCACCGGATACGGTGACAGGATCCGGTATATTTGTACCGGATCCGGTAAACGTTTAGTGATGCCGGATCCGCCGGATGACCGAATCTGGTTTTCTGGATTGCAATCCCTATTCGGAATGCTATAACGTGTACGTAGGTCAGACAGGACGAAGTATTTCAACTCGTTTCTCAGAACATTTTCGTGCCGTTCGTCTTAAAAAAGACACAAGTTCATTTTCTAACCATTGCCTAGAATCTATTCCCTGAAATAGACAATCTGGCATAATTAAGACTTAGTTAAGACTAGTCTTTAATACGACCCGAAGCTTAATGTTCTGGAGTCATTAGAAATTTCCAAATTAAGCTGAAATCCATCAGTTAATCTCCTTAATGAGCAAACCGCATTAATCTTTTCACCACTTTTTAATATAACCCAATCGTCTCCAGATAAGTCACCAACTATAAAGAGACACCTCCCTTCACCACCAAAATTCTTAGTATAAATTCAATCTCATCAATTTGTAATTCACTTGAAAATCACGGGGTTAGGTGATTAAGGTAATTAAGTCACAAGTATAGAATAAAATATTACACAGGTGGTTACCAGAATTTAGATTTCGTGATTTCTCTCAAAAATTTTCTAAAGAAATATGAACGCGACCAGAAACGAGGCTCACGGGTTTTGTCGTATGCGGTCTCAGAATCGCCTAAATAATTTTCAAAAAGGTCTCATCTCGGGTCTCGTCTCGTTTTCCAATGAGATGAGACGAGGCGAGAAAAATATCGTTCTTGTGTGAAGCCCTACATTTCGTTTAGATGAATCTCAATCTTTGATTGATTTTTTTTAAGAAAATTTGAATTTATCAATGAATACCTGTTCACATTAATTAGCAACGAGATTTGGTACAAAAATTGATGTGTTTTTTTTTTCAAGAAATTTCATCAAGTAGAGTAGAGTTTATGTTATTATAAACATCTAGTTTCATATTTAAATTTTGATAATATTTATATTAACTTATTTTTGGTGCTTGGTGTAAATAGTTTTTTATTACCCACTGTAAATTATATCATCAATAAATGTAACTAAATTCACTATTACCACCGCCAAACTACTTCAAACGTGCGTAAAGGTTACACACACTGATTTGTAAATAAGATTGTGTCTATTACTAGTAACTGATTATATTTGGAATAAAATAAATACATTACTTTTTTGTTACTCATGCGTTAAAAGTATTATCTGGTGCACGTTTTTTATTACGAGAAATGGCATTTTTTAGTTATATTTCCACGTAACTTGGGTAACGCACGCAAATATTCAATATCGCTGGGTTACATTAAAACAAACACATAAATTAAAACAAAATAAACACAATCAAGATCTCGATATTAAAAAATGTGACTTAAAGTGAATTTTTTTTCATAACAAAATAATAATAAAAATTAAAGAAAACGTTTTAAAGTGAGTGTTAATTCTATGGCGATACCGAAGACTGAGGAGAGTTCTTGAATCCACACCACCGGAGAATTAAAAAAGCAAATTCTTCGTTTTTGTTTCTTTTTTTTTTGATCGCCCGTGGATTCTAAAGTTGTAAGATACATCCCCTCGCATGAGTAATAAAAAATATTGTTTGTAACATAGGCGGAATTGGCAATTTCCCTCTCAAACGTATGTGTGTGTCATTTCGTTTGTGCGCCCAATTTCGCTCTCGCGAAAAAAATGACAACTTTCCTAGTTATAAAATATACTATTTGTTTATTTTTATTTCTCGTAGAAATATCATTTTTTTTTAAATTCATAAGTCGATATCTCAAGTATGGTTTTTATGAGATCATTTTGGTCATATATATTTTCCTCGAAAAATTTATTAGTTTTCCAGTTGTTTGTCCGGGCGACAATATGGGGTAATTAGCCCCTAAGAATTTTTAGCTTATTAATTTTTATTAAAAACTGCGATATTCACCTATATTCATCTTATTGCTTTGTTTTGCCATTTTCCCAAAGATGTTCATCGAGTGGATATTAATTTAAAAAGTAGGTGTCGGCATCAAAAGCCGTTTCTTCTAAATTTTGTTTGATTATATTCGGCATACACTTAAGTCACGTACGCCCGTATATTCGGTTTATATTTAAGTCATTTAGATCCTAAATAGTAAATAGTGGTTTGATTTTTTTTATTGATATTTTATCAAACAAGAGGGAAAATGACAACATCTAAACTTAATGAAGTCGGAACACAGCGTGAATATATAAAATATATTCTATCTCTCTGGAGCTCTATAATAATATAGAGTCTTTTTAGGACTACCAAAACAAATCTGATGTGTAATTTGCAAGTTATTTACTAGCTTTCAGTCCACTTTCGTGGCAATCAACAAGAACCAGAAAAATAACATCATAAACAATTGTTTTTTTTTAATGTTTTTAAGATCATAATTGTTTTAAGATCATAAGCACATGTTGTTTAGTGCCACCAAAGTGGACTGATTGCTAGTAACTTGCAAATTTAACATGACATTTGTTTTGTTAGTCCTAAAAAGATTCAATAATATTATAGAGCTCCGGAAAATTTTTCCCTCATTTTACTGAAACAGTCTCATATCTTACGCTTCGGATCACTCGCGTTCGTTCGTAATATAACATGAGTAATATAACATAATATAACATAGTGAACTTTGTTATGTTGAACTAAAATGTAAACCGTTTTGATCGGTGGCGTGCCCAAAATATTCTGTCGGGTGTTATCAATTACACGCGTGCCATTGGTTCGCCATCCCTGTAGTATGGTTTTAACAAAAGTGCTGTACCATCGTTTAAAACAATTTATTATGATGCCATTAGTTTTTTTAAACGAATTACATATTGAGATTACGAAATTGACCTGAGCCAGAGAAATAGACCAAACGTAGAACAACCTATAATAGAGGAATATTACCGAATTAATAATGATAATGATATATATGATATGATATGATATGATAATGATATATATATATATATATATATATATATATATATATATATATATATATATATATTTACCTATCCTGGATAATATTAACTGATCTGTAATACAGATTGAATAAATATGCAATGAATTTGTACCATTTTAACAATAACTGACGAAGATTTAGATGTCACTTTAAAAAATATGGAAACATAATTGAATAAAATTTTACCAGGAAATACAATATGTGCAATAGCAATTAAATGTGAAATGGAATTTTGCAAATTACAGTGGCAAAAGAAGCTTACTATTTTTAATTAACAATCCTCCCCCCCCCATAGACCAATTGGCTGGAAACGCCCCTGTTTCATGATGGCATAACTTCTCAACAAGTTATCACAGAGACTTACAGTTTTCTCCATTCGATTCAGCATCCTAAAAATAGTCGATGAACATTATAACGTTTTTCTATAGAGCTCAAAATTTAACAAAACGAATCGATCCATTGAAGGACTCAAATTTTAATGTATTTCTTGAGAAACTTTTGATCGATTTCCATAACTTTGGTCTCAAAGGATGCGTACCGAATTCGTAAAAATTCTTATGGCAGAGTAACATGTAAAAAGTTAGAGGAAATGGCCCAAAACAGTAAAAATACGTTGATCTTGAACTCTTCAGTAAAATAAACTCTAATATTGTAGTCAGCGCTTAAAAAAACACCATAAAATTTTCCGAGAAATAGGCTAAAAAAATCCGTATGGTCAGAAAACAAAATGTTTTGGTTATAAAAACAGTGTTTTCGGTTCTTTACAAACCTCTTGGAAAATATAAATTGGACAAACCCCTTTTTACAAACCTCTCGGAAATTTTAAATTGGAAGGAAACCATTTTTGTCACGGTGAAGCTAGTATACAAGACGAAAAAATCGATGTATATATTTTTGAAAAATTAAATTTTACATTGCTATATATCAATTTGAAATTATGCGATTTTCGAATTCAAAAGTCGATACCTCGATAACGATTTCAGATAATTGAATACGGATTTCAGCATCGTTTTGAATAAGTCTCTCTTATGGTTGCACTAACATTTTCCTCGGAAAATTCATTACTTTCTCGATACTCTGCCCGAGCGATCAAATTTTACGAAATTTCGCTCGATTTTACCAATCATTTTATCAAGACTTATGTCGGGAACGAAAGCAGCTACCAAAAAGCAGATTATATACTTTACTGAACTTAATTTCCGTCAGAAAAACGATGTGAGTTACTCTCAACTCTCGCTTAAAGAAGTTTTACTTCAAAAAAGTTTTTGACATATCTGAAAAAAATTGAATTATGAAGACAATTAAATAAGGAAATTTGCAAATTTTCTTAGTCTTGCTACAAGTGACATTTTGCACAGATTCATCCCTCTCGACAAGGTAATTCTAAAATTATAAATTTAAACTTTGAATTAAAAAAAAATAATTTATTATATCTGTAATTTTTTGTTTATGAAGAAGTTTTATCAAAATTTGCATTTTTTTTCTTGTCAGAAGTTACATTTTTACTCAATTTCATCGTTCGAGACAAAGAAATTCTAGCAAAGGTAGGAAATTTTTGGCAGATCTGTAAAATTTTGATTTATAGAAACAATTTGAAGATATTTGCAAATATTCTAAGTATTGTGTTACGATTTACATTTTAGCATACTTTTATTCTTCTAGTCTAGTTTCAAGAATTTTATTTAATTTAAAGGGAGGTTACGCCAAAAATCTTAAATTCTTGTACATTCACCTTCTCTCCGTAACGAAGCACACGGTACACCGAAGATTATTTATGCGGCCCCCAACGAGAAAAGTTTGCACATCTCTAGCCTTGACAGCTTCTTATTTCTTTTTATTAATTTGCTTATATTAGTTTGTTGTACTATACAAACAATCTTCCTTGAAGGAAATTAGATTTTAACCATTTGTTGTTTTCTTTGTGGAATTAGTGTATGGATAAATTTTCATTTGACAAGAGACTATTATGCGATCGGACGTGCGAGATAATGATTTATTTTATGTTTGTTTAAGTCTCCTGGAATTTATGGGAAAACGTTTAAAATAGCGCCCGCTCTATTATTTTAGGATTTCGACTAGAAAATAGAATTAAATTATTGCTCCAACATGTTACCAAATCCAACATATTTTTTTATAAAATCAAAGAATTTAAGAAAAACGCCGAAATTATTTTGAAAATAGCATGCAAAATGCATTTAGCTGTTTAGTAACTAATAATTAATGCATTTAGCTGTCTTGTAAAGTTAGCTCTCTTACTAGTTTTATCAGACTAGGCACTTGTTTTTTAATATCGTCTTTTTATCTTATTAACTAGTATCGTTTTACAAGATTAAGTTTAGTACCTAGTCATTTTCTTGATAGATAATTTTGAAAAATTTGCAGTAATTATGAGCAATTTTTAATATTTTTTACATAATTTAATTATTATTTACTTTAATTTAATACATTTTCAGAATTTTCAAAAAATATGCAACATTTACTACATTTGTTAAGAATTTATATTATTTATGAAGAATTTACAACGATTTTAAGTAAAGTTATGGACCTATGATAATAGAATATAACAATTATTCACAAATATTTTATCAAAAATTTTAATTTTTTTTTTATTTCTTCACAATTGTTGGATACTGTTGGATAATTACAGAAAATTATTCAATGTTGTTTAAGCTATGTCAGTTGAGCAAATTGTTGACAAAATTTTGCAAATTCTCTAAAATTATCTGTGGATTTGACCATCAACAGAAATTGTTGAAAAAAATCATCCATGAAAAAAAAACATCCTGAAAAAAAATCGAAATCTAAATTACACAAAATTATATTATTAATATATGTTTTAATACTTCTTAACACATGTCGTAATTATTAATTATCTAAAATAGTGACAATTTTTCCACAATTTCTTATCAATTTGTTTACAATTACTTAGCCTTTGTTTTGTCTAACTAGTGTGTCTGTGTGTGTATGTATGTGACTGTATCTCGTGTTGTTTATATAGTCCTTTCAGTTAACACCGTAATACCTATTTTCACAGCTATAGAACAACCGTTAGTACATCTTTACAATAAATCGATAGACGAAGGAGTCAACAGTTATAAAAGTCGCAATGATACACTACTTAAAGTGCCACAGAATGTAAAGAACTAATAGACCAATCTCGTTGACATCCTAATTCTCAAAAATATTTGAGCGCCTCATATTGGATCGCATAATGATATTTTTAAATAATTATGAACTGTTATTAGAATGTCAGCATGGATTTGGTCCAAATAAATCGGTAGAAACTGCCCCCGACAGTTTCGTTAAATTTGTCATACAAAAACTAGGTGAAGGAATGTCGTTGGAATATTCTTTGTTGTTGTTGTTGTCGCCATGTTGTTGGAATATTCTTTGATCTAGCCAAAGCATTTGATACTGTCAATTTTGATTTTATAATTGACAAGATGGAATGCTTTCGAGGCTCCTTTTCAAACCTTCTGCGATCATTCTTGACCGAACAAAAATTAATTGTGAGATCAAACAACATCTCTAACACAAAGAATATCGGAATGGGTATACACAGGGATCTGTCGTAGGACACTTTTATTATTACTATTTATTAATGATCTACCAACTTACATAGACGCCAAGAACATCTTGTTTGCTGATGATACATTAATTGATGTTACTGCAAACAGCATTGATGAATTGAAAATAAAAGTGGAAACCATTATCAATCAATTCAATAAATGGTTAAAAAGAAACAATAAATTGAGAAATGCTGAGAACCAGAACGGCGGAGACACAAGTTGGAAGAAACACCATTAAGATCTCCACAATTCGAGGGTGCCCACAGGGAGGTGTGCTATCACCACTAATGTGGAGCCTGGTAGTTGATGAATTACTGGCTAGGCTCAACGACCTAGACATAAATGTCCTAGACATCATGGCCAGAGGGAAGTTTGAGGGAACGTTTTATGAAATCGTTCAGATAGGCCTCAAAGTAACTAGTAAATGGTGTGAAACAGTGCGACTGAGACTCATTCCGAGCAAAACCACGGTGATACAATTTACTAGAAAGAGAAAACTAAACTGCCTACAACCCATACTGTTAGATGGGAGGGCAGTAGAATACAAACAGGAGATAAGGTATCTGGGTGTCACACTAGATAGCAAACTCCTATGAAATAGATACGCTTAGGTAGCGGTAAGTAAAGCAAAACGCGCTCTAATGGTGTGCAGAAATCCGGCAGGAAAGGGTTGTAACCCCATAATCCTGCGATGGATGTACATCATGATAGTGAGACCTGCGATCACTTACGGGGCAGTTGCGTGGGGAAGTAGAACCAAGCTGGCCTCTATGAGGAAACAGCTTGAGAAGATTCAAAGACTGGCGTGTGTCCGCATCATGGGGGCGATGGGATCATGCCCGACAGTAGCAATGGAGCTGGTGCTGGATCTGACTCCGATGCACCTTGTCGTGGAGAGGGCCGCCAGATCGGCGATTGTAAGGTTCAGCAAGGAAGGAATAGGCAGAAGTAAAATAATCGGGAGCAGAGACCGAAACAGCCTCGCTGCCAAGATCCCCTGGCTGGAAGCACCAGAGGACGAAATTGAATGCAAATACCTTTTCGATAAAAACTACACAGCAATGTGTAGTAGTAAAGCCGATTGGAGCGACAAATCCTCAGCATACCACATACCACAGCATACCACATACCACATAGAGCAAGAGCAAAATCAAGTGGTATACAAATGGTTCGAAGCCAAAGGAAGGTACTGGTGAAGGAGTGTTTGGACCTCGTACCAAATACTTCGAATTCATGGGAACATTCCCAAGTATTTTCCAAGCAGAGGTACAAGCAATCGAAAAATGTGCACAGTTTAGCCTCCACAGGAATTATCGCAAAAAACGTATATGCTATCCTGTCAGACAGCCATGCAGCCATCAAGGCCATTAGCTCATACACCATTAGATACAAACTGGTATGGTACTCTGTAGGAAAGCTACACAAGCTTGGCAAAGTAAATAAAGTAGCACTATACTGTGTACCAGGACATACTGGTATAGCCGCAAACGAAGAAGCTGGTCAACTAGCAAACAAGGGATCCAGTAATCTTTTATAGTTCCAGAATCCTTTTGTGGCATGAGTGTTTACACCATCCACAAAAGTTTAGATGAAGAAATAAGAGAACAATGGATGAAAATCTTGAAATAACCAGAGAAAAACAAGAGCTTGCCTGAAGCTAAACAGGCTTACAATTCTGACAGGAGTCCTGACGGGACACTGCAGACTTAGAAAACGCCTCAAGCCCCTAGGCCTAGAGGAGGATGACGGATGCAGTTCAGCGGAAGAAACCCTCATACATGTGCTCAAGGACTGCGGAGCACTGCTCCGCAAAAGACAGATGTACCTCGGGGCTCACTGCTTGAGCGCAGAGGAGTTGCAGTCCTTGAATCCCTCCCAAATCCTGAAAATCCTAAAGGAAGCAGGACTAGAGGAGGCGCTCTAAATGGGTAAGTACACCAACGCTTAGAGCAGGAGGGTGAGGTACAATAGATCTATAAAGGTCGCAGTACAATTCGTCACCACCATATTTACAATCTAAAACGACAAATTGTGAATCATGATAAAACTGTCTGCTTATATTTTAGTAAAAGAAAAACCAGCGAGACACATTGAAATTGTAATAAATAATTAATGCTACAAACTGTGAAATACTACCAAATTTCTTGGAGTAAAAATTGATAGCAAACTTATGTGGTCTTATCCCATTGATAAATCATGCAGTATTATTTCTTCACATGTTTTCCTCTAGTAAAAGTAAGCTCCAATAGAAAGACTTGGATAACAAAAGAAATACAGATCTTGTCCGCAAAACTAAAGGATATGCACATATTACAAAAAACGTATCCCGCTTTACGTAACCACTATATTCAACAATAATACCAACACCACGAATTAGCCTCCTCAGTGAAAAAATCTTTTTTTAACCGAAAAAATACTGCAGGCACCTAATAAATCGAAAGCGCTGTTATAAAAGTTATAAAAGAAGAAACATCAATACCTACCGATCAAACTATATTGATCGATTCCAGTGCATGATTTTTTTGACATTGAGTAAACCTTATAATGCACTCTTTTACATAAGTTCTCAATCTGCAAATTCCATGTTAAGGATTACGCGATTTGTAGTCGTAGGAACTTTGTAGCCGGTGCTATATTTAATTGATGGTTATCAATTCATATGGAAATGCTATCTGCTCGGGAGCTTCATTGAGTTTGAAAATTTACATATTCTGTTTTGCTACAATTAAGGAACAGATTGTTACTGGAAAACCAGTTTACGATTTTGATAAGTTTTTTGTTGGCTTCTATTTGAGTCAGATTTCTTGAAATTCCCCATGCGAGAAAGCTACAATGATCTGCATATATTGCTCAGTAATTACTATATATAAAACGTATTAACTCTGCTAGATAGAGAAGGAAGAGTGTAGGGGAAACAACAGTTCCTTCCGGTTCAGATTTAAATGTTTTATTCATGACAGTGATTTCCACACATTGCCTTCTCTTTTGAAAAAATGATTTTATCCAAATATGCGATTTACCTCGTATGGCCATTCGATATATTTTAATTAATAATTATTGGGGAGGACCTAGTCGAAGGCCTTAGAAAGGTAACGAAAATTCCCGATAGGATGTTTTCCTTCATCAACTTCTTGTAGAACCTTGGAATAGAATTCTATGATCGCCGTAGATGTAGATTTTCCCCTACGGAAGCCTTTGGGATACGGTTCTTTGGGGATCAGTTGATGTTTCTCTATAAATGGAGTAACCCTATGGAGTATACAGTATTCCATCACTTTAAGCATTACAGATAATATCGCGATTGGTTGGTAGTTATTTAAAATGTGTAAAAGGACGAGCTAACAGATCTACGTATTGCTTAAAAATATTGCATTGGAGTAAATATAGGCCACATGTTGATTTGTTTTTTACTTTTCCTTTTATAAGCCAGGTGATTTCCTTCTCTGCAAAATCCTTCAGATACAAGGTTTCGCTATTAAAAACATATGATGATTTGATATACTTGATGAAGTAATATTTGGGCGGTTAATGCCGGAGCTCGTAAGAAGAATTGATTGAAAAGAGTTCCTATTCTCTAGGATCATCGATGCTGAAGCCATTGTGGTTTAAATTTGATCTCTTCTTTTCTCTTGGTCTTATTTGTCTGCTCGTTGATAATCTTCCAGACTGTCTTCTGTTTACACTCCGAGGTCTTTAGTAATTTGCTGAAGAATTGTTTTTTGAGCTGTGTTAAATACAGCCGTAGCATTTTATACTTCTCGTAAGAAAGGGTACTTCGTCTGGAGTAAAAACAGGTCCTTTACATCCCTACTAGCCCTTTTATCATCATTGGTTATCTAAGTCTTTTCTTTTAGGTGATCTTTCACTATACCAAAGCATGTGCTGAAGTGATAGTACAGTGTGTTTTGGAAATGTGTGCATTTGTCGTTTATATTAGCTGCCTCATATATCTTTGTGAATGATTCCTCTGCTAGATTTTTAGCGAATTGTTCTTTAAGTATTTTGCTAAATTTTCGTGTAAATTAGTATTTGCTTTAACGTTTACATCTTTGCTGAGAACACCGATTCTATAATCAGTTATAGTCAAGTCGAAAACGGACGTCGAAGTTTGACTGAAATTTACAAAAATATGTCAATGCAGCTTCGTGAAGTAGGTGTTATTCTGGTGTATTCTCTAACTTGTTCCTCCAAACCATAGGATCACATAAGGTTAATTAAATTAACTTTTTCTTTTCAATTTACAGTGAAATTAATGTTGAAGTCTTCAGTAACAACTAGTTTTCTTGATTTATTAAAATACTGGTAAAGTATGCAAACGAGCGTAAGCATAAAGGTTGCTATTCAGCCATTTGGCGGCCTATTAGATTCTCGTTTGGATTTCCATACGATTCCACAGATTTCTATGTGTCTCTCGATATATTGGATTTGGTATTTCTTCTACGGTGACCGTACCTTCATCCAAAGTATTTCTACTCCAGATTTCGACACCTCCTCCGGTAGATTTGGCATTATACTATTAACATATGTGTCGTTCATTGTAAAAGTGGTGTAACTACATGTTTTTTAAAAACTTTTTTTTTCTTAATGGTATCACATTTAGACATATCTTTCATTATAAAAGAGAAGCAACTTCAAAAGTTGCATTAAAATTCCATAAAAGACGTTACTTGTTTTTACAGGGAACTAATACATTAAATATTCATTATAAAACTGAAGTAAGTCAAGAGTCACTTTAAAAGTGAAGTAAGTCCAGAGTTGATTCATTTTTGATATGATGATACGTTATGTAATAAATTTGAAAAAAAATATTTCTAATAGCTGTTTCAATAGCTTATTTTAATGGATTTTGAGGATTTTAGTATTTCCGCAAGATATACCACCTTATTAAAGAAAAATGTGAGATAGAAATGACTGAACCTAAAAAATTAAAGTATTTAATTGAAATATTCAACACAAAGTTTAATCTCCATTTTAAGACACCGCGGCAAGACACACTAAAGACTTGTGATGACTTTAATTTAAAAATACAAGGAGGTAATGATGAAAACGTCAAGATAGAGTTTGAGAACCACTTCATTAACGAAAAGCAGATTCTGCAAGAGAAACCCTTCAGAATTCCAGAAAGGTTGATGAAGCATACAAACTTTTGATCTTCCGAAAGCTTTAGCCTACCCAAAATTAACTACCTCAGTAATATACTATAAAATAAATCGTTATTTATATAATCTGGGAATACATTGCTTGAATAATAACACAGGATACATAAATGTCTGGGACGAAGTTGAAGGTGGAAAAGGTTCTCAAGACATAGCAGCATGTCTTGTTAAGGACAAAACCGGAATATCAAGACAACTCTGTCTTGAAGGACAAAACCGGAATATCAAGACTCTTTCCTCTTGGAGCTTGTACAAGACCCTGCCACTAGTATTGACACCATAGACCACAAGTTCTTGATATCAGGACATTCTTGTCTTCCAAATGATGGGGAATTTGGAATAATAGAGAGTGCTAATCGCTGTCGGGGAAAAATTTATAGCCCAGACCTATGGGCCGATATTATAAAAACAGCTAAACGTAAAAGACCTTATTTTGTTGTTACCGAAATGAAAAATGCCGATTTTTTAAGTACGACTGTCTTCTAAAATTCTATTACAAACAGAGAAAAACAACCTACGGTTATGACTTTAATTGGCTAAATATTAGATGACTGAGGTCTTAAAGAAATTATCCTTTACAATTCCAATTTAAAGGAAAACAGTAACTCCTAACACACCCTTTTATAAACTTTGTTTATGCAAGGAAAGCAAGGGCGATCGGCCAACTTGTACAATATTCGACAATACCCACTCTGTCCATCAAGAACACTAGTTACTAATGCAAACAAGAAAGATACGCTTGATCTACCACCATTACTACAAAAATCTTCCCATAGATATTCCAACTCGTTCAAGCACACGTAATGCTGATGAGCGTTCATCGAAATCACAAATGATTAAAACACTATACACATGTCACTATAACAGTGATGTAACTCCAGAAAAAAAGTTTAAGTACATTTATAAAATTAGTTTTATTTTGATTTTATAAGTTACTTCAAATTATTATATCTTTGATTTGTATTAAACAATATAAATTAGAAAACATTGACTGAATGCCTTTATTTTTTTTATACACTTTAATTAGCAAAATGCTCGTTATCTCAACATTCAGTTACAAGGAGTTAATTCACTTTTACAATGAGCGACACATATGACATTATACTATCGTGAGCTACATCACCTATTGAAAAAATACAAAAATAAATTGTAGCACAGAAAGGATTTGTTAGAAATATAGTGGGAATATAAATAATAGAATAGTGCAAACCACATTTTAAAAATTTGACAGTAGTCAATTTATATATATACTGGAAATTGCCTCATATATCCAAAAGAATTGGCGATACTCAAACACAAAAACACAAAGGCAGCCATACATATGACACAAGAGAAAAACATCACATTTATACCAGGAAAACAAATTTAACCTTGTGTACAAAAAAAATTGAGAATCAAGAAAATAAAATTTACAATAAAATACCAAACACAATTAAAAACCAAATCTCACTTAAAAAAATATGAAAACAGTTGTATTCATAAACGCAATGTATTGTATTAATGATTTTATGTATTTTAACTTTAATTAACTTGTAATTTTTACTAACTATATTTTAATTACATTTTGAAATAGCCTATAGATATCTTGTATCTAGGGATTGCAACCCGGAAAACCGGATCCGCTAATCCGGCGGATCCTGCATCACTAATCGTTTATCGTATCCGGTACTAATATAGCGGATCCGGTGATGCTAATTTTTGGTAAAATAATCGCGCTGTTGCATGAGTAGCCACATGGTTTTTTTTAACATTTGTAAACTCTGTGTATTTGTAAACTCTAACTATTTTCCTCACTGTGCGACTATTTGGAGGAATTTTGGAAATTAAAAAAATCACAAATTTCTCCAAAAAGTCCAAATTTTGAAAATCTAAAACCAACTTTTTAATATTTTGAAAAATAAGGCAACGACATATCAATTGAAATTAAATGAAATTTTACAATATTAATATTTGTAGACTCTCACTATTTTCTTGATTGGGCAACTATTTGAAGGAATTTTGAAAATAGAAGAACCACAAATTACTCCAAATAGTCAAAAGTTTGATAACATAAAATCGATTTGTTAATTTGAAAAATAAGACAGCCACAGATCAATGAAGATGAGGTAGAGGTTTTTCAAAATTAACTTTTTTAGACTCACACTAGTTTCTTTACTGTGTGAATTTTGAGGAAATTTTGGAAATCTAAAAACCTCGAATTTCTCCATAAATTCCAAATTTTGAAAATCTGAAACCGTTTTGTTAATATTTTGAAACATAAGGCAGTGCCAGAACAATGAAGATGAGGTTGAGATTTTACAAAATTTACATTTGTAGACTGTCACTATTTTCCTCACTGCGTGACTATTTGAAAGAATATTGTAAATCTAAAAACTACAAATTTCTCCAGAAAGTCTAAATTTTGAAAATCCGAAACCGTTTTGTAAATATTTTGAAAATTTTTGTTAAATAAGGCTTCGACAGATTAATGAAGACGAGGTTAAGATTTGACAAAATTAACATTCATAGACTCTCGCTATTTTCTCTACTGTGAGACTATATATTTTTTGAAATTAAATTTCTCCAAAAAGACCAAATTTTTAAAATGTGAAACCGTTTTGTTTCTGTTTTTAAAAATAAGACAGCCACAAATGAATGAAGATGAGGTTGAGCTCTAAAACATAGATCCGCGTTATAGGCGCACAAAAAGTAGGTTGAATTTTAGGCTGCATCGGTAACTAGGTATTTATAGTAAGTTTATTAAACTAAATAGACATTTAAATAGATATTATATTTCATTAGACAGATTCATCATGATGTCTGTCATAAATATAAGAATAAGACTTGTTAGCATGCTCAAATACCTAATTGTTGTGATCTCAGTAGATTAAGTAAAGTAATATTAAGTTAGATTTAATTCCATCGATCCGGCCGGATTGAAAATGACAGCGGATTGCAATCCCCACTTGTCTCATTTCATCTCATTTGGCAAAAATAAATAATTTGAAATAATTTGAATTTCAATATGGTTATATGAATATGCAAGAAACTATCAAGAGTTTATTTTATAATCTCTCAAATGAGAAAATCGATGGACACCAATACAATTTTAAATATTTACTATTATTGTTCATTCAGATCTTGCATTTAATTTTCTGCTTTGGAGAATATCAAGTAATGCTAAAAGGAGCTTCATTTTACAAAAAAAGAACAATTCGGCTAAATTCGGAACAATTCGGCTTTGAATTAATTCTTAATTCAAAGTCTAGGCAGAGTTGGAAAAGTTCATTCAAAGCCAATCATTTATTAACTCTACCATCGATATTAATTTACAAATGCCTGTTCTACACAAAGAACAATATACACAACTATAGCAGTGCATCTAGTTCTCACACTTATCAAACAAGACATAGAACTTAGTTCAACAGCATAAGTCAGCCTTAATCGAAAAATCTTTTTTGTATTGGCACTAAATTATTTAAACATCTAAATGATGACATTAAATGTAAGCCACAAAAGCAATTGAAAATTAAAATCAAAACTTCAATGACTGAAGGAGCATTCTACTCAATTGATGAATTCCTACAACAGTAGTAATATTCTGTAAATTGTATGAAAGCATTAATGTAATTTTAATGTGTTTAATTTTATTAATTTTGTTCTTTGACTATCACATCCACATCATGGTTTGTATGTATATTTATTTCTCTGTTAAGTATGTGTGTAAATATATGTATGTATAATTTTGTGGCAAACGTGAATAAATTATTATTATAATCTTGATCTGATTGTGAGTAGTTTTATCTATTTATTCAAGAATTTTTTATGGTGTCTCCTGCCTACATGATAGCCCTCTGTAGCACTCTGATTAAGCTTGCATTTATAACCTGCTTCTTTGATTAATCTTGTCGATCTAGAAATGTCTATATAGTCTTGACCATCAGGCCCTACTTCTATAGTATATAATTGCCTGCCTAATCGTGATTTACTTTTTTGTTATTTGTATTTATCAATTCCTAGTGTGTTGAATTGTGTTAATAAATTGTTTTCATTGTAGTTTCGTTTGCATAGACGTGTTTGTATAGCGTGGATTTATCTAGTCTACAAGTTATTCTTCTTTACAAGAAAGTAATAAATTTTAACACCTCTAAGAATTGTTTAAATTAAGTTCTGTTCCAAATAATTGGCAAATGGTCGGGGCGTGAACGTCGGCGTCTTTTGGACCTTAGTCACAGATGTGCTGAATATAATTTCTCCTTTGATATATAATATGGGCAAACATAATATGCCCTACATGCTGTGCATATTTCTATATACCAGGTCGCGCTCAATTTCTCTACGCAAAAAAGCGAGAAACACCGAAAAAAAAACTTTAAAATTCTTAACAACAAACATTACCGCAATATAAAAACGCATAAGCAAAAAAAAACCTAAACCATTCTTGGTTTCCCTTCCTAATTACGGAGAACATGCGGTAAGGCATGATTCTTATAACATTGAGCGTAAACTGGAAATTGTAATCGATACGGATTCAAAGTAAAATTATTAGAGGAAGTCGGCAGTTACCATGTTTGAGACATTTAATGAATTGCTAGAAATTACGTGGCATTGCATAATATGTTCTGCATATTAATTTTAATTCTGGTTAAAAGATCAAAGCCGAATCTTTGTGCTTCCGTTCACAAGCTTTTAATCCAACTTTGTGATCTAACAATAGGTTTACAACAATCGTTAATAAATAATTTATTTAGTCAACTTCATTTATATAGAGACTAATAATAGAGACTATTAATAATACGTAAAATGTATAGTTATTTAATAAATAGCTAGAGAGACAAAACTCGACAGATAAGAGTACAAGTCTAGAAAGACAACATTAAACTAGACCAGGGGTTATTAGACATTGAAGTGAGAAGAGCCAAGTTGACAAGGAAACGGGAGACCAACAGTATCAGGGAGCCAATATTTCCGAAAATATAGTCATTTTACTGACACAAAAATAATTTTGTTTAGCTTAAATCTCAGTTAATTCTTACACAATTTTATTATATAATACCCCATTTTGTAGGCGGAGGCCGCACTAGGGTTTTTTCCCGGGAGCGGTAACCGCTATAACCGCGAAACCGCTCAAGAAACACACAGTACGCTATGGGAAAAATCAGTCGCGGAAAAAAACCGCAAGTGAGGCCCCTTGTATAAATTTACTTGTGTGTTACTTTACCGAGTGATAAAATCACGCGGTTGAAAACCGCGGCGGTTTAGCCGTAGTGCGGCCTCGGCCTAAATCATTTATTCTAGTTTAAATGGATTATTAACTCATTTAAATATTGTTAATATGTTCAGAGAAATAAGGAATTTGTTAAATTGTTATACTTACCTCATAATCAATTTATCTATTAATACCACTATAGACGTATTATATATTATTTTAAAGCTAATTTAACCGTCCGCTCCAACCAAAGATTTACCATTCGTTCAATAACTGGGCACTCTTATACCCACCTACTACTACCCCGGTATGGCAAACCGGCCGAATGCGCCAAGCAATAATTTTGCAATTTCGGAATTTAATTCGGATGACCACAGTTTAATCAGGATAATTAATAAAATCAGGTCCTTTGTAGAGCAATCCCGGAAATTACTTATTTTTGGTTGTTGCAAATTGGAAGGCATGATATTGTGCGACAGAGATATGGACTTAAGAAGAATACCAAAATGCTGTCAAATCTCGACACATTCAAATTATTTTTCTCTCCAGAAAAACCTTGAACTCCAGGAATTTTATGCATTCCAGGCTATTTTGATAACCTATGGCGCCAATAACTCGAATACTGACAAAACAAATGATATGTGGAAGTCGTACACATATCCATTGCATCGTGCAGCAATGGATACCTCTCGCTTTCCGAGCATCATTCGTTTTATCCGATTTGATGATGCTGGTATATACAAGGTGGGTAGGCCATTGAAACGAAACAGAGGGATTTTCGGATAATTAAAGATGGTTTCTTAAAAAACGCTCGTACACGTGAATTTTGTTTGTGAGGGTAACACTTTTAACAAGAAAAAATGTAGCCAAATCACTTAACCCCTTCGCGCTAGGACCACAACCCCTGGAATATTAAATGGCACGGTGGGGTAAGTTATACCTCTTTTGAAAGCCCATTTAGCCCTGTATATAATACTAAACGGCTAACATTTTCTAAATCTATCGATTTGTTTTCGATATTATTATAGATATTATTATTATTTAATTTCAAGCTATGAACGCGTTTTTAGTTTATGTCGTTGAAAGAAAATGGTGATCGTTAATTAGAAGACCATTTGACTTTTCAACAAGATGAAGCGCCATTACATTATACGCAGGCTGTTCGGGAGTTTCTGGACAGAGCTTTCCCGGGACAATGGAATGGACGAAGAGGTGCTAAAGAATGGCCGGCACCTGATTTAAGTCCTCTGAACTTTTTCTTGTGGGATCATCTAAAGAGAAGAATTTATGCAAAAGATCCAGAGTCTATGGAAGAGTTTCGTCGACGCATTATTGAAGAATGCCGTCAAATTACGCACAGATCCTCGAAAATGTAAGAGAACGTTTCGAGCGGAATTTGTATTTTTGTATGGAATTTGGTGGCGCACAATTTGAGTATTTGTTAAACTAATAAAAATCTTTTCTGACTTTGCATAGTGTTTTTTTTCCTTCACTGCAGTTTTTGTAAGGACAGATTGAACAATTGGTCTTCCTTTAAACGAAGGACGATACATTCGCAAAATGTTAACCGTATAGTATGCAGGACAAAAAGGGCTCTCAAATGAGGTATCACATAGCCTACCGTGCCATTTAAATTTATAGGGGTTGCGGTTCCAGCGCGAAAGGGTTAAGTGATTTGACTACAAATTTTCTTGTAAAAGGTGTCCCCCTCACAAGCAAAGTTGACGTGTCCGAGTAGGGAAAGATCCTATGTTCTGGAACCGCCTCCGCCTCCCGACCAGTGCGCATGCGCGAACAGAGGATTTAATCAGCTAATAAACAGGTTTGATCAGCTAATAATCAGGTTTAATCAGCTAATATACAGGTTTAATCAGCTAATAAACAGGTTTGATCAGGGTCATCGCGCATGCGCACTGGTCGGGAGGCGGAGGCGGTTCCAGAACATAGGATCTTTCCCTACTTGTCCGAGACAAATTTGGACAATACTCAATAGTAATTTGGCAAAAAATATAAGCAAACAGAGCCAAGTATGGAATAAATGTATAGTGGATATGTGATGCTGAAGATTCGTATCCACTCATTGGCCCTCTTTATATTGGAAAATCGAGCACCGGTCGCGAGAAAAACGTTGGTGGGCGAGTTGTCAAAGACTTGGTGGCACCGTACAAATAATCCAGTCGAGACATTACAATGGATAACTATTTCACAACTCTGCCGTTGGCAAAATTTTTACTATGCTGGGATTTAACAATTCTTGATACCATGAAGAAAAATAAGACGCACATTCCAGCAGCAATAACTGCCTTGAAAAACGATAAGAATTATCCACTGTGTTTGGCTTTCATAATCGAGGTGCACTTATGTGCCAAAACAAAGGGCTGATTGCTATATAATCAATGCATCAGGAAGGTGTTTTCGCAAAGCAAAGATAGATGATGGCGCAAAGAAAAAAACCGAAATTTTCGAATTTTATAACTGGTCAAAATCTGGAGTGGGCACGATGGATAAAATGCTTGGTAGATATACTACAATAAGATCCAGTCGATGGTGGGCTCTAGCATTTTTTTACAACATTCTCGATATCGCCTGCCTTGCTGCATATATTTACTATGAGAATAACAAAGAGCATTATCGTATGAACGACGATTGGTTTATCGACAACTAGGCAGAGAACTTTGTACTCCATTCGTTGAAAATCGTTCGCATAATGTACATTAGGCAATTATTAGGCATTTCACAACGCAAGTGGCGAAATTGAAGTTTTTTTTTGGGAGCTATAAATTCATATGTGCAGCTAACAGCATCTGAATCTTCGAAACCCCAGGCACACCTCGATTCAACCGGGAGGAAATATATTATTGGTGTATGCTTGTCTCCAGAGCGAATTCAAATACTTGGAAAAACACGTAAATCATGTTCGGTATGCAAGTTACCTATTTGTAATGAACATTGTATTTCAACCACGACTTGTAAGGTGTGTGTGTGTGATATAATTACATTCACTTGTTTTTTGATATAGCACTGTGTTATTATACATAAAAATAAGATATAAATGCAAGAATAACTGAAATTAAAAAAAAAGTGAATGATGTTTCTTTTTAACCTACTAGATGTAGATATAGGTGTAGTTAGATGATGATGTAGATGTTAACCTACTATCTTTACTATTGTTTGTAATAAAAACTGTTTAAATTTACCGGGTACCCGGTCATTGAACGAAGAACGTATAGAGTTTGATAGTTAATAACTGTTGAACTGTTAACTGCATGAATGGATTAGAAACATTTTCACGAAAAATTACTTCACGAAAACCCTCTTTGATCAAGTAATTTGTGTAAAATTACTTGAACTTTGGGCATAGGGGCGGTCCGGGAATTCTTTTAAGGGTAAGTTTAATAAATTCTACCTTTCAAACTGAAATAGATACCCAGATACCCGCTTACTGACCGGACGGTTAATCTAGTTTATGGATTCTATTAACTCATTTCGAATCTGTTACACCATTTGAAGGTAAATGTACCACTAGTTGACACTGCTGCAGTAGTGGCCATTTGGATAATTGAATTGTTATAACAAGGTTTTCAATCATGATGTATCATTTTGAAGCTTACAGTAAATATAGGTGCCACCATGTATAGATGGTTGAGAGTTTATGGAAATTCAGGTTTTTCAAGTTACTACGGGAACCAGTTTTTGGTAATTATAAATGGCTACTTCTTCTGACATGGTGTTTCTTCTTGTCGACTGTTAAACTTCTTTAATTAGGTAGGTACAATTTTCTATGTTTCTTCTTCTTCTTGGTGCCATATCCGCCTACCGAATGTTGGCGATCATCATCGCGATAATAACTTTTTTGACAGCAGTACGGAACAACTCGACTGATGTCTTTCCATACCACTGTCTAAAATTCCCCAACCATGAGTTTCGTCTTCTCCCCGGTCCTCTATTACCATTGATCTTGTCTTGTATGATGAGCTTCAGTAGGCGGTATTTATTATTTCCCATGATGTGTCCCAGGTAAGATAAAGTTAAAAGGTTAAATAAAGTAAGATTAAATAAAGGTAAAGTTCGTGTTTCTATGGATCAGTCATATTATAGCTATAAAAAAATATATTGTATAAATAAAACTATATAAGTATTTTCCAGTGAATTGAATTTTATGGATTCGTGTTTTGATGTTTATTTTTAAATTGTTATTCTTTTTTGGTGGTGAGACAAACTGGTCTCTATTAAAACCAATATTTCTCGATATCACAATAGTGGACATACAAAAAATAAAAAAAATTCTAAGGCAGTAAGAAGAGCGAAAGCTGGCCAGACAGAAAAAGAAAGAAGAACGAGAGGCAATGAAAAGACAAAAGCAGAAGAAAAGTTGTTTGTAGACAGAAACAAATCTAAGAAGACAGACAAGAAAAGGAAGTTAACAGATAGCTCCTCAAAGGCGCTAGTTCTTTTAGAAAATGAATTTTGGGAAGTGTTCACTGTTAGTGCAAATTTCATGTTTAGGAAAATGATAGAAAAAGTATAACTCGTTTTCCATTTACCTTTTATTGGTCATGAATTCAAAGAGAAATAACACCGAAACTCCGTTCAGTATTCGATTGCCGTTGATCACAAATTGTAGTAGATTTTATATTAGACCTTTTTTTTAAGTATCCATTATGATATATTATTATGATATATTATGATATTTATTGTAACTTAACCTGTTTGGTCTGCGTCTGCCCCAAAAGTGCTATTTTATTTTCCTGATAAAATTGATATATTTTCTTTGTTATCAAAGAAACGGCTAAAGTTACTGAATATAGGGTTGAAACTAAACTAATTATAGATATAATCATACCAAATTATTACAGCGGAACACAGCCTGATTATATATATATATATATTTAACCTTTCCGAAGCTCAATAATATTATTAAGTCTTTTTAAGACTACACAAACAAATCTAGGTATAGGTATAGTTATTCACTAGGTCTCAGTTCACTTTCGTGACAATAAAAAAGACCAGATAAATAACAATATTTTGAAGATCAGATCTTTCTATTTAACGCAAAGTGAATAGCCATCTGCAGATCTGTTTCGAGATCTACCTCTCATCATTGCAGCTTTGCTCTTTTGAATAATAAAATGGAATACACTAAGACCTGAATTTAGTTTCAGTTATTGATTTATATGATAATTGAATATAGGGTTGAAACTAAACTAATTATAGATATAATCATACCAACTGTTTCAAAATCAAAATTTTGTTCACCCATAAAATAAAAATAACAATAATTCTAGGAAATGTCAAAAGAAAGAAAGAAAGTTTCAGCATCTCACTCCTTCAGTGAGTATAGAGCTTGTTCTATTAAATATTCTTTTAATTATTTTTTGAAGCACATTCATTTTACATTCTTCTTTAATTTTTTTCGGTAGCCTATTGAATATCTATATCCCCAATTGGTACGGCCCTTTGCAGATCGAGAGATTTACCTTTGGAGGGTATAGATTTGAATGCCCCCTTGTGAAGTAATTGTTCTTGTCTCTAGCGAGTTTTAGGAGTTGTTTTTGCCTATGTATGATACATGCCATTTCTAGTACATAGAGTGATGGTAATGTTAAAATTTTTAATGTTTGGAAGTGGGATTTGCAGGACTCTTTAACGTCAATTCCCTTAATAGCTCTTATTACTCGTTTCTGGGCAATAGATAAGTGTTTAGCGTATGTTGATGAGCCCCATACTAAGATTCCATACTTTAAGATTGATTGGACTTTTGCATAATATATCGTTAAAATAGCTGACAAGTTAACAATTTTTCGTATTAATTTTATTAAATAAGCTTTCTTGTTAATTTTTGTTATGGTGTAATCTATGTGATTTGTCCACCCCAAAGTATTTTCAACGTATATTCCTAAAAATTTAACTAGACTTGCTTTAATTCAATATTCTCCATGTTTAATGACATTGCCTTACAAGACCTTCTCTGTAGTCTAAAGATCATATAATTTATTTTCGAGCCGTTGAAGAACAAGTTATTCGCTGTAAACCATTTACTTATGGATTCCAGCAGTATATTTGCGTGTACTTCATTATCTACCTGATCACCGTGAGAGATAATCAAGCTGGAATCATCTGCGTATAGAGTGCAGTGATATTGCTAATAATAATAATAATAATAATAATATATGCTAAATAATAATAATATATGCTAAGTATAATGAAAAAAGTAACGGAGAGAGTACACTGCCTTGTGGTAGTACAATGCAAGTGCTCAGGGGTGGAGATTTGCTTACCGTTTGCACTTTTGCTACCCTTTGATATCTTGACTATCTGTGTTCTGTCCTTGAGGTATGATTGTATCCAGTTACTTGCCTTCCCTGTAAGACCATGGATGTTAAGTTTGCTAATCAATTGACAATGTGAAACACAGTCAAATGGCATGGTGAGATCGCAGAAAATGCCTATGGAACATTTTCCACCGCAGTTTAGTGTCACGAAAGTGAAATGAGACCTAGTGAATGACGCAATTTTCTGTTCTGTTTCAACATGAGATTTGTTTGGTAGTCTTAAAAAGACTTAATAATATTATAGAGCTTCGGAAAGGTTGAATATTTTTAAATTTATATATTCAAACTGTGTTCCGCTATAAGTTGGCTAAAGTTACGATCTTGAAATATTTTTGTGCCTAAAATTTTATTTTTATAATTATCACCTTGCAATTTATACGAACTTCAAATGATTTACTGTATTGCTTAATGTTTAAATAAAAGATCTTTATTCATATAGGTATGTTCTTTTGAAAAAAAACTGGTTAATTGTAATGAGAAGAATTTGAAACAAAATAAGATTTATGAACGTCAAATTGCATTCAATAACAATGAAACTTATACCTACTTAACGAATGAAATTTGATGAATTTTTCTATCCTCAATATACACTGCTCAAAACAATTCGCAAAAGTCTTCGAAAGTTTTATTGTTGTATAGCGTCCCATTCTTCAATAAGAGCCGCCGTTAGCTGCTGGACGGTCTGAAAAGGATGCGGGCGACCTCAAACACGTCTGAGAATATCCCAAACCTGCTGGAATGGGATTTAAATTACAGGACTTAACGTAGGCCACACCATTGTTTGAATATCCAGTTCTTGTAGGAAGACTCTGATTCGTGGAGTATGTGGTCATGCGTTATCCTGCATTAAAAAGAAATTTGTACCTATTCCATATGCCACAGGGACAACATGTTCTCCTAACACAGTGTCAACATTGAGATTTGCGTAAAGATTTCCAGGAATTACAACAAGGTCAGTTCTACTGTCGATACTAGACCCACCCAAAACCATAACTAAACCGTTCTCCTTGGCAAACGTTCTCCTTGGAATCTGTGAATACGTACTCGGCCATACCAACGAGTAATACGGAGACTTCATTCATTTGCGAAGGGCACAGACTTCCATTGTCGAAGTTGCTATGTGACAAGTTCACGAGCTAAGTTCATCCATGCTATTCTGTGGCGTCCTGTCAAAGAGGGTTTTCGGACGGGTCGTCTTGACCTCAATTTTGATTCCCCAAACCTTTTCCTAATTGTCTGGTCTGATACAGTGACCCCATTCCTCGTCCTGAGGGAAATTAAGGGGTCTTTCGCCGTAGAAACTATATTGAGAAAACTCGAAATCAGTAAAAATTGGTCTTGATTTTGAATTGTTTTTCTTTTGCGACCTTGTCTACCGCGCCTGGTATTGTGCTGTATCCAAGTACCTGTTACACAATCGCCGAATAACAGACAGGCTTACGATGAAGTTTCTTAAAACTTGTCCAAGGGTATCGCAATTTTCAATTGTTGTTTTAGCACGAACAACTTCCACTTCGTTTTCCACACGCCTCATTTTCACTTAGCTTAAATCAAGCTGTCAATTGCAAACAAAAGTTACTGTATATTGATCTAAACAAGGCCTTCCTAGCTCTCTAAATCAAATTTGGATTACAGTATTTCACTTTAGTTTTGGTAGTTCTTGTTAATTATTATGGATACTTTGGAAGTATGCGATGCTGATACGTCCCCATGTGTCAATTATAACAATTAAATAGAGCAACTTTTAGATGTTTTATATTTTATTTGCATATAATTTCCCGTTTGATTTTTATGGAGGCATAAATTAGTGATCCGATAATTGTTTTCAGCAGTTTATTTAACTGGATATGTCTTATGAACGACGCAAGTTAGAAAGATTCTGCAAACAACTTTTGTTGTAGAAACTTTAATATTCTCTTAGTTTCTTGTATATATATATTTTATATATTTTTATCGAAATTTCAGCTATTTCTTATATAATAATATAGAATAATAACAAAGAAAATATATTAATTATCAGGAAAATAGAGCTTCCGGAGCAGACACAGACAAAATGGTTTTAGTTACAATAAAATCATAATGGAAAATTTTAAAGAGTGTCAAATATACTACAAATTGCGATCAACCGCAATGGAATATTATAATAGTGAACGGAGTAATAATAATTTAAAACCAAATTGTTAAACATTGTTACATGTTACATGTTAAATTAATATGAAATATTCAACGATCGAAAGGAGGTACTTGAAATTAAAATTAAGTGCACCATTAAAGCATCTTTTGAGGCTTTTTTTTTATGTAAGTAACAAAATTTTCCTGCATCAGTGAAGAAAACAACATGTTCGCTTCAAATGAAGTATCCATAAATGTGTTCACTACCAGCACATTTACCTGAATTAGTTTTATTTACCTTGTATCTGGATTATATCCAACTCGAATGTAAACATCTAATATCTAATTTTGTAGATAATTTATCCTAGTTTAAGCACATTATTAACTCATATAAATATTGATAATATTTTCTGAGATATAATGAATTAATACGTATGCTCATAGTTAATTTTCAAATGTCAATTGTTACCTAAAGTATTAATACTACCTAGAATTATTATATGTCATTTTAAAGCTAATTTAATGAAGTTAATATAGTGTTCGTAGTTATGTTATAATTAATACGCCTATGTCGTATTAATACAAATATCAAAAATCTGGAAAGGTGTAGAAAAAAATCGAAGCTCAACTGATTCAACGAAGGACATGCAGTGGACTAAACAGACAAGACTAGACAGATAAGACTATGCAGATAAGATTATACAATTATATAATGATATACAAGATTCGAGAGACAAGTTTCGACAGGCAAAAAAGGCTAGACAGAGTGGAATACATAAGGGTCAAGATTAGACGTATAATCTTGCAGAGAAAACAGACACGATTAGACAGACAGGACTGGACACAAAAAACTAAGCAGATACGACTAGTCAATCAATGCTAGACAGGCTCAATAGACAAAACTAGAGAAACTAGACAGATAAGCTTAGAAAGACAAGACTAGACAAACAAGAATAGATAGATAGGACTAGAAAAACAATAGAAATACAAGACTAGATATAGGATTAGATAGAAAAGACTATGTAGATAAGACTAGATATACATATTTAATGTTAGTTAAAACTATATTTAAATCGGCAATATAATTAGAAATTGAAGGGGAACTTGAGAGTGTTGGTGCTTTATTAATTCATCGAACCATTAACAAATGTATAAATTTAGATTAAACGTCATAAACTCTGTTTAAAACCGAATCAAAATTCGGTTAGATATTAGGGTAAAGCGTAATTACGGTGGCTAATCCACAACAAATCGATTCATTTTCGGTAGCGTGTAGGAACGTGCCGTGCGAGTGTGATTCGGCGGCCGTAATTTTTAAACAATTTTCCGGCAGATTATATATAATATAAGCCTATTAAATATAAACAGGGGGGTGGCTGGTCCGTATAAAACGATCGGGCGAAGCGAGCAGAGGGATCCAACCATGAAATTGAATTATACAAGAGAGAGCCCCACTTTACTACACACACACATACACACTCACATCGATATGTGTTTGTAAGGGGTGCTTCAATGTTTTGCTAACGTTGTTTTGCTTTTCTTTGCTTTACTTAATACCAAAATGATATAAATACAAAACGATCTGAACATAAACAATAAAGGATATAATGTTAAATTAGCAAAAAATTATATGAAAACTTATTATGTTTATGGATAGGATAGGAAATAGGCGAAGCATATGTAGATTAGAATTAGACTAAATATAATTCTGGATTAAAGAGGAAACACTCTAAAAGAACTAGAAATTTAGTATCCTATTACAGTATTAGTCGGAATTAGACCACCCCGATTATAAGACTAGAACCTAAAATTAGAACTTAAAATTTTGTTTGAAAAAACTGCGTAGCTCAAACCTTTTTAGGCAAAACTTTTTCTTTTATAGCCTCTTCTTCAGAATGCCGGTTGGGTTTTAGCCTCATCAACGATGATAATCCAATCTGCTCTCCCGACTATATTCCTCCTCTACAGTGCAGGATTTACGTATAAGTTACACAAGCTATATCTTAGGGCCACCACTTTCTTGGGGCCCGAAAAAACTGTCCAAGCGAGAAATTGTACATATATACTTACATATACTGTACACACACACACGTCCAGAATATCGCATACTCTTATTACATAATTGTTTTAGCCCGTCTTTTCGAAGAACAAAGGGCTATTGTGCCTACGGTTTGTACAAGATGTTCTTTTTAGCCCGATAGAACTTGAAAAAATAACACGAAAAATTCAATTTTAAATCAAACACATTATTTTATTCTAAGAAGAATCAATAAATGGCATTACCATTTGAAAATGATTTCGCGCATTTTGACGAACAGCATTTTGGACGTCCAATTTTGGGCCACTTTTTAGAGCATTGCTGGTCGTATGTCACGAATCCAAGGCGTCAATTATTGCTGGTTTATCAGGATAAACCAGTGACTTCAAGGGGGCCAGTTTCCAACTGTTCTAAAGCCCAATTGGCAAACGAACGACACAGATGATGAAGCACGAGACCGGTTTCAATTCCTGCACCAGCTAGTTCTTATACTGGTGTAGGCCAAGATCTTTGCGCAAAATTTTCCACGTAGTGGACAACAGAAAGAGCTCCAATTCCTGCTACCGACGACGAATCGATTAATTTTGATCTTCTTCTACACTTTAGTTTACAGCGGCGATATTCTCTTTAGTACGCAAATTCCTTGGACGTGTTATTGCAGTTTTGGTGTTATTTAGAGAGTATGTGGTATGAAATCTATCAACATTTTGACGGATAGCTTGCTTGGATGAACGATTATGTACGCTATAAAAATCACGAGGTCGTCTATAAGTTGTGCGAATTGAAGACTGATTTATAAAGTCTTCTTCTTCTTCGCTTTAGGCAATTTTTCATGTTCTACTTCGATAACTTTCAGAGTCTGTCTTTCCATCTCTTCCTGGGGCGTCCAACACTTCTCCTTCCTTGGGGTTAGCTGTCTCGTGCTATCCTTACTAATCTTTAATTTTTCATTCTTGTCACGTGGCCATCTCATTCCTGTCGTCTGGCGTTTACCCATTCCGTTATTGGCTGTATTTTACATATTTCTCGTATGTTGTCGTTAGGTATTCTGAGTCGTCTTTCCTATTATTTTTCTTAGTATTGCTATCTCTGCTACTTGCATCCGCTGTTTAGTTTTTGCAGTTTCTGCCGTAGTTTCCATGGCGTTTGTCATGATAGGTTTGTCACCGCCCCTTTCTATATTCGTGTCGTTTCCAATCTTACATGTTTAATTTTCCATATCGTATTGTTTAGGCAGCCTCTTATTATTTCTGCTTTCATTGCTTGCTCCCTTACTTCTTTGTCTAAGTTTCCATGACTTGTCATTTACACTCCTAAATACTATATCTCCATTATTTATCCAATTGGGTTGTTCTCTACCATCAGTTTATATCGTAGCGGTTCTTCCGCTGCTGTAATCGATTTGGTTTTTTTCGGTAGAGATTTCCATATTGTATTTCTTACATATTTGATTGAACTGATAGAGTAATCGTCTGCATAACATATAATATTTACTTTGTTTTGTCCGATTCTGTATCCTCGCATCGGTTTTATTTTCTTCATTATTTAATCCACAATAATACCCTATAATCCATACTGATTTTCAAAGTAAATTTAGATAATTTGGAAGCCTTGTTCAAGCGTGAATCTATTCATGATGATTTGCCAGTATACTGTATACTGATATACTGATCATAAATGTTAAAAAGTGAGCGCAGTATGACAGTTCGTTTGACAGATAACCCTTTCGTAAGTTTTATCTCAGCTAAAAAAAACACCTTATGTTACTGGTAACCGGTTAATCGGTTACTGAGTGTAGAAGCCAGTCATATGATAATGCTGCCAATATATCTGCCAAGTACAAAGTGGTGCAAGAAACAATATTGAAGATTAACAAGCATGCTAGGTTTATTCTATGTGCTGGTTATTTCCTGAATCTCGTTGGTAGAGCTGCAGTTGACTGTTGTTTCCTTAGTATTCTGTAAACTATTTTGGAATTGTTCAAGAAATATATAATTTCGTTCCATCATCTACACATAGATGGGCTGTGTTGTCATTCTTCAAAGATGATTCAAAAGTTCCAAAGTCTTTGTCAAAGACTAGATGGGAAGCCCGTTCAAGTTATGATGGAATAACTTCCGCATTGCATCAAATGTATATTGATACTACAGAGAAAAGCGGAACAAGAAATCAAGCCAACATTGTGAATAAGATGGAGTTTGAATTTATGGTAATGATATATTTGTGGAGTTACTTGCAGGTTGAATTTCACAGGACTAGTTAATCACTGTAAGGCCCCACAAATTAGTCTTCTTCTTCTTCTTCTTTTTCAGACTTTATTCTTCCAATATTGGACATAGACCTCCCTTTTAACTTTCTATTCTTCTCTATTCCTCGCCAGACTTAACCATTTCCTTCCTGCTACTTCCCGGATATCGTCACTCCATCTTTTAGGGGGGCGGCCTATGTTTCTCCTTCCGTATCTTGGTCTCCATACCAGGATTCTGTGAGACCATCTGTCATCAGTTGTTCGTAGGATATGCCCAGCCCAACTCCATTTCTGTTGCGCCACTCTTTCCACCACATCCGCAACACCTGTCTTCTTCCGCACCCATTCGTTCCTTTTCTTGTGGCGTAACGTTATGCCTAGCATTTTCAGTTCCATTGATCTTTGCGTAACGGCCAGCTTCTTGATGTTCTGTTGGGTAAATGTTGTGGTTTCTGCGCCATATGTGAGAACCGGTGCAACACTTGAATCAAATATTCTCGCTTTCAACTTTCTTGCGAACGTCTTGTAGGTTAGAATAAAATCCAGCTTCCCAAATGCTGCCCAGCCTAGTCCTATTCTTCTTCTGGTCTCCGCATCTTGGTTTTCTTTGCCTATTTTTAGTTTATGTCCCAAGTTGAAGTAGCTCTCTACTCTTTCCACCGTGATCGATGACTATATACTCTCTACTCTTTCCATCGATGACTATATAAGGCCGGTGTGAAATATCAGCTGTCATGATTTTTGTCTTGCTCATATTCATGTGCAGACCAGTTGATTTGGAGATGTTGTTTAGCTGATTCAGCATTGTTTCAATATCAGACTCTTCAGTGGCCACTAAAACAATATCATCCGCAAAGCGCAAGTGCGTCAGCCTTTTGCCATCAACATTTACTCCTTTGTCCGACCAGTCTAAGTTTTTAAAGATATTCTCTAGACCTATTGTAAATAATTTGGGGGACAAGGTATCTCCCTGGCGCACTCCACGTCTGATGGGTACTTTGTCGGATAAATCTTGTAGTTTCAGCGTCATAGTGGCGAAGTCGTAGATGGTTTTAATGAGACCAGAATATCTCGAATCAATGCGACAGTCATCCATCAAGTCTGGCAAAGAGGGCTTCAGTATACTATGGTGCTGCAAAAAGCATTCCCTAATGTTTTTTTGGTGCTTCAAAATGCAATTTTGAGATTGTTTCTTAGTATGATAGGAGAAACACCTTTTTTCTCTGCTGAAGAGAAAAAAAATAAATTCAGAACAACAACAAACTACGCAGTTTATCATTTAATGATGTCATCAGTGCTCTGGCAAAGGCAAGAAAGAAAAAAAGTTTAGTTTAATATTATGTCTTAATCCTTATAATATGTTTCAGGAGATAATACACCTTTGTAAATTGAGCCTTCAAAAAGAAAATTTGTTTCTTTTTACCCTACCAGAGTTTGCATTTTTAAGTTTGTTATGCATAAAAATGATTATATGTTAAAGACTTATGATTTCACAATTTATACTAAGTGACATAAAAAATGCAGAACACCCAGAAGAGGTAGGAATTTTTGGACGAAACGTGGCAGAAATAATTTACTAGTCAAAATAGTAATTGATTAAAATTTCAAAGAAATTGAACAAATAAATTTATGTTCTATCATATGTTCTATAATATGTTGGATCGTAATTCTTATGTTCTATAATATGTTGGATCACCCCTATTAGTTTCACACTCCCGCAATCTTCTGGGCATAGATTCTACCAGCTTGTCGATTTCTCCCTGAGGTATTTCATCCCAGGCAATCTGTAGTTCATGCCAGAGAGCTTTTAACGTCTGTGGAGGATGGGCTCATTTCTTGAGTATGCTACAAATTATGTCCCACAAATGTTGGATGGGCGAAAGGTCGGGAGATCTGGGTGGTCATCCAAAGATACTGACGTTAGCTTTTTCGAAGCGCTCCATAGAATGCCTTTAAATGTGAGGACGGGCATTATCCTGTTGGTAAATGGGGTCCTCCAGCGTCTGGAGGAATAAAAGGATATGTATAAGGGAATTTATATTGCCTCGTATTAATACCAACTGCAACCTGCTTGGTGACGTGGTGACCTGGTGACGTTCTCCAGGTTTACGTCTGACCCTCATTCGACCATTTCGCATTCCCAATTAGAATCGGGATTCGTTTCTGAATCACCTAAGATTCAAAGAACACTCTATACCAATCCACGTCCCAGTCCAGTCGTAAGGTACACCACTCCAAACGTTCCTTTAGATGATGAACCGTCAGCGGAAGCACCACATATTGTGCTCGATAGGACTGCAAGCCAAAAGTTCTAATTCGTCGGTAAACTGTACGAAGGATTACAGGACGTCCTTCGTTTCCAAACCATCGATCGGCTATTGATATTGTATTAGAGAATCGGTCTCTTAATGCCATTAATCGGAGATGGAGGTCCTGGACCACATTTGTCTCTTCTGGCCGTCTGTTTCCTGTTCTACGACGTTCGTGACCTTCTGCAGACCATGCTTGATAAGACAGAGGACTACAGAGGATTGATTACGTTTAAGACGATTAGCAATTTCTCTGAATGAAAAACCGCCTTAACGTAAGCCAATAATGCGACCTTTGTAGAATTCACTCAGTTGTCGATAATTTTCACGTTGCCGTATTCTAGGCACAATCGCAACATCAAAACGCAAAGAACATCTCAAAAAGAATAGAATTGCAACCGAAAACAATATCGAAAAAAAAAACTCAAAATGCACGCGATAATTTCGATTGTAACTACAATTAAAATGTCAAATTTTAATGAAATCTCGATAATTTAATCTCGATTATTTTGAATGAAATTTTAATCAATTGGTACAAAATCGAGTACCGAGTATATATACTTACCTACTTATTCTTAATTGTATTTCAGTTTAACCATATAGGTATACGAAAATCATATTGGTACTGACATATCATATCTGGACTTATAAAGGGCACCATATCTCAAATAGCTTAGGTTAAAATCTGGCCTAAATCTGGCCCTGCTCCTTCATCCTCTAACTTATATATTACTCATTTATTTCTTGGTTACCATTACTCGAATGTCTTGTTCCATATAATCTATCCAATGCTTACCCGGTCTTTCTCTGAGCTTCGTCCCCATTGTGTTATTTTCTTTGTCATTCTAACTTCTTCGATTTACTGTACATGGCCCATCCAACCCAGTCTCATTCCTTACTGAATCTTACTATCTAAAGAATCTAACTGCGTCCGCTCCTTCGATAAGTTGGTTGAGTTCTTCGCTTTATATTTCTACGAGTCGTCTTCGTTTTGTATTAGGCCATAAATTCTTCGCAATATCTTCCTTTTGATGATTTGCAGATGGTTAGAGTCGGCGATGAACACTGTCCAAGCTTCACTCCAATAGGTACTGACAGAATGTATTTATGTTTTTTTATTTAACTTTTGAGTTTCAAGTTTATGGCAATTAACTTAGATTGCATTAATTTTATATGCGCCTAGTAACAAGTTTATAAGCGTGCGATAGACAAAGCTAAATATTCCAAATTGATTCTTGATAGACAAAACTAAATGAATCACATACCTTAGTAGACTAAACTGAATAAACAAAATTTAGTTGCACAAACCTTGATAGACAAAACTAAATGGAACATTGAAATAAAACTAAACGGCATTATGAGGATTACACAGTAGGGATTACTGTCGGCACTTTTTATGTTTACACCACAAAAAATCGTGTAGGTTTGTTAATAAACTGCATTTCCAAGAATAACCTCAGTAAATAAACTTAGATGGTGTTAGAAAATATCCTTTTGTGATTCCAATCAGGTCCGAAAATCAATAAGTTCGAATATAATACCGATCCAGTTTTCAGAGCTATTTCTGTATAAAAAAACTTCGCCTTAAATACAATACGGTATTTATACTTTGCTTATCTTAATAAGGAATGAACTTAAAAATTATTACATATTGTGCAAAATGTATGTTTCTATATATTTTATACACTTACATTAATATTAGCAATAAACTCGAAACCTCATATTTGATCGCATATTAAAACAGGTGTAATATTTATTGAATCGTTTGGATGTAGTTTAAAAAGTATTTATCGAACATGCGGCCAGGATGCTTTCAAAAGCATGAATCCGTTGACGAGTGTAAAACGGATCGGGAGGAAAGAAAAGGTTTTACCGTCGCCTATGTATGTGTGTGTGTGTTAGGAGCGAGTGTGGAACGGGTGAGTTGATGAGATGAGAGCGCGGAGAGATTCTAAATCTGATGGAGACCGCAAGCGGAGTGCGCTGTAAAAGACCTTCACCGCACCACTCCTGGATCCATTAAACATTCACACTGCAGGCAAGGATTCCTCGTAATGTCCTCATGTGAAAATTAACATACTTAAGTTCGAGTCTGATACCCTTTCCTGATGTTCATACGCGTATAACCCGGAATCTAAAATATTCCAATCCGTTTTATTTCTTGGACCTAGTTCTATTAATCTCTGCTTTGTTCATTAATTATTCAACATAAGATAAGAATATTAGAAAGTGAGTATTAAATAATTGTGTTTGGAAACGTGTTAGACAAATGAAGTCAAATGATAAAATAGACAAGAAAGTTGACAATCAATAAAAAATTGCTTGATATCTCTGATAATATAATGATTTAATAAAATATCTTCTATAATCTATAAACTAGATATTACATAATGTCTGAAATGATGTATAATACATACATGTATTTGTTAAACTAGATTAGTAATTGTAGATTGAAAATTGGTTTTGACAATTTTGAAAATTCCTAATATCTCCAAACCTATTATGAATATTTAAAGCTATTAACAATGGATTTAAACTTCTGGGACCCAATTTTAATTTATTTTCCTTCGTTTTTATTACAAATAATAAGTATTAATTAAGTTATTTCAAATTATATATAGACGTCTTTGACACAAAATATATACTTTTTGGGACATTTAAGTCCTAAAGGGTAAATTGTAGGAACACATACATCGCTTTGATTAAACCTAAGAATGACAACTATTTGTAAATTGAACTTCATTTTACGAAATTCATTGACAATGAGTAAAAACAAATCAGGAAAAAAGGGTGAAGCAGTGCTTACACATGAACATTTTACAAATACATAGTTATCCAAGGGTCTTCTTCGGTCTTGTCTGTTCTTGGCTAGTCTTGATTTCCCTTGTCCTGTTTGATATTGTCTGGTCTTGTTTGGTCTTTTCTGGTTTTGTCGGGTTTTGTCTGGTCTTGTCTGGTCTTGCCTAGTCTTGTCTGGTCCTGGATGGACTTGTATGATCATGTTTGGTCTTGTCTAGTCTTGTTTCATATTGTCCGGTCTTGTATAGTCTAGTCTGTTCTTGTCTGGCCTTGTCTCGTTTTGCCTGGTCTTGTCTGGCGTCTGGTGTTTACGAGTTTTGTCTGGTTTTGTGTGGTCTTGTCTGTACTTGTCCGGAATTGTCTGGTCTTGTCTGGTCTTGTATAGTTTTCTCTGATATTGTCTGGTATTGTCTGGTATTGTCTGGTCTTGTCTGGCCTTGTCTAATATTGTTTGATTTTGTCTGGTTTTGTCTGGTATTGTATGGTCTTGACTGGTCCTGTCTAGTCTGCTCTGGTCTTGTCTGGTTTAGTCTAGTCTTGTCTGATCCTGTCTGGTCGTGTCTGGTCTTGTCTGCTCTTGTTTGGTATTTTCTGCTCTTATCTGGTCTTTGTTGATCTTGTCTGGTCTTGTCTGGTCTTGTCTGGTCTTGTCTGGTCTTGTCTGGTCGTGTCTGGTCTTGTCTGGTCTTGTTTGGTATTTTCTGGTCTTATATGGTCTTTTTGATCTTGTCTGGTTTTGCCTGATTTTGTCTGGTCTTGTATGGCCTTGTCTGGTCTTGTCAGGTTTTGTCTGGTTTTGTCTGACCCTGCCTGGTCCTGTCTCGTCTTGTCTGGTCTTGTCTGGTCTTGTCTGGTCTTGTCTGGTCTTGTCTGGTCTTGTCTGGTCTTGTCTGGTCTTGTCTGGTCTTGTCTAGTCTTGTCTGGTCTTGTCTGGCCTTGTCTGGCCTTGTCTGGTCTTGTCTGGTCTTGTCTGCTCTTGACTCGTCTTGCTTGGTCTTGTCTGGTTTTGTCTGGTCTTGCATGGCCTTGTCTGGTCTTGTCAGGTTTTGTCTGGTTTTGTCTGACCTTGCCTGGTCTTGTCTCCTCTTGTCTGACCTTGCGCCTGGTCTTGTCTGGTCCTGTGTGGTCTTGTCTGGTCTTGTCTGGTCTTGTCTGGTCTTGTCTGGTCTTGTCTGGTTTTGTCTGGTCTTGTCTGGTCTTGTCCCGTCTTGTCTGGTCTTGTCAGGTCTTGTCTGGTTTTGTCTGGTTTTGTCTGGTCTTCTCTGATCTTGTCTGGTCTAGTCTGGTCTTGTCTGATCCTGTCTGGTCGTGTCTGGTCTTGTCTGGTCTTGTTTGGTATTTGCTGGTCTTATCTGGTATTTTTTATCTTGTCTGGTCTTGTCTGCTCTTGTCTGGTCTTATCTGGTGTTGCCTAATCTTATCTGGTCTTCTCTGATCTTGTCTGGTATTAACACCTCTTGTCTAATCTTGTCTGGTTTTGTCTGGTCTTGTCTGGTCTTGTCCCGTCTTGTCTGGTCTTGTCAGGTCTTGTCTGGTTTTGTCTGGTTTTGTCTGGTCTTCTCTGATCTTGTCTGGTCTAGTCTGGTCTTGTCTGATCCTGTCTGGTCGTATCTGGTCTTGTCTGGTCTTGTTTGGTATTTGCTGGTCTTATCTGGTATTTTTTATCTTGTCTGGTCTTGTCTGCTCTTGTCTGGTCTTATCTGGTGTTGCCTAATCTTATCTGGTCTTCTCTGATCTTGTCTGGTATTAACACCTCTTGTCTAATCTTGTCTGGTTTTGTCTGGTCTTGTCCAGTTTTGTCTGGTCTTGTCTGGTTTTGTCTCATCTTGTCTGGTCTTGTCTGGTCTTTTCTGATCTTATCTGGTCTTGTCTGGCCTTTTCTTGTCTTGTCTGGTCTTGTCAAGTCTTGTCTGGTCTTGTCTGGTCTTGTCTGGTCTTGTCAGGTCTTGTCTGGTCTTGTTTCGTCTTGTCTGGACTGGTCTAGTCCTACTATTGAACAAGAGCTTAAAGCAAGAAAAAGCTTTAAGCTCTTGTTCAATAGTAGGACTAGGATAGTTCAATAGTAGGACTTTGTTTCGATGGGCATGAGATATCCTTCTTAAACACTTCTCCTTCTACGTTTCACTTTAGTGACACATTTTTACTCGGGTTATTAAATCCTCTATAATTTGAATAAAAATTCCAGCAATGGCGATTTTTTCATTGCAAAATTCATTGCAAAGTTTCAAGTCGTTATAAATAACCCAGTCACTCACCGTCGCTACCGTAAGGATTCGATAAAAGACCTTACACCATTTTGAAGATTTCCGCTCCATATCATAAACTGCGCTTATCTGATCTGAAAGGTCTACGCCACCCATAATGTTATTATATAGTGCCGTTGTACAAAGTATATCAATTTTATATCCGGATTTGTCTTTTCCTTTTTACATGCATACAATCAGCGCTATTACTGTTACCAAATAACTCTAGTTGTTTTTAAAGCTGCCATTTGGTCGCCAAAGTTTTAGGTTTTTTCTTCTCATAGACTATTTGATCTAGAATAATAAGTATTATATAGTGCCAGTACTGCTCAATAAGACACTTCAGCTTTATATTCGGTCTATACTTGTCTTTTTTCTTTACACGCACACAATCTAACTCTACTTGTATATCCTTTATATATACTTTGTATCCTGCCATTTGGGATCCAAAATTTTAGCCTTTTTTCGGCGCAGAGAGTTACTGGTCTATAATAATAAATATATAGTCGAAATGTAAGCAACCGTGAATATTGTAACCGAGATTTCTTGATAAACAATAATATTGTGGAAAATAGGATTTAAAAATGGAGCATCGAAGAAGTTCTTTGGGACGTATAAATCCCAATTGGTTAAACAAGATTAAAAACAATCAGGAACGAAGTTCCTCGCACATTTTAACTCCGAATGTAATTCGAAATAAAATCTGCATATAATTGATTGATTATGGAGTTAGGTATTTGTTGAAACTTCATTTCAATAGCAGAGATAAAAAAAGCTAAATTATTTTTAAGCTTCAAATTTATTGTATAAATACAACATATGTTTCACACGACATTGTTGGCGCAACATATGTTGTATTTATACAATAAATTAGAAACTTTAAAAGCAATGTTCAAATTGACAAACGACTTATACAGTTACATAGATACACTTAAATCTTAAACTTAAAGTGAACCCACACTTGAAAATGACCGTCAAACGTCGAAACTTAAGTCGTGGTATGTGTAGAAATTTATATTACTGTGAATAACAAGTTGTATAACATTTTTACATAGTATAAGTGTCGTGAAAACATAGTGAATTTTTCAATTCAATGTAAGTATGAATTACCACGTAGTAACTGTCGCAACCATCCTATTCATTACTATTTTAAATATATTTTATAATTTTGGCTTTTTAAACTATTTTCCGTCATGGATAAAGTCTAGTGGTGTTAAATCACACGACCTAGGCAACCAGTTGATATCTCCTATTCGCGAAATAACACGTCCGGGAAATCGCTGACGCAATAATGCTATTGTTTCTCCACTTGAGTGGCTTATAGCCCCGTCCTGCTGAAAATAGACACTAAGTCCATCTCGTCCAATATTGGCCACAGAAAGTCCGTAAGCATCGTACGGTAACGCTGGGCATTGACTCTAACAGTTTCATCTTCATTATTCTCAACAAAATATGGCGCCATCACACCACCGCACCGGCCCGAAAACCTCCCCAAACTGTAACTCGTGTTGGATAAAGTGGTTTCTCAACAATTAAACCTGGGTTTGCAAAGCCCCAGAGCCGACAGTTCTGTTTTTTCACCAAGCCACTTAAATGGAAATGGGCCTCGTCGTTGAGGATGATATCTGTAGATGATTTTCACTATCTATTTCTTTGCTGAAGCGTATATCGTACCATTTTCATAAATGCGATAGATTTTCCTTTTCAACTTCAACTTTTACTCAAAAAAATCATTCATATCTTTACAAGTACAAAAATGCGTGAACTTTAAAATGACACCTGTCAATGGAAAACCCTGTACATACGATACTTTAAAAATTATAAGGATGAATTTCAAAATGAATTACAATTTTTTATAAACTAGAAAAAAATATTTAAAAATATTATATAACATAAGAAATGATATCTGTGGGCAGGGCAGTGCCCCCGCCAAGTCGATCACAACCGTACTATATTTTCTCGAAGCGAGAAATGGCACTTTTGACCCCCTTGTAACATCGTTGTGTATAAAGCAGAAAGCTTGAACTTTTAGATATCAAAAGATACACTATAACTGGCTATATTGAGAATATATCTAATAATTATACCTTATAGTTTCTCAAATTTCTTAATTTTGTAAGTGGCACACTCACATACGATCTAATTTCTAAGGTAGGTACTTCTAGCAATCTTACAAACTCCAAATTTTGAATTTAGTTAGGCTTTAGTCTATAAAGGACGGAAAGAAAACAAAAATTCCGAAATTTCAGTATGAAATAAATGAAAAATAATTATTATTTAAAAATTTCTTAATTTTGTAACCGATCATCAAAATTCTAAGGTACTTCTAGCAACCTTACAAACATCAAATTTTAAATTTTAGTTAGCCTTTAGCCTATAACGGAAGGAAAAAATAAAAAATTCCCAATTTTCATTATGGATGAAATGAAAAATAATGATTATTTAAAAATTTCGTAATTTTGTCACCGATCATCAAAATTCTAAGGAATTTCTAGCAATCTTAGAAACTACAAATTTTGAATTTTAGTTAGCCTTCTGCCTATGAAGGAAGAAAAAAATGAAATATTTTGGAATTTCATTATCCATTAAATGAAAAATAATGAATATTTAAAAATTTCTTAATTTTGTCACCGATCATCAAAATTCTAAGGTACTTCTAGCAATCAATAAGGTACTTTAGCCCACAAAGGAAGAAACAAATCAAAAATTACGAAATTTAATTTTCCATTAAATGAAAAATAAGGATTATTAAAAATAATATTCAACGAACGCATTGCGCTTGTACGTATGGTTGCTATCTTTAATATAGAGACAGGGAGTGGGCTTTAAGAAAATCAGTAGCAGACGGACACGGTATATTACCCGAGAAAAAAGAAGGAACATGACCTACAAAAAGAAATGAGATCCCATCAAAAACATAAAATGTAAAAAATTCCAAGTCTCCAAGTAAAGCAGTTCTTTCGCTACAAAAAGTTGTGGGATCTCATGTAAGACCAAGTCAGTTATTTTAGTTAGTGTGTTTGTAGAAGCACCTATTCAACTGCTTTGTTAAAAATTGTTATCTAATCAATTAATTATCAACATTTATAGTGACCGTATCAATATTAGACACCTTTATTTATATTATAATTATAATGACTTGGCAATTACACGGCAACGTAGTTATAAAGGAATAATCTACTAATTCGATTACTAAGTAAATCTAAACAGTAATAATAATAATAATAAGTTTATTTCAGTAAATACACATTTCGAGGGATCAAATACAAAATAGTTTTACTTAGGTAACAGGTGGTAATAAAAAAGAAAGTATCGTTGATACTTGTACCAACGAAAAACATTGTATCACAGGCACCAGTAAACGTACGAAACGAAAGTATTTTAATTAGTAGAATATTTTGCCGTGCAATTGCCAAGTCATTATAATTATAATAGAAATAAAGTGTCTAATATTGATACGGTCACTATAAATGTTGATAGGTAATTGATTAGATAACAATTTATAACAAAGTAGTTGAATAGGTGCTGCTACAAACACACTAACTAAAATAACTAATTTGGTCTTACATGAGATCCCACAACTTTTTGTAGCGAAAGAACTGCGTTACGAGACTTTGCATTTTTTACGTTTTATGTTGTTGATGGGATATAATATTGCATTATTTCTGGTTACAAGTGGCATGCGTTGTAAATGTTGCCAATCGCTGAATTAGATCATCTACCCTAAAGCGACCATACTTCCAGCTTTTGGCGGGGCATTTCCAATTTTTAACAACTTCTTCCGTGTCCCGCTGCCTTTTAAAAATGCCCTGGGTTTTATAAAGATTAACTTTTTTACAATTATGTGTTATTAACATGTCTGTTTAACCCTTTACCGCACGATTTTTTCTTTTTTATCCAAAAAAATATAAGATGAAAACTTTAATCCAATTTTCAAGTAAAACTAATAAAAACATATAACAAAATATATAACAAAAAACCTCTTGCAACAACAAAATATTATACTTGTAAATTGTCAGTATTTTCAGGGTAAAATAAACTTTATTTGGTATTGTGCATTTTGTGCAAATTATATTATGTTTTCCCTGTACAGCCTGGATATTTGCATCTTGACCTTCTTTTATCCCAGTAGGCAAAATAGTCAAACCCATCTTTGGGGATATCTACTTGGAGTATTTTTTTAGTTGGTCCCTTGTTTCGTTTATTTTCGTACATTTGCTGAAGGCTACTACTACGTGACAGGCTTCCCACTTTTCTTTGTCCAGCTGGTTTTCCTGCCTTAGAGCATCTGCTATCTTCAGCTTGTTATCCAATAGAGGCATATCAAATTTCTCAGCTCTTCTGGGTAGTACCCAACAGTTCACGACAAAATATTTACAAATAATATTTCTTGGACCTGATTTTTATGCGCTAAAATCCTAGCATCGAATCAAGAAGATCCGGCATGGATCTTTTTGATTCGATGTTAGGATCCTATGTAGTTGTTGTAGATTAAGATTCTGTTAGGGCAAGATATCATTCTATGGACATTTTCTTGTTTGAAATATATTCTTTTGTCTCCTTTTAGTTCAGTTTCAGCATATGTTGACATTGTAGTAACGATTTTATTATCAAACCAGGTTACTACATTGACATCTATGTTGGATATTTTTTCATACGTTTGTATATACCAACTCTGCCTCTCTTCATCATTTCTTTCTCCGTCGGCACTACAGCTCCTAGAAAACGATTTGTTTAATGTTTCTAATGGTAGAATACCCTTTTTTGTCAAATATATCATAAGGGGTATGCTGGTGGACCAATTATCAAAGAGCAACTTGTAATGTTGATGTTTTGGTTTTTAATGTGCTAATTTGACAACCACGTTTTTGCTCATAGAAAGGTTTATAAATATTGCAGTCAAAAATGCAAAACTAAAAACTGTGATCCCTTCATCAGCCCTTAAAAAAAGGAATTAAAAAAAACTAAAATAAATAAAAGCTCTAAAAAACACATGATCATAGTAAAGTTTGAAGCGTGGAGGTACAGTATTGCTTTGGGAACCAGCATACAAGTCAAAGTCAAAGCTTAATCCCGAAATACTAGTCAGAACAAATTTTTTGAAGCCCCACTTTTGTGTTTTTTTTTTGTATTATATTGCTTTAGTTGACTTCGCGATTTGTTGGTATAATCTGTTCGTTCACAGCAAGAAATTCTTCTTTGGGAACCCTTAGTTATCTGATCTGTTTCTGAACGGGTCGCATCTTGAATAATCTGTCATCTTCAGACTGATCTTTTCAATCATGTTATCATTGATATTGAAGTGCAAAAACGTTTTATTTCTTCGAACCTGTCACAGCTAGGTCAATACGTCGCTCACTGCTCGATGACCAATATTTATATTCCAATAATGTCTCGTAGAAGGAAGCTGAATTATAGGTATGGAAATAGTAATTCTGATAAATTGTTCAATTTCGTAATTTGTTATGTTAGCTGGTTTCTTCGGACGTTGTTGCACTGAGTATAAATTTGTTTGTTCAGTAATATGCTCTATAAGACTATCGGTAAAGTGAAACTTGAATAATTGAGCTGGAGTCTCTAATTGTGAAACTGAGGTAGGTAAATCTTCAGAACTAGTAAATTTTGTTTCACTTTCAGATTTCCTTAGCTTGTCTTCTATCCAATCATGAGGTTTCTTCGTATTGCTTCTTCGTATTTTAGACAACATCTGATTAGACATCATCTAAGGGATATCATCTGAGCAATCTAAAGTTGTTGCAGGAATCAGTTTCCTCGGCATCATTTCGCGAATTTTTAGGCTCATCAAAGTCACTATCTGGAGCCAGTATTGACTGCTTTATGACGTCTTTATCGGACAGATCTGATACTTCACTGGCAATACTATCTGGTATTCGGTATATTTGCAAGAAACACCAATGCGTCGTATGCTAGTCCATATCTTCAAAGTGTACAACATATGGGATAATTCCTTTTTGGATTTTTTTAGAAACTTTCAGTAATAATAAGGTAAGTAGTCACCTGAGTATAGATATCGTTTTCAAAACGAAAAACATGCTCAAACTTGAGCACATGACTTGGAATTCGAAAAATTCTAATCTGCGTGGCGGTGGCTGTCTAATCATCAAAGCAATGCCTCATATAATCCATGCAGTAATTATATGTTCCAGATATGAGCAGCTATGCAATTACGACAAAATGCAATTGAGCTAAAACGCCAAATAAATTTTTTTTTTGCTTTGTGCCATTTTTGTCACATGATGGATTAAGATCATTTTGCATCGCACACATCAGTACTAAGTGTGCATTGAAAGCCTATTGTGACAGAAATATTTTGTGAGACTGTGGAAGTCGACTGTCAGAAAATATTTCTAAAACGAATTTTGAAAGAAAATAAATGATCCTTTGAAATCCCACTTTCTATCGCAAGATATATTGTCTTAATATTGATATTATAATATTGAATTTAATAAGAGTTTTTTTAAGAGATTCAAAATTTGGCTCAACCAGGAACCTCAGTTTCAAAATGCTATAAGATTTATTGAAGGTGATAAAACAGTTTAGATTAAATGGAAGAGTCGGTGCATTACAATTATATTGAACATTTTAAAGGGTTATAGTGAAACAAGAATTCAGAAGATGTGCAAAAATCATTCGATCCAATTATTCAACATTTTCCAGTGTAGACATATGATAAATCACAAGTTTGTGAACTTTGTGTCATATTATGTGTGATATAATTTAACAAATTCTTGCGAAAAATTTAATGACATTTTAAACATCGACAACAATCTACTGAAAAAAATTACTATGTGAAAGAATAGGGTTTTTAAAGATTTATAAATTGTAAAATTTGGTAGTACACATTTTATAACATTTACAAAAAATTTATAAAATGTAAGATTTATAAAATGTACTTCTTTATAAAATGTTTAATTGTTAAAATCCGGCCACACTAATCCACCCGTACTAAAAACAGACAAAAATGTATTTAAAAAATCAAATATACAGATATGGATTGAATTACATAAGAAAACTAGTCAGCTAGTCAAATGTCTCGTCTCAACAGCTTATTCTTGAATACTAATGAATTGTCGTGATATTATACTAGAAACACAACATTAGACTAGGAGCACAAGATTAGACCAGAAGCACAAGACTAGACTAGAACTAAAGAATGGTTGTGCTTTTTTTATAAACTCAATCTATTATAGAGATTAAAGAGAAATGAGAACTGTGTGAAATTATTAAATTACATGTGGAATAAAGTGTTCGTTGTGGAAGTGGGACCCAGTTTTAAATTTTTCCCCAGACTTTTATTTGGACCCAGTTTCGAAAACTGCAAGAACAAGATGAAAAAAAAGTGAATGCGCTTGGCCCTCGGCCAGAAAACTAATGAGTTGAGCAAATTCAAGCGGCACGAATCGTTGGTCACCAGCCAAAGGAAATCATACTTTTTTCTCGCGTCACGGGAAAACTTGATAGATATCTTATGGAAATATAATTTTAAAAGAATTCATACAATCTTTATCTAGACATAAAAATTAGTTTTTTTAGAATATCGCAATCAAATTTGGATTTACAGTCAGTATGGAAGTTATATGTCTTGTGGTTGTAACGATAGCACAACATACTTTTCTTGTTGACGTTTCGTTTACTGCAAGAGGACTAAGTAACCGTCGCCATCTAGAAAACTTTTTACACAGGTCTAGACATAATACTTGAGATTAATTATATATAAATAGTGTGAGTTTGATTTTAATGAATAATAGACATAGTTTTATCAGTGTTTTTGCAACTGGGATTATGTAATCGCAATCGATTTATATATAAATAGTTACCCTCGGTAAATAGTTGAGTATGTGAAGAACCATCTGCGTCGCCCTCCGCCGATTAGAACAGATCCAGAATTAAATGACAAAGGACCCAGCGAGACGGTTGACAACTTTAAATTGGTTTTCACTGATCGCCATTTAAATGTAAATCGCTAAGTTGCAGTCAAAATATTAACCAATTACGCTCATTTGCATATGGCGCAACACACACCGAACCGAACTGTTTAATTACTCCCTTATTTTGCCGACAACCCTCTTCAACAAATATTCCATATACGCCCAAAACACTATGATGAAATATTTGGAAACAGGCAAATATCATAATTAGGCTTGTCTTGTCTGTCTAGTCTTGTCTGCCTTGTCTTGCCTGTTTAATCAAATTCAAATTCAAAATAATTTATTTACATTATGTAAGTACCTCAAATAAGCAGGCCTAAATGAAACGTGTCAATAATAATAATAATAATACTACAAAAAAAAAAACATAATAATACAAGGAAATAATAGTAATAATGTAATGTTTGAGATAAAATACTTGTACACTTTTCTCATATAATTTATTAATGATGACTATAGTTTCGCTATTATCATAGCATCTTAGGATCATTCCAATCTCAATAGTAATAATATTAGTAAATATAAACTACTAGATAATACAAATATTCGAAATATCTAGGCAATTACTATTATTAAAATTTAAAGTTTAAAAATAGGAACTATGAAAATACAAAGAGCTTTAAAACCTAAAACAATAACACAAAATCAAAAGCAATACAAACATAAAAAGAAAGAAATTTATTCCGATTTCTGTTCGGCGCAGAAAAATATTCCTCCATGCTGTATGGTTCTATATTATTGATGAATTCATATAAATATTTTTTTACTTGGTTGATATTGTGCATTTGTTTGATTTTTTTGGTAGGTTATTGTATAGCCATATGAAACTGTAAGGAGCATTTTTGGGGAAACTTGTACAGCTCTCTCGTGCTATCTACTTTCTCTTACATTTTGTTTCACATATTCCTTAAACAAAATTTTATGCTTAAATATAAACATAAGACTTTCAAAAACATATGTTCCTATGGTTGTTAGTATCCTAGCTTCTTTGAATTTCCCCCTACAGGAGTCTCTGTATTGCATGTTGCACAGAATTCGAAGTGCTTGTTTCTGTATTCTGAAAATTCTTTTGATCTGAGCTCCATTACCCCAAAACGCTGTACCGTATCGTAGATGGCTCTGAAAATTTGCAAAATAGACCAATCTTAGGGTTTTCAAATTTAATTAGGGTTTTAGAGTACGCATAGCGAATACCGCCCTATTCAGTTTGGTTGTCAGTTGACTTATATGCATTGACCAACCCAGGGTCTCATCAATATTGATTCTTAAAAATCTTACTTAATGTTTAATCTCTATTGCGTCGTCACCTACCTTAATGTCGTGTGCGTAGTCAATAGTGCTACGATTCGTTTTAAATATAATTATATTAGTTTTTGTATTATATACCATCAGTCTATTTTTGCTGAACCAATGTAAAATTTCGGTCATTGTATTATTCGTTGTGGAGTAGATTTCATCCACTATTCTGTTCATAATTAATAGACAAGTGTCATCTGCGTACTGGCTTGTGTCGTTGCGTGTATTTATATTATAGTCTGGTAGGTCGTTGACATACAGGGTATACAATAGAGGGCCCAATATGCTGCCCTGTGAAATACCTACGTTCAATGTCCTGGACTGTGATAATATACTACCATGCAAGGTTTCTAATTTCGTGATTTGCCTTCGATCTTCCAGAAACGAGGCCATCAGCTTAAGAACCACTCCTCTTAAACCATATTTTTTCATCTTTTCTAAGAGTATAGTATGATCGACTAGATCATAAGCTTTTGTAAGATCCAATAACATACCACATAGAATTGTATGATTTTCTAAGTGATCTATAACTTCTTTTAAAAAACAATAACAAGCAGTGTCAGTATTTAGTGCTTTCGTGAATCCATGTTGTTTCTTATTTACACAGTTAAACCTCTGTAAAAAAGTTGTAATTCTGGTTACCATAATTTTTTACAATATTTTTGAAAAATTTGTTAACAGACTTATTGGTCTATAGTTATTAATGTCATGTTTATTACCGTTCTTGTATACTGGAGTTATAATAGAAGTTTTTAGAAATGATGGAAAAATTCCGTATAGCGCGGATTGTGAGTTGTTGAATATGTGCACTAAGGGCTTTATTATATAGTCGCACGACGATTTTATCACTAAAACTGGAACCTCATCGTAACCCGAACATTTTTTATTTTTTTAACTTTTTACTATTATATTTAATTACTGGCTTGTTATTGGTTATATAAACATTCAATTTGAATTTTGTTGTATTGCGTCGTCATAGTTAGTTGTAGGCATTCCATTTTGTAGAGAAGATCTTGTTTGTAGAAAATGTTGTCTGTCTAGTCTTGTCTGTCTAGCCTTGTACGTCTAGTCTTGTTTGTCTACTCTTGTCTGTCTACTCTTGTCTGTCTACTCTTGTCTGCCTAGTCTTGTCTGTCTAGTCTGGTCTGTTTAGTCTTGTCTGTCTAGTTTTGTCTGTCTAGTCTTGTGTGTCTAGTCTTGTCTGTCTAGTCTTGTATGCCTAGTTTTGCCTGTCTAGTCTTGTCAGTCTATTGTTGCCTGTCTAGCCTTGCCTGACTAGTCTTGTCTATCTAATCTTGCCTGTCTAGTCTTGTCTGTTTAGTATTGTCTGTCTAGTATTGTCAGTC